>CM040126.1:78728113-79928113 GCA_022559845.1 Amorphophallus konjac
TTTTCACATTCTGGACCCCGGACCCCGGCTGCTTTGATTTGAAACCAAGTGCATTTACAAAATGCACTTTTGAGCGTGGGGCTCGAACCGGATGTCCGATTTGGAATCCGTCAGCTCTGACAAGTCACGCCTACCTCCCAGGTCGTGTTGGAACGATCGGAATGCCGGTCGATCAGTATTTCACATTCTGGACCCCCGGACCCCGGCTGCTTTGATTTGAAACCAAGTGCATTTACAAAATGCACTTTTGAGCGTGGGGCTCGAACCGGATGTCCGATTTGGAATCCGTCAGCTCTGACAAGTCACGCCTACCTCCCAGGTCGTGTTGGAATGATCGGAATGCCGGTCGGATCAGTATTTCACATTCTGGACCCCCGGACCCCGGCTGCTTTGATTTGAAACCAAGTGCATTTACAAAATGCACTTTTGAGCGTGGGGCTCGAACCGGATGTCCGATTTGGAATCCGTCAGCTCTGACAAGTCACGCCTACCTCCCAGGTCGTGTTGGAATGATCGGAATGCCGGTCGGATCAGTATTTCACATTCTGGACCCCCGGACCCCGGCTGCTTTGATTTGAAACCAAGTGCATTTACAAAATGCACTTTTGAGCGTGGGGCTCGAACCGGATGTCCGATTTGGAATCCGTCAGCTCTGACAAGTCACGCCTACCTCCCAGGTCGTGTTGGAATGATCGGAATGCCGGTCGGATCAGTATTTCACATTCTGGACCCCCGGACCCCGGCTGCTTTGATTTGAAACCAAGTGCATTTACAAAATGCACTTTTGAGCGTGGGGCTCGAACCGGATGTCCGATTTGGAATCCGTCAGCTCTGACAAGTCACGCCTACCTCCCAGGTCATGTTGGAATGATCGGAATGCCGGTCGGATCAGTATTTCACATTCTGGACCCCCGGACCCCGGCTGCTTTGATTTGAAACCAAGTGCATTTACAAAATGCACTTTTGAGCGTGGGGCTCGAACCGGATGTCCGATTTGGAATCCGTCAGCTCTGACAAGTCACGCCTACCTCCCAGGTCGTGTTGGAATGATCGAATGCCGGTCGGATCAGTATTTCACATTCTGGACCCCCGGACCCCGGCTGCTTTGATTTGAAACCAAGTGCATTTACAAAATGCACTTTTGAGCGTGGGGCTCGAACCGGATGTCCGATTTGGAATCCGTCAGCTCTGACAAGTCACGCCTACCTCCCAGGTCGTGTTGGAATGATCGGAATGCCGGTCGGATCAGTATTTCACATTCTGGACCCCCGGACCCCGGCTGCTTTGATTTGAAACCAAGTGCATTTACAAAATGCACTTTTGAGCGTGGGGCTCGAACCGGATGTCCGATTTGGAATCCGTCAGCTCTGACAAGTCACGCCTACCTCCCAGGTCGTGTTGGAATGATCGGAATGCCGGTCGGATCAGTATTTCACATTCTGGACCCCCGGACCCCGGCTGCTTTGATTTGAAACCAAGTGCATTTACAAAATGCACTTTTGAGCGTGGGGCTCGAACCGGATGTCCGATTTGGAATCCGTCAGCTCTGACAAGTCACGCCTACCTCCCAGGTCGTGTTGGAATGATCAGAATGCCGGTCGGATCAGTATTTCACATTCTGGACCCCCGGACCCCGGCTGCTTTGATTTGAAACCAAGTGCATTTACAAAATGCACTTTTGAGCGTGGGGCTCGAACCGGATGTCCGATTTGGAATCCGTCAGCTCTGACAAGTCACGCCTACCTCCCAGGTCGTGTTGGAACGATCGGAATGCCGGTCGGATCAGTATTTCACATTCTGGACCCCCGGACCCCGGCTGCTTTGATTTGAAACCAAGTGCATTTACAAAATGCACTTTTGAGCGTGGGGCTCGAACCGGATGTCCGATTTGGAATCCGTCAGCTCTGACAAGTCACGCCTACCTCCCAGGTCGTGTTGGAATGATCGGAATGCCGGTCGGATCAGTATTTCACATTCTGGACCCCCGGACCCCGGCTGCTTTGATTTGAAACCAAGTGCATTTACAAAATGCACTTTTGAGCGTGGGGCTCGAACCGGATGTCCGATTTGGAATCCGTCAGCTCTGACAAGTCACGCCTACCTCCCAGGTCGTGTTGGAATGATCGAATGCCGGTCGGATCAGTATTTCACATTCTGGACCCCCGGACCCCGGCTGCTTTGATTTGAAACCAAGTGCATTTACAAAATGCACTTTTGAGCGTGGGGCTCGAACCGGATGTCCGATTTGGAATCCGTCAGCTCTGACAAGTCACGCCTACCTCCCAGGTCGTGTTGGAATGATCGGAATGCCGGTCGGATCAGTATTTCACATTCTGGACCCCCGGACCCCGGCTGCTTTGATTTGAAACCAAGTGCATTTACAAAATGCACTTTTGAGCGTGGGGCTCGAACCGGATGTCCGATTTGGAATCCGTCAGCTCTGACAAGTCACGCCTACCTCCCAGGTCGTGTTGGAATGATCGGAATGCCGGTCGGATCAGTATTTCACATTCTGGACCCCCGGACCCCGGCTGCTTTGATTTGAAACCAAGTGCATTTACAAAATGCACTTTTGAGCGTGGGGCTCGAACCGGATGTCCGATTTGGAATCCGTCAGCTCTGACAAGTCACGCCTACCTCCCAGGTCGTGTTGGAACGATCAGAATGCCGGTCGGATCAGTATTTCACATTCTGGACCCCCGGACCCCGGCTGCTTTGATTTGAAACCAAGTGCATTTACAAAATGCACTTTTGAGCGTGGGGCTCGAACCGGATGTCCGATTTGGAATCCGTCAGCTCTGACAAGTCACGCCTACCTCCCAGGTCATGTTGGAATGATCGGAATGCCGGTCGGATCAGTATTTCACATTCTGGACCCCCGAACCCCGGCTGCTTTGATTTGAAACCAAGTGCATTTACAAAATGCACTTTTGAGCGTGGGGCTCGAACCGGATGTCCGATTTGGAATCCGTCAGCTCTGACAAGTCACGCCTACCTCCCAGGTCGTGTTGGAACGATCGGAATGCCGGTCGGATCAGTATTTCACATTCTGGACCCCCGGACCCCGGCTGCTTTGATTTGAAACCAAGTGCATTTACAAAATGCACTTTTGAGCGTGGGGCTCGAACCGGATGTCCGATTTGGAATCCGTCAGCTCTGACAAGTCACGCCTACCTCCCAGGTCGTGTTGGAATGATCGGAATGCCGGTCGGATCAGTATTTCACATTCTGGACCCCCGGACCCCGGCTGCTTTGATTTGAAACCAAGTGCATTTACAAAATGCACTTTTGAGCGTGGGGCTCGAACCGGATGTCCGATTTGGAATCCGTCAGCTCTGACAAGTCACGCCTACCTCCCAGGTCGTGTTGGAATGATCGGAATGCCGGTCGGATCAGTATTTCACATTCTGGACCCCCGGACCCCGGCTGCTTTGATTTGAAACCAAGTGCATTTACAAAATGCACTTTTGAGCGTGGGGCTCGAACCGGATGTCCGATTTGGAATCCGTCAGCTCTGACAAGTCACGCCTACCTCCCAGGTCGTGTTGGAATGATCAGAATGCCGGTCGGATCAGTATTTCACATTCTGGACCCCCGGACCCCGGCTGCTTTGATTTGAAACCAAGTGCATTTACAAAATGCACTTTTGAGCGTGGGGCTCGAACCGGATGTCCGATTTGGAATCCGTCAGCTCTGACAAGTCACGCCTACCTCCCAGGTCGTGTTGGAATGATCGGAATGCCGGTCGGATCAGTATTTCACATTCTGGACCCCCGACCCCGGCTGCTTTGATTTGAAACCAAGTGCATTTACAAAATGCACTTTTGAGCGTGGGGCTCGAACCGGATGTCCGATTTGGAATCCGTCAGCTCTGACAAGTCATGCCTACCTCCCAGGTCGTGTTAGACTGATCGGAATGCCGGTCGGATCAGTATTTCACATTCTGGACCCCCGGACCCCGGCTGCTTTGATTTGAAACCAAGTGCATTTACAAAATGCACTTTTGAGCGTGGGGCTCGAACCGGATGTCCGATTTGGAATCCGTCAGCTCTGACAAGTCACGCCTACCTCCCAGGTCATGTTGGAATGATCGGAATGTCGGTCGGATCAGTATTTCACATTCTGGACCCCCGGACCCCGGCTGCTTTGATTTGAAACCAAGTGCATTTACAAAATGCACTTTTGAGCGTGGGGCTCGAACCGGATGTCCGATTTGGAATCCGTCAGCTCTGACAAGTCACGCCTACCTCCCAGGTCGTGTTGGAATGATCGGAATTCCGGTCGGATCAGTATTTCACATTCTGGACCCCCGGACCCCGGCTGCTTTGATTTGAAACCAAGTGCATTTACAAAATGCACTTTTGAGCGTGGGGCTCGAACCGGATGTCCGATTTGGAATCCGTCAGCTCTGACAAGTCACGCCTACCTCCCAGGTCGTGTTGGAATGATCGAATGCCGGTCGGATCAGTATTTCACATTCTGGACCCCCGGACCCCGGCTGCTTTGATTTGAAACCAAGTGCATTTACAAAATGCACTTTTGAGCGTGGGGCTCGAACCGGATGTCCGATTTGGAATCCGTCAGCTCTGACAAGTCACGCCTACCTCCCAGGTCATGTTGGAACGATCGAAATGCCGGTCGGATCAGTATTTCACATTCTGGACCCCCGGACCCCGGCTGCTTTGATTTGAAACCAAGTGCATTTACAAAATGCACTTTTGAGCGTGGGGCTCGAACCGGATGTCCGATTTGGAATCCGTCAGCTCTGACAAGTCACGCCTACCTCCCAGGTCGTGTTGGAATGATCGGAATGCCGGTCGGATCAGTATTTCACATTCTGGACCCCCGGACCCCGGCTGCTTTGATTTGAAACCAAGTGCATTTACAAAATGCACTTTTGAGCGTGGGGCTCGAACCGGATGTCCGATTTGGAATCCGTCAGCTCTGACAAGTCACGCCTACCTCCCAGGTCGTGTTGGAATGATCGGAATGCCGGTCGGATCAGTATTTCACATTCTGGACCCCCGGACCCCGGCTGCTTTGATTTGAAACCAAGTGCATTTACAAAATGCACTTTTGAGCGTGGGGCTCGAACCGGATGTCCGATTTGGAATCCGTCAGCTCTGACAAGTCACGCCTACCTCCCAGGTCATGTTGGAATGATCGGAATGCCGGTCGGATCAGTATTTCACATTCTGGACCCCCGGACCCCGGCTGCTTTGATTTGAAACCAAGTGCATTTACAAAATGCACTTTTGAGCGTGGGGCTCGAACCGGATGTCCGATTTGGAATCCGTCAGCTCTGACAAGTCACGCCTACCTCCCAGGTCTGTTGGAACGATCGGAATGCCGGTCGGATCAGTATTTCACATTCTGGACCCCCGGACCCCGGCTGCTTTGATTTGAAACCAAGTGCATTTACAAAATGCACTTTTGAGCGTGGGGCTCGAACCGGATGTCCGATTTGGAATCCGTCAGCTCTGACAAGTCACGCCTACCTCCCAGGTCGTGTTGGAACGATCGAATGCCGGTCGGATCAGTATTTCACATTCTGGACCCCCGGACCCCGGCTGCTTTGATTTGAAACCAAGTGCATTTACAAAATGCACTTTTGAGCGTGGGGCTCGAACCGGATGTCCGATTTGGAATCCGTCAGCTCTGACAAGTCACGCCTACCTCCCAGGTCGTGTTGGAACGATCGGAATGCCGGTCGGATCAGTATTTCACATTCTGGACCCCCGGACCCCGGCTGCTTTGATTTGAAACCAAGTGCATTTACAAAATGCACTTTTGAGCGTGGGGCTCGAACCGGATGTCCGATTTGGAATCCGTCAGCTCTGACAAGTCACGCCTACCTCCCAGGTCGTGTTGGAACGATCAGAATGCCTGGTCGGATCAGTATTTCACATTCTGGACCCCCGGACCCCGGCTGCTTTGATTTGAAACCAAGTGCATTTACAAAATGCACTTTTGAGCGTGGGGCTCGAACCGGATGTCCGATTTGGAATCCGTCAGCTCTGACAAGTCACGCCTACCTCCAGGTCGTGTTGGAATGATCGAATGCCGGTCGGATCAGTATTTCACATTCTGGACCCCCGGACCCCGGCTGCTTTGATTTGAAACCAAGTGCATTTACAAAATGCACTTTTGAGCGTGGGGCTCGAACCGGATGTCCGATTTGAATCCGTCAGCTCTGACAAGTCACGCCTACCTCCCAGGTCGTGTTGGAATGATCGGAATGCCGGTCGGATCAGTATTTCACATTCTGGACCCCCGGACCCCGGCTGCTTTGATTTGAAACCAAGTGCATTTACAAAATGCACTTTTGAGCGTGGGGCTCGAACCGGATGTCCGATTTGGAATCCGTCAGCTCTGACAAGTCACGCCTACCTCCCAGGTCGTGTTGGAACGATCGGAATGCCGGTCGGATCAGTATTTCACATTCTGGACCCCCGGACCCCGGCTGCTTTGATTTGAAACCAAGTGCATTTACAAAATGCACTTTTGAGCGTGGGGCTCGAACCGGATGTCCGATTTGGAATCCGTCAGCTCTGACAAGTCACGCCTACCTCCCAGGTCGTGTTGGAACGATCGAAATACCGGTCGGATCAGTATTTCACATTCTGGACCCCCGGACCCCGGCTGCTTTGATTTGAAACCAAGTGCATTTACAAAATGCACTTTTGAGCGTGGGGCTCGAACCGGATGTCCGATTTGGAATCGTCAGCTCTGACAAGTCACGCCTACCTCCCAGGTCATGTTGGAACGATCGGAATGCCGGTCAGATCAGTATTTCACATTCTGGACCCCCGGACCCCGGCTGCTTTGATTTGAAACCAAGTGCATTTACAAAATGCACTTTTGAGCGTGGGGCTCGAACCGGATGTCCGATTTGGAATCCGTCAGCTCTGACAAGTCACGCCTACCTCCCAGGTCGTGTTGGAACGATCGAATGCCGGTCGGATCAGTATTTCACATTCTGGACCCCCGGACCCCGGCTGCTTTGATTTGAAACCAAGTGCATTTACAAAATGCACTTTTGAGCGTGGGGCTCGAACCGGATGTCCGATTTGGAATCCGTCAGCTCTGACAAGTCACGCCTACCTCCCAGGTCGTGTTGGAACGATCGGAATGCCGGTCGGATCAGTATTTCACATTCTGGACCCCCGACCCCGGCTGCTTTGATTTGAAACCAAGTGCATTTACAAAATGCACTTTTGAGCGTGGGGCTCGAACCGGATGTCCGATTTGGAATCCGTCAGCTCTGACAAGTCACGCCTACCTCCCAGGTCGTGTTGGAACGATCGGAATGCCGGTCGGATCAGTATTTCACATTCTGGACCCCCGGACCCCGGCTGCTTTGATTTGAAACCAAGTGCATTTACAAAATACACTTTTGAGCGTGGGGCTCGAACCGGATGTCCGATTTGGAATCCGTCAGCTCTGACAAGTCACGCCTACCTCCCAGGTCGTGTTGGAATGATCAGAATGCCGGTCGGATCAGTATTTCACATTCTGGACCCCCGGACCCCGGCTGCTTTGATTTGAAACCAAGTGCATTTACAAAATGCACTTTTGAGCGTGGGGCTCGAACCGGATGTCCGATTTGGAATCCGTCAGCTCTGACAAGTCACGCCTACCTCCCAGGTCGTGTTGGAACGATTGGAATGCCGGTCGGATCAGTATTTCACATTCTGGACCCCCGGACCCCGGCTGCTTTGATTTGAAACCAAGTGCATTTACAAAATGCACTTTTGAGCGTGGGGCTCGAACCGGATGTCCGATTTGCAATCCGTCAGCTCTGACAAGTCACGCCTACCTCCCAGGTCGTGTTGGAACAATTGGAATGCCGGTCGGATCAGTATTTCACATTCTGGACCCCCGGACCCCGGCTGCTTTGATTTGAAACCAAGTGCATTTACAAAATGCACTTTTGAGCGTGGGGCTCGAACCGGATGTCCGATTTGGAATCCGTCAGCTCTGACAAGTCACGCCTACCTCCCAGGTCGTGTTGGAATGATCAGAATGCCGGTCGGATCAGTATTTCACATTCTGGACCCCCGGACCCCGGCTGCTTTGATTTGAAACCAAGTGCATTTACAAAATGCACTTTTGAGCGTGGGGCTCGAACCGGATGTCCGATTTGGAATCCGTCAGCTCTGACAAGTCACGCCTACCTCCAGGTCGTGTTGGAAAATCGGAATGCCGGTCGGATCAGTATTTCACATTCTGGACCCCCGACCCCGGCTGCTTTGATTTGAAACCAAGTGCATTTACAAAATGCACTTTTGAGCGTGGGGCTCGAACCGGATGTCCGATTTGAATCCGTCAGCTCTGACAAGTCACGCCTACCTCCCAGGTCGTGTTGGAACGATCGGAATGCCGGTCGGATCAGTATTTCACATTCTGGACCCCCGGACCCCGGCTGCTTTGATTTGAAACCAAGTGCATTTACAAAATGCACTTTTGAGCGTGGGGCTCGAACCGGATGTCCGATTTGGAATCCGTCAGCTCTGACAAGTCACGCCTACCTCCCAGGTCATGTTGGAATGATCAGAATGCCGGTCGGATCAGTATTTCACATTCTGGACCCCCGGACCCCGGCTGCTTTGATTTGAAACCAAGTGCATTTACAAAATGAACTTTTGAGCGTGGGGCTCGAACCGGATGTCCGATTTGGAATCCGTCAGCTCTGACAAGTCACGCCTACCTCCAGGTCATGTTGGAACGATCGGAATGCCGGTCGGATCAGTATTTCACATTCTGGACCCCCGGACCCCGGCTGCTTTGATTTGAAACCAAGTGCATTTACAAAATGCACTTTTGAGCGTGGGGCTCGAACCGGATGTCCGATTTGGAATCCGTCAGCTCTGACAAGTCACGCCTACCTCCCAGGTCGTGTTGGAATGATCGGAATGCCGGTCGGATCAGTATTTCACATTCTGGACCCCCGGACCCCGGCTGCTTTGATTTGAAACCAAGTGCATTTACAAAATACACTTTTGAGCGTGGGGCTCGAACCGGATGTCCGATTTGGAATCCGTCAGCTCTGACAAGTCACGCCTACCTCCCAGGTCGTGTTGGAATGATCGGAATGCTGGTCGGATCAGTATTTCACATTCTGGACCCCCGGACCCCGGCTGCTTTGATTTGAAACCAAGTGCATTTACAAAATGCACTTTTGAGCGTGGGGCTCGAACCGGATGTCCGATTTGGAATCCGTCAGCTCTGACAAGTCACGCCTACCTCCCAGGTCGTGTTGGAATGATCGGAATGCCGGTCGGATCAGTATTTCACATTCTGGACCCCCGGACCCCGGCTGCTTTGATTTGAAACCAAGTGCATTTACAAAATGCACTTTTGAGCGTGGGGCTCGAACCGGATGTCCGATTTGGAATCCGTCAGCTCTGACAAGTCACGCCTACCTCCCAGGTCGTGTTGGAATGATCGGAATGCCGGTCGGATCAGTATTTCACATTCTGGACCCCCGGACCCCGGCTGCTTTGATTTGAAACCAAGTGCATTTACAAAATGCACTTTTGAGCGTGGGGCTCGAACCGGATGTCCGATTTGGAATCCGTCAGCTCTGACAAGTCACGCCTACCTCCCAGGTCATGTTGGAATGATCGGAATGCCGGTCGGATCAGTATTTCACATTCTGGACCCCCGGACCCCGGCTGCTTTGATTTGAAACCAAGTGCATTTACAAAATGCACTTTTGAGCGTGGGGCTCGAACCGGATGTCCGATTTGGAATCCGTCAGCTCTGACAAGTCACGCCTACCTCCCAGGTCGTGTTGGAATGATCGGAATGCCGGTCGGATCAGTATTTCACATTCTGGACCCCCGGACCCCGGCTGCTTTGATTTGAAACCAAGTGCATTTACAAAATGCACTTTTGAGCGTGGGGCTCGAACCGGATGTCCGATTTGGAATCCGTCAGCTCTGACAAGTCACGCCTACCTCCCAGGTCGTGTTGGAATGATCGAATGCCGGTCGATCAGTATTTCACATTCTGGACCCCCGGACCCCGGCTGCTTTGATTTGAAACCAAGTGCATTTACAAAATGCACTTTTGAGCGTGGGGCTCGAACCGGATGTCCGATTTGGAATCCGTCAGCTCTGACAAGTCACGCCTACCTCCCAGGTCGTGTTGGAATGATCGGAATGCCGGTCGGATCAGTATTTCACATTCTGGACCCCCGGACCCCGGCTGCTTTGATTTGAAACCAAGTGCATTTACAAAATGCACTTTTGAGCGTGGGGCTCGAACCGGATGTCCGATTTGGAATCCGTCAGCTCTGACAAGTCACGCCTACCTCCCAGGTCGTGTTGGAATGATCGGAATGCCGGTCGGATCAGTATTTCACATTCTGGACCCCCGGACCCCGGCTGCTTTGATTTGAAACCAAGTGCATTTACAAAATGCACTTTTGAGCGTGGGGCTCGAACCGGATGTCCGATTTGGAATCCGTCAGCTCTGACAAGTCACGCCTACCTCCCAGGTCGTGTTGGAATGATCGGAATGCCTGGTCGGATCAGTATTTCACATTCTGGACCCCCGACCCCGGCTGCTTTGATTTGAAACCAAGTGCATTTACAAAATGCACTTTTGAGCGTGGGGCTCGAACCGGATGTCCGATTTGGAATCCGTCAGCTCTGACAAGTCACGCCTACCTCCCAGGTCGTGTTGGAACGATCGGAATACCGGTCGATCAGTATTTCACATTCTGGACCCCCGGACCCCGGCTGCTTTGATTTGAAACCAAGTGCATTTACAAAATGCACTTTTGAGCGTGGGGCTCGAACCGGATGTCCGATTTGGAATCCGTCAGCTCTGACAAGTCACGCCTACCTCCCAGGTCGTGTTGGAACGATCGAAATGCCGGTCGGATCAGTATTTCACATTCTGGACCCCCGGACCCCGGCTGCTTTGATTTGAAACCAAGTGCATTTACAAAATGCACTTTTGAGCGTGGGGCTCGAACCGGATGTCCGATTTAGAATCCGTCAGCTCTGACAAGTCACGCCTACCTCCCAGGTCATGTTGGAATGATCGGAATACCGGTCGGATCAGTATTTCACATTCTGGACCCCCGGACCCCGGCTGCTTTGATTTGAAACCAAGTGCATTTACATAATGCACTTTTGAGCGTGGGGCTCGAACCGGATGTCCGATTTGGAATCCGTCAACTCTGACAAGTCACGCCTACCTCCCAGGTCGTGTTGGAATGATCGGAATGCCGATCGGATCAGTATTTCACATTCTGGACCCCCGGACCCCGGCTGCTTTGATTTGAAACCAACTGCATTTACAAAATGCACTTTTGAGCGTGGGGCTCGAACCGGATGTCCGATTTGGAATCCGTCAGCTCTGACAAGTCATGCCTACCTCCCAGGTCATGTTGGATCGATCAGAATGCCGGTCGGATCAGTATTTCACATTCTGGACACCCGGACCCCGGCTGCTTTGATTTGAAACCAAGTGCATTTACAAAATGCACTTTTAAGCGTGGGGCTCGAACCGGATGTCCGATTTGGAATCCGTCAGCTCTGACAAGTCACGCCTACCTCCCAGGTCGTGTTGGAACGATCGGAATGTCGGTTGGATCAGTATTTCACATTCTGGACCCCCGGACCCCGGCTACTTTGATTTGAAACCAAGTGCATTTACAAAACTCATATAAACTGAACCCATAGAAAAGACCCATGGAAAAGAATCACCTGTGCCGCTTGTGCCGTGGTGGTGGATGCATGAGGGAGAATTCCCGCTTGGGAGAGCAGGACAGTGAGTGCCTGTAGCATGGTAGACTGCTGGGTAGACATCTCCTCTCTGAACTGCCGCAGCATCTGCAGCTGCAAATCAGAAATCTGGCTAGACATCTCGGATCGGACGATGTCTCTGACATCGCTACCAGAAGTACTGGGGGCAAAATGAGGTATACTGAAGGTAGAAGTACTGGTTTGGGCAGAGTTCGAACTCGCACACGATGATATCACCGCGCTAGAGTCCATGCTGTCCCCAAAACCATATATTCGGCCCTTCTTCGGTACACCAGCTGCGGCCACCCATTCTGCCGGATCCAAGTCTGGCTGCTCCCCCTCTCCCTCCCCGTACGTCTCTGTCACAGCTCTGCTATATGTTTCCTACAAATAAAATAAAATAATAAGTCAATTTCATATGATTCAATCTGAATTAAATGAACGGTAGAAGTTGCACACGAAGATAAACTTACCGCGACTGAACGAGCTTTCGTACTCACAAATTGACATGTCGCCTTCTTTTTGTGTGTTCTGTCGAACACCTCGAGGAACGTCGGAGCTCGATTAAGCTCCACAGCCTGTTATATAGTTCATAGTAAAAAATTGTCATATATGTTAATAAAATGTAAGAAGATTTGAAACATTACTTACCATTTTATTTTTATGAGTCGCAAAAGAGACGGACCCACATGTATGCAAATTTGCCTCCGGCTGTGACGCCCTATTTGATTTGGCTTTTTGGAACTTTTCTATCCACTTGGGGTCGGCAAATTTGTCACATAGTATCTCCCAATCCTCCTTCCTCATCCATAGAGGAGGGTGCTCCTTCCACAGCTGTCGGTCTTCACTCCCACCAGCATTTTTTTGGGCCTTCTTCTGAGCCGCATATACTCTCTTTCGATAATTTGTCTTCACAGTGGACTCCCAGCCAGAACGACATCGTGCCGCATCATGTCCACCAGTGAATCGATAAGTCCGCTGTAAATGAATTAAGCTTCACAATTAATAGACTGTTGTGAAATGAGTTTGGAAAAGACTTGAATTAAATGACATAGTTACTTACTAAGAACATGTCGAACAATGAATCGCGGACGCCCATCGGAAATTCTTTGTAAGACAAATGTGGCCCGGGCACATGTGCCATTACTAGGCTAATAGCATGATGGACAGCGGTGCAAGGTTCTAATTTTTTCTTGCAATTGCAAATGTCAAAGTATTCATATTAGAAACTTACCGCTAATAATTAATGAATGTAAACTAGCCTTATAAATATACCCGGAGATCCAACAGGGGCGACGTCCATCATGGATAGTGCCTCCCTCGTGATGACTGCTGGCATCGTCAACTGGCTGCTGAGTGGTGGGGGGGGCCTGTAGAAGTCAGAGGTGGTGGGAGAGTTGTAAGAACCAATTTTCATAAGTAAATGCAACATGTTACTGAAAATTAAAATAGATATACCTGTAGCGACAGGTGGTGGGAGGGCACTAGGACCTGTAAGAATTAATTCACATTAGATAAATGAATATTTTGGTGGGAAATCATTAATTTCCATAAGTAAATGCAGCACGTTACTGAAAATTAAAATAGATATACCTGTAGCGGGAGCTGGTGGGAGGGCACTAAGACCTGTAAGAATTAATTCACATTAGATAAATGAATATTTTACTGGAAATTCAAAGAAATACATAGGTGGGAAAGCATTAATTTCCAGAAGTAAATGCAGCACGTTACTGAAAATTAAAATAGATATACCTGTAGCGGGAGCTGGTGGGAGGGCACTAGGACCTGTAAGAATTAATTCACATTAGATAAACTGATATTTTACTGGAAATTCAAAGAAATACATAGGTGGGAAAGCATTAATTTCCATAAGTAAATGCAGCACGTTACTGAAAATTAAAATAGATATACCTGTAGCGGGAGCTGGTGGGAGGGCACTAGGATCTGTAAGAATTAATTCACATTAGATAAATGAATATTTTGCTAGAAATTCAAAGAAATACATAGGTGGGAAAGCATTAATTTCCATAAGTAAATGCAGCACGTTACTGAAAATTAAAATAGATATACCTGTAGCGACAGCTGGTGGGGGTGGCGTCGGGACAGGTGGTGGGAGGGCACTAGGACCTGTAAGAATTAATTCACATTAGATAAATGAATATTTTACTAGAAATTCAAAGAAATACATAGGTGGGAAAGCATTAATTTTCATAAGTAAATGCAGCACGTTACTGAAAATTAAAATAGATATACCTGTAGCGACAGTTGGTGGGGGTGGCATCGGGACAGGTGGTGGGAGGGCACTAGGACCTGTAAGAATTAATTCACATTAGATAAATGAATATTTTGCTAGAAATTCAAAAAAATACATAGGTGGGAAAATATTAATTTTCATAAAGAAATGCAGCACGTTACTGAAAATTAAAATAGATATACCTGTAGCGACAGCTGGTGGGGGTGGCGTCGGGACAGGTGGTGGGAGGGCACTAGGACCTGTAAGAATTAATTCACATTAGATAAATAAATATTTTTCTATAAATTCAAAGAAATACATAGGTGGGAAAATATTAATTTTCATAAGGAAATGCAACATGTTACTGAAAATTAAAATAGATATACCTGTAGCGGGAGCTGGTGGGAGGGCACTAGCGGGAAGTGGTGGTGGCGTCTGTACATGTGGTGGTGAGCCGACACTTGGACCTATAAAAAAATTCTTTTAAGTTAGTAATCAATTAAAATATTCATATAGCTAACTTATTGATCAAATATACCTATGTCTGAAGAAGATGCTAACGAGGAGGGAGTAGCGCCCCTCTCACTGCCTTGTCTCCCCCCACTCCTAGTACGACCTCCTCGCACCATTTCCTTATTAATAACAAAATAATTAATACATATTAATCCATAATTATATAAGGCTAGACAAATGTTATTTAAAATTATGCTTAAAAAGTTAGAATCAGCTTACTAAATTATTAAAACATGCCTCCCTCATGTTGATATATCTAGCTCATCATCATCATCTTCGTCATCCATCGTAGTCTCATCAGATTGGAACTCTTCCTCTTCATCTGACTCCTCCTCCCCTCTAACATGAACATTTAACTCCGTCGGATCAATTTCTTCCACTTCATCTTCCTTACGTAATGACAGTGGCTCATCAGATTCATCCAGATTAACATGTGTGGAGCCGATAATGCCAACTTCATCTGATTGAATATTCGACGTTGCCAAGCTCTGAGACATTTTGACTCATATTTAACTCATAAGTGGGAAAATATTTTACTTTAACCCTGCAAACTACCCACCAATCTTTATTCTTGGACGATGGATACCTTGAATAATACACTTAGTGGGCTTGTACGGCTAAAATGAACGGTTCATAGGTATTAAGTTTGTACCTATGTTTGACATCGACAATCCCAGTAGACGTGTCATGTCGAACTGAATTAGGATCAAACCAATGACACTTTAATAAGTATACATGATTGTCTCGTCCCAAATACTGAAGTTCTATGACTTCCTCAAGAATACCATAGTAGTCTAATTCCACTTCATTGTATACACTTCTCTTAACAGATACGTCGCTGTTCATCGTAGACTTACTTCGTCCATAATCCCTCGTATGAAATCTGTATCCATTCACAATATATCCTGGATAGGCACGTGCAACGTTGGAGGGGCCATAACTTATCTCTTGTACTATCTGATCACTAATGAGACCTTGTTCAACCTATATGTCAAGTAGAGTAGTTAAATATTTTTGAACAATTACGTCAACATTAGTAAATGCAATCATATATATTGAATGATCGACACTAACTTGATATCTCAACCATTTGGCAAAAAACTTCTCACGTTCTTTTTCAATCTCTACGTCCTGGATATTTGGACATTTTTGTGCTAATTCTGAATCAAATTGTCTGCAATATAAATGCACTACTACTTTAATTGAACTACAGAAGAAGGATGAACAAGTCATGGCATTGCTGGAAATGTGGGTTAAGAACCTACTCAACATAAGGTTCAATCTCAGTACAATTCAGAAGAATTTATATCTCAGCAGCGTACAACTCTCTATCTTCGAGCGTGCGGGTCGAGCAACATCCGAAAGCACGTCTAGGATGCTTAAATATGGAATGCCGATCTGACAAATCATCAACTCCCCCATCATCATTACGTACAGGTTGAGTATGACGAGTTTGAATATCTGGCTCAAAGTACATGGAACAGAAGTTCGAAATTTCTTCAATAACATATGCCTCAGCAATCGAACCTTCCACCTTTGCCTTGTTGCGAACTTTCATTTTCAATTCATGCATGCACCTACAACAACAATTCAGATGGCAATGACATGTAGCGACCATGGACAACATGAATGTCTTCATGAAAATTCTCGCATACCTCTCAAATGGATACATCCATCGGTATTGTACTGGCCCTCCGACAATAGCCTCATATGGCAGATGGACGACCAGGTGCTCCATCGAATCAAAGAATGCCGGAGGAAATATCTTCTCTAACTTGCAAATAGTTTTGACCACATTTTCTTCAAGAGTTTGTACGTCCCGAAGTCTGAGTTCTGATGCACATAAAATCTTGAAAAACTGACTCAGCTCGGTCAGTGCTCCCCATATAGACTTCGGCAACAAATCACGAAATGCAATGGGCAGTAGCCTTTCCATGAACACATGACAGTCGTGACTTTTCAGACCATATATTTTTCCCTCGTTAACATTCACACAACGGGCTATGTTGGATGCATATCCATCTGGAAATCTCAATTGTTTCACCCACTGGCACACTTCCTTGATCTGTGTATTATTAAGCACGTAAGCTGCTTTTGGCTGCACAACCCTTCCATTTATGTTTTGTAGTTCCAGTTCTTGACGTTTACAAAGCATCTTTAAATCCATGCGCGCTTTGGCGTTGTCCTTGTTTTACCTTTAACATTCATGACCGTGTTGAACACATTATCAAAAAAATTCTTCTCGATATGCATGACATCTAGATTGTGTCGTACAAGAAGAGTTGACCAATAAGGCAATTCCCAAAAAATACTTTTCTTGTTCCAGTTGTGATCCTTTCCAAAACTATTCAGTTGTCGTGTGCTACCAGACAATTGCACTACATCTGGTAAATTTTGCACCCATGTCGCCATATGTCGACCCGACACCCGTTGCAAGTCTGCTTCATCTACTTCAACAGTATTTTGTTTAAAAGAGTCTTTTTGCCTTCGAAAAGGATGGTCACTTGGTAGCAACCGCCAATGGCAATCAAACTAGCATGCTTTTCCACCATGTTTCAATACAAATGATTTGGTATCTTCCATACAGTAGGGACATGCTAACCTCCCATGTGTGCTCCAACCAGATAGCATTCCATATGCAGGGAAGTCACTTATTGTCCACATCAGTGCAACTTTCATAATAAAATTTTGCTTCCTACGTGCATCATAAGTAACAACTCCATCACTCCATAAAAAATTGAGCTCATCAATCAACGGCCTGAGATATATGTCCAAATTTTTTCCGGGACTTTTTGGACCAGGAATTACTAAAGATAAAAATAGATTTTCTCGCTTCATGCACATGTCTGGTAGAAGGTTGTACGGTGTCATGAACACTGGCCAACAAGAGTAAGATGCCACTGAACCACCGAATGGATTAAAATCATCTGTGCATAAACCCAACCTAACATTACGTGGCTCTTTTGAGAAAGCAAGATGAGTACGATTGAAGTGGGTCCAAGCTTCACCATCGGCAGGATGACTTATTATATCATCGACACGACGTACTCTGTCATTATGCCATGTCATATGTATAGCTGTCTTTGAGGACATATACAGCCGCTGCAGCCTAGGCACAAGAGGGAAGTATCGCAATGTCTTGTAAGGTACATCTTTTCGCTTTGAATTGACACCTCCCTTAGGTTTGAATCTGTCATGGCCGCAAATAGAACATGATATCTTATCTGCATCACCTTTGTAATATAACATACAATGATTCGGGCATGCATCTATTTTCAAATATCCAAGTCCTAGCTCATTGACCATCCTTTTTGCACGATAATAAGTTTCTAGCAACTTCTCGTCTCGAGGCAACATACTCTTGATCTAGAGGAGGAGACGGTCAAAAAAAGTCTCACTGATGTGAAATTCAGATTTCAAGTTCAACAACTGTGACACTGCAGATAATCGAGTGTGCTTTTCACAACCATCCCACAGCGGCTCATCAGCATCCCTAAGTAGTTCATAAAATCTTTCGGCTGTCTTATTCGGCGCTTCCTCATGAACATTAAAACTAGGACCAGCAGCATCTACAACCATATCCACGTACCCACTTGTGCCTACAATATTGTCGGGCTCATACCTCAAGAATTGCTCACCATGACACGTCCAATTCGTATAACCATCCACAAACCCTTTCTTGTACAAATGATGTTGCACATCCCATGGTGAACGCCACCTCAAGTTTCTACAACTTGAACAAGGGCAACGAATGTGACCGTCGCGGTCTATTGATGCGTTTGGATTCCCCAATGCAAACTGAATGAAACTCTCAACTCCATGCTTAAAATCATCCGACACCACCCAGTCAACTATTCTACGATACATCCATGAACGATCTGTCAACATTTCGCCTGCACCCAATAAATGTTAATACACAAGTAATGTTTAAATCATTACTCTTGAAAATAAACCCGACCCATTCCTCACATCGTTGGTCGCAGACCATTTGTAGTTGGATGAGGACTATTATTTAGATTATCACTTTTTAACCCATCCATGAAGGTTTGATCGCACAATCAATTACTATATGTGTTGCACAATTTATTGAAAATTTCGACAGCATCTCCCCACACTTCTCCGATATACCAAAAATATTTATTGATTTTAAAGTTTTCTTAAACACTTATAAGTAAGTGGTTAAGAAAACACTCAAAATCAATAATGGTATATCGAAGAAGAGTGAGGAGACGCAACCGACATTTTCAGCAAACCATACAAACACATATAGTAAATGACTGCCTAAGTGCGATCAAACATTCACAGACTGTCCAAACGGGACAATTCAAGACTTTGAGGTAGATATATACATTCTCATAAAAAAAATGAGAACATACACATCAATCCCAAAGTCTTGAATGGGAAGGTTCATTGACACGGGTTTAACACGCTCTCCTGAGGTGCGTGTAATGTTAGGTCGCACCCACGCACCTCAGCTCACATGGAATACCCCATGTGTTTATATAACATAAAATTAAATAACATCGCACTTAACATTCTGCATACATCCATCTAAATAATATCTAATTAAAAAAATACTCACATAAGAACATCAAAGCTAAACAATCCACATTTTTGAGTCATGTCAACATCAAATTTCTGTGCATATCCATCTAAAAACACATTTATATGCAATTAACATCCACAAAGTTTGGAAGCGAAAGCATAATTTTTAGAGTATTTACCTATTGCTATAAGTCGACTGTTACTGTGGACGCACTAAATTTTAAATAATAATTTTATTCATCTATTTATCTAGTTGTTTCGTTTGTTTAGTGCGAGGGCAGCCCAGAGGGTCCCTTTTTTTTGAGGTGAATGATCTCATTTAAATGAGTTCGGGTCTGCCGACCTAGGGAAGGGGCAGCCTAGAGGGTCCCATGACCTGGTGATATGCCGCTATGATTCCCTCTTTTTTTCTTCTTTCTCTCTTTCTCTTCTCTCTTTCTTTTTCGTTTTACACAAAGCAGAGAGGGGAGGCTGTGCAACTTTGTTTATTACATTAACATTTGCCTTATATGTGAGCACATGGCTCCTTTGTTGCCTGCCATTATATCCCAAGAGCAAAGAGCTTTTGTCAAAGGACATTTCATTCTGGATAACATGTCTCTTTCCAGACAATTGGTCAGGGATATTTATAGGAAGGTCCATGGTCATAATGTCATTTTCAAGTTAGACATGACAAAAGCGTATGATAGGATGGAATGGGATTTCACTCTTTCATCGGATGCGATATCCGCCTCCGCTATTCTGAAAATAAAGCGACCCTGATAAGGGAATCTAATCAATTGTTAACAAGGTTAGCATCAATGTTCTTCTGCTTAAGTTTGCATTGGCGTCATGTTTTTATTAATAACAAACGCTAAAATTAACCATATCGATGTTTTGCTTAGAGCGTTAAAGCCAGTTCTCGGCTTTTATTAATAACAAGACGTTTGTTTTGGAGTTGAAACGTCAAACGTTTCATAATTCCAAGAGGGGTGAACCAATTGGGATTGGATGCCGGTGACATTTCTCTACCATCTTATGTTGACAAATTTTCCAATATAATATAATCAATTATAAAAGATTGCGATTTCTCTCACTCATCGGCTTTAACATAATAAATCACCAGCATAGAGCAAACCATCCAAGTTTGTCCCGGTACTCCGGAGTCTCTTATGAGCTCTCATGTGGGTGATAAGGCCAATCTCAACCGACATATCCAACATAATAAAATAGAAACACCAATTTATAATTAGCTTTCGTAAAAATAATCTTGTGAGAATAGAATCTTATGTTTGTATATATATATATATATATACATGCCATCTCAACGCAGACAACGCGAAAGGAAGATAATAAGGAATAAGCTGATAAGAGTTTATATATATGTCACACGGTTAATAGATATACATAGAAGATAGAACCCAACTAGCCAGTGCCATCAAGAAAAACACATACCGGCCATCTACAGGCAAATTAAACATAATATCTCTGTTTACTGAAGAAATTAAAATTGAGGATGATCTGCCAAATGGGGCCATCACACAAGAAAATTCGGTTTTACATGTTGAAAAATGACTCTTACTTGATTACATATCAACTAAGTTTCAATCACCCAACTTAGCTTTGAATCGTTGCCAAGTGTTGATAGATTTATTTTTATTTTTTGACTGCTTAATTTGGATCCTTTAATAGAGGGGGAGGGGGGTGCGGTGGAGGGGGGTGGTCGCAGGAGGGGGAGGGGGGTCCCATGAGGGGGAGAGGGTGCGGTAGAGGGGGGTGGTCGCAGGAGGGGGAGGGGGGTCGCAGGAGGGGGAGGGGGGGTCCCATGAGGGGGAGAGGGTGCGGTAGAGGGGGGTGGTCGCAGGAGGGGGAGGGGGGTCGCAGGAGGGGGAGAGGGTGTGGTGGAGGGGGGTCATAGGAGGGGGAAGGGGTGCGGTGGCGGGGGTCGCAGGAGGGGGAGGGGGGTACGGTGGAGGGGGAGGGGGGTCACAGGAGGGGGAAGGGGTGCGGTGGCGGGGGTCGCAGGAGGGGGAGGGGGGTACGGTGGAGGGGGGTCAGTAGGCGGGGGAGGCCTGTCGGTGGAGGGGGTGGCAGGAGGGGGAGGGGGTGCGGTGGAGGGGGAGGGGCTGCTGTGGACGCACTTTTTATTTAACAATTATCTTGTTCGTTCGTTGGTTTATTAAGTGCGTGGGCGTGCCAGTCACCGAAGTGACGATTTATTCGGGCTCCGAAGAGCCCATGGTGCGCTCGAATCTGACTTCGTCAGACGATTGTGTGGTTCGTGTCGGGACCGAATC
Organism: Amorphophallus konjac; assembly: GCA_022559845.1. NCBI lineage: Eukaryota > Viridiplantae > Streptophyta > Magnoliopsida > Alismatales > Araceae > Amorphophallus > Amorphophallus konjac. The sequence goes on from CM040126.1 coordinate 78,749,443, forward strand.
CCGTCGCGCCATAAAGGTCACGACGTCATTTACATCCCTCATACGAGGGAATACCCCTGATTAATTGCCGAAATTAGAGGCCCCGCGGCCGAAATGAGTAACACTAATTATGTGAGAGAGATAGGGATGGGTCACACTGAAAGTTGTATTAAGGCCATAAACTGTCGGCCGTGTCGGCCACTCGTAGACCTTTTGTATTCGGACACAAGTCCGTGGCAGCGCCATAATGAGAAAATCGAGGTAGATCCCTTCAAATGTCTGCCGAGCATGCGGCAATTTTTAATGAAGATTCGGGAGGTATCCGGAACGAGAAAACAAATCCGGTCCGATTAGGGTGTCGGCCCGAGGTTAGATCAAAGCCCGGCCATGTCGGGGGAATTCCCGAGACTCAGGCTTGACCTGAAAGGGCAGCGTCGTTATTCCCTTTTGCCCCGGGTCCCGGAGAGAGAGAGGGCTGCAGTGTGGATGTTAGCGTCTTTTATATGGGGCTTTCTTAGTTATATCTTCTGGGATTTCTGATTCGATGTTTACTGTTTGTTCGTGCCTTTGTCCGGGGTGATTTTTCTTCTTTTTATTCATGATCATTCTTATTATTGTCATTTGTTTATTATTTATATCTTTTTTTTATTATTACCCCTCCCGCCTCTTTTATTGTGATTAATATTGCGCATTCGGAGCCCTTCAAGTAGCGTAATTTTTATTAATTTATTTGCTATTGTTAATGCCTTTATCAGGTTGTACATCTATATGCATATAGCGTGCCGGCGGAGGGGAAAACGGGGGTGTACCGCTGAGGTATTGGGTGTACCGCTGGGTGGCAAAGGGCGTACCGCTGAGGGCTGAGAAGGGCGTACCGCTGGAGGGCTGAAAAGGGCGTACCACTGGAGGGTGTGTCGGTAAAGGGGGGTGATATATAAAGTCTAAGTCTATACATTGCCTATTCACCCATCACTAAGTCTGTGCGTTGGCGGCTCAAGGTCTGTACGCTGGCTGCTCAAAGTCTATACATTGCCCAGCATAAAGTCTGTACGTCGGGGTGTGAAGTCTATACACTGCCCAAAGTCTATACACTGGATAGGTCTATACGTTGGGGTGTGAAGTCTATACACTGCCCAAGTCTATACACTGGCTATCATGAAGTCTGTACGTTGGCTGGCTCAAGTCTATACGCTGGCTGCTCAAAGTCTATACATTGCCCAGCCTAAAGTCTGTACGTCGGGGTGTGAAGTCTATACACTGCCCAAAGTCTATACACTGGATAGGTCTATACGTTGGGGTGTGAAGTCTATACACTGCCCAAGTCTATACACTGGCTATCATGAAGTCTGTACGTTGGCTGGCTCAAGTCTATACAGTGGCCGAGGGTGTACCGGCGAAGGGAAGGAGTGTACCGCTGAAAGGGCCAGGAGGAGTGTGCCGCTGGGGGGTTCAGGGGGAGTGTGCCGCTGAAGGGTTGAAAGGGGGAGTGTACCGCTGAAGGGTTAAAAGGGGTGTACCGCTGAAGGCCAAGGGAGCGTGCCGCTGAAGGCCAATGAGGGCGTGCCGCTGAGGGCCAAAGGGGCGTACCGCTGAAGGTCAATGGGGCGTGAGGGTGGAGGCTCGATCAGTTTTTGATTATTTGTTTTAAGGCTTTTCTTTTCTTCTTATCTTAACTTTCGTGTGGTTTTATATAAAACTCCTCCCGTGTTTTGTTCTCTTTGTTCGGTTCGATCTCTTTTCTTGTGGGTCGGATGCTCGGGCTGCCGGGTGGTTAGTTAGCTCGGTTCAGTTCTCGTCGTGATGCCGGCAGTGGTTTGATGAGTTGGAAGGTTTCGTCAGTTAACTTGCTTGTTTGTTGCCTCCTTTTGCCTCTTTTAATTGTTTATTAGTTTCTCACAAAAATTCGGCAGCATTTCCCCTTGACCCGGGGCGTAAGGGAGATAAAGGGAACGCGCCCACATGGAGTGGCGGAACCCGACAACTGGAGGTGGGCCCCCGGGGGAGCAACACCTTTATAGCGCCTCGGAAAACGTGAAGGAAAGGGGCTTGGGGCGAGGCCAAGAAGTGGGCTGCTGGGAGGCTGAAAGGTGTGCCGCTGGGGGCCAAGGTGAGTGTGCCGCTGAGGGCTGATGGGGGGTGTGCCGCTGAGGGCCGATGGAGGTGTGCCGCTGAGGGCCCAAACAGGTGTGCCGCTGAGGGCCACAAAGAGTGTGCCGCTGAGGGCTGAACAGGGTGTGTCGGTCAATGGCCATGCATGTGCACCGCTGGAGGCTCAGACAGGGCTAGTATATGGGCTGGGGGACTTGCAGGCCGTTCAGGGTAAGAAGAGGGGAAGTTTAAGGCTAGAGATAGGCCACTTGGTTACTGGGTGTTCGGGAGAGGGTAAGGGTCTCCCCCTCCTCTCAGCCAGTGAACGCAACGGAGGACCATGTGGGGGATTGAAGGGCCCATTGGGCTAAGGCTCATGGGAGAGTAATCATATCAACATGGAGGTCCCAAGAACACCGGAGAAATGGGGGGGAACGGAGGGAGGAACGGACAACCCGTTGGGAAACCGCAAGAACTAGCGTAAGCCAACGAAACCGAAGAGAAACCCATAGAGGGTGGTTTTCATTCATGGGAATCAAAAAAGGGGCGTGGCCCTACATACACATTACAAAGAAGATGCCCAAAACGAGGCTATGGGCATGGGAAAACCCAACGAAAGACAAGAGATGAGAGGGGGAGGAACAGAGTATAGGAGAGAAGCCAGCCGCCCCTAACTCTCTCCCCCACTACAACGAGCTCTCTCTCTCTCTTACTCTTGTTTCTTCCCAATGATCGCCCGAGGAAGCTCACGTCGGGGCGCCTCTTCTTCTCTTCTCTCTTCTCTTCTTCCTCTTCCCTGTGGATGTCCCTCTCTGGGCTTCTCCTGGCCGTCCTCTCCCTTTTTTTTCTCTGGATCCCCCCTTCTTTGCTGAAGCGGGAGGCCTTTTATACCACCAGCCACTGGGGACTTCGAGCACGGCTGTCGAAGGCGGGAAGCCGGCCGTGATGGTGGGTTTGACCTGCTCATGTCCTGGCTGTCAATGGAGGAGCCTACGCGACCCAACCCATGGCTGACACCTCACAGAGCTCACTGCGCGCCAAGGATGCGTAGGGCATGGGCTTCACGTCATCTTGCCGTTGAAAAGCTTCAACGCTGTGCCGCTGGCGAGTTGAAAAGGCATGCCGCTGAGGAGCCAAAACGGCGTGCCATTGAAGCTCCTGAAGGGCGTGCCGCTGAATGGCCTGAAGGGCGTGCCGCTGAGTGGCCACGGGGCCGTGCCGCTGAACGGCCTGAAGGGTGTGCCGTTGAGCACCCACGGGGGTGTGCCGGTGAAGGGCCCTGATGGGCGTGCCGCTGAGTGGCCACGTGGCCGTGCCGCTGAACCGCCTGAAGGACGTGCCGCTGAGTGGCCACGGGGCCGTGCCGCTGAGTGGCCACGGGGCCGTGCCGCTGAACCTCCTGAAGGACGTGCCGCTGAGTGGCCACGGGGCCGTGCCGCTGAACCCCCCCAGGGGGTGTGCCGCTGAGCACCCACGGGGGTGTGCCATTGAGCACCCACGGGGGTGTGCCGCTGAACGGCCTGAAGCGTGTGCCGCTGAACCCCCCAGGGGGTGTGCCGCTGAAGCCCCCAAAGCGCCGTGCCGCTGAGCACCCAAAGGGGCGTGCCGGTGAAGCCACCCCCAGGGGTGTACCGCTGAAGGCCCCCCCAGGGGTGTGCCGCTGGACCCCAAGTGGGCGTGCCGCTGGGCAACCCTGGGTGTGCCGTTGAAGGCCAAATTGGGCGTGTTTCTGAGCCCGTTCTGAGCCCGTTGGGGACACGAGTCATGTCCTATTTGGCTTTCTCCGAGGCTCACAGATTGTGGGGGCTCCTTGTGCTCGGTTCGTCTTCACTGTTGCGACTCCTCGCGGCGGCTTTGCGACAGTTCTCCCGGGGTTTATTCGCTCGGGCCGTCATCGTCACTGGGCCGAGCGGGGTATCATGGGTGTGCAAATTTTGGTGTCCACAGCTGCGCTCGGGGAGGGGGGTCAGCAGGAGGGGGAGGGGGGGTCGCAGGAGGGGGAGGGGGGTGGGGTGGAGGGGGGGTCATAGGAGGGGGAGGGGGTCGTAGGCGGTGGAGGGGGGTCGCAGGAGGGGGAGGGGGTGCGGTGTAGGGGGAGGGGGTCGCAGGCGGTGGAGGGGGGTCGCAGGAGGGGGGTGCAGTGGAGGGGGAGGGGGGTGCAGTGGAGGGGGAGGGGGTCACTGGGTGAGGGGGGTCAGCAGGAGGGGGAGGGAGGGGCTTACCGGTGGGGGGAGATGATCGAGGCCGGCGGCGACGGCGTAGCTCCTCCGGCGACGGCGGCGATGGCGCACCTCTGACGGTGACGGCGGCGACGGTGTGAGAGGGAGAGCGGGGGGGGGGAGTGAGAGTGAGAGGGAGAGCGGGGGGAATCGAGAGAATTTTTGCGACGGTATTTGGGACGGAAAAAATTTTCGTCTCAAATTTAAGACAGAAAATAATTCATCTCCATATCCGTCTCTACTTTCAAACGTCTTAATTTTCATCTGCAAATCCGTCCCTAATTGCGACGGATATTCAGACGAATAATTTTCTGTCTTAATTATTTAGACGAAATAGGTCCGTCTAAATTTACAGACATATTTGCGACGGATTAATATCCGTCGCTAAATCTGCTTTTTCTTGTAGTGTTCATCTATGGGGAGAAAGAAGAGGAGGTCGCTAGTGTAGCAACCAATATTGCAGACCGAGGTGATAGACCCATCACATGGGTGGATGAGGTCAAGGCTCTTGGGACGGGTCACCCATAGGGTCAATAAGCAAGTTAGCTCAAGCTGCCATTGCAGGCCTTTGATGAGATCGTCAAAACCCTCTACCTCATAGAAGGTTTGAATCATGGTGTGATAGGAGTGGATGGGCACAATTTGGGATTGGTATCCCAAGGGTGAGAGAGGTGGGGGTGAGCTAGGAATGGTGGGTCCTCGTTTGAGCCATTGAATTATGGACTCATTCATGGTGAGGGTGTATGGCTCTTGAGGATCCGGACTAGGAGTGGTGGGTGAGATGTGTGGCTCTTGGATTTTCTTTATGGTGGGTGGCGGATCTGGATTGGCATCCATCTCCGCTTGGTTGGGTGTGTGGGCCATAGGTTTCTCTACCAAAGGGTTGAGATGGTCATTTGGGGTTGGGGTGGCGGTGGCCGGCGCATGGTGCACCCTAGATGGTGAGCAAGGTTGAACTTGTGTTGGGTTTGGTAGGGGAAGTAGTGGAGAGCTTGGTCGGGGTTGGATTGGAGTAGGGAGAGGGAGATGGGTGGGTTGAGGGGGTTTGGGGGAATTGGCCTTGGAAGGATTGTCCCTTTTGGGGGACATTGTAGGGGTAGTGGTGGTCGGGGTGGGAGCGGTTTCAACCACTATGGACATCGAAGGATGCTTCTTAGTGGGGCATTGCCTGGCGATGTGCCCCAATTGGTGGCACCTATAACATTCCGGCTCGCACTCACCCGTGGTTGTCTCATTCACTTCTATCTCCACAGGGCCTTTTCCTTTTTGAGAAGGGGTAAGGTGAGGGGTGGAGGTGGGGGCCAAAGGGGCTTGAGTAAGGTGGGTTGTGAAATTGGGTTTTGGTTGTATTGTGGGGAATTGGGGAATTGGAGTCTTGGGTTGGCCGGGTGGGGATGGTGGAGTTGAAGTGCTCCTTGGGCTTTGGTGATTTGAGTAGAAGGGAGAAGGTCGGGGAGTGTAGACTTTCCTAAGTTCGGCTTTCGTGTTTTCCCATGTGTTAATAGGCTCTTGCCTCATAACCTTCCTTAAGCGTTTAATGAGCTGCCACCTATCCTCGGCATGGCGCACAAACCGACTCTAGGCAAGGTAGATTCTCATGGGTTCAGTCATTGGAGTCCTCTTAAAGTATTTGTCCATGTTTTCCTTCCACTCTAGATAAGCACTAGGGTGGTACCCGTCAAAGATAAGGTCCTCAAATAGGACTATGTCCAAAGGGGTGTCAATCGGACCCTTGTGGAGGGTCGAGTGGCACAGATGTGACCAATATGAAGTAGCCATGCTAGTGGGCAAGGTTGATGCACCGAGTGATGAATGTAAATGCGCCCTAGGACCAACTTGTAGAGACAAGTTGAGAACTTGCTCTGATACCACTTGATGTGACACCACCTTGGGGTGATAGTCACAAGACCAAATACCCCTTGGACCTAGCAAGCAAGCAATGCACGGACCGGTGACTTCACTCGAGCGGACTCACCCGCTAAGCGCACTCTCGTGCCCGTAGGCAACCCGATGATGGTGGTTAGGGTCCGGGATGGGACCTCGCTACTCCGGGGGTTGGCTAGCCTAAGATTGAACCCCTAAGGGTCCTGGGATGCCCACCCTCGGGGCGGCTAGCATGCCAAGGGCGTGGGATGTATTAGTTCTCTTGCAACTCGCCCGCAGTAGTCACTCAATTATAAGTAAATTCGGGATCGGACACTCTCTTACCACCGATGACACTAAGATGCTAATTAAGCAAAGGAAACTAGCAAAGAGAAGTGTTCAGTAGCTCACCTGGTCGGCGTGAATACACCGATCCCGGCTGCAGACGAGGTGAGCGGGGAAGCGTGGGTATACCCCGCACGCTACGCCAGTGTAGCTCTTAACCTAAAAATTTAGAATAGTACACCACTACGCCTCTCGCAGGAGGGGGATCTCAAGGTGGGGATGAACTTGAATTACACCCAAAACTACCTCCACGTAGGGAGGGGCTGTAAGCCGGCCAGGCGGGGTGGGGAAATCTATGCTAGAAATCAAAATGCGAGGAGGCCGTCGATTCTGCCTACCTCTGGAACAGTGGATAGAAAGTCACTGTTAGCACCGCTACGAACTCACCCAAACTCCGTTTGTGACAAAACCAGTGCCAAAACCTTCATAGTTGACCCGACAGGATGTCCAATTTTTGGGGGAATTTCTTGACGTTGTCGGTGGCCGGGACAAGGGCTGGACCAGGGCCAAACTGTTCTGGCGCTGACTGCTCTCAGGTTGCTACTGCTGGAAGATGAAGGTGCCACAAACGCTCCCGGTGTCTGAATGATGCGGGACTAGAACTACTGTGTCCGTGGATGAGTCTTCTTTCTGTTAGGACTAATGGCGCCATTGGCAGATGTCAGAGCTGATCGTGAAGGCCAAAACAGCAGAGATGTGTCGGTTCAGGCTCTGTAAAATTGACCTGGCGCACTTGGGAGGGAAAATTTGGAACTTTTGATGCCGAGGTCCAAAATTTACTCTGCTTCTTGGGGATGAGAGAGGACTTGAAGGAGAAGCCGTCAGCCAAGTTTCACGCCCAGATCAGGAAGGGAGTGGCCATGGTCAAACTTGATCTGGAGCTCTAGTTCTCTGCCTGAGTGGTCCTACGCAGTCGAGGAAGATGCGCTCTCACGGGCAGCTCGGTGCTTGGATGATGACGAAACCACCTCACCTGGAATGCTCTCTAGACGAACTTTCCATAGGTATATGACTTGCCACCAGAAGGATCGGGGAAGAGCCAGAGACGATGCTGTTTTCAGGACCCTAGCTTGCTGCCTGCGAACTGCTGCTAGGTCTTCAACTTGTCGATGGGAAATGGAGTAGGAGGGGGGGGCGAAATGGGGGTGGATGAGTGTGGGGGCAACGCCTAGCTATGAGGGGGTCTGGGAGGGGGTGTTCCAAGGTGTGGGAGTGGCAGAATGGGGGCTGGAAGGAGGTCTAGCAGGTGGAGGGAGGGAAAGCTGCGAATTTGGTTGGAAGCGAGAGAGGGAAAGGGTATTTGAAAATGGGTTTAAGGGTGGGATTAATTTCTGGATGGGAAGAGGTGTGTGGGGAAGGTAAAGGGGGGTGGCTTGGGGAGTGGGGAATTCTCCCTTGGGAGATGATAGGGTGCTTGGGGAAGGGGAGTGGGTGGTTGGTGGTTGGAGGGTGGCTTGGAGAGTGGTGGATTCCACCTTGGGGTTAGGGGTGGAGTTATGGAGAGGTATGGGGAAGTGAGGAGGCTATTGAATGTGGGGAGGGGAGAGAGAAAGTAGGTGGGAGGGGAGGAGAGAGAGAGGGGCGACCCCCCTTAGAGAGAGATAGAGAGATGAGAGAGAGGGGAATCCACCCCTTAGAGAGAGGGAGAGAGAGATGGAGAATCCACTCCAATTACACTAAAATGCACTCAATTTTTTTGATTGACCAAAAGATTACAAATGTGGGGGTGAAGGGGGGTATTTATAAGGATTGGACTTTTCACATGACCATACTGACCCTGACTAATGACTTAATGACCAAACAAGTCCAAGGGGGGGGGCGCCCTGGGCTTAGCCCACTAGTTGGGCCCATTAGACTACTTAATTAACCACATGACTCAAGACTTAGGTAAATGACCCTTATACCTAGGTACCGGACTCAAATAAAGGAGAAATTACATAGTTTATGACTCAAATAAAATATAAAAATTACATGGATTGACTCAGAAAAATGTGGAGAACACAATGGCACAAACCGACGATCCATCAGAGCTTCGCAAAATGTGGAGGGGTAAGTGATGCCCCCATCAATTTGACCACCATATCTGTAGTTGCTAAAAAGGTGGAGATTTTATTTGCGGATATCTCGCGTGCAGCGATTGTTGTGGTTCTGGTGCTTTTCCGATTTTCCATGCTTTGAATGACTTGCCACTTCGCGTGTCCCTATGGAAGGGCTATTGAGGGAAATAGAGTAACTGCCCCAGGGGAAGGGTTCTTGCCTTTCGCATTTCTTCGAGGGGAGAATTAATTAAGGCGAGGGTTCCCCTTTCGTCCTATATAAGGTCTCGAAGGGTGCCTCCACCTCCCTTCAACGCTAAGGCTTTTCTTGCAGTTCTTCCTCTTTCTCCCTTCTCGCGAAGCGTCTGTCTCTGTGCTGGGGAATTATCAGCTAAACATGGAGGGTGATTCGGAAGACGATAATCCTGGCGGACGCCAAAGGCGTTCATGTTGCTCCGGCATAGGAGAAGGAAAGAGGACGGGGCAGACAGTGTAGGAGAAGGAAGGAGGACGGGGCGGACAACATAGGAGAAGGAAGGAGGCCTCGCGATGGGCACCTTTCCATCTTCTGGACCACTGCCAGGCGGTGTACAAGAAGGAAGGGGGCCTGGCCATGGGCTCTCTCCTACTCTCCGGGCTGCCACCCCATATGCGGGGGGCTGATGGCACAGCATCATTGGTCGTCCCTTCCCGTCGCCTCTCTCACCTCTTCGAGGGGGCGTTCGGTTTTTCTTCCTCTTCTGCTCTTCAACCAACCTCCTCCCTTTTCTTTCACACTTTGGAGGGTGCCTTTTATCCTTGCTCGCACCACTTGGAGGTGATTGCTTTCTGTTCGGCTTCTGGCCTCCTTCCAAAGAGTTGGCAGAGGAGACCTTCACTTATTTTCCTTCCTCTTCTTTCTCTGATACATTTCTTCTGAGTTTCTCGAGCGAGCATGGTCAGTCGCCCCGTTATCCGAGCCAATTTCTACACTGGGTAGAGTCAGTGGCTCGGCTTGGGGGTGCTAGCCACGTCCGCGTCGAGTAATCAGCTCATGATGTAGTACCAGTGGATGTAGTATTTCTGTTTTTGATATGTACTGTATTGGTTGTGGCCTATATGATGTACGAAAAACATTAATAAAAGGAAATTTATCGCCATTTGTTGCTTACATGTCTGTGAAAAGCTCAAAAATAGAACTTTTGTAATGTTGTTGCATTCCATGTCTGAGGGATAGGCGTTCCTTCCATGGCAGACAATCGATACGTCCCTTTCCCGAGCGTCTCGACCACTCGGTAGGGGCCTTCCCAATTAGGGGCCAGCAACTTTTGTAATGTTGTTGCATTCCATGTCCGAGGGATAGGCGTTCCTTCCATGGTAGACAATCGATACGCCCCTTTCCCGAGCATCTCGACCACTCGGTAGGGGCCTTCCCAATTAGGGGCCACTTTCCCACTGCCTCCAGTGGTCGAGAGGCTTCGACTTTCCTTAGGATGAAGTCTCCTACGTGGAAGTGTCTGTCTCAGACTTTGGCATTGTAATATCGGGTGAGGTGCTGCTGATATTCCGTGGCTCAGATGCTCGCGATCTCTTTTATCTCGCTTGCCATATCGAGGTTCTCTAGCAGTTTCTTCTCATTTACCTCGGGCGAGAAGTTGATGACTCGGAGAGATGGGCTGCCGACTTCCAAAGGAATCACGGCGTCCGTGTCGCACACCAACTGGAAAGGAGTCTCATTGGTGGCGGTTCTTAGAGTAGTTCGGTACGACCATAGTACGCTTGGCAATTCCTCAAGCCAACTACCCTTGGCCTTACCGAGTCTGGCCTTAATGCCTTTTAGTATATTTTTATGGCATTTTCGACCAGTCCGTTAGCCTGGGGGTGGGCTACATAAGTTAAGTGGTTACGAATGTGTAGGTCGGCACATCTGTTCCTAAAGTAATGAGAATCAAATTACCGACCATTATCGCTCACAATCACTCGGGGGATACCAAAACGACAGATGATCGATTTCCAAACAAAGCTCCATATGACTGACTCAGTAATTCTAGCGGTGGTGTCACACCCTGAACCGATAGCAGCGGAGCGTGTCGTTTGCTCGAAATGTGACAGTTAAACAGTCGTGTCGATCAGAGCATAGTCATTTCCACAAAACACAATTTAGACAAATAACAATTTTCATTTCAAATATAAGTTTATTATAAATTTGGACTCAGAATAAATGAAAGACTCAATAAAGAAAAATTACAATGAGACACTTGACTCGACTTAACATAAGATACAGGATAGCCAGACTAGATGGTTTGTCTGGATGTTAGAGTACTCATCACTCTTGCCCTTGCCCATCATGTTCGATCTCGCCATCACTAAGGTCATTACCTTAAAAATATTGAAAAACGCAGGGTGAGCGAACGCTCAGTAGGACTTAATATCTCATGTTCCAAACTAGCTTTAAGTCAATTACAGTTTAACATGCTTATGCAGGTCATGCAAGATATAGAAATCGAGAACTATAATGGCACGAGATAAATTCAAGAACTATAAGAGTAGACAAGTCATTGCACACTTTCAAGAGACATAAGAACAAGTAGATTGATGAAAGAATATATCAAGAACTTTCATGACGAGATAACATGTACTTTCAATAAGATAATTCAAGAACATTCATGATGAACAATATAGAAGTAAGTCAATCACTTCTACTAACACTATATAGAATGGTATACTATGATGGCAATTACTCCCGATCATCACTATCACGAGAGTGTTTGCACACCTAGCACTATATAGGATTGTGTACTATGATGGCAATTACTCTCGATCATCACTATCACGAGAGCGTTTGCACACCTAGCACTATATAGGATTGGCCAATGCGCTAAGGGGAAAATCACGAAGATATGAGCACCCCTAATGGAAATAAGTTATAGACGACTATAGGTGGTGAATGCCAGCACCCGACCATCGTATACCGGTAACGTTTGGACTTTGTCTCGCCTAATAGGGTCAGATCAGGACCCGTAGCATTTAAAATGTCATTTTTGTGGGACCCATAGCCCCTCACATTTTGTCTAGACTAATTCCATATTAATGGCCAATAATTTCAAGGATCAAGCATGTAGGAACATTAAGATAGATTTCATGAAACATAGAGCTGAAGGACAGAATAGTAAGGATGATATATCAATAAACCATATGAAAACCATGACATCCTAGAAATCTAGGTGATTAGGTACAACTAGCTCAGCTGCCTTGAGGGAATCCAAGGCTAGCGTAGACTTACAGAGGTCTCAATGACTAACTTGTCAGTCCGAAGGAACGGAATGTCCAATGGAGGGCTCGTATGTCACCGAGAGTTGAGTGTGTAAGCGAGAAAGAACGTGAGAACACGGACTCTATCCACGGACTAGGATAAGAGTGCTAATAGACCCGCAGTATGGGTCGAACCCGATAAAATAGGGGAGAACAAGAATTCACGTCCATATAGACGGGCGTTAATTTATTAATTAGCGTGTCTTTAGAGAGGCACCAATTCTAGAATTTAATTTGCGTCCCTTTGAAAAGACGTCAATTCATATCTTAATTTCTATTTAATTTAATAATTTAGAAAATAACATCTCTTTAAAAGGACACGTACTATTTTTAGAAATAATTACATGGTAATTAAAGGAAATTTACAAGGATCACGAATATATATATATTGTAATTTTTACCTACTTTGATCATAAAATATGAATTTTCTAGGATTTAAACATGATATGTAGTTTTTAATTTGATCATGATGAACATTAATATATTTGAAATAAATGAATATTTTTTTAGAACTAAATACACGATAATAAAGAGAAAATTACAAGTATCCTGAATATTTTTTTTTGTAATTTTAACTAATTAGGATAGTAGGATATAGATTTTCTCACGATTTAAACATATTTTATTTAAAATAAATCAATGATAAAAATAAAATAAACTAGCGACTATTTATACGCTCGCACATTCGTATATATATATATATATATATAAAAGAATCAACGACAACTCAGTTGTCGTCATTTAGTTAATGAATAGTGTCTACTTTTCAAATTGCAAAGATTTTCAGGGAATAAAAATATAAAAAAAATTAAAAAAATTACAGAGATTCTAGAAATATAAATATCATGATTTTATGATATATGTTTCGATAGTTATTTGATTTCAAAGATAAAACATTTATTATATATATAACGACAAAGATTAAGACGTTAATACAATAATGACAAAGCTAAAAGTCGTTAGTAAATTAAATAACGACATAGCAAGGGTCGTTATTTAGGTGGTAATGAATAATATTTCTCTACTTCAAACGCTTTGTTCTTGATGTATACAAGTCGGAATTATGCAATTTATATATCAAAATGAAGGTCTCAAAAAATTCTACCTAATCAGATATTCAAAAATATTTTTACTTGAGAGATGGGAGATCTTGAGATAGGAGGCATGAAAAATGGTGGTACCAACCCCACTACCTCGGTTACTATCCCAATAACATATTCGTAAAATTTCATGACCAAAGGACACTCCGACGCCCACGAACAAGCTGTTAAGGTAAAAACTCCATAACTGACTGCTACAGTGTTCACCGTGTAACAACGTAAAATCATGTAAGTAATGCTTAATATTGAGGCAGAACTTATAAGATTATGGAAGATTTAAACACTTAATAATTTGGCTTGAGAGATTGCTTACCTCGAGGATGCTATAACCGGGATAGAGGAATAAGATGGAAGGAAGCTTTACACGTTAACAATAGCAACGACAACACAGCAACTGTAAGGGAGGAGGATGGTGGCAGTGGCAGTAGCATCAACAACCGTAGCAGCGTAGTTACGGCAGGGACGACGTTAGCGAATAGGTAGCAGGACCCCCATGTGCATAAGAAGAGGAAGGAGATGGTTTCCTGGCCATAGTAGGGCTCCTTCAGATGCAGCAACAGCATGAACATGAACCAACTGCAGCAGCAGAGTTGCTCATTGGAAGGGTTGGGCATTTATAGATGAGGAAGGGTCTTGAGGGGTTCGAAGACTAATAACATGTCTTTTAATTTCACACCATGTGTTACTCATTTAAGCTAATCACCTGCTATTTTATCTGCCGTCTGCCTTTGTTTGTTCTCAAACCCTAACTATAACCATGCAAGCCTCGTTCCATCATAAGCGGGTTTTGGTTGTCATCGTTGGGCTTATATGGGTTTATCATGGGGAAATCAGATTAAAGCCCATGCTTAATATATATATATATATATATGTCTTAGCCCATTTATTAGCCTTGTTTTATACTAAAGCTCAATGGTTAACAACGCATGACCCTATCTCAAGAGTTGGAGGATGGCTTCGATTTTAACATAGGATCCTCTTATATACATTTTCCTTGGGTTTTAATTAAAAGTCTATCATATATTTATTACTAAGGCCCATTAATTATACCTGCAAAAGTTAATAGGTTTTAACTAAATTAATTGGTAGAATTTTATAACTTATTTATTTATCTTTCTTGTTAATTTCCATTGTTACCTTGGGTATCAGAGTCGGGTTAGATCCTATGAATATATATATATATATATATTATATTTGTATTTTTAATTTAAGCCTCGAATAGATTAAAGGGTATATTAAATTTCTAATTTTTACAATTATTTGTTTTTAGCTATATTTATCAAAAAAAATTATTATCCACCATTGTCCCTTGACTAATATTTATAGTTATTTTTATTTATTCTATATTTAAATTTTCGGGGGTGCTACACCCTCCCCCATGTTGTGTCCCTGTGGTTATTTGAGTTTCATATGGTCACTTGGGTCATTCGACATCATTCTATGGTCATATGTGTTCTGTGATATTCTTGGTTTTGATAATGGCTAAACACTATTCGTCATTGTTGCTTTTCACTCTTATATGACTGACATATGTTCTGTTGTGTTTATGACAGATATGCACATGAAAGCTCAATGTTGAGCCCTCGCACGCGGATCGACCTGCGCGGTCAGGTCGCGGGGATCGACCTGCCCGGTCAGGTCGCGGGGGTCAAGGGCAAAATTTAGAAATGCTCAAAGCATATTCTATGTTGATTTCAATCCCAAAATACATGAAATTGATGAGGACATGAATATCTTGACTTATGAACATGTTTCATTGGTCTAACACTTCATTTTTACAGGTATAGGTGTTTCCGGTCGACCTACACACCTTGGCCGGTCGACCAAATTTGCCAGAGCCTAAGAATTCCACGTTTTACAGGTTTCGGTCGACCGCCCCTGCCTTTCCGGTCGACCGGTTCTTCCAGAAACGAAACACTCCAGGAATTACAGATTTTGGTCGACCGCCCCTACTTTTCCGGTCGACCGGTTTTCCCAGAACTGAAATGTTGACATTTTTACAGGTTTCGGTCGACCGCCCCCAGGCGTCCGGTCGACCGGTTTTGCCAGAGCCGAAACGTTCTGGCTGCAGCAGGTTCCGGTCGACCGGCCCATGAATTCCGGTCGACCGCCAGCCCCGAGCCTTCATTTTTGACTTTGTTTCCAACTTCGAAAAGGGCCATTCAACCTTGATTTCTTTAATCCAAATGTCACCTAATCACCCACAAATTGTGGATCTGGTCTGAGGCTTGTTTATAGACCATTCAAGGTCTATAAAACCAACACATGAGGGGATGAAAACCCTAATGCTTAAAGCCTTCAAGGGAGCCCATTTTCGAGCTACTGTAGCACCTCCGTGAACACTATTTCGGGAGGAAGTTCTTCATCCATCCAAGGTGATTCAAGCTCAGATCTGAAGCCAAGCAACCTCCTACAAAGCAAGAAGCAATCAAGGGCAAGAAGGGTGATCAAAGAAAGCTAGAAGGAGTATACTTCAAGAAGGAAATCAAGATACTCCGGGAAGAAGCTCTTCATCAAATCTTCATCTATCCTCTTCATCATCTCAAGCGAGATCATCTTCATCCATTCAAGTTCTTTCAACCTCATTCAAGTTCAAAGAGAAGATCAAGAGAGAAGAATTGAAGGAAGAGGTACTGTTCACGTGAACAGTACTCCGTGAAGAACATTCATCCAATCAAGGGTGAATCAAGAAGATTGAGTTGAAGCCAAGAGGATCCTTGTTGCTGATCAACATTTCATACAAGGGCCAATTCATTTCTACTCATAACTCAATTTCTTGTCTTAGTTCATTCACATTTGTTTTCCTTTCAATATTGATTAAACATTGAAGTTGTGATTCGTCCCTACCGTTGGTTAGTAGGAAGGCAATCGGAGGTGTTTCCGATCTGCGGTGTTGACGTCCCTACCGTTGGTTAGTAGGAAGGCAATCGGTGGTTTCCGAATTGCGGGTTGGTGCGCTGCACAAGTGAAGCCTCACCGGGTTTTGGTGAGGGGTGGACGTAGGGCTGAGGATTCAGTCCGAACCACCTTAAAAATCCTGTCTAGTGTGGTTTGCTTGTGTGATTGATTCGTTCTAGATGCATGCTTAGGATCGAATTATTATATATCTTGCTTATCTTGCTAAGTGAATCATAGCATTCTTGGAAGCTAGTTTCTATTCCGCTGCAATTCATTTTAACTAGCTGTTTAGAGGGCCGCATTACGAAAAGTGGGGCTGATCTATTCACCCCTCCCCTCTAGATCCGCTGTCCACTATATAGGATTGGTGTACTATGATGGCAATTACTCCCGATCATCACTATCACGAGAGCGTTTGCACACCCAGCACTATATAGGATTGGCCAATGCGCTAAGGGGAAAATCACGAAGATATGACCATCCCTCATGGAAATAAGTTATAGACGACTATAGGTGGTGAATGCCAGCACCCGACCATCGTATACCGATAACGTTTGGACTTTACCTCGCCCAATAGGGTCAGATCAGGACCCGTAGGATTTAAAATGTCATTTTTATGGGACCCATAGCCCCTGACATTTTGTCTAGACTAATTCCATATTAATGGCCAAGAATTTCAAGGATCAAGCATGTAGGAACATTAAGATATATTCATGAACATAGAGCTCAAGGATAGAATAGTAAGGATGATATACAATAAACAATATGAAAACCATGACATCATGGAAATCTAGGTGATTAGGTACAACCAGCTCGGCTGCCTTGAGGGAATCCAAGGCTAGCGTAGACTTACGAATGTCTCAATGACTAACTTGTCAGTCCGAAGGAACGGAATGTCCCATGGAGGGCTCGTATGTCACCGAGAGTTAAGTGTGTAAGCGAGAAAGAACGTGCGAACACGGACTCTATCCACGGACTGGGATAAGAGTGCTAATAGACCCGCGGTATGGGTCGAACCCGATAAAATAGGGGAGAACAAGAATTCACGTCCATATAGACGGGCGTTAATTTATTAATTAGCGTCTCTTCAGAGAGGCACCAATTTTAGAATTTAATTTGCGTCCCTTTGAAAAGACGTCAATTCATATCTTAATTTTTATTTAATTTAATAATTTAGAAAATAGCATCTCTTTAAAAGGACACGTACTATTTTTATAAATAATTACATGATAATTAAGGGAAATGTATAAGGATCACGAATATATATATATATATTGTATTTTTACCTACTTTGATCATAAGATATGAATTTTCTAGATTTAAACATGATATGTAGTTTTTAATTTGATCATGATGAACAGTAATATATTTCAAATAAATGAATATTTTTTTAGAACTAAATACACGATAGTCAAGAGAAAATTACAAGGATCCTGAATATATATATATTTTTGTAATTTTAACTAACTAGGATAGAAAGATATAGATTTTCTCAAGATTTAAACATATTTTATTGAAAATAAATCAATGATAAAAATAAAATAAATTAGCGACGGTTTATACGGTCGCACATTCGTGTATATATATATATATAAATAAAAAAAATATATAAATATAAAAGAATCAACGACAACTCAGTTGTCGTCATTTAGTTAATGAATAGTGTCTACTTTTCAAATTGCAAGGATTTTCAGGGAATAAAAATATAAAAAAATTAAAAAAACTACAGAGATTCTAGAAATATAAATATCAACATTTTATGATATATGTTTCGATAGTTATTTGATTTCAAAGATAAAACATTTATTATATGTATAACGACAAAGATTAAGGCGTTAATTAAATAACGACAAAGAGAAAA
Organism: Amorphophallus konjac; assembly: GCA_022559845.1. Taxonomy (NCBI): domain Eukaryota; kingdom Viridiplantae; phylum Streptophyta; class Magnoliopsida; order Alismatales; family Araceae; genus Amorphophallus; species Amorphophallus konjac. The sequence goes on from CM040126.1 coordinate 78,767,123, forward strand.
GTCGTTAGTTAATTAAATAACGACATAGCAAGGGTCGTTATTTAGGTGGCAATGATTAAAATTTCTCTACTTCAAACGCTTCGTTCTTGATGTATACAAGTCGGAATTATACAATCTATATATCAAAATGAAGGTATCAAAAAACTCTACCTAACCAGATATTCAAAAATATTTTTACTTGAGAGATGGGGGATCTTGAGATAGGAGGTACGGAAAATGATGGTACCAACCTCACTACCTCGGTTACTACCCCAATAACATATTCCTAAAATTTCATGACCAAAGGACACTCGACGCCCACGAACAAGCTGTTAAGGTAAAAACTCCATAACTGACTGCTATAGTGTTCACCGTGTAACAACGTAAAATCATGTAAGTAATGCTTAATATTGAGGTAGAACTTACAAGATTATGCAAGGTTTAAACGCTTAATAATTTGGTTTGGGAGATTGCCTACCTCGACGATGCTATAACCGGGATAGAGGAATAAGATGGAAGGAAGGTTTACACGTTAACAATAGCAACGACAACACAGCAACTGTAAGGGAGGAGGATGGTGGCAGTGGCAGTAGCATCAACAGCCGTAGCAGCGTAGTTGCGGCAGGGACGACGTTAGCGAACAGGTAGCAGGACCCCCATGTGAATAAGAAGAGGAAGGAGATGGTTTCTTGGCCATAGTAGGGCTCCTTCGGATGCAGCAACAACATGAACATGAACCAACCGCAGCAACAGAGTTGCTCGTTGGAAGGGTTAGGCATTTATAGATGAGGAAGCGTCTTGGGGGGTTCGAAGACTAATAACATGTCTTTTAATTTCACACCATGTGTTACTCATTTAAGCTAATCACCTGCTATTTTATCTGCCATCTGCCGTTGTTTGTTCCCAAACCCTAACTATAACCATGCAAGCCTCGTTCCATCATAAGCGGGTTTTGGTTGTCATCGTTGAGCTTATATGGGTTTTTCATGGGGAAATCAGATTAAAGACCCTGCTTAATATATATATATATGTGAAGGGGCGTGATCTTACGCTTGTCCTGAGCTGGGAGGATGATTACCGAATAGTGAACTGCAGAGAAAGGGAAACGAATCAGGAGGCCCAGGGATGGTTCCCTGGGGAAAACCCTCCGATGCTTAAGTTAATAGAGCAATGGTGGAAGGTATTGAGGGAGATAGAAAGCGGTGCACGAGATCCCCCAACACCAAGATGGTGAAGTGGTTCCTGCTCAGGGAGTTTTAGGCGCATATTGGCCTTACCTTCCGCTGGGGGGAGTCTCCGATTTATATAGCAAGCTCACATGATGAGTCCCATAAGCTGAGGAGTTTCAGGCGGGAGTTACGTCCTCATCATGGGATCATTACGTCCTCATCGTGGGATCGTTATGTCCTTAAGGGATCATGGCTCCTTTATCCCTCTAAACTCCTGCTCATAAAAGGCTCTCAACGGCTGCATGGATAAACACTTGTTAGTCGGTCCGAGCATAAGAGGTGCCAGCCCTATCTGGGCGATAGGCATAGCTCGGATGCAGTCAGGTCGGAGTGGGCGCAGAGCCCTCGCCTCTATCCCGATGGAGGGATAACTCGGGTGTGGGTCTTGCTCCGTTCTGATGCTCGGTCCTTCCGAGCCTAAGGGCCGTCGAGGAAGGGTGGGTTCCCGAGTGATCTTTATTGGGCTTTTTGCCTAAGTGGGCCCTAGGGGGCTGTCACTTGGATGAGCTGAGCCTCGTTTGGTCCTGATGGGCCTAGTTCGGCTGCTCTTAGTTGGGCTAGAGAAATCCCCCTCTCCACTTGTCCCCCTCCTACTCCCGAGCTTTAGTAAGCTCGGAAGAGTAGCTGTTTGGGGTTTCGGACCAACGTGGCTTAGGTGGGTGGAGATCCGGTGGTGTTAGGAAGCCACGTGTCGTGGTCACCTGGGCCCGTGTTAATGATGATCCTGACGGATTTGAACTGAAGGGGCCCTCTTTTCTCAGAGGTCGGAACGACGCGCCGCCTCCCGTGTGGGTTTATAGGCGTTGGGCGCTTGTTGTCAGTCCAGACTCCCTCCATCTTTAGAGTTTTGGCTCTCCTTCGTTCCTGCTTTTGGGGCTCTTCGATGCGCCATGAGGACACAAAGGTGGAGCAGAGGCTTGCAGTGGCGTTTGAGGAGTTGGCGGAGATAACCGCGGAGGCAGTCCGGCAGCTTCCTCCTCTCCCGGAATCTTCAGGGTCTCGGGATCGCCTTTCCTTAGAGTCTTCTCCTGATTCCATGGCGGACCAGCACTAAGAGGTTGAGGAGTGGGAGGACGAGCCGATGGTGAGGGCGCCAGTCCCAAACTGCAGCGAACTGGGGGAGGCGGATGTGAGGAGGTTGGAGCACCAGTATCGCATGCCTCATAAGTTCAGTTTTGCCGCTGCTACTCCATACGAGACGAGCCTGGACTCTCGTACAGGCCACATCTGTATGTTTCTTCTGTCGTGGAAGAGTGGATTCCGCCTTCCTTTCGAACCTTTCGTTCTTCATCTTCTTGATTTTTTTTGGTTGGCGCCCATTCAGTTGGTAGCCAACTCTTATCTCCTCCTTTCCGCCTTTCGCATTCTCTGCCGCCAGTGTGGAGTTCCTCCTTCCATAGACCTCTTCCACTATTTTTTTGAGTTGAAAGCACATCCTTCGGCTGGGAAGGGCTTCTATTTCATCCAGGCGAGGCAGAATAGGAGTTGTATCTCTTTGGCAGCGACGGATTCTTCGCATAAGGGGTGAAAGACCCAATTCTTATGGGTGGGGATTTATTCAGTGGAGGAAACCTGGAGGTGCCTAGTAATCCCCAGTTTCTGTCCTAACATCCCTCCTAGACGGGACGAGTTCCCTCCTCATGTGGAGAAGTATGCTGCCATCTTGCTGAAGCACCGCCAGTCCACCGAAGAGCTGGTGACGCCGGAGAATATCGACCGGTGTCTTCTCACGCGACTGCATCTGTCGGGCTCAGGTGCCACAACTTAGATTCTCTTTCGGATGTGGGAGTCATCTTTCTTTTCCTGAACACGTCTTCTTCTTCATGCAGACACCAGGCGGGAGCCTCTGAAGGAGGCTGCAGAGGTGACGAGCTTGGAGATGACTTGGCTGCTGATGAACCGGCTGCTCCTGTGGGTCACTCCCGAACCAAAGATAAGGCCAAGAGAGCGGCCCACAGCGGATCCTCCAGACCGCGGGGACCCAAGCGTAAGGACCCTATGGAGGGTATGATCCGGGCCACTGCGAGGGCCAGGAAATGGGCCAAGAAGGTCGGGGTCGTACCCGTAGTCGGAGGCGACCCTACCGCGGCTCACCCCTCCGCCGTGCATGATGGGGCCGACCCTACCGGGCGGGCTCTCCCACCAGCCGAGCTAGAGGGGGCCGAGGAGGTCGGGGCTGCCCCTGCGGGCGGTGACGATGCGGGCTCAGTTCCTCTGTCGGCCGGGACCGAGGGGGCCGAGGGTGCTCCTGCAACTGGCAGCGGGGCCGACCCGGCTCTTCCCTCGGCCGGAGCCGAGGGGGCCGTGGCCGAAGTTGGGGATGCTGTGATCGCGACCGAGGCTGGCGCTTCAGGTGGTGATGCAAGTGCCGAGCCGGTCCAGGTTGAGAGGCCGCAGAAAAATCCAACCGGGGCGTGAGGGGCGACCGAGGCTGGGGCTCGATCCGGGCCATATGGTGGGGCACCGGGCGATGGGGGGTTCTCCGTTCCGGCGGCCTTGGAGAGGCTGGGTATCTCGGGCCCCCTGCACCAGGTATGCCGCGGTATATCTGCGAAGGTGAGGGGGGGGGGGAGGTAGGCAGCACTCCCCGTCCACGGCTCTCGCCGGGGTTATGGAGGGCGGCCTGGCCCTAGCCCAGATGCGGGCTGTTCTGGCAGAAGCGTACGCTCGGTCGGAGTGGGAGAGAGCGAACCTGGCCTAGACCCTTGATGGGTCGGACAGAGGTTGGCTCAGCTCGTCGAGGAGTGTGACGGGCTTCGGCGGGAGCTTTCCTCAATCAGGGAGCTGGTACGGTCGAGCCAAATGGAGACCCGGGCGCTAGCCGAGCAGCTGTCCAAGACCTGTGAATCGCTCGAGAGGAAGAACCGGCTTCTCGAAGAGGAGCGCCTAGCACGTGTTGAGTTGGACGGCCGGTGGGAGACCGAGCGTGCCGAGCTAGTGGACCGAGCGGAGGAAGCCGAGCGTCTTCGGCGGGAGGCCGAGGCTGATCGGGCCGAGGCGGAGAAGCAGGCGGCGGAGGCCGCAGAGCGGATGGCTGAAGCCGAGCGGAAGTCAGCCGAGGCGGAGCGGAGGGAGGCCGAGCTCGCTGGTAGGGTGGGATCGGCCGGGGCGGAGGCTCTCGAGTAGTATAAAAGCTCAGAGGCCTACCGGGTCGACCTTAAGGAGGCTGCCCTCCCCTACTACGAGCTAGGGCTTCGCCGGGGCATCTACAAGGGATTCAAGCAGGGCTACGACCGGGCCGTATATTACACCGAGGAGCAGGCGTCTGAGGTAGTTGACTTTCCATCCGGGCAGTGTTATGACTCAGACTTCTCATCCTCCAGTTCCTCTGCTTCGACGCAGGATGAAGAGGATCAGGGGGGCTCATCATTCGAGGAGTCGCCAACTCCGGATGCCTCAGGAGGGCACGCAACCGAGACAGTTCCCACACCGGTGGGGTCAGTGCCAGGGTCGGCCGTCACCGAGGATGCCGGGGGAAGGCCACTCGAGCCCTCTATTTCTGAGCTTCAAGGTGGGCCAGAGGCCTGATGTATTTGCTTTGCTTCCTTTTTTGTATGCCTTTTTCCTTTTTGGAGGAAAGACTTCTTTTTTGTGTAGAAATAAATAAGGCAGTAGCGTTGTGATGAAGACTTATCTGTTCCGTATCGCCATTGTCGTATCTTGTTCAGCGTATCTGCAGTGGTCGGAAAGAATCGATATTTTCTACATGGATCTCGCCTGATGGTTGGGTGAGCATCTGAAAGGGTGTCTTTCCATTTTCTCATGCTTTAAATGCCTGACCGCTTCGTGTGTCTCACTGGGGCGGAAGACGAGAAGTTTGAGGTGACCGTCCGTAGGGAAAAATCCTTCGGCGTGTTTTCGAGGAGGGAAATCATTTAAGGCAAGTAGCCTCCCTTCGCCTATAAAAGGTCTGAAGGGCATCCCTTCCTCTCCACCGCTGAGAGTTTTCCCTGACAGTCTTTTCTCATTCCTTCTTCACGTGGCGTTGCGCCGTTGCATCTGTAGCATGGAAGACGCTCCGGAAGATGAGGCTATCGACGATGGGGGGCAGAGAGTTTTCGCTGCTTCGGATTTGAAGAGGGTTCGACGGTCGTCGAACGGAATTGAAGAGGGTTCGACGTGTGGAGGCACGTCGTCTTCCCTTTATCAGTTCCGGCAGCGCTTGCAGGGGGGCGAGATGGAGGACGGATGGGGGCATCAGACATTCTTTCCTGCCCGTCCCTTCCTGCTTGCTTCACGGAGGGGAGGAGGAAGCCAACCAAGCTCCCTCCCTTCCGGGCCTTCCCCTGCCTCCTTGCCCAGCTCTGCTGGTTTCTTTTTCTTTCTGGCAACCTCTTTTTCCCTCTTCTGCTCTACTCTTCCTTTCTTTCACTCTTCGAGGGTGCCTGCATCCTCTTTCTTCCAAAGAGTTGGTAGGTTGGCGGGGAAGATGCTTTCATATGTACTCCCTCTCCCCCTTCTCTTCCAAGTTCAACTTGGAAGGTAGCCTTCTCTTTCTTAATCCCTCTGTCACCTTTGTCTCGAGCTACCCGAGCCAACGGGGTCAACTATCCTTTATCTGAGCCAGTTTCTACACGAGGTAGAGTCAGTGGCTGGACGCAGGAAGGTCATCTGAGTCAGCCGAGCGATGGGCTCATACGACGGCGCCAGATGGGTTTTTTGCTTTTTTGACATGTATTTCCTTGGCTTCGGCCTTCCTGATGTACAAGCAGGTTGTTTGAATAAAAGAAAGGAGCCTTTTGTTTTATCTCATGTCGTTTGCACAATGCTCAGTACTCAGAAGTAGAACTTACGTAATGTAGTTGTGTTCCAAGTCCGAGGGATGAGCACTCCTTCCATCGTGGATAGACGGTATGCTCCTTTTCCGAGCGTCTCGATCACTCGGTAGGGGCCTTCCCAGTTAGGGGATAACTTGCCCGCCGCCTCAAGTGGTCGAGAGGCTTCGGCTTTCCTGAGGATGAAGTCTCCCGGCTGGAAGTGTTTGTCTCGGACTTTGGCGTTGTAGTATCGAGTGAGGCTACGTCGATATTCCGTTGCTCTAATGCTGGCAATCTCCCGGACTTCATCTGCTAGGTCGAGATTTTCGAGCAGTTTCAGGTCGTTTACCTCGGACGAGAAGCAGATGACACGGAGGGAGGGGTTGCCAATCTCCAACGGGATCACGGCCTCGGTGCCATACACTAGTTGGAAAGGACTCTCACTGGTTGCCGTTCTGGGAGTCGTTCTGTGCGACCAAAGTACATTCGGTGATTCCTCGAGCCAGTTGCCCTTGGCTTTGCTGAGCCTAGTCTTGATGCCTTTTAAGATAGTCTTATTGGCATTTTCGACCAGCCCGTTAGCCTAAGGGTGGGCGACCGAAGTGAAGTGATTGCGAATGTTGAGGTCGGTGCATCTGTCTCGGAAATACCGAGAATCAAATTGCCGACCATTATCGCTCACTATCACCCGGGGGATGCCGTAGCGACACATGATCAACTTCCAGATGAAATTCCAGACGATTGTCTCGGTGATCCTTGCAGTGGCTTCGGCCTCGATCCACTTAGTGAAGTAGTCGATGGCGATGATAATGAACTTCTTCTAGGCCTGGGCTGTGGGGAATGGCCTGAGGATGTCGATTCCCCAGCGAGCAAAAGGATAAGGCTCGGCTAGGGTGATAAGCTCCGTTGCTGGCTGATGGACCAAGTGGTCGAATCGCTGGCAGCAGGTCACAACGTTGTGTGTAGGCCAAGCAGTCACGCTGTAGGGTGGGCCACCAATAACCTTGCCGTAGCAAGATCCTAGCGAGTGACCTTCCCCCCAAATGCGCTCCGCACAGACCTTCATGAACTTCTTCGATCGCTCGGTTGGCTTCGTCGGTGCTGAGGCACTTCAAAAGAGGGCCGGAGAAGGATCTCCTGTAGAGTGCGCCATCCAGAGTGACGAATCGCCGAGCTTGGTATTTCAATCTTCGGGCTTCCCGAGGGTCGGGAGGCTCCTGGGAGTCTTGAAGCCACGATAGGTAGGGGGAACGCCAGTCGCTCGGGGAGGCCGAGTCAATAGCAAGGAGCTCCGAATCGATGCTCGGGCGCTCTAGTTCTTCGAGAAGGACCGATCGAGTACCCTCGGGGTCAAGAGAGGAGGCCAGCCGAGAGAGGGCGTCCGCTCGGGAGTTTTCCTCTGGAGCTATTCGGACTACCTCAAAACTCTCGAACTGTTGTGCCACAATCTTGACCAGTTGGAGGTATTTGATCATCAGTGCTTCCCGAGCTTCATAATCACCGTTGACCTTGCTAGCGACCAGTTGGGAGTCGGTGTGAATCCTGACTCGCTGAGCCCCTAACCCCCGGGCCATGCGGGCTCCCGATATGAGGGCCTCATACTCGGAAGTGTTATTGGATGCTTGAAGTTGAACTTCAGGGCATACTGTAGCTCTGCTCCTTCAGGGGACTTCAGAGGATACCAGCACCGCTTCTGGCTGAGTTGGAAGATCCGTCGACGAACAGTTCCCAGGTTGGCCCGGGCGCAGACGGAGATCTTTCTTCAGTCGGGATGGTGCTCTCGGCGATGAAGTCAGCGAGCGCCTGGCCTTTGATAGTTGAGCGAGGCCAATACGATATATCGTAGGCCCCGAGCATGATGGCCCACTTGATGAGGCGTCCTGAGGCTTCAAGGTGAGAGAGGATCCTCTTCAATGGTTCGCCGGTCAGCACGGTGATGGAGTGCCCTTGGAAATAGGGTCGGAGGTGCTTGGCTGAGGTAACCAATGCTAGCACTAGTTTCTCGGTTGCGGGGTACCTTTTCTCAGCCTCATTGAGCACCTTGCTGGTGTAGTAGACCGGTCCCTCGATTCCCAAGCCATTTCTTACTAGGACCGAGCTAACCGTAGACGAAGTCGTCGAGAGATAGAGATGCAAGGCTTCCCCTGGGACGGGCTTGGAAAGCACTTGGGGCAAAGCCAGGAACTCCTTAAGCTCGATGAACGCTCTTTGGCATTCCTCATCCCACGTGAATGTAGCAGATGCCATTTTGGGCCCCCTCAATAGTTTGAAGAAGGGTAGGCATTGTTCAGCCGCGCGGGACAGAATCTGCTGAGCGCAGCAATGCGCTCGGTAAGGCGTTGAACGTCTTTAATGCAGGTGGGTGGGCGCATGTCCAGGATGGCCTGGACCTTGTCGGGGTTGGCCTCGATCCCACGCTGGGTGACTAAGAAGCCCAAGAATTTTCCGGACCTTACTCCGAAGGCGCACTTGGCGGGGTTGAGCTTCATGTTGTACTTCAGAAGGGTGTCGAAAGTTTCTGCTAGGTCGGCGAAGTGGTCCTCGCCCTTGGGGGTCTTCACGAGCATGTCGTCAATATAGGCCTCGATGTTCCGACCGAGCTGTCCCTCGAACATATGGTTGACCAGCCTCTGGTACTTGGCTCCAGCGTTCTTCAACCCGAAAGGCATCCGGGTGTAGCAGTGTACACCGAAGTCGGTGATGAAGGCGGTCTTCTCGATGTCTTCGGGGTGCATTCTGATCTGGTGGTAACCTGAATAGGCATACAGGAAGCTGAGTATCTCATTGCCCGAGGTTGAATCAACCAGTTGGTCGATGCTCGGTAAGGGATAGCAGTCCTTTGGAGTAGCCTTGTTCAAGTCGGTGAAGTGCACGCACATCCGCCACTTTCCTGAAGCTTTCGGCACCAGGATGACGTTATCCAGCCACGTCGGGTACAGTACCGGTCTAAAAAGGCCAGTCTTCTGCCCCTTGGTAACCTGCTCCTTGATAATCGTCTGCTTCTCTGGCGCATGCTTCCTTCTGCGTTGTTGCACGGGCTTCATGGTTGGGTCGAGGTTGAGCTTATGCGCCACCGTCTCTTCCGGTATCCGGGGAGTTGATCATCAGACCATGCAAAGATCCAGATGTACGCGGAAAGAAACTCTTTATATTGCTGTTGAACCTCAGATGTTAGGTCGGCTCCGATCTTTACTCCTAGGGTCGGGTCGTCGTTTTAGGAAAACCACTAGCAATTCACCTCCAGGTTCGGCGGTTGCGGATTTTTCCTCGACTTCCCGGGGGCCCTTGTTCTTCCCGTCCGGCCTTGTGGCTTCAACCGAGATATTGTAGCACCTTCGGGCCATTGCCTGGTAACCTCGGACTTCCCCCAACCCATTTTTTGTGGGGAACTTCATCTTTTGGTGATAGGTGGAAGGCACCGCTTTCGTTCGGCTGAGGATTCCTCGGCCGAAGATTACGTTGTATACTATCATACCTTTGATCACTATGAAGTCCACCATGACCGTAACGGTTTTGGGTGGGGTGCCAAGAGTAACCGGTAGGCTTAGGGCTCCCTCGGGATAAGTGGCCTGGCCATTGAACCCGCATAGGGGGGTTCGGATCGGGCAGAGTTTAGACGGATCCTCCCCCATCTTAAGGAAACATTCGTAGGATAATACATCAGGGGCACTTCCAATGTCAACCAGAATCCTGTCTACCTTACAATGGTTTATTGTGGCCAATATCACTAGGGCGTCGTCATGCGGGGTGCTCAGCCCCTCCAGGTCTTGGTCGGAGAAGACTATGACCTGGGGGTCACTCGGCGGGGCCCTGGGAGGCTCGATGGCTCGGCTCGCCCGCTCAACATGACGCTTCCTTCCTCGGCCACTATCTCCTCCTGATGCAGCTCCTCCGGCGATGACGTTGATGTGGACCCCTCGGGAAGTGTTGTCGATCTCCTCTGGGGTGCCTCGGTCTTCCTGGTGTCCGGCCACGAACCGGGAGAGGTGCCCCTGACGAACGAGTCCTGGAGCTGATGGCAATCGCCGGTATGATGCCCGTGATCGCTGTGGAACAGGCAATGCTTGCTGCGACTGTAGTTCTTCGACTTCATTGGCTCGGGTTGGCGGAGGAGGCCCAAGCCTTTGATGTCTTCATAAATCTCGTACACTGGAGCGGTTAGGGGAGTGTACCGATCGTAGTTCTGTGACGGTACATTGTGTTCCCCGTCTCGGTTCTGCCTTTTTCCTTGGCCCGAGATTGGCTTGGGTGTCCGCTTCTTGTCCCCCTCCCGACCCGAGCCGGTTGTGTCTCGGCATGCACTGAGCACTTCTTCGCACTCGGCGTGGCGCAATGCCAGAGTTACTAGTGCAGCAAGGGTCGAGGGAGGGTGGAGGACAAGCTCGCGACGGAGGTTCTCATCGCGGGTGCCCCCGGTCAGAGCGGTTATGGCCGAGGTGACGTCCAGGCGGGGGATCCTCAGGGCTTCCGATTTGAATCGGAGAATGTAGGCCCGAAGTTTCTCCCCTTGTGCCTATTTGAGGGCCAAAAGCCCCGCCACCGACCTTGGGGGGCCGCTGCCGGCAAAACTCTCGTTGAATACTCACCCGAATTGCTTGAAGTCTCGGATGGATCCGGGGGCGAGGACTCAGAACCATGCTTGGGCGCCTTGGACCAAGGTGGTCGCAAAGGCTCGGCACTTGATGGCGTCGTACACCGGGTGCGCTCCTGCTCTATGAAACGCCTCTCGAATTCTCGCAGTCAGAGAGATAGCTCCGGCTGCCGCTGCGCCGTAGGGCTGAGGGGGCATGAAGGCAGGCTGTCCTGGCGCTCCCTGGGGACTTCGATCTCCGGGAGGGGACGGCGTGCCCCATGCCTGCCCCGCTTCGGCATGGAGGAAGCCTCTTGCTCCGGAGGGGGGGCTTGCGAGGGTCCTCCTACTTTGTTGCGGATGAGCTGCTGTCCTCGGAGGGTGAAGCGGTCTCTGGTGGTGTGCTGGGACATATTCTCGCGGGGAGGGCTCTCAGGAGGGGCGCGTGACCTTCCATCCCTGGCCGCCTGGGTCCTCATGAGTCCCACGAGGACATCCAGTTTCACGTTGAGGGCTTGGAAGGCGTCGGCGCCGCCTTTGAGCGGTATCCCTACCGCCGTCGGAGGAGGGGGCGGTAGCACGGCCGCAGGGGGAGGGGGCGGTCCATCGGCGGGAGTGCTGGCACCGGAGGGGGGGGTTTTGGGAAGCTTGTGAGGGCCCTTCCCATGCCGCCACCGTGGCCTTTCCCCTGTCACCGGTGGACCTCCTCCCTGAACTTCTTCTCACCATACTGGCTCTTTGGTCATTTCCCACAGACGGCGCCAGATGAAGGGGCGTGATCTCGCGCTTGTCCTGAGCTGGGAGGATGATCACCGAATAGTGAACTGTAGAGAAAGGGAAATGAATCAGGAGGCCCAGGGATGGTTCCCGGGAGAAAATCCTCTGATGCTTAAGGCAGTAGAGCAATGGTGGAAGGTATTGAGGGAGATAGAAAGAGGTGCACGAGATCCCCCAACACCAAGATGGTGAAGTGGTTCCTACTGAGGGAGTTTTAGGCGCGTATTGGCCTTACCTTCCGCTGGGGGGAGTCCCCGATTTATATAGCAAGCTCACCTGATGAGTCCCATAAGCTGAGGAGTTTCAGGAGGGAGTTACGTCCTCATCATGAGATCGTTACGTCCTCATCGTGGGATCATTGCGTCCTTGAGGGATCATGGCTCCTTTATCCCTCTAAACTCCTGCTCATAAAAGGCTCTCAACGGCTGCATGGATAAACACTTGTTAGTCGGTCCGAGCATAAGAGGTACTAGCCCTATCCGGGCGATAGGCATAGCTCGGATGCAGTCAGATCGGAGTGGGCGCAGTGCGCTCGCCTCTATCCCGATGGAGGGATAACTCGGGCGTGGGTCTTCCTCCGTTCTGATGCTCGGTCCTTCCGAGCCTAAGGGCCGCCGAGGAAGGGTGGTTTCCCGAGTGATCTTTATTGGGCTTTTTGCCTAAGTGGGCCCTAGGGGGCTGTCACTTGGATGAGCTGAGCCTCGTTTGATCTTGATGGGCCTAGTTCGGCTGCTCTTAGTTGGGCTACAGAAATCTCCCCCTCTAATATATATATATATATATATATATATATATATGTGTGTGTGTGTGTGTGTGTGTGTGTGTGTGTGTGTGTGTCTTAGCCCATTTATTAGCCTTGTTTTCTACTAAAGCCCAATGGTTAACAACGCATGACCCTATCTCAAGAGTTGGAGGTTGGCTTCGGTTTTAACATAGGATCCTCTTATATACATTTTCCTTGGGTTTTAATTAGAAGTATATCATATATTTATTACTAAGGCCCATTAATTATACATGCAAAAGTTAATATGTTTTAACTAAATTAATTGGTAGAATTTTATAACTTATTTATTTATCTTTCTTGTTAATTTCCATTGTTGCCTTTGGTATCAGAGTCAGGTTAGATCCTATGAAAATACATATATACATATATATACATATATGTATATATATATATTATGCTTGTATTTTTAATTTAAGCCTCGAATAGATTAAAGGGTATATTAAATTTCTAATTTTTACAATTATTTGTTTTTAGCTATATTTATCAAAAAAAATTATTATCCACCATTGTCCCTTGACTAATATTTATAGTTATTTTTATTTATTCTATATTTAAATTTTCGGGGGTGCTACACCCTCCCCCACTTAAAAGAATTTTGTCCTCAAATTCACATGAATTTCTTTCCATAATAGTGGGGTAAAATCACCATGTATTCTAGCTAGATCATCCTCATAACATGCTAAGTGCTAAGATCATCGTATTCGATTCATGCAATTATGGATGAGATAGGTTTATAGAGTTACCTTCCAATGCTTGCGGTGCTTCTTCCTTTAAGATTGGACAATGAGCAATTTTATGATCTCCGCTTCCACAACGGATGCATTTCCCTAGTTTATACCAACACTCGTTCGGGTTGTGCCTTCCTTTCTTGTAATGCTCGCATTTCCCCTTGGCCGGAATAATTGGTTGATCATCATTCCGGGGTTTCTTGTTCTTACGGAAACCATTACCTCCATTGAACCTCTTCTTGCCACCCATGGGTTCCTTGTTCTTGGATCCATTGGCTAACTCCTTCTTAGCGACTTTCCCTTTGATTCGTTCCATCATATTCATAGCATCTTCCAATAGTTGAGCTGTCACGCCCCGAGCCTTTAATTACAACGGAAGACTCGCTCGGGGAGCGCGAACAGCCGGCATGGTAAGCCTCTTGCAAGCAAGAATCAATCAGAGCGCAAGAAAATCACACTATTAGATGCAATTGCACAAGATTTAATCAAACTTCAACTTTATTTCATAATGCTCAATATTCAAGATACAATCACTAATTTGATTTTCATTCTACTAGACTCAAGAAATAGGAAAATTACATTGACTCAATCTAGACAATTTAGACTTCCTATGTCTTCACTCTTGTCATAATAACATTCAATCGCTCTCGGACCCGCTACTTGAATCACCCGAATCTGAATTCGAACTATTTCCATCTCCTGAAAAATATTGGAAATAGGTAATGAGCACACTTGCCCAGTAGGTATTTTCGCATCAACATGAAGGCACTATTAAAGTTATTAACAATTTAGCTCTAAAGAATAAGGTAAAATCATGCGAATGCGAATCGATCACACGTTTAAACCAAAGTAACAAGATAATCATGTAAGATAGAATGATCAAGAATGAACAAGCAAAAATATAACAAGAACATGATATTGGCCTTCCATGAACAAGAATGTAACGAGATTGTACTAGCAAGCCACATATTCCTCACTTTAGCATCTTATGCTTATGTGCAAGTGCTTCGTGAATTTCTATAGAATATCAAGCAAGAATGTCATGTCGTGCCGTGGATCTTCACTTATTTATAGAAATAGTACTCCCAGCGCAATGCGACGCCAGTAGCATCATACCCCATGGTTTATAAAATAGTATGTTTCCGATAATCAGCCGAGGAGACTAGCATAGAGCCCTTGAACACAATCAGTGCTCGATCGCATCTTCAGTTATAAATTAAGCTACTTCCACGCAGTATACCAGTAAAGTATGGCCAAGAATATAGCACTTCCAATAATTCCATGATAACTAAAATCAATGAATGAATGCTTCAACATAAGAATGTAGGAGTCAAGAAATAGACTTTAAACAATGTCATGCTCATAGAAATAAATCGACAGCATAACGATATTTTCCTTAACTTCCATTTCATTTAGATCAATTTAAGCAATATGACAAGTTCTAGATCATCAAGGTTTATCTAGAATCATTGGAATATCAACCCCTGGTCAAACCTTGGGTTAACAAATGCAAGCTATGTAACGGTCATTTGCTGGGCCGTTACATTATGTAACGCGCCAATAATGGGCCGTTACAGTGATCCGAGTCCAGAAGGATAAAAATAGACTTAGAGGAATGTGACGGTCTGGCACTGGGCCGTTACGTGAGCCTGACGGTCCAGTTCAAGGCCGTTACATTTCAAGAATCATAACCACGATAGAGTGTTCTAATTAATAGGCTTTCATTGGTACAACCAACTCGGCGTCCTAGTGGGAATCCCAGGCTCGCGGAGAATTACGGAGGCCTTGAAACAATGATTTCCTAATCCATTGGAAGGAATATCTAATAGAGAGGTCCTCATGTCCAATATTGTGTTCCTATAGTGCAAGGTGTGAACTAATGACAACATACCGGAATATGTGCCATGTACGTATAGAATTGACTCTATTGACAGAGAGAGATATGTATAATCAATGTGAAAATCATGATAAAAACTTCGTCAATACAATGTTAAAAAGTCATGCTTTATAGTACAAAACTATAGAATTTGGTTTAACATAACATAAGTAGAAGTGATGACAAAACATGCAATACCTATCATTAATAATCAAATATCCTTAAAATCACATGATTAGGTTTAAAACTTAGGTAACTAGACTTTAACTATAATAAGATTGGCAGGTTATATTTTGTCTTAGGTTTGACAGAACACAGATTATAACGGCCTGGAGAGGGGGCGTCACTGTTATTGTGACGGTCAGGACCCAGCCGTTACATGAATGTAATGTGTCTGTCCAAGCGCGTTAGAAACAACAGTGCAATTCAAATATCACAGAGTGTGTAACGGTCTGTCGTAGGGCCGTTACTTGAAAGCGACGGTCCTATGCTAATGCGTTATAGTATCTGCTAACAGAAAACAACTATAGAAACTAAAAGATCAACTCACATCATGTCTTTTATCAAAACATCATGAGTTTCCAGACATGTTAACGAAGTAAAGGCCATCTATATACATAGGTAATCATGAATAGATGAATAGTCATGTTTTAATTTCTCAATTTGGCTAAGAGGTGCATGATATGCATTGAGATATCAAAACGTGAAATCAATGATCTACCATGCATGCAAATCAATTAAACCAGAGGCACTTAGTCCTATCAAGCTGTTTTTGCCGTTCATGAGATAACCTACCTCTTAACTTAGACTGTAATTTCTGAATTTTGTTGAGAACCTTGCCCTAGATCCCTTCCTTCTCTTGTGACTTTTTCAGCAACTTCCTTGGGTTCTAACTCCACGACCTCTTGACCTAAAGATGTGAAATTCGGAGGGGAGTTAGTCTAACGTATTGTAAACAACTACTTCTAAAGAACTTACCTGAGATAATGACTCCTTACCTTGCTTCTTTACGTCCAAAAAGTAAGGGTCGCACAGTTCTGAGCTATGCCATATTTATAGAGTTTGGACTAGGGTTTGAGGATTAGATCGAGTTTAGAGTCCTTGTTTCATCAAATCCTAATCCCTAAGAGTCCTTAGAGTCTTTACAATCCTTCTCAAGTTGATCCCTAGTGGATAGGAACTTCAAGTTCCAATCTTTTCATGAGTTCCTTTGCTTACGGAACTAACAGGTTTGTTACGGACTAGGACCTACGCGTTAGGGTTATGTGGCGGTCTCGCGATAGACTGTTACATTACTCGTTCCTAGAGTTCAAAGGAAATCAAACCCTTTTAGTTTTCTGGTTCATAGTGTAACGGTCGAGACACCGTGCGTTACATGTCTGTGACGGTTAGGCTATAGACCGTTACATGTGTCGTGGATAGAGTTCAAACAATTTAAAACTCTTTTGATAATTATCCATTAACTTATCTTATATATTCTAGTATTTATCCTTAATATCCGTGGATAGACTTAATTACCTTCTAGAATGTGGGCCAAACTTAATGGGCCAGAGTTAAAACCTTTTGGACTTTAATTAAGTGGGTTGGGTTAATTGATTAACACCACTCGTCCTCATAATAACTTATTAACCATTTATAAATTTATTTAGGCCTTTATAAATTCTTGAAAATTATTTAAAATTTCTGGGGCACTACACCCTCCCCCACTTAGAAGGAATTTGTTCCCCAAATTCAAAACATGTATTGAGGAGAGTGTACTTACAATTGAATAATTCTGGGAATCTTTTCCGCATAGTCATTTCGGTTTCCCATGTTGCTTCATGTGGCCGTGTTTTCCTCCGTTGGATCTTGACCATAGGAATAACTTTATTTCTTAATTGACGCACTTCCTGATCCAGAATTTTGATCGGTGTTTGTTCGTATGTCAAGTCTTTCTGAATCTCTATATTGTCATAAGTGATAATATGATCTGGATCATATACGTACTTTTTCAGCATAGAGACGTGAAATACGTCATGAACTCCTACTAACTGTGGAGGTAAGGCCAGTCTATAAGCCACTTCACCGACCCTTTCAAGAATTTCAAATGGGCCAATGAACCTTGGAGTTAGCTTTCCTTTGATGCCAAATCTTTGAATACCACGACATGGAGAAACCTTCAAATACACATGATCTCCTACCTGAAACTCCAAGTCACGTCTTCGATTATCAGCATAAGACTTTTGCCTATCTTGTGCCATTTTCATTCTTTCCTGGATGAGCTTTATTTTCTCTGTAGAATCTCTGATAAGGTCGGGGCCTAGAAATTGCCTTTCCCCTATTTCATTCCAACATATTGGTGATCGACAACTTTTCCCATATAGAGCTTCAAAAGGTGCCATTTATATGCTTGCTTGATAACTGTTGTTATATGCAAATTCTACAAGAGGCAAATGATCATGCCAACTTCCTCCAAAATCAGTGACACAAGCCCTGAGCATATCATCTACCACCTGATTAGTCCTTTCTGTTTGACCATCAGTTTGTGTATAAAAAGCTGTGCTAATTAAGTTTGGCCCACATTCTAGAAGGTAATTAAGTCTATCCACAGATATTAAGGATAAATACTAGAATATATAAGATAAGTTAATGGATAATTATCAAAAGAGTTGTAAATTGTTTGAACTCTATCCACGACACATATAACGGTCTATAGCCTAACCGTCACAGACATGTAACGCACGTTGTCTCGACCGTTACACTATGAACTAGATAACTAAAAGAGTTGATTTCCTTTGAACTCTAGGAACGAGTAATGTAACGGTCTATCGCGAGACCGCCATATAACCCTAATGTGTAGGTCCAAGTCCGTTACAGACCTGTTAGTTCCGTAAGCAAAGGAACTCATGAAAAGATTGGAACTTAATGTTCCTATTCCACTAGGGATCAACTTTGGAAGGATTGTAAAGACTCTGAGGACTCTTAGGGATTAGAATTTGATGAAACAAGGACTCTAAACTCGATCTAATCTTCAAACCCTAGTCTAAACTCTATAAATAGGGCATAGCTCTGAACAGTGCGACCCTTACTTTTTAGACGTAAAGAAGCAAGGTAAGGAGTCATTATATCAGGTAAGTTCTTTAGAAGTAGTTGTTTACAATACTTTAGAGTAACTCCCCTCCGAATTTCACATCTTTAGGTCAAGAGGTCATGGAGTTAGAACCCAAGGAAGTTGCTGAAAAAGTCACAAGAGAAGGAAGGGATCTAGGGCAAGGTTCTCAACCAAATTCAGAAACTACAGTCTAAGTTAAGAGGTAGGTTATCTCATGAATGGCAAAAACAGCTTGATAAGACTAAGAGCCTCTAGTTTAATTGATTTTCATGCATGGTAGATCATTGATTTCATGTTTTGATAGCTCAATGCATATCATGCACCTCTTAGCCAAATTGAGAAATTAAAACATGACTATTCATCTATTCATGATTACCTATGCATATAGATGGCCTTTACTTCGTTAACATGTCTGGAAACTCATGATGTTTTGATAAAAGACATGATGTGAGTTGATCTCTTAGTTTCTATAGTTGTTTTCTGTTAGCAGATACTGTAACGCGTTAGCATAGGACCGTCGCTTTCAAGTAACGGCCCTACGACAGACCGTTACACACTCTGTGATATTTGAATTGCACTGTTGTTTCTAACACGCTTGGACAGACACGTTACATTCATGTAACGGCTGGGTCCTGACCGTCACAATAATAGTGACGCCCCCTCTCCAGGCCGTTATAATATGTGTTCTGTCAAACCTAAGATAGAATATAACCTGCCAATCTTATTATAGTGAAAGCCTAGTTACCTAAGTTTTAAACCTAATCATGTGATTTTAAGGATATTTGATTATTCATGATAGGTATTGCATGTTTTGTCATCACTTCTACTTAAGTTATGTTAAACCAAATTCTATAGTTTTGTACTATAAAGCATGACTTTTTAACATTGTATTGACGGAGTTTTTATCATGATTTTCACATTGATGATACATATCTCTCTCTGTCAATAGAGTCAATTCTATACGTACATGGCACATATTCCGGTATGTTGTCATTAGTTCACACTTTGCACTATAGGAACACAATCTTGGACATGAGGACCTCTCTATCGGATATTCCTTCCAATGGATTAGGAAATCATTATTTCAAGGCCTCCGTAATTCTCCGCGAGCCTGGGATTCCCACTAGGACGCCGAGTTGGTTGTACCATTAAAGCCCAATAATTAGAAATGCACTATCATGGTTTCTGATTCTTGAAATGTAATGGCCTTGAACTGGACCGTCAGGCTCACGTAATGGCCCAGTGCTAGACCGTCAGATTCCTTTGAGTCTATTTTTATCCTTCTGGAGTGAGATCACTGTAACGGCCCATTACTGGCGCGTTACATAATGTAACGGCCCAGCAAATGACCGTTACATAGCTTGTATTTGTTAACCCAAGGTTTGACCAAGGGTCGATATTCCAATGATTCTAGACAAACCTTGATGATCTAGAACTTGTCATATCACTTAAATTGATCTAAATGAAATGGAAGTTAAGGAAAATACCGTTATGCTGTCGATTTATTTCTATGAGCATGACATTGTTTAAAGTCTATTTCTTGACTCCTACATTCTTATGTTGAAGCATTCATTCATTGATTTTAGTTATCATGGAATTATTAGAAGTGCTATATTCTCGGCCATACTTTACTGTTATACTGCGTGGAAGTAGCTTAATTTATAACTGAAGATGCGATCGAGCACTGATTGTGTTCAAGGGCTCTATACTAGTCCCCTCGGTTGATTGCCGGAAACATACTACTTTAGAAACCATGGGGTATGATGCTACTGGCGTCGCATTGCACTGGGAGTACTATTTCTATAAATAAGTGAAGATCCACGGCATGACATGACATTCTTGCTTGATATTCCACAGAAATTCACGAAGCACTTGCTCATAAGCATAAGATGCTAAAGTGAGGAATATGTGGCTTGCTAGTACAATCTCGTTACATTCTTGTTCATGGAAGGCCAATATCATGTTCTTGTTATATTCTTGCTAGTTCATTCTTGATCATTCTATCTTACATGATTATCTTGTTACTTTGGTTCAAACGTGTGATCGATTCGCATTCGCATGATTTTACCTTATTCTTTAGAGCTAAATTGTTAATTACTTTAATAGTGCCTTCATGTTGATGCGAAGATACCTACTGGGCAAGTGTGCTCATTACCTATTTCCAATATTTTTCAGGAGATGAAAATAGTTCGAATTCGGATTCGGGTGATTCAAGTAGCGGGTCCGAGAGCGATTGAATGTTATTATGACAAGAGTGAAGACATAGGAAGTCTAAATTATCTAGATTGAGTCAATGTAATTTTCCTATTTCTTGAGTCTAGTAGAATGAAAATCAAATTAGTGATTGTATCTTGAATATTGAGCATTATGAAATAAAGTTGAAGATTGATTAAATCTTGTGCAATTGCATCTAGTAGTGTGATTGTCTTGCGCTCTGATTGATTCTTGCTTGCAAGAGGCTTACCATGCCGGCTGTTCGTGCTCCCCGAGCGAGTCTTCCGCTGGAATTAAAGGCTCGAGACATGACAGTTAAGTTGGTATCAGAGCCTAAGTCTCATGACTTAGGGAAAAGAGTCATGTCATAGGATAAGTCCAACGTTATGGACCCCTACCTATGAACTAAGGAAGAAATTCTACACCCCTGTGAGGATTGGGTAGAACCCGGGATAAGATAACTAATTAGCTTTAAGAATTATTTTGTTCATTCCAATTTCATGAGAAATAACAAGGTTTTATTTTCTCTCAGGTACCCTATTTTTTGAATGGCTCATCGTGTAGATTGGGACGGTATGCAACAAACTGTTGCCGGCCTCACCCATGCACTGCAGACTATAGCACAAGGTGGTGGAGGGACAAGGGCAGGAGATCTTCATCGTAACTTTCGGAGTCTAAATCCTCCGCGTTTCTATGGATCTTCCAATCCAGACGAAGCAGAAAATTGGATCGATGAGATGAATCGTATATTTGATGTCATACAATGCACTGATCAGGAGAAAGTCCGTCTAGCAACGTTCCAGTTAAATAAGGACGCCCGTACTTGGTGGAAATCGATTCCGGCACCTCCGGCCGACGCACCTCATACATGGAATGGCTTTCTCACCCTATTCCGTTCCAAATACTTCTCCGAGCATGTGAAGGAAAGGAAGGCCGTGGAGTTTGCCTCCCTTCGTCAAGGGATGATGTCAGTAGCAGAGTATGAGCTACAGTTTTCAAGACTAGCACCGTATGCACCACATTTGATTAGTACAACATTATTAAAAGCGAAGCGATTTATGGACGGGTTACGGACCGGTTTCATTCAACAACTAGGGACACAGAATATCCGCACTTATGCGGAAATGGTTCAGAGGGCATATCTATGCGAGAGGACCTTAGAGAAGGTCGAAAGGTTTAAAGGTAAAGGAGAAGAATCCAGCTGACGAACTGATCGGCATTATAAGAAAGAGAAAGTCAGCATCACGGAACCATACAAAAGCCGTGATAACAAGAAAAGATCAAGGAACGGGAACTGTGGAAGTTCCCAAAAGGGTAGTAAAAAGGTGAAGGAAGAGCAAGTCGCCTCGGCGTGCACTTTCTGTGAGAAATTCGGCCACTCTGCGGAAGAATGCTGGAAGCGTCTAGGTGCTTGTTTGCATTGTGGGAGTAGGGAGCATCGTGTACCAGATTGCCCCCTTATGAAGGATCAATCAAATAATGGAGGATGTAGGAGGCAGGCTCGCCTCAATGCAGTTATAGATGAAGATGAAGCACCCAGGGATCAAAATGATGGGCTAATGGAAGGTACTCTTCAAATTTGTTCTCGTCCTGCATTCGTGCTATTTGATACTGGTGCCTCTCATTCTTTTATCTCCACCACTTTTACAAACACCTTACCAACTGCAGCAGTTCCCCTACCTTCAGATCTTGCTATTACTACACCTTTAGGATCTGGAACTAAGCTTACCAAGTATTATCCCGATTGTGAGGTGGTAGTAAAAGGACACAATCTCCCCGCAAACTTAGTATGCCTCGATATGAAAGGTTATGATGCCATTTTAGGGGTATATTGGCTTGTAGACCATGATGCTTACATCAACTGCCGAAATATGATGATATCTTTCCGAAAGCCCGGTCTTCCAAGATTTTTCTTTCTTGGCATCAAGTACAAGAAGCATCCGACCATTATATCTTCTCTTCATGCTTGCAAGCTTATCTCGCAAGGATGTGAAGCTTTTCTTGCTTCAGTCGTTGTCACCGAATCTAAGGAAATTGTCCTAGCAAACATTCCTATTGCAAATGAGTTCACAGACGTGTTCCCAGCTAAACTACCTAGTTTACCGCCCGAGAGGGAAGTAAACTTTACCATTGAACTCATTCCAGGTGCGGCACGTGTTTCTATAGCCCCTTACAGGATGTCTCCCACAGAACTTAAGGAACTAAAGAAGCAATTACAGGAACTTCTAGACAAGGGTTTTATCATACCTAGCACATCCCCCTGGGGTGCGCCTGTTCTATTTGTCGAGAAGAAGGATGGTTCTCTCAGGTTATGCATTGACTACCGACGATTGAATCAACTTACAATCAGGAACAAGTATCCATTGCCACGTATTGATGAGCTCTTCGATCAGCTTTCGGGAGCAGAAAATTTTTCTAAGATTGACCTTAGGTCTGGTTACCATCAACTTAGAATTAAAGAAGAAGACATTTATAAATCGGATTTTCAAAGTCGTTATGGCCACTATGAATTCGTGGTGATGCCGTTCGGTCTAACTAATGCCCCATCAGCATTCATGCAACTTATGAACAGTGTCTTCCAGCCATATTTAGACCAGTTCATCGTCGTCTTCATCGATGATATCCTGATATACTCCAAGACTAAAGAAGAACATCTAAGGATAGCTTTGCAAACACTTAGAGAACACAAGCTATATGCCAAACTCAATAAGTGTGAATTCTGGCTCAAGGAAGTCTCATTCCTAGGCCACATTATTTCAAAAGAAGGGATTGCTGTGGATCCTTCTAAGGTAGAAGCTGTCAGAGATTGGACCCGACCAACGACTATATCTGAAGTCAGAAGCTTTTTGGGTCTAGCAGGTTATTATAGAAGATTCATAAAGGACTTCTCGAAGATCGCGGTTCCTTTAACTAGACTTACTAGAAAAGAAAATCCTTTTATCTGGTCGAAGGACTGTGAAAAGAGTTTTCAAAGTCTTAAGAATCATCTTACAATAGCCCCTGTTTTGTCACTACCAATAGAGGGTGCTGGATTCGAAGTATATACGGATGCATCTGGAATTGGCTTAGGGTGTGTCCTTATGCAAGATGGAACGGTGATTTGCTATTCTTCAAGATAATTGAAACGTCACGAAGAAAATTATCCTATACATGATTTGGAATTAGCAGCAGTTATTTTCACCTTGAAAATTTGACGTCATTATCTTTATGGAGAAAATTTCACGATCTACACAGACCACAAGAGCTTGAAATATTTATTTTCTCAAAAGGAGCTTAATATGAGGCAAAGGAGGTGGTTAGAACATCTCAAGGACTTTGATTTTACTATTCAATATCATCCTGGCAAGGCAAATGCTGTAGCAGATGCAATTAGTAGAAAACTAATTGGTATGTTATCAAGTCTCATGATTAGTGTGACTAACCTTATTCCTCAATTTGCCCAGTTGAATTTAGATGTTGACGTTAAGGAAGAAGATTGCTTCATAGCTAATATCCGAGCTCAACCTACATTGATAGAGGATTTGGCCAAGTTACAAGAGGATGATCCAGTTCTACTGAAAATTAAGGCCAATATTGAACAAAGACCGGATTTTTCTATTTCTAATGATGGAAGATTGCTATTCAAGGGCCGAATGTGTATACCGGATCATGAGGATACAAATAAATTGATCTTAGAAGAAGCACATAAATCAAAGTACTCCATCCATCCAGGAGGTACCAAGATGTATCAAGATCTCAAAAGAAACTTCTGGTGGCCCAATATTAAGAGAGAAGTAGCGGATTTTGTATCTCGTTGTCTT
Source organism: Amorphophallus konjac (assembly GCA_022559845.1). NCBI lineage: Eukaryota > Viridiplantae > Streptophyta > Magnoliopsida > Alismatales > Araceae > Amorphophallus > Amorphophallus konjac. The sequence goes on from CM040126.1 coordinate 78,790,928, forward strand.
ACATGCCAACAAGTGAAGGCGGAACATTTCAGACCTGCAGGAAAATTAAATCTCTTAAAAATTCCTGAATGAAAATGGGAAAATATAGGAATGGATTTCATTATGGGATTACCTAAGACAAGAGGTGGACATGATGGAATATGGGTAATCATAGATCGATTGACTAAATCTGCACATTTCATACCAATAAAAAGTCGATGGTCTGTGGATATTCTAGCAGTATTATACATCAAAGAAATTGTTAAACTACATGGTATCCCTATCTCTAGTATATCAGATAGAGATCCACGTTTTACATCACAATTCTGGAAAAGTTTACAGCATTCACTGGGGACTAGATTGAATTTTAGCACAGCTTTTCATCCACAAACAGATGGTCAGACAGAAAGGACTAATCAGGTGGTAGAAGATATGCTCAGGGCTTGTGTCACTGATTTTGGAAGAAGTTGGCATGATCACTTGTCTCTGGTAGAATTTGCATATAACAACAATTATCAAGCAAGCATACAAATGGCACCTTTTGAAGCTCTATATGGGAAAAGTTGCCGATCACCAATATGTTGGAATGAAATAGGTCATATTATCACTTATGACAATATAGAGATTAAGAAAGACTTGACATACGAACAAACACCGATCAAAATTCTGGATCAGGAAGTGCGTCAATTAAGAAATAAAGTCATTCCCATGGTCAAGATCCAATGGAAGAAAACATGGCCACATGAAGCAACATGGGAAACCGAAACGGCTATGCGGAAAAGATTCTCAGAATTATTCAATTGTAAGTACACTCTCCTCAATACTTGTTTTGAATTTGGGGACCAAATTCTTTCTAAGTGGGGGAGGGTGTAGTGCCCCAGAAATTTTAAATAATTTTCAAGAATTTATAAAGGCCTAAATAAATTTGTAAATGGTTAATAAGTTATTATGAGGCCAAGTGGTGTTAATCAATTAACCCAACCCACTTAATTAAAGTCCAAAAGGTTTTAACTCTGGCCCATTAAGTTTGGCCCACATTCTAGAAGGTAATTAAGTCTATCCACGGATATTAAGGATAAATACTAGAATATATAAGATAAGTTAATGGATAATTATCAAAGAGTTTTAAATTGTTTGAACTCTATCCACGACACATATAACGGTCTATAGCCTAACCGTCACAGACATGTAATGCACGGTGTCTCGACCTTTACACTATGAACCAGAAAACTAAAAGAGTTGATTTCCTTTGAACTCTAGGAACGAGTAATGTAACGGTCTATCGCGAGACCGCCACATAACCCTAACGCGTAGGTCCTAGTCCGTTACAAACCTGTTAGTTCCGTAAGCAAAGGAACTCATGAAAAGATTGGAACTTGATGTTCCTATCCACTAGAGATCAACTTGGGAAGGATTGTAAAGACTCTAAGGACTCGTAGGAATTAGGATTTGATGAAACAAGGACTCTAAGCTCGATCTAATCATCAAACCCTAGTCTAAATTCTATAAATAGGGCATAGCTCTGAACAGTGCGACCCTTACTTTTTGGACGTAAAGAAGCAAGGTAAGGAGTCATTATCTCAGGTAAGTTTTTTAGAAGTAGTTGTTTACAATACTTTAGACTAACTCCCCTCTGAATTTCACATCTTTAGGTCAAGAGGTCGTGGAGTTAGAACCCAAGGAAGTTGCTGAAAAAGTCACAAGAGAAGGAAGGGATCTAGGGCAAGGTTCTCAACCAAATTCAGAAACTACAGTCTAAGTTAAGAGGTAGGTTAACTCATGAACGTAAAAAACATCTTGATAGGACTAAGAACCTCTAGTTTAATTGATTTTCATGCATGGTAGATCATTGATTTCACGTGTTGATAGCTCAATGCATATCATGAACCTCTTAGCCAAATTGAGAAATTAAAACATGACTATTCATCTATTCATGATTACCTATGCATATAGATGGCCTTTACTTCGTTAACATGTCTGGAAACTCATGATGTTTTGATAAAAGACATGATGTGAGTTGATCTCTTAGTTTCTATAGTTGTTTTCTGTTAGAAGATACTGTAACGCATTAGCATAGGACCGTCGCTTTCAAGTAACGGCCCTACGACAGACCGTTACACACTCTGTGATATTTGAATTGCACTGTTGTTTCTAACGCGCTTGGACAGACGCGTTACATTCATGTAACGGTTGGGTCCTGACCGTCACAATAATAGTGACGCCCCCTCTCCAGGCCGTTATAATCTATGTTCTGTCAAACCTAAGACAAAATATAACCTGCCAATCTTATTATAGTTAAAGCCTAGTTACCTAAGTTTTAAACCTAATCATGTGATTTTAAGGATATTTGATTATTCATGATAGGTATTGCATGTTTTGTCATCACTTCTACTTAAGTTATGTTAAACCAAATTCTATAGGTTTGTACTATAAAGCATGACTTTTTAACATTGTATTGACGGAGTTTTTATCATGATTTTCACATTGATGATACATATCTCTCTCTGTCAATAGAGTCAATTCTATACGTACATGGCACATATTCCGGTATGTTGTCATTAGTTCACACTTTGCACTATAGGAACATAATCTTGGACATGAGGACCTCTCTATTGGATATTCCTTCCAATGGATTAGGAAATCATTGTTTCAAGGCCTCCGTAATTCTCCGCGAGCCTGGGATTCCCACTAGGACGCCGAGTTGGTTGTACCATTAAAGCCCAATAATTAGAAATGCACTATCATGGTTTCTAATTCTTGAAATGTAACGGCCTTGAACTGGACCGTCAAGCTCACGTAACGGCCTTGTGCCAGACCGTCACATTCCTCTGAGTCTATTTTTATCCTTCTGGAGTCGGATCACTGTAACGGCCCATTACTGGCGCGTTACATAATGTAACGGCCCAGCAAATGACCGTTACATAGCTTGCATTTGTTAACCCTAGGTTTGACCAAGGGTTGATATTCCAATGATTCTAGACAAACCTTGATGATATAGAACTTGTCATATCCCTTAAATTGATCTAAATGAAATGGAAGTTAAGGAAAATACCGTTATGCTGTCGATTTATTTCTATGAGCATGACATTGTTTAAAGTCTATTTCTTGACTCCTACATTCTTATGTTGAAGCATTCATTCATTGATTTTAGTTATCATGGAATTATTGGAAGTGCTATATTCTTGGCCATACTTTACTGTTATACTGCGTGGAAGTAGCTTAATTTATAACTGAAGATGCGATTGAGCACTGATTGTGTTCAAGGGCTCTATGCTAGTCCCCTCGGCTGATTGCCGGAAACATACTATTTTATAAACCATGGGGTATGATGCTACTGGCGACGCATTGCGCTGGGAGTACTATTTCTATAAATAAGTGAAGATCCACGGCACGACATGACATTCTTGCTTGATATTCCACAGAAATTCACGAAGCACTTGCTCATAAGCATAAGATGCTAAAGTGAGGAATATGTGGCTTGCTAGTACAATCTCGTTACATTCTTGTTCATGGAAGGCCAATATCATGTTCTTGTTATATTCTTGCTAGTTCATTCTTGATCATTCTATCTTACATGATTATCTTGTTACTTTGGTTCAAACGCGTGATCGATTCGCATTCGCATGATTTTACCTTATTCTTTAGAGCTAAATTGTTAATTACTTTAATAGTGCCTTCATGTTGATGCGAAGATACCTACTGGGCAAGTGTGCTCATTACCTATTTCCAATATTTTTCAGGAGATGGAAATAGTTCGAATTCGGATTCGGGTGATTCAAGTAGCGAGTCCGAGAGCGATTGAATGTTATTATGACAAGAGTGAAGACATAGGAAGTCTAAATTGTCTAGATTGAGTCAATGTAATTTTCCTATTTCTTGAGTCTAGTAGAACAAAAATCAAATTAGTGATTGTATCTTGAATATTGAGCATTATGAAATAAAGTTGAAGTTTGATTAAATCTTGTGCAATTGCATCTAATAGTGTGATTGTCGTGCGCTCTGATTGATTCTTGCTTGCAAGAGACTTACCATGCCGGTTGTTCGCGCTCCCCGAGCGAGTCTTCTGCTATAATTAAAGGCTCGGGGCCCCAGAAATTTTAAATAATTTCCAAGAATTTATAAAGGCCTAAATAAATTTATAAATGGTTAATAAGTTATTATGAGGCCAAGTGGTGTTAATCAATTAACCCAACCCACTTAATTAAAGTCCAAAAGGTTTTAACTCTGGCCCATTAAGTTTGGCCCACATTCTAGAAGGTAATTAAGTCTATCCACGGATATTAATGATAAATACTAGAATATATAAGATAAGTTAATGGATAATTATCAAAAGAGTTTTAAATTATTTGAACTCTATCCACGACACATATAACGGTCTATAGCCTAACCGTCACAGACATGTAACGCACGGTGTCTCGACCGTTACACTGTGAACCAGAAAACTAAAAGAGTTGATTTCCTTTGAACTCTAGGAACTAGTAATGTAACGGTCTATCGCGAGACCGCCACATAACCCTAACGCGTAGGTCCTAGTCCGTTACAAACCTGTTAGTTCCGTAAGCAAAGGAACTCATGAAAAGATTGGAACTTGATGTTCCTATCCACTAGGGATCAACTTGGGAAGGTGATGTGGGACGGGACCACGGACACGACAAGCTCGCGATCGTCCCTTAACGAGGGAAGCGTCGGACGTGCACGGTTGAGAAACCGGTAAGAGCTAGGGTGGTCGGCTCTCTCTTTCGTGCCCGGATCGGGGCACGGGACGGTAACACTCTCTCTCGCAGTAGCGGTGAATGATAATATAGCGAGCTAACGGACCTAAAGCATGCTCTCTAGCAGCGGCATAAACAAGTATATATGAAAATAAGCAAATGCCGAGTGTAGGGAGCGAGAACGATACCTTCACGCGCTCAGCGTGGGGAAGACGGACCCGGCCGAAAACTCGTACTCCCGGGAAACTTAACACACAATAATTACAGCAATGGGAACATGCCCACTCCACGCAGGGAGGTAAAGGGCTATACAAATGGGCCCGGGAGGACCGAATTCGGGTTGACGGGCAGCTTCGTGTGTTGATTCGGCTACACGCGTGTTCACGGCCGTGGGGCCCACGTGCTGTCCGGAGGGGCCGTGTGGGACCCGGTGGTACGGCTGTAGTGAAGACACTTGGAGAAGCGCTCCCCGGGCTGGCGACATGCTAGTTCACCGGCCGGAGGCCGGGCGGCTCCGTTCGGCACCGATCGGAAAAACCGATCGGAAATCTGCCGGTTCTGTATTTCAGTGCGCGCTCCCGCGAGAACTGATGTTACGATCAGCACCGGTGTCGAAATCTGACGAGATCAGAGCCATTGGAAAGCGGCTTCGAAGTACTACAATCTAGTGGCCTTCAGAAAAATTCACCAGATTTGTACTTAGTGTTGGCGAATTTTATATGCTGCTGTTGTACAGTAACCGAAGACTCAGATCTGCAGATAACTTCCCTATTGATTGCCTTTGACCGTGAAGTAGATGTCCGAATTTGAAGATGTGTTCTTCAGCAAGGTTGTAGGAAATCAAACAAGGAAACCATGAATATTTTTGGATTTGGATTTGGAGGTGGTGGTGATTTGTTATAATTTTTGACGTGGAGGGTGGTCGGATCTGGGATCTGACTAAAAACACTGTATCAGAGGGAGAACACGAATTTCTAAAAATAGCTAGAAGGCTGATAAAAAATTAAGAAAATTTGTGCAAGTAGAGGGTGATGGACAAAACTCCCAATAAAATTGGGAGGGCTTGGATAAATCAAAAAGATGGTCGGAGGGGGAGAACTCAGAGGTTCTCTCACTGTAGATAGAAACCTGGTAGATCTGGGATGACAGGTTGGACGAAAATGTAAAAATACTAAAAGATAGAATTTTGGCGTGAAACTTTAAGTGGAGCTTGGGATGCAAGCGCTGAACACACCATAAAAAAGTCAGATCAATCCATGCTCGTGGCTGAGACATACAATTCGTTGAAGTTGCTGTGGTCGGATGAAGATAGAACTGCAGAGGCGGCTCGATGGCGGCACGAACGGCGGCGGCGGCGGCACAGACGATCACCGGAGGTTGAGAGGGGATGAAAGAAGATAGAATACACTCTAGATCTGGGGTTGGGGATGGAAGAACAGTAGGGGAAGAGAGAGGGGCGCACCAAGCTTCAAACAACTCAACAATTTTCTGATTTTTTCCATTGAATTTCATATGAAAATACAAGGTTATATATGACTGCAACCAAATCAATTGTGCACCCTAGGATCTAGGGAAGGGGATTGAAGGGCTAGGATGCAATGTGAATCAACACACTTAATACATATTTTAATCTAACTTGACAATTTCTATTCAAACTTAGACTAATTCCATTCCAACTCCACCTAAACCACACCTACCATGCCTAATAAGGCCAAAAGAGAGGGCGCCCCCCTTCATGGGCCAAGGGCCATTCATGGGCCAAGAGCCACCCAATATATCATGCTAGTCATGGGCCATTCCCACTTAGATGGCCCATGGGAGAGTGGAACCCAATTTGGGCCTTAAGTGCCTTAATGACCCATTTAAAACCAAATGACCCAATATGAAGTAGCACCCTTAAGTGGACCTAAACCATGATACCTAGTAATGGACTCTTCCTAGAAATGTGGCCCAATGGCTTAATTAAGCCTTACAAAGAGAGCCCAAATGAAAGAAATCAAAAATTACACACTTTCAAGCCAATACAACCCATACTACACACCTATACAAGCCAATACATACAATACAACCCATAAGCTCTTGATGTCCTCATCAATTCTCCCCGGGTGGGAGGAACTCGACCCCGTCGAGTAGGGGTATGGCTGCTCCGGTACTCCGACGGATCTGTCACCATGCCAAGTAGCGCGGGTATGCTCCACTCCAAGTGATCGGCACCTGCTCATTCCATATATACTCGATATGCGAACTGCTATGGGCTAAAGGTGGTCACTCCGAAGGGGCACTCTCAAAAGGGAAGAAAATAGCTCGAAGACTCACTAGGAATCACCGCTGAGTGCCTATAGGTGACTGATCCGGGTATAGATGTGGAGCCGATCCCATACTCATCAAGTGAGTCCACTCGCCTCTTACTCATAAGAGACCGACAACGAGCTTGCACAAGACTCATGCAGACTTACCATGCAATACACACAACAATCGACTCGAAACACACCACACAAACAAACCACACAAGAAAATACACTGACTCATGCACGACTCGAGACTAAGGTGGTAGCATCGAGCCCACTAGGTGGCGGCATCCTGGGCGGCAGGAGAGCTGTCCCACTCTTCCCCCCCCAAGGCATAGTACTCATCGGCTAGTGCCTCATCGGCCACGTAATTGACACACTCAAGCTCGGGAGGTGCAGACTCTCCAATACCTATGGCTAGGGTGGCGCGAGCGGGGCACTCGCTGGCAATGTGGCCATACCCGTGACAGTGGAAACACTGCACTCTCGACCGACTACTCTCTCCTATAAAAGGGGCCTTACCTTTATCATCCCGTCGGGTAGGGGGTGTAGGCAGCAATGGGGGAGATGTAGGTGCCTTGGACAATAGTGGAGGGGGTGCCGGTGCCAGAGGACGGGCTATAGGAGCCGGGGGACGGGCAATGGGTGCCGGTGGTTGGGGTGGAAATAGATCCCGGGGTGGAGGAGGGTGAGGTCTAGGAGCGAAGTGCTCCTGACGGGCGGGCTCCTGAGGACGAGCCATGGGTCCCCTCGGGTATGAACCTAAGGAGCCACGAGAATCACTACGGGGAGGAGCGGGGCTCCACTGGGGAATAGACTCGAACTCACCCTCGAATTACTCCATTTCGAGAGCAACTTGGTATGCATCCTCTAGCTTGTCCACCTTGCGGCGGAGAAGCTCATACCGTAGGTGCGGGCGTAGACCACGCCGAAACCGAGAGACGGTAAGGGAATCCTCCTCCGTGGCATCACATCGTAAGTAGTATTCATCAAACTCGGTGATGTAATCCGAGACAGACCGGTCTCCTTGGGTGAGGCTTTGCCACCTCTCTATAAGACGCTGGCGGTAGGAGGTAGGGAGGTACTTCTTCCTAAGTTTCTCTCTCATCTCGGTCCATGTATCGATTGGAGGTTCATGACGATGAAACAATAGATTCTCCATGTTCCTCCAATATGTTTGGGCTTGGCCCAAAAGTTTCATCCTGGGAAACTTGACCTTCCTTTGGTCCGACATCTCGAACCACTCAAAATATCGATCCATGCCAGCCTCCCAATCAAGATAGACCTTTGGGTCTAAGGACCCGTCAAAGGTGGGAGGGTCGGCCCGAACGGTCCGAAGGGCCCGTTCATCCATATCTTGGTCGTGGGTACGCCGTATAGGACGACGATCACGACCATATCCCTGATGCTCATTCTCGGACTCATAGTCATGCACTTCGGGGACTTCGTGCCTCCTATTAGCTACCCCGTGACCCCTTGGAGTTGCGGGTCACTGACCCAGCTCCGGTTGACCTTGTGTAGGTGGGACGGGTGCTTGGACTGGAGCAATCGGATGTGTCTCGACTGGTCCTTTCTCTAGTGCGGTGACTCTCCCGATCAATCCCTGAACGGATTGACTTGACCCGGCGGCCCTATCCTCTACGGCTTTCATCCTCTCTTCTAGGCGGGTGCCTAGACCGTTCACTCGGGTACTCACTCCTTCCATCCTATCCATTCGGGTACTTAAATCACCCATTTGCATGTCAAACCCATCAAGACGTGTATGCAATCCTTGCACTTGTCCCATAAGATTTTGGAACATTTCGAGCACAGCTGACGCATAGAGACTAGTGGCTCGGGGATCCGCCATAGGTGGGGGTGGGGGTGAGTACTAAGTACCCCTACGAGTGGGCATGCAAACACACAGACTAGATGACGCTGACTAAAGCAAACACACTAATGCGAAATGATGCGCCTAGACTTAAACCAATATCCGGTACGGGGCGGAGGTAATCGACCCGAGGGTCACTCGCGCAAGTGTGCGGCCTTCCCGATAGGCGTAGCCTAACGTTCGGACAACACCTTTTGATATACCGAATTATCGGGATGAAATGTAATTTAAAACACTCTTTTTTTTGTTTTAGAAATATGATGATCCTAGACTCGACTTAACCCGACTAATGACTAGACGTAAATGGCACTCTTTTTTTTTTCTTTTTGACACCCTAGACTCAAACTCGCTCTGATACCAAATTGATGCGGGACGGGACCACGGACACGACAAGCTCGCGATCGTCCCTTAACGAGGGAAGCGTCGGACGTGCGCGGTTGAGAAACCGGCAAGAGCTAGGGTGGTCGGCTCTCTCTTTCGTGCCCGGATCGGGTCACGGGACGGTAACGCTCTCTCTCGCAGCAGCGGTGAATGATAATATAGCGAGCTAACGAACCTAAAGTATGCTCTCTAGCAGCGGCATAAACAAGTATATATGAAAATAAGCAAATGCCGAGTGTAGGGAGCGAGAACGATACCTCCACGCGCTCGGCGTGGGGAAGACGGACCCGGCCGAAAACTCGTACTCCCGAGAAAATTAACACACAATAATTACAGCAATGGGAACATGCCCACTCCACGCAGGGAGGTAAAGGGCTATACAAATGGGCCCGGGAGGACCGAATTGTGGTTGACGGGCAGCTTCGTGTGTTGATTCGGCTACACGCGTGTTCACGACCGTGGGGCCCACGTGCTGTCCGGAGGGGCCGTGTGAGACCCGGTGGTACCGCTGTAGTGGAGACACTTGGAGAAGTGCTCCCCGCGCTGGCGGCACGCTGGTTCGCCGGCCGGAGGCCGGGCGGCTCTGTTCGGCACCGGTCGGAAAAACCGATCGGAAATCTGTCGGTTCTGTATTTCAACGCGCGCTCCGGCGAGAACTGATGCTACGATCAGTACCGGTGTCGGAATGCGACGAGATCAGAGCCGTTGGAAAGCTGCTTCGAAGTACTGCAATCTAGTGGCCTTCGGAAAAATTCACCAGATTTGTACTTAGTGTTGGCGAATTTTATATGCTGCTGTTGTACAGTAACCGAAGACTCAGATCTGTAGATAACTTCCCTGTTGGTTGCCTTTGACCGTGAAGTAGATGTCCGAATTTGAAGATGTGTTCTTCAGAAAGGTTGTAGGAAATCAAACAAGGAAATAAGAAATATTTTTGGATTTGGATTTGGATTTCGAGGTGGTGGTGATTTGTTCGGATTTTTTAAGTGGAGGGTGGTCGGATCTGGGATCTGACTAAAAAAACTGTATCAGAGGGAGAACACAAATTTATAAAAATAGCTAGAAGGCTGATAAAAAATTAAAAAAATTTGTGGAGGTAGAGGGTGATGGACAGAACTCCCGGTAAAATTGGGAGGTCTTGGATAAATCAAAAAAATGGTTAGAGGGGGAGAACTCAGAGGTTCTGTCACTGTAGATAGAAACCTGGCAGATCTGGGATGACAGGTTGGACGAAAATATAAAAATAATAAATGATGGAATTTTGGCGTGAAACTTTAAGTGGATCTTGGGATGCAAGGGCTGAACTCACCATAAAAAATTCAGATCAATCCATGCTCGTGGCTAAGACAGACAATTCGTTGAAGCTGCTGTGGTCGGATGAAGATAGAACTGCAGAGGCGGCTCGATGGCGGCACGAACGGCGGCGGCGGCGGCACAGACGATCACCGGAGGTTGAGAGGGGATGAAAAAAGATATAATACACTCTAGATCTAGGGTTGGGGATGGAAGAACAGCAGGGGAAGAGAGAGGGGCGCACCAAGCTTCAAACAACTCAACAATTTTTTGATTTTTTCCATTGAATTTCATATGAAAATACAAGGTTATATATGACTCCAACCAAATCAATTGTGCACCCTAGGATCTAGAGAAGGGGATTGAAGGGCTGGGATGCAATGTGAATCAACACACTTAATACATATTTTAATTTAACTTGACCATTTCTATTCAAACTTAGACTAATTCCATTCCAACTCCACCTAAACCACACCTACCATGCCTAATAAGGCCAAAAGAGAGGGCGCCCCCCTTCATGGGCCAAGGGCCATTCATGGGCCAAGAGCCACCCAATATATCATGCTAGTCATGGGCCATTCCCACTTAGATGGCCCATGGGAGAGTGGAACCCAATTTGGGCCTTAAGTGCCTTAATGACCCATTTAAAACCAAATGACCCAATATGAAGTAGCACCCTTAAGTGGACTTAAACCATGATACCTAGTAATGGACTCTTCCTAGAAATGTGGCCCAATGGCTTAATTAAGCCTTACAAAGAGAGCCCAAATGAAAGAAATCAAAAATTACACACTTTCAAGCCAATACAACCCATACTACACACCTATACAAGTCAATACATACAATACAACCCATAAGCTCTTGATGTGCTCATCAGAAGGATTGTAAAGGCTCTAAGGACTCTTAGGGATTAGGATTTGATGAAACAAGGACTCTAAACTCGATCTAATCCTCAAACCCTAGTCTAAACTCTATAAATAGGGCATAGCTCTGAACAGTGCGACCCTTACTTTTTGGACGTAAAGAAGCATGGTAAGGAGTCATTATCTCAGGTAAGTTCTTTAGAAGTAGTTGTTTACAATACTTTAGACTAACTCCTCTCTGAATTTCACATCTTTAGGTCAAAAGGTTGTGGAGTTAGAACCCAAGGAAGTTGCTGAAAAAGTTACAAGAGAAGGAAGGGATCTAGGGCAAGGTTCTCAACCAAATTCAGAAACTACAGTCTAAGTTAAGAGGTAGGTTATCTCATGAACGGCAAAAACATCTTGATAGGACTAAGAGCCTCTGGTTTAATTGATTTTCATGCATGGTAGATCATTGATTTCATGTTTTGATAGCTCAATGCATATCATGCACCTCTTAGCCAAATTGAGAAATTAAAACATGACTATTCATCTATTCATGATTACCTATGCATATAGATGGCCTTTACTTTGTTAACATGTCTGGAAACTCATGATGTTTTGATAAAAGACATGATGTGAGTTGATCTCTTAGTTTCTATAGTTGTTTTCTGTTAGCAGATACTGTAACGCATTAGCATAGGACCGTTGCTTTCAAGTAACGGCCCTACGACAGACCGTTACACACTCTGTGATATTTGAATTGCACTGTTGTTTCTAACGCGCTTGGACAGACGCGTTACATTCATGTAACGGCAGGGTCCTGACCGTCACAATAACAGTGACGCCCCCTCTCCCGACCGTTATAATCTGTGTTCTGTCAAACCTAAGACAGAATATAACCTGCCAATCTTATTATAGTTAAAGCCTAGTTACCTAAGTTTTAATCCTAATCATGTGATTTTAAGGATATTTGATTATACATGATAGGTATTGCATGTTTTGTTTTCACTTCTACTTAAGTTATGTTAAACCAAATTCTATAGTTTTGTACTATAAAGCACAACTTTTTAACATTGTATTGAAGGAGTTTTTATCATGATTTTCACATTGATTATACATATCTCTCTCTGTCAATAGAGTCAATCATTGTTTCAAGGCCTCTGTAATTCTCCGCGAGTTTGGGATTCCCACTAGGATGCCGACTTGGTTGTACCAATGAAAGCCCATTAATTAGAACACTCTATCGTGGTTCTGATTCTTGAAATGTAACGGCCTTGAACTGGACCGTAAGGCTCCTGTAACGTTACGTGAGCCTTACGGTCCAGTTCAAGGCCGTTACATTTCAAGAATCAGAACCACGATAGAGTGTTCTAATTAATGGGCTTTCATTGGTACAACCAACTCGGCGTCCTAGTGGGAATCCCAGGCTCGCGGAGAATTACAGAGGCCTTGAAACAATGATTTCCTAGTCCATTGGAAGGAATATCCAATAGAGAGATCCTCATGTCCAAGATCGTGTTCCTATAGTGCAAAGTGTGAACTAATGACAACATACCGGAATATGTGCCATGTACGTATAGAATTGACTCTATTGACAGACAGAGATATGTATAATCAATGTGAAAATCATGATAAAAACTCCATCAATACAATGTTAAAAAGTCATGCTTTATAGTACAAAACTATAGAATTTGGTTTAACATAACTTAAGTAGAAGTGATGTAAAAACATGCAATACATATCATGAATAATCAAATATCCTTAAAATCACATGATTAGGTTTAAAACTTAGATAACTAGGCTTTAACTATAATAAGATTGGCATGTTATATTCTATCTTAGGTTTGATAGAACACAGATTATAACGGCCTGGAGAGGGGGCATCACTGTTATTGTGACGGTCAGGACCCAGCCGTTACATGAATGTAACGCGTCTATCCAAGCCCGTTAGAAACAACAGTGCAATTCAAATATCACAGAGTGTGTAACGGTCTGTCGTAGGGCCGTTACTTGAAAGCGACGGTCCTATGCTAATGCGTTACAGTATCTGCTAACAGAAAATAACTATAGAAACTAAGAGATCAACTCACATCATGTCTTTTATCAAAACATCATGAGTTTCCAGACATGTTAATGAAGTAAAGGCCATCTATATGCATAGGTAATCATGAATAGATGAATAGTCATGTTTTAATTTCTCAATTTGGCTAAGAGGTGCATGATATGCATTGAGCAATCAAAACGTGAAATCAATGATCTACCATGCATGAAAATCAATTAAACCAGAGGCTCTTAGTCCTATCAAGCTGTTTTTGCCGTTCATGAGATAACCTACCTCTTAACTTAGACTGTAGTTTCTGAATTTGGTTGAGAACCTTGCCCTAGATCCCTTCCTTCTCTTGTGACTTTTTCAGCAACTTCCTTGGGTTCTAACTCCATGACCTCTTGACCTAAAGATGTGAAATTCGGAGGGGAGTTAGTCTAAAGTATTGTAAACAACTACTTCTAAAGAACTTACCTGAGATAATGACTCCTTACCTTGCTTCTTTACGTCCAAAAAGTAAGGGTCGAACAGTTCAGAGCTATGCCCTATTTATAGAGTTTAGACTAGGGTTTGAGGGTTAGATCGAGTTTAGAGTCCTTGTTTCATCAAATCATAATCCCTAAGAGTCCTTAGAGTCTTTACAATACTTCCCAAGTTGATCCCTAGTGGATAGGAACATCAAGTTCCAATCTTTTCATGAGTTCCTTTGCTTACGGAACTAACAAGTTTGTAATGGACTAGGACCTACGCGTTAGGGTTATGTGGCGGTCTCTCGATAGACCGTTACATTACTCGTTCCTAGAGTTCACAGGAAATCAAACTCTTTTAGTTTTCTGGTTCATAGTGTAACGGTCGAGAGACCGTGCGTTACATGTCTGTGACGGTTAGGCTATATACCGTTATATGTGTCGTGGATTGAGTTCAAACAATTTAAAACTCTTTTGATAATTATCCATTAACTTATCTTATATATTCTAGTATTTATCCTTAATATCCGTGGATAGACTTAATTACCTTCTAGAATGTGGGCCAAACTTAATGGGCCAGAGTTAAAACCTTTTGGACTTTAATTAAGTGGGTTGGGTTAATTGATTAACACCACTTGGCCTCACAATAACTTATTAACCATTTATAAATTTATTTAGGCCTTTATAAATTCTTGAAAATTATTTAAAATTTCTGGGGCACTACATGAGCTTTCCTAACCATCACCGTATAAGTTTGTATTTCCAGCGGAGCTAATTATGGAATAAGCTCCACCTTCAAGCCATTCATGAATCATTTCGCTCTCATCTTTTCCGTGCAGACTAGGTGTGGTGCATACTGGGCTAATCTAGAGAATGTTGCCTCATACTCCGCCACTGAGAGACTACGTTGTTTCAGAGCCATAAACTCCATAGCCTTCTTCTCACAGATCCGTTCCGAGAAATATTTCTCATTAAAGTGTTCCAGGAACTCATCCCATGTTACTTGCTCGTTAGGCAAGATTGCTTCCACGGATCCCCACCATACTCGGGCATCTTTTTCTAGTTGATAAGTTCCCAAAAGTACCTTCTCATGATCGGTACATTGCATTACCTTGAAGGTTCTTTCAATCTCTTGTACCCAATTCTCCGCTTCATCCGGGTCGGTAGACCCGCTAAACTTCGGGGGATTCATCTTTTGAAATTTTTGAAGCGGATCCCCAGCTCCATGTTGGTTTCCGCCTTGTGTAACTTGTTGTAATGCTTGTGTCAACCCTTGAACCTTACGTTGCATTTCTCTCCATTGGGCTATCTCGGCGGCCATTTTAGCCTACAAGAATAAGTTTTGAATTAATGATATTCATGTCTTGGCATTTATCTAACGCGAATGTAACATATTTTATTGTTTAACCCATAGCTCTACCCAAATCTCACGGGGTTCCTATAGGATAACAGACAGGGACGACTCAATCTAGGACTTGAAGTTTATGACCTTGGGATTTAGAAAGCCTAGGCTCTGATACCACCTTCTGTCATGCCGCGAACCGATAGCAGCGGAACGCGTCGTTTGCTCGGAACGTGGCAGTTAAACAGTCGTGTCGATCAGAGCATAGTCATTTCCACAAAACACAAATTGGACAAATAACAAATTTCATTTCCAATATAAGTTTATTACAAATTTGGATCCAGAATAAACGAAAGACTCAATAAAGAAAAATTACAATGAGACACTTGACTCGACTTAACATAAGATACAGGATAGCCAGACTAGATGGTTTGTCTAGATGTCAGAGTACTCATCACTCTTGCCCTTGCCCATCATGTTCGGTCTCGCCATCACTACGGTCATTACCTGAAAAATATTGAAAAACGTAGGGTGAGCGAACGCTCAGTAGGACTTAATATCTCATGTTCCAAGCTAGCTTTAAGTCAATTACAGTTTAACATGCTTATGCAGGTCATGCAAGATATAGAAATCAAGAACTATAATGGCACGAGATAAATTCGAGAACTATAAGAGTAGACAAGTCGTTGGACACTTTCAAGAGACATAAGAACAAGTAGATTGATGAAAGAATATATCAAGAACTTTCATGACGAGATAACATGTACTTTCAATAAGAAAATTCAAGAACATTCATGATGAACAATATAGAAGTAAGTCAATCACTTCTACTAGCACTATATAGAATGGTGTACTATGATGACAATTACTCCCGATCATCACTATCACGAGAGTGTTTGAACACCTAGCACTATATAGGATTGGTGTACTATGATGGCAATTACTCCCGATCATCACTATCACGAGAGCGTTTGCACACCCAGCACTATATAGGATTGGCCAATGCGCTAAGGGGAAAATCACGAAGATATGACCATCCCTCATGGAAATAAGTTATAGACGACTATAGGTGGTGAATGCCAGCACCCGACCATCGTATACCGATAACGTTTGGACTTTACCTCGCCCAATAGGGTCAGATCAGGACCCGTAGGATTTAAAATGTCATTTTTGTGGGACCCATAGCCCCTGACATTTTGTCTAGACTAATTCCATATTAATGGCCAAGAATTTCAAGGATCAAGCATGTATGAACATTAAGATATATTTCATGAAACATAGAGCTCAAGGATAGAATAGTAAGGATGATATACAAATAAACCATATGAAAATCATGACATCCTGAAATCTAGGTGATTAGGTACAACCAGCTCGGCTGCCTTGAGAGAATCCAAGGCTAGCGTAGACTTACGGAGGTCTCAATGACTAACTTGTCAGTCCGAAGGAACGGAATGTCCAATAGAGGGCTCGTATGTCACCGAGAGTTGAGTGTGTAAGCGAGAAAGAACGTGAGAACAAGGACTCTATCCACGGACTGGGATAATAGTGCTAATAGACTCGCGGTATGGGTCGAACCCGATAAAATCGGGGAGAACAAGAATTCACGTCCATATATACGTGCGTTAATTTATTAATTAGCGTCTCTTTAGAGAGGCACCAATTCTAGAATTTAATTTGCGTCCCTTTGAAAAGACGTCAATCCATATCTTAATTTCTATTTAATTTAATAATTTAGAAAATAGCATCTCTTTAAAAGGACACGTACTATTTTTAGAAATAATTACATGGTAATTAAGAGAAATTTACAAGGATCACGAATATATATATATATTGTAATTTTTACCTACTTTGATCATAAGATATGAATTTTCTAGGATTTAAACATGATATGTAATTTTTAATTTGATCATGATGAACAATAATATATTTCAAATAAATGAATATTTTTTTAGAACTAAATACACGATAATAAGGAAAAAATTACAAGGATGCTGAATATATATATATTTTGTAATTTTAACTAACTAGGATAGTAAGATATAGATTTTCTCAAGATTTAAACTTATTTTATTGAAAATAAATCAATGATAAAAATAAAATAAACTAGCGACTGTTTATACGGTCGCACATTCGTAATATATATATATATATATATATATATATATATATATATATATATATATATATATATATATATATATATAAAGGAATCAACAACAACTCAGTTGTCGTCATTTAGTTAATGAATAGTGTCTACTTTTCAAATTGCAAAGATTTTCATGGAATAAAAATATAAAAAAATTAAAAAAATTACAGAGATTCTAGAAATATAAATATCATGATTTTATGATATATGTTTCGATAGTTATTTGATTTCAAAGATAAAACATTTATTATATATATAGCGACAAAGATTAAGGCGTTAATTAAATAACGACAAAGCGAAAAGTCGTTAGTTAATTAAATAACGACATAGCAAGGGTCGTTATTTAGGTGGCAATGAATAATATTTCTCTACTTCAAACGTTTCGCTCTTGCTGTATACAAGTCGAAATTATGCAATCTATATATCAAAATGAAGGTATCAAAAAACTCTACCTAATCAAATATTCAAAAATATTTTTACTTGAGAGATGGGGGATCTTGAGATAGGTGGCACGGAAAATAGTGGTACCAACCCCACTACCTCGGTTACTACCCCAATAACATATTCGTAAAATTTCATGATCAAAGGACACTCCGACGCCCACGAACAAGCTGTTACGGTAAAAACTCCATAACTGACTGCTACAGTGTTCACCGTGTAACAACATAAAATCATGTAAGTAATGCTTAATATTAAGGCAGAACTTACAAGATTATGCAAGGTTTAAACGCTTAATAATTTGGTTTGGAAGATTGCCTACCTCGACGATGCTATAACCGGGATAGAGGAATAAGATGGAAGGAAGCTTTACACGTTAACAATAGCAACGACAACACAGCAACTGTAAGGGAGGAGGATGGTGGCAGTGGCAGTAGCATCAACAGCCGTAGCAGCGTAGTTGCGGCAGGGACGACGTAAGCGAACAGGTAGCAGGACCCCCATGTGAATAAGAAGAGGAAGGAGATGGTTTCCTAGCCATAGTAGGGCTTTTTCGGATGCAGCAACAACATGAACATGAACCAACCGCAGCAACAGAGTTGCTCGTTGGAAGGGTTGGGCATTTATAGATGAGGAAGGGCCTTGGGGGGTTCGAAGACTAATAACATGTCTTTTAATTTCACACCATGTGTTACTCATTTAAGCTAATCACATGCTATTTTATCTGCTGTCTGCCTTTGTTTGTTCCCAAACCCTAACTATAACCATGCAAGCCTCGTTCCATCATAAGTGGGTTTTGGTTGTCATCGTTGGGCTTATATGGGTTTATCACAGGGAAATCAGATTAAAGCCCATGCTTTATATATATATATATGTGTGTGTGTGTGTGTGTGTGTGTGTGTGTGTGTGTGTGTGTGTGTGTGTGTGTGTGTGTGTGTGTGTGTGTGTGTGTGTGTGTGTGTCTTAGCCCATTTATTAGCCTTGTTTTCTACTAAAGCCCAATGGTTAACAACGCATGACCCTATCTCAAGAGTTGGAGGTTGGCTTCGGTTTTAACATAGGATCCTCTTATATACATTTTCCTTGGGTTTTAATTAAAAGTCTATCATATATTTATTACTAAGGCCCATTAATTATACATGCAAAAGTTAATAGGTTTTAACTAAATTAATTGGTAGAATTTTATAACTTATTTATTTATCTTTCTTGTTAATTTCCATTGTTGTCTTAGGTATCATAGTCAGGTTAGATCCTATAAATATATATATATATATATATATATATATATATATATATATATATATATATATATATTATACTTGTATTTTTAATTTAAGCCTCGAATAGATTAAAGGGTATATTAAATTTCTAATTTTTACAATTATTTGTTGTTAGCTATATTTATCAAAAACAATTATTATCCACCATTGTCCCTTGACTAATATTTATAGTTATTTTTATTTATTCTATATTTAAATTTTCGGGGGTGCTACACCCTCCCCCACTTAAAAGAATTTGGTCCCCAAATTCACATGAATTTCTTTCCATAATAGTGGGGTAAAATCACCATGTATTCTAGTTAGATCATCCTCATAACATTCTAAGTGCTAAGATCACCGTATTCGATTCATGCAATTACGGATGAGATAGGTTTATAGAGTTACCTTCCAATGCTTGCGGTGCTTCTTCCTATAAGATTGGACAATGAGCAATTTGATGATCTCCGCTTCTGCAACGGATGCATTTCCCTAGTTTATACCAACACTCGTCTGGGTTGTGCCTTCCTTTCTTGCAATGCTCACATTTCCCCTTGGCCGGAACAATTGGTTGATCATCATTCCGGGGTTTCTTGTTCTTACGGAAACCATTACCTCCATTGAACCTCTTCTTGCCACCCATGGGTTCCTTGTTCTTGGATCCATTGGCTAACTCCTTCTTAGCGACTTTCCCTTTGATTCGTTCCATCATATCCATAGCATCTTCCAATAGTTGAGCTTTCCTAACCATCACCGTATAAGTTTGTATTTCTAGCGGAGCTAATTGTGAAATAAGCTCCACCTTCAAGCCATTCATGAATCGTTTCGCTCTCATCTTTTCCGTGCAGACTAGGTGTGGTGCATACTGGGCTAATCTAGAGAATGTTGCCTCATACTCCGCCACTAAGAGACTACGTTGTTTCAGAGCCGCAAACTCCATAGCCTTCTTCTCACGGATCCGTTCCGAGAAATATTTCTCATTAAAGTGTTCTAGGAACTCATCCCATGTTACTTGCTTGTTAGGCAAGATTGCTTCCACGGATCCCCACCATACTCGGGCATCCTTTTCTAGTTGATAAGTTCCCAAAAGTACCTTCTCATGATCGGTACATTGCATTACCTTGAAGGTTCTTTCAATCTCTTGTACCCAATTCTCCGCTTCATCCGGGTCGGTAGACCCGCTAAACTTCGGAGGATTCATCTTTTGAAATTTTCGATGCAGATCCCCAGCTCCATGTTGGTTTCCGCCTTGTGCAACTTGTTGTAATGCTTGTGTCAACCCTTGAACCTTACGTTGCATTTCTCTCCATTGGGCTCTCCCGGCGGCCATTTTAGCCTACAAGAATAAGTTTTGAATTAATGATATTCATGTCTTGGCATTTATCTAACGCGAATGTAACATATTTTATTGTTTAACCCATAGCTCTACCCAAATCTCACGGGGTTCCTATAGGATAATAGATAGGGACGACTCAATCTAGGACTTGAACTTGATGACCTAGGGATTTAGAAAGCCTAGGCTCTGATACCACCTTCTGTCACGCCCCGAACCGATAGCAGCGGAATGTGTCATTTGCTCGGAACGTGGCAGTTAAACAGTCGTGTCGATCAGAGCATAGTCGTTTGCTCGGAGAGCCGAGCTTGATACTTCAGTCTTCGAGCTTCTCGAGGGTCGGATGGTTCCTGTGAATCTCGGAGCCAGATATATATGGGGTCCGCCAGTCGCTTGATGATGCCTGATCAATGGTCATGAGCTCCGCTTCTATACCCGGACGCTCTAGCTCTTCAAGGAAACCGATCGAGTTCCTTCTGGTCTGGTAGAAGAGGCTAGCCGAGAGAGGGCGTCCGCCAAGGAGTTCTCTTCCCGTGTTATCTGGATAACTTAAAAACTCTCGAATAGTGGGGCTTTTCCTCTTACTAGCTGAAGGTATTTGATCATCGGTGTTTCCTGAGCTTCGTAGTCACCGTTGACCTGGCTGGCGACCAATTGGGAGTCAGTATGGATCCTGACTCGTTCGGCCCCCAGTCGCCGTGCCATTCTGGCTCTCGAGATGAGAGCCTCATACTCGGAGACGTTGTTGGATGTCGGAAAGTTGAACTTCAAGGCGTATTGCAATTCCGCTCCTTATGGGGATCTGAGATGGACGCCGACGCCGCTACCGGACGAGTTGCAGGATCCATCAATGAACAGATCCTAGGTGGGCCCGGGCGTCAACAGATGGGCTCCCTCGATCGGGACGGTACTCTCTGCGATGAAGTCTGCGAGTGCCTATCCTTTGATAGCGGAGCGGGGGCGATAGGAGATTTCTTAAGCCCCAAGCATTATGGCCCACTTGACGATGCAACTCGAAGCTTCACGGTGAGCAAGGATCCTCTTCATGGGCTCGTTGGTCAATACGACGATGGAGTGCCCATGGAAGTAGGGTCGGAGATGCTTGGCCGAGGTTATCAACGCTAGCATGAGTTTCTCGGTTGCGGGATACCTTTTTTCGGCCTCGTTGAGCACCTTGCTGGTGTAGTATACCGGCCTCTGCACTCCTGCATTGTCTCGAACCAGGATGGAGCTCACCGTGGAAGGGGCCGACGAGAGGTAGAGGTGCAATGCTTCGCCCGGGACCGGTTTTGATAGCACCGGGGGCGAGGCCAGAAACTCCTTCATCTCTGTAAAAGCCTTCTCACATTCCTCGTCCCAGGCGAATGTGGCGGATGCCATTTTAGGCCCTCTCAATAATTTGAAGAAGGGCAGGCATCGTTCGGCCGCTCGGGACAAGAATCGATTGAGCACAGCGATTCGTCCAATCAAGCGCTGGACATCCTTGACGCAGGCGGGCGGCCGCATGTTTAGGATGGCCTGAACTTTGTTGGGGTTGGCCTCTATCCCGCGTTAAGTGACCAGGAAGCCCAGGAATTTTCCAGATCGGACCCCAAAGGCACATTTATCTAGGTTGAGCTTCATGTTGTACCTCAGGAGGGTGTTGAAGGTTTCTACTAGGTCGGCGAAGTGGTCCTCGGCCTTGGATGTCTTGACGAGCATGTCATCCATGTAGGCTTCGACGTTTCGACCGATTTGTCCTTTGAAAATGTGGTTGATCAGCCTCTGGCATGTTGCTCCGACTTTCTTCAGTCCGAAAGGCATTCGAGTGTAGCAGTATACGCCAAAGTCGGTGATAAAGGCTATCTTCTTGATGTCTTCAGGATCCATCTGGATCTAGTGGTAGCTGGAGTAGGCATCCAGGAAACTGAGCAATTCATTACCGGAGGTTGAGTCGACTAGCTGGTCGATGCTCGGTAGTGGGTAACAATCTTTCGGAGTGGCTTTGTTGAGGTCAGTGAAATCTACGCACATTCGCCATTTACCCGAAGCTTTTGGTACTAAGACGACATTAGTGAGCCATGTCGGGTAAAGGACTGGGCGAAATAGGCCGATTTTCTTCCCCTTAATAATCTGCTCTTTGATGATCGTCTACTTCTCTGGGGCGTGCTTTCTTCTATGTTGCTGGACGGGTTTCACTAACGGGTCAAGGTTGAGCTTGTGTACCACCATCTCCCCAGGGATCCCAGGAAGATGCTCATCAGACCATGTGAAGACTTGAATATACTCCAAAAGAAACTCTTTGTATTGCTTTTGTACATCATGTGATAAATCAGCTCCAATTTTTACTCTTAGGGCCGGGTCATCTTTGAGGAAGACCGTCAACAATTCGCCACCAGGATCAGATGTTGGTGATTTATCCTTGACTCCCTCGCCCTTTTTCTTCTTTCGGCCTCTAGCCTTATGGCTTCGATAGAGATTATGTAGCACCTTCTAGCTATTGCCTAGTTACCTCGGACTTCCCCGATACCGCATTTGGTGGGAAACTTCATTTTTTGGTGATAGGTGGAGGGCACTGGCTTTGTCCGGCTGAGGATACCTCGGCAGAAGATGGCATTATAGACCAACATCCCCTTGATCACAATGAAGTGAACCATAATAGTGACGGTCTTGGGAGGGGTGCCAATGGTGACCGACAGGCTTAGGGCTCCCTCGGTATAGGTTTCCTGGCCATTGAACCCACAAAGGGGGTTCGAATTGGGCGGATCTTGGATGGGTTTTCGCCCATCCTAAGGAAGCATTCGTACGAGAGCACATTAGAAGCACTACCACTGTCAACCAGTATCCTATCTATGTTATAATGGTTTATAGTAGCCGATACTACAAGAGCGTCATCGTGCGGGGTAGATAACCCTTCTAGGTCTTGGTCAAAGAATACCAGGGCCTGTTGCTCGCTCGCTGGTTGGGCTTTGGGGGGCTCAGAGGCCCTGCTCGCCCATTCAGCGTGGCACTTCCTTCCTCGGCTACTGTCTCCTCCTGATGCCCTATTCGCCACCAACGTCACGTCCGCCAGAAGGAGGACCGTGGTGCTCGTACACGTACCGAGATAAGTCTCCCTGGCAAACGAGACACTCGATATCATCCTTGAGCTGGTGACAATCTTCGGTATGGTGCCCGTGGTCATTGTGGAACTGGCAATGTTTGTGACAGTTGCGGCGCTTGGCCTTCATAGGCTCGGGTTGGCGGAGAAGGGCCGAGCCCTTGATGTCTTCGTATATCTCATAGACGGGGGCGGATAGGGGAGTGTACCACTCATATTTTCGTGTGGGCTCCCTTCGGTCTCCGTCCTGATTCCACCGTTTTCCTTGGTTCAAGCCTTGCTCGATGGTCGCTTCTTATCCCCTCCCGACCCGAGCCCGTTGGGCCGCGGCAAGCATTGAGGACTTCCTCGCACTCTGCGTGGCGCAGGGCTAGGGTCACCAGATCGGCGAGGGAGGTGGGGGGATGGTGGACCAGTTCTCACCGGAGATTCTTGTCGCGGGTGCCTCCGATCAGCGCGGTAATGGCAGAGGCGACATCCAGGCGAGGGATACACAAGGCTTCCGATTTGAAGCGGTTGATATAAGCCCGAAGCTTTTCCCCTGTGCCTGTTTTAGCGCCAACAGCCCCACTACTGACCTTGGAGGGCCACTGTCGATGAAGCTTTCCAAGAATACCCGCCTGAACTGTTGAAAGTCGCGGATACTGTCGGGGGCGAGTGCTCGGAACCAGGCTTGAGCGTCTTGGGCCAAGGTAGTCACGAACGCTCGACATTTGACAGCGTTGGAGGCCTCGTGCAAGGTCATCAGGGCGTCGAAGCAGTCGTAGTGGTCGGCCGGGTCTCCCTGGCCCTCATATGACTTGAAGGTCGGCATCGAGATTCTGGGGGAGATCTCAGACTTCAAGATATGGTCAGAGAATGGGGATTGCTCCTCATCTTCCTTGGCGGAAGTCTTATGCAAGGTGCGGAGGGCGCACTCTTGTTCCGCGAATCGTCGCTGAAAGTCTCGCAACTGGAGGGATAACTCCGGTTGCCGCTGAACCGAGGGGCTATGGGGACATCCCTACGGGATGCCGCGTCGTCCCTCGGGGGGATCAATTTCTGGGAACTACCGTCGTGTCCCGATTCCTTCTCTCCTTGGGGTGGAAGCGGCTTCTTGTTCTGGAGGAGGTGCGTGTGAAGGTCTTCCCGACCGATTACGTATATGACACCGCCCTCGGAGGGTGAAGCGGCCTCCGGTGGTTTGTTGGGAAGCTCCACCATGGGGGGGGGGCTTTCCCTGGGAAGTCGTGACTTCTCTTCCTTAGCAGCCTGGGTCCTCATTAATTCAACGAGGATGTCCAGTTTTACGTTGAGGGTTTGAAGAGCATCAGAATTCCCGTTGGGGGGTTGCACATCCATGGGCGGTGGAGGCAGCTCATCGGCTTGATTGTTGTCGTCGGAGGGGAGGTTTTCCATGGGGTGGGAAGGCACAGGTCCTCCATCTGCCATCACGGTCTTTCCCTTGTCACCGGCTGTTCTCCTACCGGAATTTCTTCCCACCATGATGGCTCTTTGCTCGTTTCCCACAGACGGCGCCAGATGAAGGGGGGTAATCTCGCGCTAATCCTGAGCCATGAGATCCTGGGACATCTTTGATTACGGTCACCACATCTGTATGAACTGTAAGGCAGGAAACGGGTCAGAGGTGCCAAGGGAGGAGTCCCTGGTAAAAACCCTCTAATGCTTAAGTCAGCAAATGTGATAGAGCACGGATGCGAAGAGAGGTGGTAGGAGAAAGAGAGGGCACGAGATTATTCTCCACCAAGAGGTGTGGTGGTTTTCTCTTAGGATGATTGCTTACCTTCTCGGAGGGTCTCCCTGGAATTTATATAGCAGTCCGTTTAATGTAAGAGTCCAGGGAGCTGAGGGGATTTTGGGGAGGTTACATCCTTGTAGTGGGCTCTTTATGGCATATGGACTCTTGCTCTCCCTTATCCCTTGGAGTTCCCTGCTCCTGCTAGATGCGTAACGGATGCTTGGATAAGCTTTCGACAGTCGGTCCGAGCCTGGGTTGCTCGCTTGGGGTTTTATCCTGAGCGGTAAGTGTATAGCTCAGGTAGGCCGTGTTGGGTCCCCACAGGGGATCTCTCGACCGATCTGTCGCTTGGACTTCTGGACCTGAGGGTCGCCTAGGAAGTGCTGGTCCAAGTGAGTTTTGGGCTTGAAGTAAGTGGGCCCAGAACGAGACTATCACTTTGGGGAGCTGGGCCTAGTTTGGTCAGATTGGACCTAGTTGGGCCGTGCTCTTGGGCAGTAGATTCCCCCTCTCCAATCATGAAGAAAACATGTGAGTCTAACAAGTTCTCGGATTGGCCAGAAAAGCTTATTGAAGCTCTATGGGCCTATCGCACTTCAATCCATACTCCCACTAGGCAAACTCGTTCGCCCTTACTTATGGAATGGAGGTGGTAGTCCTATATGAAATCTTGATCCCTTCTCTTAGGGTACAATTGGACAATGAACTTTCCCTTGACGATTGTCATGATTCACTCCTTGCCCAATTGAAACTCTTAGACGAGAAGCGGCTGGCCACTACCGAGCATGCACGCGTATACCAAAATAAACTCGCACGTTTTTATCAAAAGAAGGTCATTGAGAGAAAATTCAAAGTCAGTGAGATGGTCATTAAAAGAATTTTCATGAAACCTGGCGGGCCACATTCTAAACTCCAACCCAATTGGGAGGGTCCATATGTAAATCAAGCTGTGTATCCTAGCAATGTTTATACGCTAGTTAATGCTAAGGGGATCGAGTTATCCCACCCTTGGAATGGACTTTATCTTAAAAAGTACTACCCTTAGATAAGTGTGCATAATGTCAAAATCAAAACAAAAAAAATAAAAATAATAACAAATAATAACAAAAACAAACAAAACAAAAACAACAACAAACAAACAAAAAAAGAGGGATAATTCCTGGTGATCATCATGGAATCAAATCACGGCGTCCATCCTTCATGCTAAGAGTTGGTAGGTCTCAAGTCTTGGTCTTACAGAGCCGTTGAGATCCATGTCCGGCCATGTTGGCCTATGCCCACTAAAAGGAAGCCAACACGCATGCATGCACGTGTTTTATTATAAAAAAAATTTGGTAGCACCGCCTATGGTGAGGCCTCACCCCGAAGGTCTCCAGAAAGCTGTAATCTTTATTCTCCACCTTTTCGACCAAATGAGACAGCCGGCGCCCTTAAAACGCTAAGCACAGGGAACCAAAGCACAATCTCCTTAAGGCAACAAGTAGCATCCATTTCCTCGAGTCTGGATCAGAGCACGAGAAGAGAGCAGTGTCCTCGCAGGCATACAAGAGGGATTCCAAAATGTCGAATGATTATATGTCCCTAAAAAAATGATGAATGACAACTTAAAGTCAAGTGAAAAGTCTGGTCGTGGCCGTGTGATGCGGGACAAGTGTGACTCGGGCGGACAATGCGACGTGGGACTCACTAAGTTGACTCGACTCGCCTGAGACAGACGCAACCAGCAGGACACATACAGCCAGAATACCTCGATGCGGCACTAGGGAGCCCCAGAAGAGGAGAAATATCCTCAATAAGAAGCGAAAACTCACGACTTGTCCCTAGATTGAAGCGCGTGGATCTGCACGGTTGAGGAACTGGTGTTGAGTCAAGGGCGGTCTACACTCCTCCGTGCTCGGATCGGGCCACGGGATGGGTCACGTATACACTCTCTCACAGCGGTGATTAAAATTGCAGCAAGCTAGGAATCCGATCTCATGCAAGCACGGCATTCAAGCAAATACTAAATACCAAGCGACGAAGTGAGGAGCGAAGACATACCTCTACGCTTGGGGCGTGGTGAAGACCTTCCTGGCCAAGGATCGTAGCTCCCGGTACAACAAGTATAGAGAATTACAACATGGAAACTACTACCCACTCCACGAAGGGAGGTATAGGGCTACAACAGCGATCCGGGAGCACCGTTCCAAGGTTGACGGGCGAGCGGTCGCGGGCTGCGGCTCCGGATCTACAATTTCAGGTCGGCAGGACAGCAAGGACGGGTGTCCAAAGGGACGTCAGTCTCCGGGAATCTTCTGAAGGCGGCAGTTCACCGGGACGCTGGCAGAGGGTCCCTAGTCGACCACAAGAAGCGACGGCCGCTGGATCTGCTCCGAAGTATTTTTCAAGGATTTAACCTGTGACCCGCTTCTGCAGGCCTGTCTCGGGACATACCTGGACAATCCTGTGCACTCCGGCGACAACGGACGCCACGCCCAGATCCAGTGTCGGATCGAGACGAGGTTAGCGCCGTTGCGAAGAGGACTCGAAAATCTTCAACATAAGGGAATTAGATCCGTCCAACGGTGGATCTGGAAATGAAAACCTCTCCAAACTGGTGGTGGTTTCTGGCTTGGATTACAGGGCAGGCAGGGCAGGGTGTGACATGTATGAGAATGAATTTTGACCGGAGGGGAATTCTCATATCTAGGCTCTGAGAATTTTATGGGTGACAGGGGAAGAAGTGAGGATCGCGCACTAATTTTTTTGTAATTTTTTTGACAGGGTTTTGGGGGCGGGAAAAATAGATCTCTGGACTACTATCTGCTCACAGGCAGACTGTGAGGGGTTGAAAGAAGTGACTTGGAGGAGGGTCAAACAGATCTGATCTGCATGAAAATTAAACTGGGAATGGTGGACGATGGGAGGAACATACCCTCAAAATCTCATCACGATCAGACGGTTGGATCTTCCGTACCAACCTTTTTACTAAGCCTCTGCCATGGAACCCCAAAATTCTGGACAGCAGGGAGGTTCTTGGGCTGTGGTGGCTTGACGGCGGCACGAACGGCGGCGGCGGCTGTGGTGGTGATCGATGGTGGAAACCAGAGGAAAAGAAGGAGAGGAATAACACTCAGAAATTTTAGGGTTTGGGCTCTAGATCTGATGCAGCAAGAAAGAAGAAGAAGGGAGAGGAGAAGAGAGAGGAGGAGGGAGCCCCTTGGCCAATATTCACCAAATTTTCATATATTTTCTACCCCAAAATTATTACAAGAGACATCTTATACTAAACCCTAGCCCTAGGACAAATGACCCCATATGCCCTTGGGTCAAAGGGGAGAGAGGGGTAAAATGGGGAGGGGAATATTAAATTCTCCTACATGGGGACAAAGAAGGGGGCACCCCCTTCATAAGTCAACAATGGCTCCTATGCACTATTCTCCCTTGGACCATTTACCTTGGACCCAATTTAAATATTCAATTAAATTCCTTAGACCTAAATTAATCCTAAAATACAAATCCATAACAAATACACTCCAAAAATACAAATACAGGTACACTCCTAATACAATCCAAATACATAGCTAATACATGCTAAAATCTCAAAACCCAGGTGGAGACTCCAGGCTATCCCCCGGCCACAAGGATGTCGATGTCGCCCGAGTCGTTCTGCGCGTCCGGTACCGGTGGCCTGCTGAGTCGAGCCGATCTCTGGCTCTGGTGTCCGCACCAATTCTCCCAGGGTGGGAGAAACTCGACCCTATCGAGTAAGGGTCTTGATCACTCTGGTGTCGCTCCAGTAGGTCTGGATCTAGTCGCTGTAGCTCTGCCTGGGTGATCCAAGTATCCTCGATCGCGGGCCGACCACTCCATCGCACTAGGTAGCGTGGGTAAGCCCCATTCCTGGTAACGGTCACCTGCTCATCCAGTATATGCTCGATCTGCTCGCACTGCCGTCGGGATGAAGCTGGTGGTGGACACTCAGGTGTGGTGTCACTCACAAGAGGTGGAGATGGCCCGAAAGGCTCACTAGGAATCACCGCTGGATCCCTGTAGGCAACCAGATCTGACACATTGAAGGTAGAGCTGATCCCATATCACTCAGGCAGGTCTACAACATATGCATTAGTTCTAACTCGCCTCAATACTCGAATGGGACTGGTGTCGCGAGCTTGTAGTTTCTTCACGGTTCTAGAGGGAAACCGTTCAGGTCTGGCCCTGATCATGACATATTCGCCCTCCTGGAACTCACGGTGGTGCCTATGTGCGTCGGTCATTTCCTTGTACCATGCATTGCTAGTTTCATTGTGACGACGAATGTTGTCATACAGACTCCTAACATGCTCAGCAAATGACTTGGCTGACTCTTACACTCGAGCATGAATGGGTAGGGGAACAAGACCCACTGGCTTCCTAGGCCTACGACCTGTGACAATCTCAAATGGACTCATGCCTGTAGACCTATTGATCGAATCATTATATGCAAACTCGGCCAGTGGTAAAATGAGGTCCCAATCCCCTATACGGTCTTTCACAAGACACCTCAATAAGTCACCCAGACTCCTATTGACCACCTCGGTCTGACCATCAGTCTGGGGATGATATGCAGTGGAGAACTTGAGGTGGGTACGTAACATATGCCACAATATCTTCCAAAAGTAACTGATGAACCTAACATCACGGTCAGACACTATGGTTCGAGGCAACCCAAACTTACACACCACATGGGAAAGGAATAGGCGGGCTACCCTCGAAGCATCTGAGGTCTTGGAGCAGGGAATGAAGAGTGCCATCTTGGAAAATCGGTCCACTACCACAAAGACAGAGTCATGCTTCCTGGAGGTTCGTGGTAATCCCAAAATAAAGTCCATGCTAACATCCTGCCACGGAGCATCAGGCACGGGAAGAGGCGCGTATAGACCGGAGCTTTGCTTCTTCATCTTGGACGTAGCACATGTACGACACTGAGCCACGATGTGAGCAACATTGTGCTTCAAGCTCGGCCAATAGAATCGGTGCTCAACAGCCTCGATAGTCTTATTCTGACCGAAATGGCTGGCTAGACCTCCCGCATGAAGTTCCCATACTAAGAAATTGTGAACCGAAGTCCGAGGAACACAAAGCCTACCCCCTAGAAAGAGATAACCTTCCTAAAGCACATAATAACTATGATCCCTTGATGGACCGACCTGTAGAGTGGTAAAAATCTGACCAAAGTCAGGGCAATCAACATAAGCTTCCTTCATCTTCTCAAGCCTTATAACCTCGGTACTCATGGTGGTCAGCATACATGCACGCCGACTCAAGGCATCAGCCACCTTATTCTCTACACCAGCCTTGTGCCTAAGCACAAAGGTGAACTCCTGGAGGTACTCCACCGACCTACTGTGACGCGCATTCAGCTTTTTCTGAGCATGGAGGAATTTAAGAGCTTCATGATCGGAATACAATACAAACTCTTGATGTAATAGATAGTGCCTCCAATGCCTTAAAGCCTGAAGAACTGCATAAAACTCTTTGTCATAGGTGGAATATCGAAGTTTGGCATCACTCAATTTTTCACTAAAGAAGGCTATGGGGTGGGCCTCCTGACTCAAAACTCCACCTATACCAACTCCTGACGCATCACAAGAGACCTCAAAACCCTTCGTAAAGTCAGGCAATTGAAGGATAGGTGCCTGGGTCATGCGCTCCTTAATGTCCCTAAAGGCGGCAGCTGCGGCCTTCGTCCACACAAATGTGCCCTTCTGAATACAATCTGTAATCGGGGCAGTGATGGAACTAAATCCGCGGATGAAGCGACGATAAAATGTCGCGAGGCCATGGAAGCTGCGGACATCATGGAGTGTGTGGGGTTCGGGCCACTCAACAATGGCTCAGATCTTCTTCGGATCTGCGGAGACCCCATCACTGGATACTATGAAACCCAAGAAGGTAACATGAGAAGTCATGAAGGCGCAGTTCTGTGGGTTGGCGTACAGTTGCTCTCGCCTCAAAATCTGACAGACCTGCCTCAAATGATCTGAGTGGTCCTCCCTAGTGCGGCTAAAAATGTGTATGTCATCGAAATACACGACAACAAACACTCCAATTAGAGGTCGAAGGACCTGAGTCATTAGCCGCATGAATGTACTAGGGGCGTTAGTCAAGCCAAAGGGCATAACTAACCACTCGTATAAACCATCCTTGGTTTTGAAGGCAGTCTTCCATTCATCTCCAGGCCTAATCCTCACCTGGTTATAGCCACTCTTAAGATCGATCTTGGAGAAAATAGTGGCTCCCGACATCATATCTAGCATGTCGTCAAGTCGGGGAATGGGAAATCTGTACTTTATGGTGATCTTGTTGATGGCACGACTATCATCACACATCCTCCACGTGCCATCTTTCTTTGGGGTGAGTAATGCTGGTACAACACATGGACTAATGTTATCTCGAATAGATCACTTCTGTAACAATTCATCGACCTGTCGCTGCAGCTCAGCGTGGTCAACGGGGCTTATGCGGTAATGGAGAAGATTGGGCAATGAGGACCCTGGAATTAGGTCGATAGCATGCTGGACATCCCACATAGGGGGGAGTCCCTTGGGAAGCTCCTCCGGGAATACATCAGCGAACTCCTATAGGATTGGGACAGCATCGGGTGGGAGTGCACTCTTGGAGCCTTGCTCCACCTCACGAACTACGACAGCAAACACAGGACTACCCCTAATAGCCTCCCGCTCCATCTCTCGAGGGCTAATCATCATCAGTCTGCTCATCGGGGTTTGGCCTGTGACAGAAGAGACAGTCGCGGCCTGGACTAAGGACGGGGTACTGGCCCTAGAGGTAGAAGGGCCCGAGTGATAGGTCAATATGATAGGTGCAGACAGATTCAGAGGGGGGGGGGTGAATGAATCCCTCTGAAAAATTTGCTCCAAAAACTGAGTAGATAAAACTCAGATTAGATAACTATTGCGGAAATAAAACTAATAGACTCGGTTGACAGAACAACCCACGGAATGACAAATTGTTGTCATAAGAGGATGCTCGATAACAATTGTTCAAATAGCACATATGCAGTTGAATTGCAAACTGATCACGATGCACTCAATAGATATGCAATTAGATCACGATCCTAAGCATGCATCTAGCGGAATCAAAAGAACAAACCAGCCACTGTACAGAAGATTTTTAGGTGGTTCAGTCCTCCAGACCTACATCCACCCCACACTCAAACCAGAGTGTGGATTTTGCTGCCAAACAGCTTGAAAACCGCTGGGCGACACAGCTTGCCTACAAACCGCTGACTAATAGCTTGCGCTAGGCTTTACAGCTTAGCCGACCACTGACTAACAGCTTGACCGCTGGGCATTACAGCTTCACCGTCCGCTGGGTAATACAGCTTGGCCATCCAGAGGAACCAATCCTCTGCTACCGCTGAGCGACACAGGTTGCTCTGCTGACTAACAGCTTGAAGAAAGATTCAAAAGAAAACAAAAGACAAGAAAACACAGCAACTGAAAGCTGTAAACTATATCAACACAGATGTGGCTCCAATGGATTTGACTGGATTGGATTTGATCCAGATTCCAGTAGGGACAGATCTTCTGATGAAGTTTCTCTTCTTCTTCTTGAACTCTCTCTCTCTCTCTATCCTTCTTTCTCTTCTGTTGCCTCTCTTTCCTCTCTCGAGCTCTCGAACTCTCTTCTTTTTCCTCTGCTATCTCTTTCTTCTTCTTCTGCTGGCTCTCTCAGATGTCTTCTATTCAGCGTTACCCCTTTTGCGCAGAAGAAAGGTCTTATATAAGGCTTCAGTCTGGGACCCACTAGCTTACACCCTAGGCATGTGGAGAGAATGTTCCCGCCAGGAAGCTTCAGGAATCTTTCAGTCACGTGTCAGAATCTCCATCGTTTAGCTATCCACGTGGCAGCTTCTTAGAATAATGATCAACCTTGGATCAAGTACCAGTTGTTTGTTCTGCTTATATCACGTGCTCCTGTTCTTATGATCCTCGTAAGTAAGGTACTCAGGTGCACTAAAGATGCTCGAACCATGGTTTTCCTCAATTGATCACCTGCGTGCTTAAGTTCCATATGGATGCACCGACTTAGTTTGCTATCCTGAGGAGAGTTTGCACCAAGTTGCTTCACACTTTGCACCAAGCTTGTCCTCTCGAAACCAGACATTGCACCGACCGGGTCGTGCTGGCAAAGGCATTGCACCGACTTGCTAGAGCAGTCGTGCTGACAAAGACATTGCTTTGACTTGCTCGTGCAGAAAAGGGATGCTTCAACTTTGAAGTTCATTCATATGAAAATCTTAGCTTGCACAGACTCGAATGCACGAAGTGCACCTTGCACCGAGTTCAAGCTTGCACATTGCTAGGAATGCACCGACTCTAAACACCGTAGCTCAGTCTTGCACCGACCTAGTTAGCGTGCAATACAAATGTTGCATCGACAGCAAGTCAGGACATGTATCAAGTGACAATATGCATCATGCAATCATGCATTGACTCAATATGATCTAAGCATAGACATGCACTTACTTGGTGCGTGCAGAACATAACCTGCACCGAGGTAAGATAGGCAGTCTAAGCAAGCTTGCACCGAGTAGCCTAAGGAGAGTGCATGGACTAAATGATGCACAGACCTACTACGATGTGCAACAGTGATGTACACCGACTTTAACCAATGCACAAACCTAAATGTAATGCAAGACAAGGCTTGCACCAACTTAGTTA
Organism: Amorphophallus konjac; assembly: GCA_022559845.1. Taxonomy (NCBI): domain Eukaryota; kingdom Viridiplantae; phylum Streptophyta; class Magnoliopsida; order Alismatales; family Araceae; genus Amorphophallus; species Amorphophallus konjac. The sequence continues at coordinate 78,824,844 of CM040126.1, forward strand.
TTCACTGAGGCAACGAGTGTGCTGACTATATGATGCATGCTTACCAAAATGTTACACCGACTTCTACTGTGGTGTGCACGGACTAAGATGCACAGACCTAAATGCTCATGAATAGTGGCATTGCACTGACTTTGCTGTGCACATGCACAGACCTCATGCGCTATGCAACATAAAGTGCCCAGAGTTATCTTGCACAGACTCTGCACGTGCATCAACAAAAGTTGCATCGACTACAACCCTGCACTGACCTAGATATGAACTGACATCAACATGCACCGACTATGCTATATAAGTATGCAAGGTTTGCACCGAGACAGAAAATGCACTGACCTTCTTCAGTGTGATGCATGCACAAGCATACCCATGAAATGCTCATCAAACTCGTGATGCATACAGCAATTACACTCGTGATGCATACAACAATTATTCACCAGCACTGACTTAAGCAATGCACAACAAGCAGAAATAGATGGATAAACATTCAATCTTTCATTCTAATCTTTCATGCAAACACATGGTGACTTATAGTGTTTACTATCATCAAAATCACAGAGGCACAACAATCCCCCCTTTTTGATGATGGCAACACTATGAGTCAACATTGACTCTCTTGGCAAATTATTCTCCCCCTTTGATGTCAGCAAAAAGAAAATAGTTTGAAAGAGAAATACAAGCATGCATGAAATGATTGAAGTAAAAACTACCCCTTTGACTAAGTCATGAAGGCATAGAAAAGCTATTCTCCCCCTTAATGACACAACATGAATGCAACAAGAGGATCATGAATGATCAGCAACCACAAGATCAGTGAGATTGGAAGTCTTATACCTGGTACATTGATATAGCAGTTCGGATCATGACAGATTGAAAAAAATTAACAGAAGCACAACTTGATTTGTGGATTATAAAAGAGTGTAGAAGATAAGCACAATGAGTTTCAAGTGAGCAGAATCTGAGCAGGTGTGATCTCCAAGCCAAAGTACATGAGAAGAAACGATTTTCAGTGGGGTACCCAATTCATATATCCATGTTTAAAGTTTCAGAATCTTCTATTATAAAAGATTATGAAATGGCTTTGATTGACAAGCATGGTTTAAGAATCATTTACACAAGGTTTGTCAATAAAATACAATACTCATATCTGAAGCAACTTTTTAAATAAAGATGAACCAATTTCTCATATAACATTCTAGTTCAAACTCCTTTCATCTTACACAATCAATTCCATTGACTTCTTTAGGCAAAATAGTCAAGAGTATTGAGGTTAAACAAAGTAACACTCAGTGAATTTTGAATTGTAAGGGTTACAGCAAGTCTTTTTCACTTTTACTTTTAACATTGAGCTTAGTGACCAGACATGTGTCATTTATACCTTTGACATTAAGGGTACACGTGGGTTAGACGCCAGTACCCCCAGTTACTAAGCATAAACTACCATATCTGTCTCTGATCAAAAACTACACAGATGATTTACACCTTTGACCTTAAGGGTACACGTTTTTCAGACGCCAGTACCCCCAGTTACTAAGTGAAACCAGCCCTATAGATTTGACCATATGAACAGAGGTAACATGAAGCACTTCATGACATAAATTCCTCTCCATTTCTTTGATTGAGGGTTCAGTTTCTCAGTGCAATTCAGTCATTGCTCTGCCACAATATTCATTTCTTTTATAATGATTTTGCTATTGCTGCCCTTTTAATTTTCAAAGTGACTTGTTTAAAAACAATACAGGTTACATGCATTTCAACCAAAGTAAATCAAGGTTTCAATTTTCAGATGTCGGAAGATCTTACATGAACTTACATGAGACAGTCAGTTAAGGTTTATAAAAAAAATTGATTCAGATATTTTTAGGTCCTTTAAATTCAAACTTAGGAATACATAAGACTTAAATCAATTCAAATCAACAAACATTCGTAAGCCTGTATAATAGAAGATTCTTTATTAAGGATGATTTCAAATTTGTGAAAGGGTACACAAACTGATATTACTTCACTTCTCTGTACGTTTAACATGGACAAAGCATTCAGCAGCAAGAGACATTTGACAAACATGCATAGAGAGTAAGACAACCGGAACTCATGCTTACAACAGGTATGATCAATATGCATCAGATAGATTTACAAGAAACCAATAGCTGAGTCTGGAGTACAGACAGATCAACTTGACAAAAATAAAGTCTAGTTCAACTCGAGAAAAATTTGAGTGACTAGATATGGAAGGGTTTAGATCATGAAAGACTAATGAGTCTCAAATACTCCCCTTGTCTAGATACAATGAGTCATTTCTTTTTAGATTTTTCAAATTTGATGATATGCAATACATTGCTCTACATGCATGCATATGCAATGACACTCCTAGAGATATTTCCTGCACATGAATGTCATGAACATTATACAGGGATAACCAAACTCCCCCTGACTATATGCAATGTATGAATATTTTAAATGCAACAAGTGCAATGATAGAATGCAAGGAGTTTTGACAAAATATGCATCATGAATGTGCAGACTATGCTCATGAGTTTCTAACCTTCTCTATGTGCACAAACAGATGTCAAAACATTAATGCATGCAGATTAGAAATGAATTCAGCATATCTTCAATGAACATGTGCACACATAGCTCAAAGTATGAACATCATGCGAAAGCAGTCAAACTCCCCCTGGTTAAGTGCATGGTATACAAGGAAAACATAACACATGGTTTTATGATGAAAGCTCATGAAACAGACATGCAATTCAATCAAAAGAAGATTACCATAAACATTATGTGCAATTCCAATTTTCAGATGATTTCAATTCAGCACAGACCAAATCAACATGATATTCAAACCTTTCAAACTCACGATTTCAGATGACAGAATTTGAAGTAAGTGCTCAGAACATACCTGAAGAGCAGGATCATGGGGTCTTTCAATTTTTGAGTGCCTTGGTTTATTGACCCCTCTTTATTCATTCCAAGGCACACCTGTAGCAAAGTAATCATTTTGATCCTGCAGGAACCCAAGCTATCTTGGGTCCTGTATTAGCCCTAACAGGAGTTATGAACAGTTTCTTAGCGACATTGTCATCAAAATCCATCAGATAACAATTGGCCATGAAGTGACCGTATTTACCACAATATCTACATGAAACAACATATTTTCTGGTCCTATGATGCATATCAACAGCAGCATGAGACCTATGAACCTGAGCATGAAATATTTTGTTGTTTACATGGACATTTTGTTTCTTATTCTTAATCAACCAACATTCAGCAAATTTGTGACCTGGCTTACCACAGTTAAAGCATGAAAAGTTCACAGGTCGTTTTACGAAGAATTTGACAGAATAGGGATTAACAGAATTTTCCTGAACATACCAACAGTCCTCGACTGTATGGCCATGCTTCCCACACTCGAAGCACCTGCTATGCTTTCCCTAAGAACCAAAATTATTTCTTTCAAAAACATTTTTGTTAACTGGGAAATTAACAAATCTAGAACGAAATTTCTTTCCCTGATTATGCCAACATTCAGCAATAATGTGGCCGATTTTCCACAATGAAAACATTGAAGTTTCTTTTTATGAGTTACATGATTTTTAGCATGGAACAGTTTATCATGCACTCCAACAGCAGACAGGTCATCTATTTCCATTAGCCTAAATTCACGCATGAGATGACCTATTTTATGACAATAAAAGCATTGAGGCCTTTTGGTTTGAATAGAAGAGGATTTCTTCATATTAGAATTCCTAATGAATTCTATCAGATTTCAATTCATCCTTCTTCATGATAAAACAATCAACCATCTCATGGCCAAACTTTCCACAGTAAAAGCATTCAATGTTCTTGACAATAGATTTGTTGGCCTAAACTTTCTTAGCATGCTGATTGTTATCATTCTTTTTCAATATTTTCCTTTTCTGTTTTGTTTTCTTATTTTCTTGAGCAGCAGCTTGTTTAGGGGATGAGGTGGAAGTGCTAGCTATGTTTGAGCTACGCACAAAAGTTGTATAAAGTTTATTCCTCATTCCCTACTTAACTTGAAAATTACTGCCTTTCTTCATGCAGTTATCTGTGGATACAACATTCTGCTTCTCTTGATTAGCAGAATCAGACAGAGACTTATTCAAATCCAAAATCTCATTTTTAAGAGAAGAGATGAGCAATTCAGAGTTTGTGATCTTTTCATTAAGCATAGCATTGACGGTTTTGTAGCTGTCTATCTCTTCCATTAATGTACTCACTCTCTCACATTCATTTTCAAATGAACTCTTCCCTTTTTCAAGCATTAAAAGCCTCTCAAAAATAGCAAAATTCAGCAATTTCAATTCTTCATTTTCTTGTTTTAGTTTTTCTTATATCTTTTCAATTTCCTTTTCATTGAGCAACATTTCTTCGTTTAATGAATCAATCAAGGTTACTTTTAGGCTCAAATCAGATTCCATGCTGTCACACAATTTTTTCAAAGATGAACAATCTTCACATGATCCTTCTTTATTTTTCAATTCTGATTCTAGATTTTAATTTTCAGCCTTCAGACTTGTGATTTCAGCATTTTTCTCTTTTCTTAATTTTCTCTTTTCTGATTTAACTCTTTCATATTTATCCAGTAGATGCTCATGCATGGCAACTAAATCATCATAGCTAATATCCTCGGTCTCAGAGTTTACCTGGGATGGAGACTCATCTGATTGATCACTCCGGTTGGCCATTAGGCAAACTCGTTCTTGCTTCTGATGAATGGCGGTTATCTTATCCATGATCTCCTTTCCTGAATGACATCCTGTAATACATGGAAACACTTTAGTGTTAACTACGTCTCTCAGAATATTGAGAACTCTAGCGTTCTCACTATGCTTAATTCTATCCTCTATAGACCATCTGGTCTCATTCTGAAGTAATTTATGTGGGCCTTTTGATAGAAGATTCCAGAGATTTGGATCAATGGAATTCATGTAAACACATAGCCCGCCTAACCAGTTATTGAAGTTCGACCCATCAAAAACCAGAATACGAGCCATTAACAGATAACAAGCAAGTTCAATGCACACAGCAAACGATAAGTAATGCACCACCAAAAGCAATATAGCAGGATCCTTTGCAGATCGCTGGATCTGGTAAGTCAGAGACCCGCTCTGATACCAATTAATAGGTCAATATGATAGGTGCAGACATATTCAGAGGGGGGGTGAATGAATCCCTCTTAAAAACTTGCTCCAAAAACTGAGTAGATAAAACTCAGATTAAATAACTATTGCGGAAATAAAACTAATAGACTCGGTTGACAGAACGACCCACGGAATGACAAATTGTTGTCCTAAGAGGATGCTCGATAACAATTGTTCAAATAGCACATATGCAGTTGAATTGCAAACTGATCACGATTCACTCAACAGATATGCAATTAGATCATGATCCTAAGCATGCATCTAGCGGAATCACAAGAACAAACCAGCCACTGCACAGAAGATTTTTAGGTGGTTCAGTCCTCCAGACCTACATCCACCCCACACTCAAACTAGAGTGTGGATTTCACTGCCAAATAGCTTGAAAACCGCTGGGCGACACAGCTTGCCTACAAACCGCTGACTAACAGCTTGCGCTGGGCCTTATAGCTTAGCCGACTGCTGACTAACAGCTTGACCGCTGGGCATTACAGCTTCACCATCCGCTGGGTAATACAGCTTGGCCGTCCAGAGGAACCAATCCTCTGCTACCGCTGAGCGACACAGGTTGCTCTGCCGACTAACAGCTTGAAGAAAGATTCAAAAGAAAACAAAAGATAAAAAAACACAGCAACTGAAAGCTGTAAACCTTATCAACACAGATGTGGCTCCCATGGAGCTGACTGGATTGGATTTGATCCAGATTCCAGTATGGATAGATCTTCTGATGAAGCTTCTCTTCTTCTCCTCAAACTCTCTATCTCTCTCTCTATCCTTCCTTCTCTTCTGCTACCTCTCTTTCCTCTCTCGAGCTCTCGAGCTCTCTTCTTTTTCTTCTGCTCTCTCTTTCTTCTTCTTCTGCTAGCTCTCTCAGATGTCTTCTATTCAGTGTTACCCCTTTTGCGCAAGAAAAAAGGTCTTATATAAGGCTTCAGTCTGGGACCCACTAGCTCACACCCTAGGCGTGTGGAGAGAATGTTCTCGCCAGGAAGCTTCAGGAATCTTTCAGCCACGTGTCAGAATTTCCATCGTTTAGCTATCCACGTGGCAGCTTCTTAGAATAATGATCAGCCTTGGATCAAGTGCCAGTTGTTTGTTCTGCTTATATCACATGCTCCTGTTCTTCTGATCCTCGTAAGTAAGGTACTCATGTGCACATAAGATGCTCGAACCATGGTTTTCCTCAATTGATCACCTGCGTGCTTAAGTTCCATATGGATGCACCGACTTAGTTTGCTATCCTGAGGAGAGTTTGCACCGAGTTGCTTCACACGTTTCACCAAGCTTGTTCTCTCGAAACCAGACATTGCACCGACCGGGTCGTGCTGGCGAAGGCATTGCACCAACTTGCTAGAGCAGTCGTGCTGACAAAGACATTGCTTTGACTTGCTCGTGCAGAAAAGGGATGCTTCGACTTTGAAGTTCATTCATATGAAAATCTTAGCTTGCACTGACTCGAATGCACGAAGTGCACCTTGCACCGAGTTCAAGCTTGCACATTGCTAGGAATGCACCGACTCTAAACACCGTAGCTCAGTCTTGCACCGACCTAGTTAGCGTGCAATACAAATGTTGCATCGACAGCAAGTCAGAACATGTATCAACTCACAATATGCATCATGCAATCATGCATTGACTCAATATGATCTAAGCATAGACATGCACTTACTTGGTGTGTGCAGAACATAACCTGCACCGAGGTAAGATAGGCAGTCTAAGCAAGCTTGCACCGAGTAGCCTAAGGAGAGTGCATGGACTAAATGATGCACAGACCTACTATGATGTGCAACAGTGATGTACACCGACTTTAACCAATGCACAGACCTAAATGTAATGCAAGACAAGGCTTGCACCAACTCAGTTATGCACTGAGGCAATGAGTGTGCTGACTATATGATGCATGCTTACCAAAATGTTACACCGACTTCTACTGTGGTGTGCACGGACTAAGATGCACAGACCTAAATGCTCATGAATAGTGGCATTGCACCGACTTTGCTTTGCACATGCACAGACCTCATGTGCTATGCAACATAAAGTGCCCAGAGTTATCTTGCACAGACTCTGCGCGTGCCTCAACAAAAGTTGCACCGACTACAACCCTGCACTGACCTAGATATGAACTGACATCAACATGCACCGACTACAACCCTGCACTGACCTAGATATGAACTGACATCAACATGCACCGACTATGCTATATAAGTATGCAAGGTTTGCACCGAGACATAAAATGCACTAACCTTCTTCAGTGTGATGCATGCACAAGCATACCCATGAAATGCTCATCAAACTCGTGATGCATACAACAATTATTCACTAGCACTGACTTAAGCAATGCATAGCAAGCAAGAACAGATGCATAAACATTCCATCTTTTATGCAAACACATGGTGACATATAGTGTTTGCTATCATCAAAATCACAGAGGCACAACACTGAGGTGATCAGGCTGGCCGGGCCCCTAACCGACGGACTCTTTGGAGGAGAAGGATGAAGAGTGATCCGCTGGCCATCATGGTCAAAGGTATAGCAGTTCGACTGACCATGAAGGGTGGCATCCCGATCAAACAGCCATGGCCTACCATGGATAATGCTGCCCACCTCCATGGGTAGGACGTCATACAAGATGTCATCACAGTAGGCGTGGAACTACAGTGGGACTAGACACCGCAGCCTAACCGGGATGGAGGTGGAGTCCACCCATGATACTCGATAGGGGAGGGGATGATCTACAGGGGTAAGACCAAGGTGCGACATAGTGCTTGTCGAGATGGCATTAATACAACTCCCACTATCTATAATCACCTTGCACGACTTTCCATTCAGCCAATAGTATGTATGGAAGATGGTAGTCCGGCGCCAGTCATCACTGGCCTGTGGCTGAGTCAAGGTGCACCTGACAATTCCTAGCTGGGCAGTATCCTGGTATTGAGCATCGATAGACTCACCCAGCACGTCCCTAGTCTCTTCAAAGAACTCATCAGCGAGCTCCTGCTCTGCCTCCTAGCTAACATGCACAACCTCAGAAGGTGGAGCCTCGCCAGCCGACATGTCCCCAATAACTAGGGATGAGCGGGTGGGGCACCGATTTGCATAGTGCCCATACCCCTTGCAGTTAAAAAACTGCTGTCGGGCTCCACTGGACTCCCCGGTTAATGGCCCCTTACCCTTGTCCTCTCGAGGGGGTGGGGGTGTAGGCAAAAGGGGACGAGTAGATGGTACAGGGGGTGGTGGACGGGTGAACGGGGAGGCTAGGGCCGACGTGGGAGATCCCTCAGCTGAGGATGGCGTGGCATTAGGGCAAATGGGTCCTGGTGGGTAGGCTCCAAAGGACGAGCCATGGGAGTCCTCTGGTATGGACTAGGAGAACTACGAGGCTCGGATCCACGTTGATGTACGAGACCCTGCCACTGGGAAAACTCAAACTCTGACTCGAACTGCTCGAGCTCAAGAGCAACCTGATAGGCACTTTCCAAAGTGATCACGTTGCGGCGAAATAGCTCATATTGGTATGGCATCCGCAACCCTCTTCGGAAACGTGAAATGGTCATAGTGCTCTCCTCCGTGACCCCACACCACAAATAATATTCATCAAATTGGGTGATGTATTCGGACACGGGTCGGTTGCCCTGGGTAAGACTCTGCCAACTGTCAATAAGATGAGGACGATACGTGGCAGGAAGGTACTTCTCCCTCAACTTGACCTTCATCCCATCCCAAGTCTCGACTTGAGGTTGATGTCGCTGCATCAATAGGCTCTCCACATTCGTCCAATAAGTCTGAGCCTTCCCTAGCAGCTTCATCTTCACGAAACGGACTCTCCGGTTGTCCGCCATCTCAAACCACTCGAAATACCGGTCCATACCGGCCTACCAATCTAAGTAATCCTTCGGGTTCAAAGACACGTCAAAAGTGGGAGGGTCCGCGCGCACGCTTCATAGAACGCAGTCGTCCTCATCGAGGTCACGATGCCATCGTTGGGCATTACGGTCATAACCATCGCCCCCCATAGTCATTGTCTGACCCTTCTTCAAGATCGGGGACTCTTTGCCTCCTAGCATCAACCCCTTGAGCCCTTGGAACCTCAGGCGGTGGAACTGCCACCGGTTGTCCCAAAGCCGGCGCAGGTTGCGCCCCTAGGGGGACTCGTTCTATGGTGGCCATTCTCCCAATCAGACCTTGAATGGATTAGTCCGATGCTTCGGCCTTGTCCTCTAGGGCCTTCATCATAGTCTGTAGACGCATGCCTAGGCCATCCATTCGTTCCATGAGGGTCATGACCATCTCTGCCACTGAGGGCTCTCTGGGTGCACGGGCCTGGGGGTCCGCCATGGGTTGAGGTGGTGGCAAGTATTGGATACCTCTACGAGTGGGCATGCAAGATACAAGGGGTGGGAATGCACTGACCAAGGCGGGGTGAAGAACCTAGCCTTACCCAATATCCGGTACAGGGCGGAAGTATGATCCAAAGACCGAGTTCACGCAAGTGTGAACCCTTCCCAATAGGCGTAACCTATCGTTCTGGGAACACCTTTTGATATACCAGGTAATGGAGTAGAATGTAAACCTAAAACAAGACAACCCTAGACTCAAATCGATGCTCTGATACCATTTTGATGCGGGAAGGGTGTGACTCAGGCAGACAATGTGATGTTGGACTCACTAAGTTGACTCGACTCGCCTGAGACGGATGCAACCAGCAAGACAGATACAGCCAGAATACCTCGACGCGCACTAGGGAGCTCCAGAAGAGGAGAAATATCCTCAACAAGAAGCGCAAACTCACGACTCGTCCCTAGATTGAAGTGCGTTGATCCGCATGGTTGAGGAACCAGTGCTGAGTCAAGGGCGGTCTAGACTCCTCCGTGCCCGGATCGGGCCACGGGATGTGTCACGTATACACTCTCTCACAGCGGTGATTAAAATTGTAGCAAGCTAGGAATCCTATCTCATGCAAGCACGGCATTCAAGCATATACTAAATAGCAAGCGATGAAGTGAGGAGGGAAGACGTACCTCCATGCTCGGGGCGTGGGGAAGACCTTCCCGGCCATGGATCGTAGCTCCCGGTACAGCAAGTATAAATAATTACAACATGAAAACTACTGCCCACTCCACGTAGGGAGGTATAGGGCTACAACAGTGATCCAGGAGCGCCGTTCCAGGGTTGACGGGCAGAGTGTTGGCGGCGTGTCGGGCGATCGCGGGCTGCGGCTCCGGATCTGCAATTTCAGGCCGGCAGGATAGCAAGCACGGGCGTCCAAAGGGACGTCGGTCTCCGGGAATCTTCTGAAGGTGGTGGTTCACCGGGACGCCGACAGAGGGTCCCTGGTCGACCATAGGGAGCGGCGACCGCTGGATCTGCTCCGAAGTATTTTTCGAGGATTTAACATGTGACCCCCTTCTGTAGGTCTGTCTCGGGACAAACCTAGACAATCCTGCGTACTCCGACGAGAATGGACTCCACACCTAGATCCGGTGTCAGATCGAGACGAGGTTAGGGCCGTTGTGAAGAGGACTCAAACATCTTCAACATATGGGAATTTCAGATCTGTCCAACAGTGGAGTTAGAAATGAAAACCTCTGCAAACTGGTGGTGGTTTCTGGCTCGGATCATAGGGTAGGGTGTGACATGCCTGAGAATGAATTTTGACCGGAGGGGAGCTCTCAGATCTGGGCTCTGAGAATTTTATGAGTGATAGTGGAAGAAGTGAGGATCACACACTAATGTTTTTGTAATTTTTTTGATAGGGTTTTTGGGGCGGGAAAAATAGATCTCTGGACTACTGTCTCGCAGATCTACTCACAGGCAGACTGTGAGGGGTGGAAAGAAGTGATTGGGAGCAGGGGAAAATGGGATCTGATCTGCATGAAAATTAAACTGGGAATGGTGGATGATGGGAGGAACCTACCCTCAAAACCTCATCACGATCAGACGGTTGGATCTCTCGTACCAACCTTTTTATTGAGCCTCTACCCTGGAACCCCGAAATTCTGGATAGCAGGGAGGTTCTTGGGCTGTGGTGGCTTGACGGTGGCACGAACGGCGGCGACGGCGGCGGTGATCGATGGTGGCAACCAGAGGAAGAGAAGGAGAGGAATAACACTCAGAAATTTTAGTGTTTGGGCTCTAGATCTGATGCAGCAAGAAGGAAGAAGAAGAAGGGAGAGGAGAAGAGAGAGGAGGAGGGCGCCCCTTGCCCAATATTCACCAAATTTTCATATATTTTCTGCCCAAAAATTATTACAAGAGACATCTTATACTAAACCCTAGCCCTAGGACAAATGACCCCATATGCCCTTAGGTCAAAGGGGAGAGAGGGGTAAAATGGGGAGGGGAATATTAAATTCTCCCACATGGGGACAAAGAAGGGGGCGCCCCCTTCATAAGTCAACAATGGCTCCTATGCACTATTCTCCCTTAGACCATTTACCTTGGACCCAATTTAAATACTCAATTAAATTCCTTGGACCTAAATTAATCCTAAAATACAAATCCATAACAAATACACTCCAAAAATACAAATACAGGTACACTCCTGATACAATCCAAATACATAGCTATTACATGCTAAAATCTCAAAACTCAGGTGGAGACTCCAGGCTGTCCCCCAGCCACAAGGATGTCGGTGTCGCCCGAGTCGTGCTGCGCGTCCGGTATCGGTGGCCTGCTGAGTCAAGTCGATCTCTCGCTCTGGTGTCCGCACCATCGTGCCTAATTCCAATGAAGGAAACCCCTCAACAAAAATAAAAATCAAGGGGCAACGAAGCGCAAACGCTTGAGGCTTGGTTCGAAGCTGCCCGAAAGGGGAGATTCAAGTGGATCCCCTGCTAACTCGCCGGGTTAACAGTTTTGTTGGTCCTCCCAGGAGGTTTGCCCCCCACACTCTTACTTCTTCCCCAAAGATGAAGGCTCAATGGAGGTCCTGAAGGGTGAAACCCACTAAGGCCTGTAACCTCGTTTTAGTAAAAAACACCTTTGGTTGTCCACTTTGAAAAACAAAAAGCCATCTCCGCGAAAGAATCTTAGTGTTTCTGGCTGGGCAAGACCCTTATCTACCACCTTGATGTCTTCTTATTCTAACCTCGGGCTTAGGCCAATGCAAGCGCGCCACCTATGGGTGCGACGGCGTCAGCTTCGGGTTAGCGTCACGCGGTTGGCCGTTAAGGTTCCAGGGTGTTCCATTATGTACCATCTAGAGTTGTGCGGAAATAGACCCGGGTCGGGCAAATCAATTACCTCGAATGCTTTTTGGGTGTATCCCTGCAGTCGGAAGCTACTAGGAGCCTAAGCATGGCATGATGGTATTGTCATTAGGATAAGTCTTAACTGGCTGAATTATCATTCGAGGAGTCTAGAGGCCCAAATCAACATAGATGTGCGCTTAGGATACTTGGAAGGTTAGTAAGAAATCCCCGTCCACATGTAGGTTAAGTGCCATATGGAGTGGTCACCAGGCCAAAAAAAGAAAACAACAAAAAAAAAACAAAAAGATAAAAAAGGATAAAAATAAAAAAGACACAAAAATAAAAAAGTAAAAAAAACAAAAGTAGATATATGCAAAAAAATTTACATTTCGCATGACCGCATTTGTGTGCAACATTTCATTTTTAAATTATCGTTCGCATTTATGTGCCTGTGTGTCGCATTCATCATTGTGCTTTACCTTCGCATTAATTGATAAAGGTTTGGCCCCTTGACTCGTTACCAAGGACAGTTTAAAACAATCATCCACTCATTGAGTAAGGGGTCAAGTCAGAACAGAAAAACTAACTTGTTTCTCTGAAGTAATGTGCGCAGGGTTGAAAAGCAAGAAAGAGGTAGAGAACAACAAATTGAACATTCCATTATTCCCTTCCAGAATATGTACATTAAGTTCCACCCTCTCCCTCTGATGGGGGCATCCCTTGCCCCTCCACATTTTTCGAGGCTCGGATTGTTCATCAACATGCGCCATTGTGTTCGTCATATTTTTCTGAGTCTAGTCATGTAATTTTTATATTTTATTTGAGTCACAATTATGTAATTTTCCTTTTATTTGAGTCAAGTACCTAGGTCAATGAGTCATTTACCTAAGTTGAGTGTCATTAGGTTGATAGGATTGGTTATTGGGCCCAATTAAGTGGGCTAGGCCCAGGGGTGCCCCTCCCTTGGACAGTTGAGTCATTAGTTTGTTAGTTCAGGGTTATTTTAGTCATGGAAAATATGGTTGCCTATAAACAGGCCCCCTCTCCCTCATTTGTATAACAATGAATGAATGCATGAAAGAATGAATTATTGAAGTATTTCCAGAAATTTGAGTGATTTTTCTTGGAGTGAGAAGCTGCCCCTATCCCTCTCTCTCCCCTCTCTCTCTCTTCTCTCTCTCCCTCTAGAAAGGGGTGACCCTTTCTCTCTCTTCCCCCCAATTTCAAAATTCCCTCTCTCTCCTCCACCTCAGCTGCCACCTCATCCCTCTCTCCTCCACCTCATCCATTCTCCTCTTGCCACATCACCTTGCCCCTTCACCTCCCTAGAGACATTAACTCCCCCCATTAAATCCTCCTCAACCCCAAGAGTCATTCTCCCTCTCCCAAGGGAGAATCCCATCTCCCCAAACACCCTTCCACTTCCCCACACACCTCTTCCCATCCCCAAGACCAGAATTAATCCCACCATTAACCCAAAAATTCAAACACACCCATTCTCCCACCCCCCTAGGCCAATTGCGCCCCCACCTCTCTCCCTCTCCACCCAGGCCGCACCTCCCACCCCCTCCACCTGCTAGCTGCGTCCCCAGCCTCTCCCTTCCCCATTCTTCTGGCCACCAACCTCCTCCCCCATCCCCCTCACACCAGGGAAGGCCCCAGGTCAATCTCCCACCATTTTCTCCCCCTAATCCCTCCATTCTTCCCCTCTATCCCCCCAACTACCAGTCTAGAACCGGCAGCAGCAGAGTACCACGAAGTTGCAGAGCCTGCCCCAGAGTCATCGCACATCTTCTGGTGGAGTATTTTATATTGATGGAAAGCTCTTCGAAGCAGCTTCACAGGCAAGGTAGTCTCATAGCCGTCCGACGTCCGTGCTGCCCGAGAGAGCCATTCTCCCTCGACTATGCAAAACTACTCTCGCAGGGAACCAGAGCCCAAGAGAAGAAGCGGCCACGGCTGCTCCTGTGTGAGTTTGGACCTTATTTTTGGTTGAGATCTTCCCCTCCAAGTCCCTTGACATCTCCAAGAAGTAGGGTGTCATTTGGACCATGGAGCATAGAGTTCCAATTTTTCTCCCCAGAGTGCGCATATCAGTTTCCCCTGAGGCAGATCCGACCCCCTCCCACCATTCTGGTTCTCGCAGTCTGCTCCGACCTCCTCCGGATACCCAGTTGGTCTCTGATCGAAGAGGACTCGTCCATGATCGTAACAGCTCTGGTCCCGCCCTCATCGGACCCCAGGAGTGTTCGTGGCTGCCACTTCTTCCAGCAGCAGTAGTTCTGGGACCAGCAGAGCCAAGTCCGACCAACTCTGATCCCGACCCCGCCCCGGCTACCGTCGACGTCAGAATAATCCCAAATAATTTGGGCATCCTCCTGGGCCAACCCAGGATGTTTTGGCACCAGTTTCATCATCACCAGAAGTCGGTGGAGTCTGTGGCGGCACCACCATCGACTCCCTATCATGCTGTCCCAGAAGCGGGCAGAACCAGCAACGTTCAGCAATTCGGCTTTTGCTTAGTTTCCCCCACCCCGCCTGGCCGGTTTAAAGCCCCTCCCTATGGGAGGTAGTGTTTGGATGTAATATAATTTCCTCCACCCTCAGTCCAACCCCTCTGTGAGGGCATAGTGATTGTACTAGCAGGTCACCACCCGAAGCTACATCGGCGCGGCGTGCGGGTGCATACCCACGCCTCCCCGCTCGCCATCGTCTTCGGTCGGAATCGGCATCTTCACGCTGATCAGGTGAGCTTCTGTCCCCCTCTCATTTCTGATTTATCTTGCTTAATTAGTATTGCTTCTTAGCTCCGTCAGATAGTGAGAGAGTGCCCGGTCTCGAAGTCTCATCTAATTGAGTACCACCGCGGGGTGAGTTGTGAGAGAGACCATACATCCCACACCCTCGACGTGCTGGCCGCCCATCGAATTGGGCATCCCAGACCCTTAGGGGTTCAACCTCAAGCTAGCCAAACCCTAGAAAAGTGAGGTCCCACCTTGGACCCTTCCCACCATCGCTGGTTTGCCTCCGAGCAACCGTGAGCGCTACGCGAGTCGGTCCGCTAGAGTGAGTCCGCTGCTCAACTTGCTTGCCTATGATTGTAGGTCCAAGGGCATCGGTCAAGTGGCTTCCACCCCCAAGGTGGTGTCACATCAAATTGGTATTAGAGCAAGGTTCTCAACTTGTGTCTACAAGTTGGTCCTAGGGCGCATATGCATTTAAAGTCACCCGGTGCATCAACCGTGCCCACTAGCATGGCTACCTCTCTTTGGTCATATTCTTCCCACTCGGCCCTCCACAAGGGTCCGATCTACCCCCCCCTTTGACATAATCCTATTTGAGGATATCCTCTTTGATGGATCATGCCCTACTACCTACCTAAAGTGGGAGAGTACCATGGAAAAGCACTTTGAGAGGGCTATGCTATATGGACCTGCGAGAGTCCATTTTGCCAAGCATCGACTTTTGTGTAAAGTCGGGGATAAGTGGCGGAACATTGAGGGCTTAAGGAGGGTTATGAGGCAAGAGCCCATTTCCTCATGGGATGAGATGAAGGGGGAACTTAGAAAGATCTACGCTCCCTGACCTTCCCCTTCCTACCCGAGGAGCACTACCACTCCTCCTTTCTCTCCCGTCCACATCAAGGCCACCATAAAGGCCCAACCTCCACAACAGCCATCACCTCCTACCCCGACCAACACCTCTACACTCCACCACCCAACCCTCACCAATTCTCCCCAAAACCAAGGGCGACCCACTTCCACCCCTCCACAGTCGGCCGACCCCAAGGGCAAGAGACCCCTAACTGACCCGGTTTCCCCCATGAGGCCCGCCACCCCCCAACCCAAACTCCCTTATCCAACCCACACCCAAACCCAATTGGCCTCCACCTCTCCATCATCCCCCATAAGGGACACACCTCCCAAGACCAACCAACCCAAGCCTCCTCACCAAACCCATCTCCTACTCTCTACCCCAACTCTACCATATCCTAGGCCTCCACTACTTCCCCTCCCCATCCTAGCCCAAGTCCCCCTTTGCCCACCACCCCGGGTGCACCATGCGCCAATCATCATCACCCCTCCCACAAAATATCTTCCCATCCCCTTGGTAGAGGAGATCATCTCTCCTACCCTCGAGGAAACCCAAGTGCACACATGAGGAAGAGCCTCAAACCTCCCCCACTTCACATAGCCTGGACCTTCAAGAGCCACAAACCTTCACACATGGCACCATAACCATAGATGGGTGATGCGCTCGACAGTCGTCGTTTAAAATTGCCGTGCCATACAAATTTCAAAATTTATAACCGCACTCACTCACTCGAATGATGTTGAAAATACAAGTACAGTGGTGAATACGGGTCGATCCCACGGGGAGAGAATAGTTGATTTTAGCTCAAGTTAGAAATACCCTTATGTTTGGAACAGCAAATTTTGTATTTGGAGTGCGATTACAATTAACAGAAATGAAATTACAACTTGAAAGAACAAGATATAAGTGCAATAAATTTAGCCAATGAATTGAAGAATGCCGTCGTTTCCATGCCGAGCCTTTGATGAAGATCGCTCCGCCTTGGAAGTCGACGCCATGATATGAATTGAAGAAGACTTACCACTTCGGGTATGTTTGAAACACTTAAGAAGAACGGATTTGCATATAACAAGTTTGAAGATTTAAGTTTGAAAACATAACAGAATTTCAGTAAAAATAGAGTTTGGAAGAAATTAAATAACTTACAATCTAGATAGAATTAGACAAAGTGGAAAACATAACAGTTGTAGAGAATTGAAAGATGAAAAACTTTGATGAATACCATAGAATCAGAAAATGAAAGGAAGTTAATGAAAAACTTGAAAAACTATGACCTATTGGTTCGGATGAACAGTAACTGACAGAAAAACAGCACGTTAAAAAATTAATTCTAGAGCTCAAACTAAGAAGAATTGGACAAAGTGCAAGAAGAATAAAACTTAGATCTACAAGAGAGGAACAACTCTTATGAAGAACTCAGAGTTATTTGAGTACTAAAAAGACTTCAAAATGAAGAAATGGCAGAAGATATCACCACGGATGAATAGTAATCACATAAAACAGCACTTAAGAAAATTGGTATTAACTCTATGAATTAGGAAGAATTTGAAGAAATGCTAAACAGAGAAGTTGAAGAACACTTGAAAACAAATAACTTTTGTGAAGAACTCAAATTGAAATGAAGAACATAACAATGAGAAATAAGGCTATGAAAAGACTGAATTTCAAAATGAAACTTGTATTGAAATGACTTCAACTTACAACTTTGACTTCAAAAGCTTGGAAAAATACAACTCCAACAATCAAAAACTTCAAAAATACAAAGAACAACATTACATTACAAGTGATCCATAGCTAGCTCTCTCCCTAACTCAACCTTCACAACTTAACAACTAACTACCCACACTTACAAATGAAGGCCCTTTATATAGGGCAACACATAACACCTCTTTACATGTGAACACTTGGCCAATGTGAACAACCCAAATGGCTGCTATTTTGACCCAAAATATGGGTTGACATGTGCTGCACACGTTTTGTAATTTTCTGGAATTTTTTCTGCAATTTTCTGGGCTTTTTATTGGCCTTTTTCTCTCCCATTCTCTCTCTTTCTCTCTCTGCCGGCGCAACGTGCCGACCGGCGCCTTCTCTCTCCTCCGCCTGCGTTGAACGCGCGTGCGCCGGCCGTGTGAAGGCGGTGTGCCGCCGCCGCGTCGACCTCTTCCGCGTGAGCTCCGCGGGCACTGTGCGCCCTCGTCGACTGCTGCCGCGGGAGCCGCCACGAGCGGCCACGACCCCCGCCCCCGCCCGCCCCTTCGCCGACCTCGTCGCCCGTGCCGGGCGGCGAAGGCGGGAAGGGGGCGGGGCGGGTTTGAATTTTTCTTTTTGTTTTGTTTTTTTAATTTTAATATATATATATTATATAAATATATATATATCTATATAACTATCTATATATACTTAGAAAATTCTTAAAAAAATAGCAAATACTTTTATTTTTTGTTCTATAATTTTTTTCTTTTCTTTTTGAACAAATCCTTGGGCTTTTGGCCCATTCAAAATATAATTTTTATTTTCTTTTATTTTCTTTTTCTTAGAGTTTTTCTCGAACTGCGTGCCTGCAAAATACGTAAAAATTATCATAAAAATTTATTTAATTTCAGAAAAATAAACGTTTGATACAAAATCAATAATAATTGTGAGAAGTGTATATTGATCATAATTTAAGCTCATAAATATGTGAATAATGATGAATTAACAAGGAAAAATACACACTTATCAATGGGCCCCTACTTAAATGGCTCAAGGTAGACCCCGTCCTCCATAGCTTGCACTCATACCCTCTACCCATGGAGTGACACCTCCCTCTAGTGCCCCTCTCCTATCACACCACTATCCAATCATCTTACCAAATGGAGACATTAGGGGATCTTCTTAAGGGCTTAGTATGGCAAATGAAGTTGACCGGCATGTTGACCACAGTGGCCAACCAACATAGGAGCCTTGACCTCCTACACCTATGTGTCGGGTCTATCACCTCAATTTGCACTGTTGGTTGCTACACTAGTGACCTTCTGCTATTCCTCCCTACACTTGATGAGCCCGACCTTATCTTTGAATTGAAGTCCCTTATATCGGGTAGAAAGCCAAACCATCCCCTCGTGGCCGACCCACCAAGACTTCGTCACAATTATTTCATTAGAGGAGGATGATCCACCACCATATTGTGAGGACCTTGAGGTTGATGAGATGAACTTAGAGCTCCTTTCCCCCGGGTACACTTATGTTGATCCTTTTGACCCCTCCCAATGGGAGCCCAGAAACCCATGTGGCCCACCCACCACCCACTCCTTCCTACCCTCACCCACCATGATGGACCAAGCCCATCTCTCCCAAGTCCAGGGGGACACAAGGGTAGCTATGACCAAGAAAGATCTACACCTACGGAACAAGGAAGTGCCTCTTCCCATGATGTCCACCTTCCTAGACCCCTTCGACCCTTTTGAATGGAAGCTCCAATGCCAAACCATACCCCTACACATCGAAGTCATTTCCGGGTTAGGAAAGCATTTGTCTTGGCACACCGCATCATTCGGCATGGTCAGAAGGTTAGATCATCCCACACATATCACTTTAGGTAGGATGCATGTCTGGTCTACCTTTGGATGTGCCGGTCCTCCCACACCCGTCATCGTCACCACGATGGATCTAGTACATGATAGGTACCTACATGGATGCCCTAGCCCCCTGACATTTGCATTCATGCATGATAGATTCACCTATGGATGCCCCATCCCCCCCAAGTTAGTCAAATTCAATGAGCCCCTAAAACATGATAGGTCCATATTTGGTTGTCCTGGCCCACCCTTGCACTCTATAGTCTTCACACCCACACCGCATCATAGTGCATGGCATACACATTCAAGCAAATATCCAGAACGAGTGTTGAGTTTCACAAAAAGCGGGCAAAAGCTCACGAGTGCCACTTGGGATTCCAAGCAGGCAAACTAGTGATAGTGAGATTGGAGTGGCTCTACCCTAGGGTCGCCTCCAAACCGAGGGCACGAGGACTTGGACCTTCCCAAGTTCTGAGTGGCTGTGGCAACCCGACTTACGGGTTGGACTTATCGATGGGATTTGGGATACAGCCCACTTTCCACAAGGCGGATCCGGCACCCTCTAAGGGCACCGCAGTGGATCCTAGAGAGCGCCTTGAGCCTATACCCTCCTTTGAGAGAGACACCCTCAGAGAGCCTCCACATATCAGCATGAGAGCCCGACGTGTACACACATAGGCAATACTAAGCGAGCAGGGAACCATCACTAGCAAGAGGGTGTGCCCGAGCCACCTTGAGAGGATGAAGGACCGTCCCCTGGTTGCGGACGCGGGGTTGAGTTGGGAGATCGTGCTTTGCCCGAAGCTGTTTTGGTGTGCCGCCACCTCGGTGGACCCATACTCGACGGAGTCGTGTTCTCCGCACCCTGGGGGTATGATGGGGGCATCCCTTGCACCTCCACATTTTTTCGAGGCTCGGATTGTTCGTCGGCATGCGTCGTTATGTTCGTCATATTTTTCTAAGTCTAGTAATGTAATTTTTATATTTTATTTGAGTCACAATTAAGTAATTATCCTTTTATTTGAGTCAAGTACCTAGGTCAGTGAGTCATTTACCTAAGTTGAGTGTCATTAGGTTGATAAGGTTGGTTATTGGGCCCAATTAAGTGGGCTAGGCCCAGGGGCGCCCCTCCCTTGGACAGTTGAGTCATTAGTTTGTTAGTTCAGGGTTATTTTAGTCATGGAAAATATGGTTGCCCATAAATAGGCCCCCTCTCCCTCATTTGTAGCACAATGAATGAATGAATGAATGAAAGAATGAATTATTGAAGTATTTCCAGAAATTTGAGTGATTTTTCTTGGAGTGAGAAGCTCCCCCTCTCCCTCTCTCTCCCCTCTCTCTCTTCTCTCTCTCCCTCTAGAAAGGGGCGACCCTTTCACTCTCTTCCCCCCCAATTTTAAAATTTGCTCTCTCTCCCCCACCTCAGCTGCCACCTCATCCCTCTCTCCTCCACCTCATCCATTCTCCTCTTGCCACATCACCTTGCCCCTTCACCTCCCTAGAGACATTAACTCCCCCCATTAAATCCTCCTCAACCCCAAGAGTCATTCTCCCTCTCCTAAGGGAGAATCCCATCTCCCCAAGCACCCTTCCACTTCCCCACACACCTCTTCCCATCCCCAAGACCAGAATTAATTCCACCATTAACCCAAAAATTCAAACACACCCATTCTCCCACCCCCCTAGGCTAATTGCACCCCCACCTCTCTCCCTCTCCACCCAGGCCGCACCTCCCACCCCCTCCACCTGCTAGCTACGTCTCCAGCCTCTTCCTTCCCCATTCTCCTAGCCACCACCCTCCTCCACATCCCCCTCACACCAGGGAAGGCCCTAGGTCAATCTCCCACCATTTGCTCCCCCTAATCCTCCATTCTTCCCCTCTATCCCCCCAACTACCAGTCTAGAACCGGCAGCACCAGAGTACCATGAAGTTGCAGAGCCTACCCCGGAGTCATCACGCATCTTCTGGTGGAGTATCGTATATTGATGGAAAGCTCTTCGAAGCAGCTTCACAAGCGAGGTGGTCTCGTAGCCGTCCGACGTCCGTGCTGCCCGAGAGATCCATTCTCCCTCGACTGCGCAAAACTGCTCTGGCAGGGATCCAGAGCCCAAAAGAAGAAGCGACCACGACTGCTCCTATGCGAGTTTGGACCTTATTTTTGGCTGAGATCTTCCCCTTCAAGTCCCTTGACATCTCCAAGAAGTAGGGTGACATTTGGACCTCGGAGCATAGAGTTCCAATTTTTCTCCCCAGAGTGCGACGATCAGTTTCCCCTGAGGCAGATCCGACCCCCTCCCACCATTCTGATTATCATAGTCTGCTCCGACCTCCTCCGGTGACCCCATTGGTCTATGATCGAAGAGGACTTGTCCACGATCGCAACAGCTCTGGTCCCGCCCTCATCGGACCCCGGGAGTGTACGTGGCTGCCACTTCTTCCAGCAGGAGCAGTTCTGGGACCACCAGAGCCAGGTCCGACCAACTCTGATCCCGACCCCGCCCCGGCCACCGTCGACGTCAGAATAATCCCAAATAATTTGTGCATCCTCCTGGGACAACCCAGGACGTTTCGGCACTAGTTTCATCATCACTAGAAGTCGGTGGAGTCCGTGGTGGCACCGTCATCGACTCCCTATCATGCTGTCCCAGAAGCGGGCAGAACCAGCAACGTTCGGCAATTCGACTTTTGCTTAGTTTCTCCCACCCCGCCTGGCCGGCTTAAAGCCCCTCCCTGTGGGAGGTAGTGTTTGGATGTAATATAATTTCCACCACCCTTAGTCCAACCCCTCTGCAAGGGCGTAGTGATTGTACTAGCAGGTCACCACCCGAAGCTACATCGGCGCGGCGTGCGGGTGCATACCCATGCCTCCCCGCTCACCATCGTCTTCAGCCGGGATCGGCGTCTTCACACTGATCAGGTGAGCTTCTGGCCCCCTCTCATTTATGGTTTATCTTGCTTAATTAGTATTGCTTCTTAGCTCCGTCGGACAGTGAGAGAGTGCCCGGTCCCGAAGTCTCATCTAATTGAGTACCACCGCGGGGTGAGTTGTGAGAGAGACCCTACATCCCACGCCCTCGGCGTACTGGACGCCCATCGAATTGGGCATCCCAGACCCTTAGGGGTTCAACCTCAAGCTAGCCAAACCCCTGAACAGTGAGGTCCCACCTTGGACCCTTCCCACCATCGCTGGTTTGCCTCTGAGCAACCGTGAGTGCTACGCGAGTCGGTCCGCTAGAGTGAGTCCGCTGCTCAAGTTTCTTGCCTGTGTTTGTAGGTCCAAGGGCATCGGTCAAGTGGCTGCCACCCCCAAGGTGGTGTCACATCACCCTCAACATTACTCCTTTCACCACTCTCCAGGCGAGGAGCCCTAGAGGGTGTCGTCAAACCGTGCGAGGCAGTACCTTTGCCGCCCTGCATTCCTCTTCCCGTTTCCGCTTACCGTCGGTTAGCGGGGGCAGCGAAGAAGCTACTAACACGAAAGTCACGCTCTCTTGCTCTTCAGTAGCACTCCTCACCATCCCTCAGCCATTGTTCGGTGAGGCCAAGACTAGTTCGGAGCACAAACAATTGGGCCTCCAAGGCCCTCTGCTCCTCCCTCTCAGCCAACCTCTCGGCTCTTTCCCTTTCTCTGCCTCTTTCCCTCTCTGCCTGTTCTCTCTCATTGTCTTCCCTTTCCAGCTGAAGGGTGATCCTCAGCTCCACAGCATCCCGAGAGGAGTCATCATCAGGATGACGCCGTAATTCCTCCTCCAACTCCGCTATCTTAGCTTCCCCCTGCGCGGCATGAGCGAGTGCCTCTTGCATCTCCTTCGTCTGCCATGTTCACCATCTCAGATATGTGGTGAAGCATGAATAATAATAAAAAAAAATCAATGACGAAACCCTCACCGGTGTAGAAAGTATTCCTTATGCCTCCGTGGCACGCTGCATGGCACGAGTAAGCTGATCGTGAAGCAAATCAAGCTCTGAGGTAGAGATCCATAAACTAGAAGAGACACCGTACGCCCCCATTGCTGATGAGGCTGCATCGAGCTGGGCACACTGCAACACACATAAGGTGACACCGAGTGCTTAGCACTGGGAATCTAGGGCACTAGGACTGTCTGCATGTAGGCTTATCGAGGAACTCAATGTTGCACGGGTGTCACGTAACTGTAGTTCTGTGTCTGCTTGGCGAGCTCGCAAGTTTGCTATCATGGTGTCACGGGCGTCCTGCAGCCAGGGCACATGAGTTAAAACTAAAAAAAATACTAAAAAATAAATAAAATAAAAATAAAACAAAATAAAAATAAAAACAAAATAAAATAAAAAAAATGAAACAAAGAAAAGAAGAGAGGCCATTCACCTCCACAAGCCCCCTAGGATGGAGTCGCTTTGCATACGTCACCCTATAGAGGCGCAAGTAATCCTCACTATCTTGCGCATGCGATTCCACAAGCGTGCCGCCCTGTTGCCAGTCTTCATATTGTTCGGGGAAGGGACCCGCCAATCAACGCAGGTTGCCGGCCCGCATGTCTTCCTACCAATGCGAGGTGGTGCAGTCATATCAACCCATTCCTGGGCAAGTCCTAGTGTCCTCATGGCCAATTGTAGCCGAAGTTGCTGAATTTCATTCAGACAATGAATCTAGAGGTCCCGCCCAAATCGGGCACGGCTTGTTATAACCCACGGCTGGTCAGCATCGACTGTGCCCGCATAAGGCCTCCAGATCACCTACGTCAGGTCATGCACATCTGCTTAGTAACAAACAACAACAAAAAAAAATAACAAAAAAATCACCATCGCTGTAGGGAACTCTTGTAGTTCGCGTCTTAACACCATCAACTGGTAGGATAGAGGGGCAGGGCTCATGATGGGCTGCCACCGTCTAGCTAGCGGCACCGTCGTCAAACGCCAATGATGAGCTGATGGGGACATCGAAGCAAGACCGCTCACATTTTGTTTACATTTATATCCTTTTATATTTGTATGTATACCCTTGTGTTATATGGGTACACAATTATAAGTCTTAGTGGGTTTTTGTGCAAAATGTCAGTAGGACTAGCAAGGGGGCCCTCACTCCTTCCTCAATGGTCCAAGTGGCACCATTTGGGTCCATGTGGGGCTGGTCAAAGTCCTAGGTGGCATCTATAAGGTCAATTGGACACATGGGAGACAAGTGGTTAAAAAATTCAAAGATGCCACCTACCTTACACCTACCTAATCAAGGGGGCGCCCCCCATTTTTGGTCCAAATTTAATTTTTGAAAAAAATGCGATTAGAACTAATTAGTTCTATACCTTGTATACCCCTGCCCAATCGAGATCTGAGGGCATTTTGAGTCATTTTCCATTTATTATATAAGGCATGTAATTTCCATTTGTGTGAATTAATGAGAAGATAATTGTTGAATGCCCTTGGAGCAAACCTGCGCCCCTCTCTCTCTATCTCTCTGGTTCCTTCCTCCTCCTTCAAGATTTCAGGGTGGAAACCCCTTCTATCTTAGCCCCTGTATCTCTAGATTAATCTCTGGTGCCGCCGCCGCCATTCGTGCCGCCATCGAGCCGCCGCGAAGCCTCTTCCGAAGTGCTGTCCAAGGTTCTATTTTGCTGGATAGGGGTTCACTCCTGGAATTGTAGCTCCAAACTCCGACATCATTTGGAGCTGAGATTTTTAGGGTTGGTTCCTCTCTTGATTCAAAACCTCCAGTAAAAATATTCCGTCATTTCACCTTCTTTTTATATTTTTCCATTTTCGTGTCTTTCTGTCTTCCTGATCTGTCCCTTTTCAGATCTGTGTAGCAGAAGCTTAGTTCTTCCCTCTTTCGACCCCCTTCTTGATTTTTGTTTGAATCCCCAAATTTATTGGAGGATCTGTCCACTATCCCCATCCTCCACAAAGTTTCGTCGAATTTAAAAGCTCTCTACCTATTTTTACAAATTGTGTCTTTCCCCCAAATTCAGTTCTATCTCTGCTATCCAGATCTGACCCCGGGTCAGTATAAAATCCCCAACAAATCAAAACTTCCACTAAATCTTTCATAACATATATCCCCATTTTCTCTCTTCGGCCTCCACAACTTTCATGAAGGACTCAAAGGCTGAATCGAAGGTCTACAATGCGGTCAACGCCAAATCTCAGGAAAAAGCACTTCTGCCCTGAGATTTCGGATCCTGTCTGCCAGCAGCTTGTAAATTCGGTCAAGGCCAGATATGAGATAACCAATTTTTTCTCTCTGACCATAGATCGAAGGATTTTGAGTTAGCTTTCCATTGGTACCTCTTGTGCGTCGATCCGACGTCGGGGCCGATCACAATAGCAGTTTTTGTCGGGCTGCACAGATCTAAGACAGATCTCAGATCCGTGGACAGCAAGTTCACACAAGGAGATCGGAGCCGACTCACCTTCCACGAGGCGAACCAACGTGACGCCTTCCCAGGGAGCACCCCTCCAGATGTCCCTGTCACAGCGGTGCCACTCCGGGCCCACACGGCCCCACTGACCAGCACGTGGGTCCCACGGTCGTGAGTACGTGTGCCGACGAAGCTACACAAGAAGCCGCCCGTCAAGCCGAACCCGCTACTCCCGGGTCCCATTATGTCGCCCTTTACCTCCCTGCGAGGAGTGGGCAATAATTTGTCTTGCTGTAATTATTGTGTATTATTGTTCCGGGAGTACGAGTTCGGCCGGGATCATCTTCCCCACGCCAGGCACGTGGAGGTATCGTATTCGCTCCTTTACCCGGCATTTGCTTTATTCGTATATACTTGTTTATACCGCTGCTAGAGAGCATGATAGGGTAATTAGCTCGTCATATATTGTTATTCACCACTGCTGCGAGAGAGAGCGAGCCCGTCCTGTGCCCAATCCGGGCACGACGAGAGAGTCTGACCACCTTAGCTCCTTGCCGGTTTCTCAACCGTGCATGTCCGTACGCTTCCCTCGTTAGGGGCGATCGCGAGCTTACTTAGAGTCCAAGGATCGCATATCCAATTGGTGTCGAGTCGCGTGTCCGTCCCGCATCAATTTGGTATCAGAGCGAGTTGAGTCTAGGGTGTCAAAAAAAAGTGTCATTTACGTCTAGTCATCGTCTAAGTCGGTCTAGGTTGCATTTCATCCCAATAACCCGGTATATAAAAAGGTGTTGTCCGAACGTTAGGCTACGCCTATCGGGAAGGCCGCACACTTGCGCGAGTGATCTTCGGATCAATTAACTTCACCACGTACCGAGTCTTGGTTTACGTCTAGGCGCATCATCCTTGCATTAGTCCGTGTCTCCTAGTCCTTGTGTCGTTGCATGCCCACTCGGTGAGGTACCCAATACCATCGCCCTGCACCTATGGCCAACCCACGGGATACCATCTCAGGAGACCTTCAGTCCTTGCGCGAGGTGATCATGGCCCGCGTAGACCGGATGGACCAATCCGAGGCAGCCTTCAAGAGCTTCTCGGACCGTATAGATGGTCGGTTTAACGCCATGGAGGAACGGATGGAGTCATCCGACAGATCCGTCCATGGTCTGGTCGGACGGTTGGACAGGATGTCACACAGAGACCCTCCTAGGGTGGCCCAGGGCCCACCTGCACCTGTCAGGCGGCTGCCCAAGGCCAAGCCATTCCCATAGCCCAGGCCCAGCCCGCCGTTGTGGCCCAGGATCCGCCCGTACATGCTCCTCCGCCACCACAGGCTCCTCCGCCTGCCCTTCCTTGGGTTCCCGAACTACCGTGCCGTGACCTTGGTCTCGAGGACTATGGGTCCGATAACGCCTATGAGGGGTATGGTCAACGCCGTCGTGGCCTCCAGCTACAGAGAGATGAGGAGGACGATAGGGTCCTTAAGACCGTGCGAGCGGACCCTCCCATTTTTTACGGGTCTTTGGATCCGAAAGTCTATTTAGATTGGGAGTTCGGCATGGACCTATACTTTTATTGGTATGATATGTCGGAGCGTCGAAGAATCCGATTCGCTACCATGAAGCTCATGGGACATGCACAAACCTATTGGAAGAATGTAGAGAGCATGTTATTTCAGCGGCTAGAGCCCCCGATTGATACATGGGGCGAAATAGCTTAAGCTTCGGCAAAAGTACCTTCCTCCCACGTACCGTCAGCGACTCATCGATAGGTGACAAAGTCTTAGCCAGGGAGACCGGTCTGTCTCCAAATACATCACTGAATTTGATGAGTACTTTCTGCGATGTGGTGTCACGGAAGAGAGTACCATGCCCATTTCCTACTTTCGACGTGGTTTGCAGCCCCACTACCAGTATGAGCTTTTCCGCCGCAATGCCAAGACGTTGGAAGAAGCATATCAGGTTTCTCTTGAGTTGGAGTAATTTGAGGGAGAGTTCGAGCCTAGCCATCGGTCGGGCCCCACCCTTCTTCGTAGTACCGAGCCCCGTCACTCTTTAGGCCCACCTCAGCGGGTCCCCATGGCTCGATCTCAGGAGCCCACCCGTTAGGAGCATTTCGCTCTAAGGCCTCGCCCTCCCCCACCCCGGGATCTACCTCCATCCCAACCCCCGGCACCCATTGCCCGCCCTCAGGCACCGACACCCCCACCCCTGTTGCCCACTACACCTACACCTCCATCCCTGTTGCCTACACCCCCTACCCGTCGGGAGGATAAGGGTAAGGGCCCTCTTATCGAAGAGACCAGTAGGTCACGGGTGCAGTGTTTCCACTGTCATGGGTTTGGCCATATCGCCAACCAATGTCCCACTCGTGCCACACTAGCCCTAGGGGTTGGAGAAGCCTCGCCTTATGGACTTGTATCTATCATCTACGAGGCCGATTCGGAACTAGCTGATGAGTACGAAAGTCTCGAGGAGCCTATCGACACTCAGGATGCGGCACTTGGATGATGGCCACCTGGTGGGGGATGTCATTGCATTAAGTCTAGGGTAATCCATGAGTCGGTTTGTTTCTTCTTTGTGTGGTTTATTTTGTGTGGCTTATTTGTGTGGTTTGCATATGTGTGTTAGTACATGGTGAGTCTGCATGTGTCTTGTGCAAGCTCGTTGTCGGTCTCTTATGAGTGAGAGACGAGTGGACTCGCTCGAGGAGTATGGGATCAGCTCGACATCCATGTCCCGGATCTAGTCACCTACAAGGACCCAGCGGTGATTCCTAGTGAGTCTTCGAGCCGCCTCCTCCCCTCGAGAGTGACCCCACCCCGGAGTGTTCCACCTCTATCCTCTTCCCATAGCAGCATGCGCATATCGAGTATATACGGAATGAGCAGGTGACGATCACTTGGAGTGGAGGGTACCCGCGCTACTTGGTACGGTGATGGATCCGCCGGAGCTACTCGAGCAGTCACCCCATTTACTCGACGTGGTCGAGTTCTTCCCACTGGGAGAGAATTAATGGGGACATCGAAGTAAAACCGCTCACATTTTATTTGCATTTATGTCCTTTTATATTTGTATGTATACCCTTATGTTATATGGGTACACAATTGTAAGTCTTAGTGGGTTTTGTGCAAAATATCAGTAGGACCAGCAAGGGGGCCCTCACTCCTTCCTCATTGGTCCAAGTGGCACCATTTGGGTCCATGTGGGGCTGGACAAAGTCCTAGGTGGTATCTAGAAGGTCAATTGGACACATGGGAGACAAGTGGTTAAAAAATTCAAAGATGCCACCTACCTTACACGTACCTAATCAAGGGGGCGCCCCCCCATTTTTGGTCCAAATTTATTTTTTGAAAAAAATGCTATTAGAACTAATTAGTTCTATACCTTGTATAATCCTCCCCAATCTAGATCTGAGGGTATTTTGAGTCATTTTCCATTTATTATATAAGGCATGTAATTTCCATTTGTGTGAATTAATGAGAAGAAAATTGTTGAATACCCTTGGAGCAAACCTGTGCCCCCCCCTCTCTCTCTCTCTCTGGTTCCTTCCTCCTCCTTCAAGATTCAGGGTGGAAACCCCTTCTATCTTAGCCCCTCTATCTCTAGATTCATCTCTGGTGCCGCCGCCGCCATTCGTGCCGCCATCGAGCCGCCGCGAAGCCTCTTCCGAAGTGCTGTCCAAGGTTCTATTTTGCTGGATAGGGGTTCACTCCTGGAATTGTAGCTCCAAACTCCGACATCATTTGGAGCTGAGATTTTAGGGTTGGTTCCTCTCTTGATTCAAAACCTCCAGTAAAATTATTCCGTCATTTCACCTTCTTTTTATATTTTTCCATTTTCGTGTCTTTCTGTCTTCCTGATCTGTCCCTTTTCAGATCTGTGTAGCAGAAGCTTAGTTCTTCCCTCTTTCGACCCCCTTCTTTGATTTTTGTTTGAATCCCCAAATTTATTGGAGGATCTTTCCACCATCCCCATCCTCCACAAATTTTCGTCGAATTTCAAAAGCTCTCTAACTATTTTTAGAAATTGTGTATTTCCCCCAAATTCAGTTCTGTCTCTGCTGTCCAGATCTGACTCCGGGTCAGTATAAAATCCCCAACAAATCACCACTTCCACCAAATCTCTCATAAGATATATCTCCATTTTCCTCTCTTCGGCCGCCATAACTTTCATGAAGGACTCAAAGGCTGAATCGAAGGTCTACAATGTGGTCAACGCCAACTCTCAGGAAAAAGCACTTCTGCCCTGAGATTTCGGATCCTGTCAGCCAGCAGCTTGTAAATTCGGTCAAGGTCAGATATGAGATAACCAATTTTTTCTCTCTGACCATAGATCGAAGGATTTTGAGTTAGCTTTCCATTGGTACCTCTTGTGCATCGATCCGATGTCGGGGCTGATCACATCAGTAGTTTTCGTCGGCCCGCGCAGATCTGAGACAGATCTCAGATCCGTGGACCGCAAGTTCCACAGAAGGAGATCGGAGCCGACTCGCCTTCCACGAGGCAAACCAGCACGCCGCCTTCCCAGGGAGCGCCCCTCCGGACGACGCCGTCACAGCGGTGCTGCTCCGGGTCCACACGGCCCCACTGACCAGTACTTGGGTCCCACGGTTGTGAGTACGTGTGTCGCCGAAGCTATACAAGAAGCCGCCTGTCAACCCGAACCCGCTACTCCCGGGTCCCATTGTGTCGCCCTTTACCTCCCTGTGAGGAGTGGGCAGTAATTTATCTTGCTGTAATTATTGTGTATTATTGTTCCGGGAGTATGAGATCGGCCGGGATCATCTTCCCCACGCCAGGCGCGTGGAGGTATCGTATTCGCTCCTTTACCCGGCATTTGCTTTATTCGTATATACTTGTTTATGCTGCTGCTAGAGAGCATGATAGGGTAATTAGCTCATCATATATTGTTATTCACCGCTGTTGCGAGAGAAAGCGAGCCCGTCCCGTGACCCGATCCGGGCACGACGAGAGAGTCTGACCACCCTAGCTCATTATCGGTTTCTCAACCGTGCACGTCCGTACGCTTCCCTCGTCAGGGGCGATCGCGAGCTTGCTTAGAGTCCAAGGATCGCATATCCAATTGGAGTCGAGTCGCATGTCCGTCCCGCATCACGAGCTCTTCCCATTGGGAGGTAATAATAGCTCCATAACTGCGCCAGCATGTGTCATTGACATCATCGTCAAAAATAAAATAAAAAAAACAAAAGACAAAACAACAAAACAATAAAGAAGTACAAAAAAATAAAAAAAATAACAACAAAAACAAAAAAAAATACCTGGATAAATGGCGTAAACCACTTAATGTTACCTCTCGGTCTGGCCCTTGGGACAGAACCGTAAATAGATGCACCAACACGGCAGCTCCCCAGGCGTACTGCCCTACTCTCTCTAGGTCCATTAGGAGCTCCAAGAAACGACAATGGATGCTGTCACCCTTCGAGCCTAGTAGCAGCCTCCCTAGTAGGAAGAGGAGGAATCTTCTCAAATCCATGTTAGAGCTCTCCCAATTGCTGGTGTCTACGCAGTAGACGGAGCGGCACCCTCTTTTAGTCCTCTTCATGAATTCTTCCAAGGACTCATCATCACGCAGATGAGTGTTAGTAAGCCCCAATGCCTCCATGATAGACGTCTTGGCTACCGACCTGTTATTTCGATCATCCAAGTCCAACCCTAGAAGTTTCTGAGCCCCCTCTCGGTAATCAGGATAGGTTACCCCGGTCACCGCATCGCCATCTACTTTAAGGCCCGTAATTCAGACCATATCTTCCAGGCTGGGCACCATATACCCCTAGGGCATCAGGAATGCCCGATTCATTAGGTCCCATCTTTCACGTAACGCTTGGATAAGGGCGAGGTCGAGCTTAATCAGCTCAGTCCGGAGAAAGGCCCCAAACCCCATCACGTCTAGCCAGGCTTTCTGGAAGTCCGGAAGACCCCGATATGCGACCACTACCAACTCCCAGGAAATGTGTGACCTCATCATACCCTGCGCATACGCAAGAAAGGAAAAGGGGTGCATTGTCAGAAGAAAGAGGGAATACGAGGGAGGAAATGTAGGAGGATCCACTCATGAGCTGTGATTGAGTCCTCTCACTGAGGTGCCCCTCAACGTCAGAGAGCCTCCTAGAACTGCTGCCGACCGATCTACTCCTCTTCGAGGAGTGGGAAGACTCACCCTCCACCTTGAAAGTAGATTCACTTTCCATCTTAAGATTGAGAAGTTCTCGCTTCTTCCTTTTCTTAGAAGTTTTTACTATTCAAACCAGCTTCCACTGCCCTGGGTCTTCAAGAAGAATAGAAAGGGAGGTATTTATAGGATGAGGAGAGGTTCGATCCGAAGCTATCACTGCTATCAATAGTAGCGGCCTTTGAAACGAGGCGCTCTCCTTTCACTCTCATATGTCACTTCGCCGCTTACATGGAGTAAATGATTTCGCGGCATGACATGTTGACTCGCTCCCTGCACAATTTAGGGGTTGCATATGATCCTTGTCATGTTGTAAATAGTTTCGAGTACTTTAAAAACAAAAAGAGAGAGAGAGAAAAGAAGAAAACAACAACAATAAAAAAGGATGCATCTGTAGGAAGTTTGAAATGCCACATGCGAAAGGGGGCTAAAAGCCATCATTGCAGATTTCGAAGGTAGATCCCCATTGAAAAGAATGGCCATGGCAAGACACGATTCCCCATTTTAGGGTGAGGGCTTGTCAAACATATCACATGGGAACAGAAGAGAAGAGGCGTAGAGGAGAAGGAATGCATAAGAGAACAAACAAGTTTGAAATGCCACACGCAAAAGGGGGGCTAAAAGCCGGCATTGCTAATTTCGATGGCAGATCCCCGTTGAAAAGAATGGCCACGATGAGACACGATTTCCCATTTTGGGGTGAGGTCTTGTCAAACATATCACCTGGGAACAGAAGAGAAAAGGCGTAGAGGAGAAGGAACGCATAAGAGAACAAACAAGTGACAGAAAACTAAACCATTCCATTCATACATCTATATAAACTGTCATGTACATAAAAAGTAAAGGGGGTGGGTGTACAAATAACTCTCTAACTCTCGCCACCACCCTCTTGCTCATCCCTCTGGTCATCCCTCTCCTCTCTCCTAAGATGAGGATCCATAGGGAGCCTCCTGGAGCTCTGCGAGGCAGTACTCTCCTCACCTCGCAGCGCCCGCTCGGCCTCAGCGACTCGCTTCTGCCCTATCGAAGCAACAAAGAAGCTACCCATAGAGAAGGAACTAGACTGACGAAGGCGTGCCCCGAGCTCCCGTGCCCTCTAGTGGCGCTCCTCGCTATCTTTCAGCCTCTGCTCCGCAACATGAAGGCCTAGCTGGAGCTCCATCACCTAGACCTCTAGAGCCCTCCTCTCGTCCCAATCTCGATGTTGCTCTGCCCTCCTCTCCTCTCTCTCTTCGCTCTCTCTCTCTACCTCTCTCCTCACCACCTGTGTTGCATATATCCCAATGCTTTTGATGATAACAAAACTAAGGACATATGTGCATGGAACTAATAACTTAAGTGATTTTCATAAGCATTCAAGGTCAGATTTCCTCACGGATTTTGCCTAAGTGTTTTGCATTCCAAATGCATTCCCTAGAACTCAAATGAACTTGAAATAAATTATAAACATATGTTCAATTCATGCCTCGATCATGTGGATATATTTTATTGGGCTAAACTCTTCATTTTTCAGGTTTATGACAGTCCGGTCGACCTCCGGCCTGATCCCGGTCGACCTGAAATAACAGAATGCATCTTTCTACAGACTGTTTCAGTGGCGGTCGACCGCCCATCCAATGTCGGTCGACCGGATTTGCCAGGGACTGACCTCCAGCCAGTTTCTCAGTGGCGGTCGATCGCCAGCCTCTGCAGGTCGACTGCCAGCCCCGATAAGCCAAAAATGTTGACTTTTATCCATCTCGAAAGAAGCATCTCCTCTTGGTATTGTTTAATCCCAAAGCCACCAAACCTTCTAGGTTTTGTGGATCTGGTTCCTGGGTTGTCTCTTGACCATTCAAGAGTTATAAAACCATCTCTTTGGGGTAAGAAACCCTAATGCTCTAAGAGGGATTAAGGAGACTACCAAAGGGGAGAGAAGGGAGCTAGCACTGTGGACGTGAACAGTGTTCCGGGAGGAAGTTCTTCATCCTTCTTCATCCATCCTCAAGTGAAGTTCAAGTCATATTTGAAGGAGATCAATCCCAAGCCAACTGGAGTTCAAGTTGCATTCAAGAAACTCTTCATCAACTAAGGGGGAGTATCAATCAAGCCTTTTCTTTTGTGTTTCCATTCTTAAATTTTTCTAAGCTTCAACTGTGCTTGTTTTGTAATTCTAATGCAATCCCGTGTGTGTGTGGATCTTCGTGGAGCCGTGTGTGTGTGCAGTTAAGTCTGATTGGTTTGGTGTGTGTGTGGTTAGGTGTCTTTCACACCTTCGTGGGAGCCTTTATCTTACAACGTGTGTGTGTGTGTGTGTGTTCGATCTTATATCTCTTTACAAGATAGTGTGTGGATCCTCACAGTCCGTAAGGGGTGGACGTAGGTTGTCGTTGTGGCATCCGAACCACCTAAAAATCACTGTCTCAGTGTGGTTTGTTCCTTTTCTTCTATCTCCTTTCTGTGCGATCGTAAGTGTGCATTCCGTTCAGATTTTATTCTCATTAATCCTGCATAATCTATATTATCACCAAATAGAATTTGTTAAGTCAGTCTTTGTTTGAATAAAATTGTTTCTCATATTAACATCTTATCACATATTTTATAAAAAGCCAAAAGGTTTTCTTAAAACACCAAAACACCCAATTCACCCCCCTCTTGGGTGCCATTGATTGCGGGACTTCAATTGGTATCAGAGCTAAGGCTCTATCTGTTGAGATCTAACGATCTAGAGCAAGATCCGATCAATGGCAAACAAGGAATGATGCCTGAGGGCCACTCTATCCATCGTCCTCCATACTTTGATGGCTCAAATTACTCCTATTGGAAAAATAGGATGCATGTTTTCTTAAGAGCCCAAGAGTATGAGATATGGAGAGTCGTGGACAAGGGTCCATACAAACTCGGGGATGATGAAGAAAAATGGACACCTGAGGAAATTAAAAAATGCCCTGTAAACTTCAATGCCATGAATATCAAGCAATGTGCTATTCATCCTAATGAGTTCTCTTGTGTTTCTATGTGCAGCTCAGCCAAAGAAATGTGGGACAAGCTGCGTCTCATATATGAAGGAACCTCGGAGGTCAAAGAAACCAAGGCCAACCTGCTCGGTAGCGATTACGAGCTATTCAAAATGAAGCTCGAGGAAACGATCTCAGAAATGTTCGCGAGGTTAACTGAGATCACGAATGGTCTCAAGAGCTTTGGGAAGGAGTACACAAACTCTGATCTGGTGAGGAAGGCTCTAAGGTCACTTTCGTCTGCGTGGCACACAAAAGCCACAGCGATCGAGGATTCCAAAAATCTATCTACACTGTCCTTGGATGAGCTCATAGGGTCCCTAATGACCTATGAGATAAACATTAAGAGAACAACTGAGGAAGACACGAAGAAGAAGAAAATTATGGGACTAAAAGCTCATCAGTCTGATGATAACCTTCAAGAAGATGAATCCAGCGAAGGAAGCAATGAAGAAGAAGACTTGGCAATGATCACTCGCCAAGTGAGGAAATTCTTGAGAAGGAAGAGGAATTTTTAAGGCAACTTTAGAAGGGAACAAAGGAAGCCCATTCAAGCTAAGAGCGAACCAAGCAAACCAAGTAGCATTATATGCTACGAATGCAAGAAGCTCGGGCACATGAGAGGAGAGTGCCCAGATCTGAAGAAGAAATTCAAGAAGGATAAATTTAGAAAGCATAAGGCCATGGTCACCACATGGAGCAACGAAGAGGATGAACCATCCGACAAGGAGATTCAAGAGCTGGTGGAAAGCCTGTGCCTCATGGCACTTGAAGATGACTCAACCGAGGTAAATTCTGACCCAGATTTTATTTCAAATGAACAGTGGGAGTCAGAATATGAAAACCTGTATACTAAATACAGAAAAATTAGATCTGAAAATAAAAATCTCAAGAAAAAGATTGATGAGTCAACCCATGATGATATTTATGTTAGATTTAAAAAACTGGAACAAGAATGGTTTGAGCTATCTGAGGAAAAAGAAACATTGCTTCAAACTATTTCAGATCTTGAGGAAGCCAAGGAGGAACTTTCATGGAAAATTTCTGAAATTGAAAATATGTGTGAAAAGCTCAAGGGTGAAAAAGAAATTCTAACATCTTCCATGTCAGAAATCAAAAATGAAAGTGTGAGCTTGAATAAAGAAGTGACTGACTTGCAGTCCACTCTTTCTAGGTTTGTTAAAGGGAAACAAAACCTAGACAATATTTTGGGAGTTAAAGTTAACTTCCAGAGAGAAGGATTGGGGTATATACCCCAGAATAAAAAATCTCTTGAACACAAGATCACCACATCTCATGTTATGAAAAAGAAAATGACTGTGCTTCATGTTCTCACACCAAGCCCCAACATGTTCAGCCTAAACCACATAGATATCAAAGAACATTCTCACATGTTAATTGCTTCCATTGTGGTAGATTTGGTCATGTAATTTCTAACTGTTGGTTTAGACAAAGAACACCTAAATATCATGCTCCATGGATAAAGAGAACACCCGCAAAGAGTTGGACTAACTCCTATGGACCCAAACTTTTTTGGGTACCAAAAACAATTGCATGAGAATTTTGTTTCTTGCAGTTATGTCTTCAAGCCAGGGGGAGCAAATGGTATTTGGACAGCGGCTGTTCATGGCATATGACAGGAGAGAAGAAGGTGTTTTCCAGCTGCAAGAAAAGGAAGGAGGTTCAGTTGCTTTTGGTGGAAAGGACAAAGGTAAAATAATTGGAGTTGGAAACATAGGTAAGAACTCCGAAACCTTGATTGAAAATGTCCTTTTGGTGAAAGGTCTGAATCATAACTTGTTAAGCATAAGTCAGTTGTGTGATAAAGGTTTTAAGATTATCTTTGATGAAACTCACTATCTCATCATGAGCAAAATTTCAATTGAAATTAAACTCATCAGTAAAAGGAACAATAATGTGTACACCATTGATCTTGATGATGTTTCATGTGATGATGTGTGTCTGGTAGCAAAAAATCATGAAAATGCATCTCTATGGCACCGAAGACTAGGTCATGCTAGTTTTGGAGTGATCTCCAAGTTGTCTAGACATGACTTGGTAAATGGCTTGCCAAAATTAAAATTTGAAAGCGATAAAATATGTGAGGCTTGCACAAAAGGTAAGCAAACACATACTTCTTTCAAAAATAAAAACATTGTTTCTACCTCCCGGCCTTTAGAATTGCTGCATATTGATTTATTTGGCCCCACCAGGATATCCAGTCTAGGGGGTAAATCTTTTGGATTTGTAATTCTTGATGATTACTCCAGATTCACATGGGTGTTATTCTTAGCCAATAAAAGTGATGCCTTGATGGAGTTTCAAGTGTTTTGCAGGAAAATTTAAAATGAAAGAGGTTACCTCATCATCACCATCTAGAGTGATCATGGTGGTGAATTTGAAAATCATGAATTCAGCATTTTCTGTGAAGAGCAGGGGTATACACACAATGTTTCATCACCAAGAACGCCCCAACAAAATGGAGTAGTGGAGAGGAAAAACAGAACGGTGATAGACATGGCCCGGACCATGCTAAGTGAGAACTCTCTACCTAAATACTTTTGGGCTGAGGCAGTAAGTACAGCATGCTACATCATCAACAGGGCAATGGTAAGGCCCATTCTGAAGAAAACTCCATATGAGCTCTACAAGGGTAAGAAACCAAACATCTCATATCTTAAACCCTTTGGATGCTCTTTGCTACATTGTCAACAACGGTAAGTCTAACCTAGGTAAGTTTGATGAAAAGAATGACAAAGAAATCTTTCTAGGTTATGCACTCAATTCTAGAGCTTACCGTTTATTTAATAAAGGACTTTGGTTGTTGAAGAAAGTCCTCATGTTATTTTTGATGAATCCGAATCAAAACTGACAAATCAAATTTCTTCTACCATGGATGCAGATGAAGCTCCTAGGAATTCAGCCAATGTCAGAGCTAAGGATGAGCAATTGAAAGCAACCTCAAGCA
The DNA here is from genome assembly GCA_022559845.1 of Amorphophallus konjac. Taxonomy (NCBI): domain Eukaryota; kingdom Viridiplantae; phylum Streptophyta; class Magnoliopsida; order Alismatales; family Araceae; genus Amorphophallus; species Amorphophallus konjac. The sequence goes on from CM040126.1 coordinate 78,862,829, forward strand.
AGAGTGAAGAAGATGAAGATCCTACAATTGAGACACTGCAAGAACCACAAGTGCAGCATCCTGACTTGCCCAGTTCTTCCACATTTCTAAAGGATCATCCAGTTGTGAACATCATAGACAACTTGGAGGATGGGATAAAAACTAGGTCCTTTTTGAGGCAAGTAGAAGAAGAAGATTTGATGGCCTTACTCTCACAAGAAGAGCCACAGAACATTCATGAAGCTCTTCAAAATGAATCTTAGATTCAGGCTATGCATAAAGAGCTGCACCAATTCGAAAGAAATAAGGTGTGACTCTCGTGCCTCGTCCTAAGAACCATCCCACCATTGGAACCTGTTGGGTTTTAGAAACAAGCTAAATGATGCCGGATTGGTTGTGAGGAACAAGGCCTGGCTTGTTGCCAAGGGGTATAGCCAGGAGATGGGTATTGATTTTGATGAGTCTTTTGCACCTGTGGCTAGACTTGAAGCAGTTCGTATTTTATTGTCTTATGCTTGCTCTTTAAACTTTAAATTATTTCAAATGAATGTTAAATCTATATTTCTTAACGGTTATATCAAGGTGGATGTTTTTGTAGAGCAACCTCCAGGTTTTGAAGATTCCAAACATCCACGACATGTGTACAAGCTCCAAAAGGCCTTGTATGGACTAAAGCAAGCACTAAGGGCGTGATATGAACGGCTTACCTCATTTCTGGTTGAAATGGCTTCAAGAGAGGTAAGGTTGATCAAACACTGTTCAAGAGGAAATCAGGCAAAGACATTTTAGTAGTTCAAGTGTATGTGAATGACATCATTTTTGGAGCTACTAATAATGCTTTATGCGATGAATTTGCAGAAATCATGCAAGGAGAATTTAAGATGAGCTTAATGGGGGAGCTAACTCTCTTTCTTGGATTGCAGGTGAAGCAAACTTCTGAGGGCATTTTCATAAGTCAAGCAAAGTACACGATGGAATTGTTGAAGAAATACAGGATGGCTGAAGCAAAACCTATATCAACTCCCATGGCTACCACCACAAAGCTGGATAAAGATGAAAATGGTAAAACAGTAGATCCTACACTGTTTCGAGGTATGATCGGATCACTACTATACCTTACAGCATGTCGCCCTGACATTCAATTCAGTGTATGTCTTTGTGCCCGTTTTCAGTCATGCCCCAAAGAATCTCATTTATCAACTGTTAAACGCATCTTTAGATATCTCATTGGCACAATTGACTTTGGCTTGTGGTTTCCTATCGGTAGTTCCTTTGATTTAATTGCCTATACCGATGCGGATTATGCTGGGTGCATTGTAGATCATAAAAGTACAAGTGGGTACTGTCCGTTTCTTGGTGGTTGCCTAGTCTCATGGGCCTCCAAGAAACAACATTCAGCGGCTCTCTCAACGGCCGAGGCTGAATATGTAGCCGCCGAAAGTTGTGGAGCCCAAGTACTTTGGATCAAAAATCAACTACTTGATTTAGATGTTGAAATGAAAACTGTTCTAATACTGTGTGATAATACCAGTGCAATTAATTTGTCAAAAAATCCTGTTCAGCACTCTAGGACCAAGCATATTGATATCCGTCATCACTTTCTGAGAGATCATGTAGGAAAAGGGGTCTTTGAATTGAATTTCATTGACACACACAATCAGCTAGCTGACATCTTCACTAAACCCCTAAGCCAGGATCAATTTAATAAGATAAGAAGAGAACTTGGGATGTGCAAGGGTGAGAGCATACATGCATAGGTTTGCATTTAGGATAAAGGGTTGCATTTGTAGAAACTCATGTGCATCAAGGGTAGGAAAACATGCATACTGTTTTTGTTTTCTTTCAATACCTTGTGTGTCCTCATATACTTATGAATGCTTGAATGTACTTATTTATATTTAGCCCTCCTTGAAAAATATTTCTACAGTCAAATATTCCTTGGTAAAACATTTGTGGACTCAGTGTTGTTGGAACTAAAGGTACTACCTAGGGGAAGTCAAAACATTCTCTCTCATATTCACATCTTCATCTCTACAAACTTCCCATGTCATGTTGATGCCCCCACTCAGGCAGTTGGTTGATAATCTCCCATATACAAAAAAAAGGAAGAAAAAAAAATAGGAAAAAGAAGAAAGAAAAAAAAAGAAAGAAAATTTTCAAAAAATGGGGATTTCGGTCCTAGCAGTCGACCGCTAGGGTCATGCCTGTCGACCGGCGGCGACAGACCAGCCGGCCTAAAGGCCAACCGACCCTTTAAATAAGGGCCCCTCTTCCACCATTCTCTTCTCCTATCACCTCCATTCACTCTCTACCACCTTGCCCTAACCCTAGCACTCCTTCTCTCCTCCACCCAAGCCTCCACAAACCATTCTTCCTCCACCCGCACACGATTCGACAATCCCGTCGTCATTTCGAGACAACCTCCATACGGCCGTTCGTGAGTTCGTGGAGATTCCTCTCAGCTTCCATACTGTGGAAAGGTTGTTCCAAGCCCTAGCAGTGCCCCTGTGCTCCATCCTCGTTCTCGGGGTTGAGATCGATCGTTCAAGGGTTTCCGGTGAGTTTTTCTAGTTCGGGATGCCGCCCAGACGGAGTTCTCGGTGTTCTGCCCAAGGGGAAGCTAGCCGTCAACGGCAAGAGGCCCCGGCTCCTCCACCTCAGCGTGCTACTCCCCTACCTCGAGCACCTCTACCTCCACTTCCTATTATCGACCCCCGCTTGGTCAACTTCAACGAGGTGAATGAGCTTCTCCTGGATTTGTGCGCTCTTTTTGAGGTTCAGTAGGGTTGGATGGATTTTGTTACCTGGTACAATAGGTATTATCCTCGTCTGATCCAACAGTTCTACCGATACTTGGTTGTGAGAAATGAACGGCTATATACCACTATTGAAGGTGTTGAGCTTCACATTACCCCAGATCTATTTCAGAGGGCCCTAGGAGTATCCGCCATGGGTGCAGATAGGGCTTATGGTTTTGGTGAAGTTCCAGCCACGTTTGGTGTCATGACCAACTGTGAGTATGTGCACAGTGTGAGCGAACCGATTAAACTGAATGCCAATCACTTTCCTCCACTGCAACGGGTTTTGCATCACATGTTTAGATCCTTGATTTATCCCAAAGTGGGCGGTAGAGATGAAGTTACAGAAGTTCAGAGATTCTTATTCTATCATGTCATGAATGTGATTCAAATTAATATGGGTCGGCTCATGACGATCTGATTGGAACCTGACATACCTACCTCCGGCGTTCTTTACCATATGCTTCACAGTTGATCGGTGTCTTCATCTATGCCGGGATTGATGTGGTGAATGAGCAGTTTATTTTGGTCAGGCAGGATGACATATACAACAAGCATAAAATTTTCACAGATTTTGGCTATTACTATGGTCCCGACGGTCAGCTTACACAGGACATTCAAGTTTATGGGGAAGAAATGAGCAGTGAGGAAGAACAAGAACCAGCACAACAGCAAGGTGAAGGGGATATCCCCCCTCCAGTTCCCGCTGAGGAGCAGCCTCCTCCACCATCACCTTATCATCAAGATTTTGAGATGCCTCCTCCACCTCAGTTTCACCATGGAGAGTCTTCTACTCAGGGGGCCGGACAGCGCCCTTCGGTGGACTACGAGGCTCTTGACGGGCGGCTCACCGGATTGGAGACTCGTGTGGATACCTTTGGGGATCATCTCTCTACCCTTGTGGACACTATAGGCACTATGTTTGACACCATATCAAGGCGCATGGATACCTTCTCTACTACCTTGGACACTCTCTCTACTCAAATGGCCACTCTCACCACCCACATGGCTTCCCTCCGAGAGAGTGTGGCTGAGTCTAGCTCATCCTTCAGCCTCCTGCACCTCTCTCTTCTTGGCATGCAACGATAGGATGCGGCTAGTAACGAGCGCCTTGACCATATTCATGACCTTCTCCAGGTTCATGACCATTATCTTGTCGACATCCGCCAGCATCTTGGCTCTCCACCTCCACCTCCAGCACATCAGCCACCTCCAGAAGATGCTCTATGAGGATTTCTTTTGATTTTCTCCTCTAGCATGTTATCCTTTGGTCTTATGTCGCTTGAGTCCCTCCTTCGTCTATCCTATCCCTTTTTTATGTTGACAAAGGGGGAGAAGTAGTAGGGCAGGTTTATATACTTATGTATGTCGATGTGTGGTTGTGTTGCTTGCTTGCATGTTGATCAGGTGAGGGTCTTTATGTTATGTCAGTCGAGTCTTGCTTAGTCTGTTGTAGTAGAGTCGTGCATTCACTCTCGCACTAATGTACTTTGTAATGAAATGATGAATTGAATGTACTGGTGTTTGATTTCAGGTGTTTGGCATTTGTGTCTCGTTTAGCAATCTATTTTGGCAAACAAATGTGTTGAATGACTTTCAAGCCTTGCGTTCAAATTGAGTTTCCAAAAACAACGAAAATGGTTTGAATGTGAGTTTTATCATCATCAAAAATGGGGAGATTGTTGTATATATCCCAATGCTTTTGACGATAACAAAACCAAGGACATATGTGCATGGAACTAATAGCTTAAGTGATTTTCATAAGCATTCAAGGTCAGATTTCTTCACGAATTTTGCTTAAGTGTTTAGCATTCCAAATGCATTCCCTAGAACTCAAATGAACTTGAAATAAATTATAAACATATGTTCAATTCATGCCTCAATCATGTGGATATATTTTATTGGGCTAAACTCTTCATTTTTCAGGTTTATGACAGTCTGGTCGACCTCCGGCCTGATCCCGGTCGACCTGAAATAACAGAATGCATCTTTCTACAGACTGTCTCAGTGGCGGTCGACCGCCCATCCAATGTCGGTCGACCGGATTTGCCAGGGACTGACCTCCAGCCAGTTTCTCAGTGGCGGTCGATCGCCAGCCTCTGCAGGTCGACTGCCAGCCCCGATAAGCCAAAAATGTTGACTTTTGTCCATCTCGAAAGAAGCATCTCCTCTTGGTATTGTTTAATCCCAAAGCCACCAAACCTTCCAGGTTTTGTGGATCTGGTTCCTGGGTTGTCTCTTGACCATTCAAGAGTTATAAAACCATCTCTTTGGGGTAAGAAACCCTAATGCTCTAAGAGGGATTAAGGAGACTACCAAAGGGGAGAGAAGGGAGCTAGCACTGTGGACGTGAACAGTGCTCCGGGAGGAAGTTCTTCATCCTTCTTCATCCATCCTCAAGTGAAGTTCAAGCCATATCTGAAGAGATCAATCCCAAGCCAAGTGGAGTTCAAGTTGCGTCCAAGAAACTCTTCATCAACTAAGGGGGAGCATCAATCAAGCCTTTTCTTTTGTGTTTCCATTCTTAAATCTTTCTAAGCTTCAACTGTGCTTGTTTTGTAATTCTAAAACAATCCCGTGTGTGTGTGGATCTTCGTGGATCCATGTGTGTGTGCAGTTAAGTCTGATTGGTTTGGTGTGTGTGTGGTTAGGTGTCTTTCACACCTTCGTGGGAGCCTTCATCTCACAACGTGTGTGTGTGTGTGTTCGATCTTGTATCTCTTTACAAGATAGTGTGTGGATCCTCACAGTCCGTGAGGGGTGGACGTAGGTTGCTGTTGTGGCATCCCAACCACCTAAAAATCACTGTCTTAGTGTGGTTTGTTCCTTTTCTTCTATCTTCATTCTGTGCGATCGTAAGTGTGCATTCCCGTTCAGATTTTATTCTCATTAATCCTGCATAATCTATATTATCACCAAATAGAATTTGTTAAGTCAGTCTTTGTTTGAATAAAATTGTTTCTCATATTAGCATCTTATCACATATTTTATAAAAAGCCAAAAAGTTTTCTTAAAACACCAAAACACCCAATTCACCCCCTCTTGGGTGCCATTGATTGCGGGACTTCAACCTGGAGGAAGACCCTCAGCTCCAGGATGTCTCAAGGCAGTCCCTCCGCATCGTGATGCCGTAGCTCCGCTACGGTGGCCGCCCGCACGTCACGCTCCTCCTCAGCCCGGACCGCGTGAGCCAGCGCACCCAGAGTCTCCAACACCTACCAGAGCCAAAACATTTCACAAAGTCAGTGAAAGAGCGGTGCATAATCAATATCCAAGCAAGGCAAGTACTCATCCGAGCCGCGAGCTCGCCCTCCGCCTCCCCGACGCGAGCCACTACACTGGCAAGTTACTCTCGGAGGGAGGTGACCTCCCAAGGAGGAGCATGGGAGCTGGAAGATGCCCCGTCGGCCATTCCTGCTATCGCCGCCTGCTAGGCACGCTGAAACAAAGGAACAAACGACAGTCAGCGACTAAACCTCAGGATTCCACAGAAACAAAAAATCAAAAAAAATCAAGAGAGAGAGAGAGAGAGAGAGAGAGAGAGAGAGAGAGAGAGAGAGAGAGAGAGAGAGAGAGAGAGAGAGAGAGAGAGAGAATTACATAAGCTTACCAAGATGTCCAACTCCTGTCGAGTGACGGTCAGCCGCCGCCTAGTGTCCGCCAAATGGGCGTGCAGGTCGGTGATGATGGCGTCGCGGGCATCCTGCATTCGTAAGCTTATAAATGAATGTCACATCTACGATAATAAATAAATGTCCATTTCATACTTACCCCTGCTGGTCTCCCAAGCTGGACACGCACTGCATGGGTCTCCCGATGGTACCGTAGGTAGTCAGCACTATCCTGCACGTGAGACACCATAGGCATGCCACCCTATTGCCAGTCCTGGAACTGGGCAGAGAAGCACATGCACCAGTCTACGAGCTTCACCTTGCCTCGAGTCTTTCGCCCGATGCGGCTCGGCTCGTCCACGCTCGCCCACTCCTAGGCCAAGTCCAGGGTCCTCATCACACCCTACATACCACAAGAGAGAAAATAAGGGACCCACATCAGTAAAAGAAGTGCCAGATAAAAAATAAAACAAAATAAAAAAAATAATCAATCGAAATATATATATATATAGAAACAACAATGAAAACATAAAAAAATGGAGAAAAAAAATTCCGCCAGCGTCAAAATGCTTGGACGCTTTCAATAATTTTCAAAAAAAAATAAACGCGTCACCTGGGTTGGACGCGTTCGTCATTCAAGTCCCACACTCACCGAAACCTCTCCCCCCCTCTCACTCGGGCCGCTACAAAACCAAAATAAAATTAAGGAAATGGAAGATCGAGGGGCCTACCGGCTCATGCTCGCCTCCCTCTGTGCCACCGGGCCCATCTGGCCCCTCAATAGCCAAAGGAGGCCCTTCCTCCTCCATGGCCGCCTCTTCGTGCTCCTGCACGACCCTCCTCTGGTGAGGAACTGCTCGCCCCCTTTTCCCTCTACCATGGCTCCGCCCGCCACGTTCCATAGATCAAGAATGTGGGAGGAAGAAGAAAAGCGATTGAATGTTGGCAAGAAGAAGGGCCAGTTGTGGGTAAAGTAAGGAAGAGGAAGAGCCGCCCCGCGGCTCTCCCCAGTTTAAGTTTGAATTCAAATAGTAGGACGAGTCTTGGCATGAAGACAAGTCCAGTAAACGCGTCCTCACGCTTAGACGTTTCCACTTGAAAAAAAAGAGAATAAGAAAAGAAAGAAAAAAATGAGACAAAACAAAAGAGAGATAAAAGACTTTCGGCTCCCTAAAAAAAGAGGAAGATGGACGAGAGAGGATGAAAAGGATATGCAATGGCATTAAGGTTCCATGGTTATTTCAAAATAAGTTACATTAAGGGTTGGGCATTTCGGGCCTCAATTTCCTAACTCAGTTACATAAGCTTTCCACAACTCACGGTCCTCCTCTATACACACCATCGCCTTCTGTGGAATGCTTGTCTTCCACAATGCTTTAATCGCCTTCACGTCCTTTGCATCACCTTCTCTGGCCACCTCCCTCTCCTTGATCAAAGGAAGGTCGGAGAGAGCGGGAAAAGAATGGCGAGGGAGGCCGATTTGAGAATGGCACCGATGCGCATTGTACAGGGCAAATTTGGTTGCACCAATGAGTTGAAGTTCCCCGTTAGAGGAGGATCTTGCGAGGAGTTCACACGGGAGCAAGCATGCCGGTGCACAAATGAACATGTCCTGCACCATGATGTTGCTATGAGTTCGCCAATCTCCGCATGTCTTCAACCGGGGCATGTGATTAACCATGTTCCCGTCAAAGCCCAACACATCGGCCATGTAATGAAGAGGGCTTTGTTGATAGATCCTAGAGGTAGTCTGCGTTCCCTGGCAGCGGCCAAATTTGAAGTGAAGGTCTATCCAACAATTCAGGAGAAGTACGCACCCATAAGGAGACTGGCCCATGCTGGAAGTCGTGAGACCGTTGTAAAGGTAGGCAAGGACGGTGGGACCCACTCTTTTGCCCTCCAAAGTCCACAAATCGCACTCAATTGATCTTCCTCCATGATATTGTCATTGCAAGGGAAGAGGAGAGCTCCGGCCAAACAGATTGTGAAACCCTTTATGAGTCCTTCTAAATGTTCATCACTTGTCAACCCTTGTAAGGTACTCATGGTCCAGTCTGTGAGCTTTTGCAAGTTGATTCCCCTTTGAGTCTAGACGCCCTTAATATCTCCGGAAGGCATAAAGCTTCCAAAGACTTCCTCGGTGGTTACCTTCTTCAGCATGGGCAAGATCTTTATCTTGCCATCCTTCTTGAACCCTTTTAAACCAAGCAAAAGTTCTGCCTCCTCGAGAAGGATCGTCAATTCAAAAGTTGGAAGATGAAGGTGTGAGTTTGAGGGTGCCAAACCTCTACCAGTGCACCCATGGCCGCCCAGTCCATGTAAATCTTGTCATAATGCTTGGCGTGAATCACGAGCCCATGGAGATTCAATTTTGTGATGATGGCTCTCATGCAATGGTAATGTTGGAAGTAAGCTTTGAAAGTCAGGGCAGCTTTGAAAATTTCTTCGGGCTCGAAAAGAGAGGGTACGGCTGGAAGGAAAGAAAAGAAAAGAATGAAGAAGCGAGAGAAAATTCATGCAGGAAAAATAAGAGAAAGAGCCAACTCACCATCCATGAACGAATTCTGTCGCTCAGATGACCCTCGATGTCGATGAGCCTCTTGAACTCATTACTAAGCCTGCTCCTCTTCGCGGGATGGGAAGACTCACCCTCCATCTAAAACGCCAAAATCTCCCCTTTTCCTTTCTTCCTAGCTCTCTCAAATCAATCTCTGATGCCCCTTGCTAAGCCGAGTAGGGGAGATATTTATAGAATGGGGAGAAGTAGCAAGACAACTCAGAGCATTAAATGTAGAGTTGCCACTGTAGGCTTTGACACATGAATTTTGCCTTGTATGTTGTGTTTTTCTCCTTCTTTTGTGAATCATTGTGGTTGATTGATGTCCAATACAGTTGAGTGCAATTTTGCTTCTTATGAAATAATTCTGCTTTACTGTGCTCACTATTGAATGTAGGTTTCAAAAAAAAAGGTGCAAAAGGGGCACCATTGTCCCACCTTGTCCTACCTCTGGTCATCTCGGTAATCGAATCCCCATCATGTCATGCATTGTACTATATGATATTTACACTACTAGAGCGTGCCAAGGACCTTATGGCCTGAACAAATCTAGAATTTGAGTTCCCTTTCAACAAAAATATTGATGATTTCAGAGGAGTTTAGGTCGTATGGACAGGCCGTTAAGTTGTGGTATCTTGGGAATGATAGTTCCGTTCGGTGGGTTAGTGCGTGGATAAACGGGCTCCGGCTCAGTATCGGCTCACGGGATTAGTATCTTGACCCATGCTTAACAACTTAACAATATTATCCTTGGCTATTTTTTATTTTTATTTTTTTTAATTTTTCCTTTAAACTCAGCATGCATTCATGTAGGATCTTGATATCATTATGGAAGATCATTACTTAACTCGATTATGAGAGCCACTATGCTTAACTTTAAAATATGAGATATTCCATTCTGAATTGAGTACTCAGTTTCCTTGAGACTACCCTGGGCTATTTTTCCGAAAGAGACCCTTGTTTGGATTTATCAACTACTCTTTTTCTTATTCCCCTTTGACCCACCTTAGCCGTAGCACTTCCACAATGGCTGGTAACTGCTCCCCAATGATGAAACCTATAGGTTTACGACCTAGGTACTTCTGCGAAGAGAAGTTGGTCCCTTTTCCTAGTTGTGTCTGAGCGCATACTATTCTCCATGTTTGTTTCCTATCTAAACAATCATCGATTTTGGAAAGTCTTCTTCAGGGTTGATTCCTTGAAACTCTGGAAAAATTTCAACTGGGTAATGTCGAGAGCGTGTCTAATCACACCTTGGCATTTACTTTTCAATCCACTCCCACACTTCATTCTATTCCGCTACGTGTCATTCCCTTGCAAAGCAGACGCCAAGGCGGGGCAACTGTAGACACGTCATTTTGGACATTACCATAATTAAATCTCATATTACACCATGATGCCCCAAAGTAGCTCGCACATTTGAGTTATTTAAGTGATTTCCAATTTTTACATGATAATTTTGGTCATCTGGATAAAATTATTTCATAAGGGATCGTGTGATGATTATTTTCTACAAAAAAAACTCATTGTGTGGTTAAAGGGGCTAGACTGCAGTGTGATAATGGGATTGGGACATCAAAATTCATGAAGCTTAAAGGGGCTTGGCCCATCCTTTAATTCCTACAAAACAAAAAAAAAGAAAAAAAAGAAAAACATCTCTTAACTCATATCCCACTTATATAGGATCTTGTCTCCACACATCATTTAATTCTCCTCGACATCCTCTCCCCCTCTCCCTTTCTCCCTCCCTCTCTCCAATCTCTCCCCATCTCCCCTCTCTCCACCACTCCCCCCATCAGCTACCTCTCTCCCTCTCTCACCACCAACCGCACCCATTTCTCCTCTCTCTCTCTCTCTCTCTCTCTCCTCTTCCCTCCCTATCGGACCTTGACATAGACTCTCTCCCTCTCTCTTTTTCTCCCTACACACGCACCACTCCTTCCCCTGGGGACCTTCTCACAGACTCTCTCTCCTCTTAGAACTCCTCTCTTCCCCCATTGGCCCTCTCTCCTCTCTAGCTCCCAGCTCTCTCCCTCTACCACCGTCCACACCACCAGCATCTCCCTTCTCTTCTCTCCCTCTTCTCCTTGTTTTTCCACCGCAAGCTCCCTTGCCTGCACTCCACCCTCCTTCTGCTCCTATCTCTAGCCACGATCGAGCACCACTGCACCGGCCCCGCACCTCCTCTCTGCGAGCACCACTGCTGCACCTCCTCACCGCCACACTCATCCACCTCCGTCTCCACTACTGTGTCACGAGGCACTCCCCTGCACATCCGCCACCGACCGCGTCGCCCTCTCGCCGCCCCCACTATTTCTTCGCACCGTAATGCCCCACACCGGTGTCGCAGCTCTTCCCCTCTCACCATCACCCACCATTCGCGGCAACCCCTCCATACATACACTACACCGCACCTCTCCGGCAGCCATCGTCTGTGAGCTCCCTCTCCCACTGTACCCCGCCTTCGCTCATCGCCGCTCCGCCTGCTAACCCACCGCCGGCTGCCACCCTTATCTCTCCCATCTGCTAACGTCCACCGTCTACCGTCGCCACCATTCTCTCTCGCTCCCTCTCGACTACTCAGACACGTACACCGCCGCCCGCCTTCTTCTGCACACGCGCACTCCACAGTCACACACCGTGGAGTCGACTTCACCCTCCACGGAGTCGACTCCACCTCCCTCTTCTCACCAACGCACACACCCCCCCTCTCTACACTCTTTCTCTCATTGTCTCACTTCTCCCTCTCACCACACACAATTTTCAATTTCATTTTTTTGTTTTCTTCTTCTTCTATTTTTACATTGATTTAAATCCCAGCTCTCTCTCTCCACATATCTCCTTACTTCTCTCTCCAAATTCCTCTCCCTAAAGCTCTCTCACGGTAGCGTCCGCACCCCACAAGCTCGTGAATTTTTAAAGGGAGGTCCTGCCAGATTCCGAGTGTTCGCGCACACGAGAGAAGGCTGTTCCGTCACACCGTACGCTCACGCCATCCTCACGTTGCTGAAGCTCTTTTAGAAGCTCGAACATCGGCATCCCTATAAGCATTTTCTCCCCTTTGTTTTTCTTTCTCTTTCATTCTGTTAATCGCATGCATCATTCGTGATTTCTATTCGTGTCGTGCTTCCCTCTTTGAGAGGGCCTTGCATCTTTGTGCATCTTTGCACATCGTTTCTTTTATCATCATTTTCCACCCTTTGTGCCTAAAGGGGTTTTAAATAACACCGACCAGGTGTATAGTTGTTCATGATTTCACCGCTTTCATTACAAGGGACTGATACTATAACGCCCCGAGATTCGATTCCCAATTTGTGGGCATATTTTTTTCTTTTCTTCCATCAGACCTCGAGACATTTACATCGTACGTATCACGGAAGCACTCATAGATAAATTCACATGAGAGAGAGAGAAACCACAATTACAAGAAATGTATATATCATCTCAACCATTCATAAACCCAAAGAAAGTACATGTCCATTGTTCCAAATACACACGAGTCCATACATATTTACCAATCCATAATTAACCATATATGAGAGACAACATCCATAGCCTACTCTGACAAAGGAAGGACTAAACTACTCCTCGATCGCAGCCTCTTGCTCCACCTCCTTTTCCGTATCTCCTGAAAATCGTGTCACAAAGGGGTGAGTGTGACGCTCAGTAGGCAGCCTAAACAAATCGGGGTTAACTCACATTTATATAACCAAATTATATACATAATTCAGATGTTAATATTATCATAATCCATTCATTCACACTTGCTTAAAAATAATTGATTCAAAATGTTGACAACCAAAGAGTGCAAGAGGCCTATCAAAACCTTTCTAAGAGCTTCCAAGGGACACAATAGGTCTATCAAGAACTCATGAATAAATGGTGAAAGACGGAACACAAATGGATCAAGTTTGATGGATTTCGAAGTTGGATCTACTACCTGACAGAAGTCGGTTGACCGAACTGGGCCATCGGTCGACCGAACTGTAAAAAATTTCAGACCGGCCAACGCTGGGAGATTCGGTCGATCGAAATTCTCCAGTTGGTCGACTAAACCCTGGATAATGAACTGCTGCGTCGACGTAGCTTGATCAATGCGTCGACGCAGTGGTTCTTCCAAAACCCAGATTGGACAGAATTGGGCTGCTGCGTCGATGCAGCCTGATCATTGCATCGACGCAGCAGCTCATTCCAGAAAGCCCATTTAACCAGATTGAATTGTTGAGTCGACGCATCCAGCCAGGTGCATCGACGCAACAGAAGAAACCGTGTAGTGAAATCCCTATCTAATAGGTAGAATACTCATGCATGCACTAAATTCACAAAGAATGATTAATTTACACATTTCCATATTTTCATGAGTTACACATCTTACATTATTCATGGAAACAAATAGCTGCCGCAAACACAGGAGGCCCACACACATAATGAACGAAAGAGTACTACGCAGACCCGAGAGTGAACTCCCACCAAGACTCCTACCGCACGGGATGTTATGTATCGCCGTCCCCTGGGTCCTGTGGCATTAAATATCGTCATCCCACAGAACGAACCAGCCGAATCAATAGGATTTTTGACCAGGGCGTTACGTATCGTCGTCCCTTGGGTTCCTTTACTTCCGCGGCGTTACATATTATCGTCCGGCAGAAGGGACCGAAGTCCAACCTCACATAATGCTGCTGTCTTCCATTCAAAAAATTCACATTGTATATGCATTCGTGTTCATATTACAAAATCTGAATCATGCTTAATCTTATCGTATCATAATGTAAACATGCTTCCACATGGTTTTAAGTGAGCTATTCATGCTTATAAGGTTATGGTTGCGGCATGAATCATGATCAGGTCATCAACAAGATCTCGGTTATAGAATTATCAGAATTACCGAATTGAATTATGATAAATTTCATGCATTTGTCATATTTTAACATGCTAATACCGTACTTGAAAATAGAGCTACTGGGCTCAAAAAAAGCTTGACGACTAGAATGTACATAATCTTGATGCATCGAGATCAACGACTACAACTATAGAACTTGACGTAAAGAGCTTGATGACTACGAGATGATCCCACATACCCTTATTCTCTTTTTACGGTACAGAAATTATTTAGAAGAGCGTTCCAATGCTTCGTTGACCCCTAAGATTTGAGAGTAGGTGCCTACCTTGAAGTGCTAAACCGATGATCCAGGGATTAGATCCACACCCTAGATCCTCCTAATGCTTCTCCTTTCAACCCCGGGTACTACAGGATCATCCTCCGCGCGTCGGATCATCCTCGACGCGCCGGATCATTCCCCCATGCACGATCAAGGTCCCGTACTCTCTTCTCACGCAAGAAGGATGGAAGATGGTTGTGTTGTGCCCCTTAGGCACAAGCATATGGTATCTTGTTTTGATGATAGCAACACAGTGAGAGTTTCACAGTGAGCCATTCATTGTGTTTAGTGTACATGCATAACTGCTAGTTACTACATATGCAAACACTTGGTCGATGCATTGCATTCTGTCTGATATCAAGTCTATACATCCATTGCTTCAGTTCAATATCTGCTTTGTGCATACATTGCATCGGTGCATTGCTTCTTCTGTGCATATACTGCATCAGTGCAAACAGTTGCTGCATGCGTCTATTAAGAAGTATGTACATTCTTCAGGTGCATCGGTGCATCGCATCTTCTGTGCATACACTGCATCAGTGCATTAACAGTTGCTGCATGCATTAGCATATACAGAGTCTGTGTAGTGTCTGGCTAGCAAGTCCATACGCTGCTCATGCATATACAGAGTCTGCACACTGTCACAAGTCTACACATTGCATATGTTCGTGCATCAATGCATAAGTCTGCTAAGTCTATACATCGGCTAGGCAGCAACTCTGTACAGCCCTTGCTTAAGGCAAGTCTATACATTGCATGAGCATAGTCAGAGCTCACAAAGTCTATACATTGCAGCACTGCAAGCACACTCAAAGTCCATACACTACATTGTGGCATGCACACTAGCAAGTCTGTACATCGGACTGTTTTAGGCAAAGTCTGTACATCAGACTGTTTTCGGCAAAGTCTATACATCAGTGTCTTGTGCATGCATCATTCAAGTCTGTACAGCCTGTGTTCACAACACAAGGTCTGTACATCGTTCTGCTTGCACAAACGGCAAGTCTATACATTGGCCTTGCTTGCACGAGCTGAAGTCTATACATTGTCCTCTTGCAGCATTAGCACAAGTCTGTACAGCCTGTGTGCTTCTTTCACAAAGTCTAGACATTGGTTCATGCATTGCATACAAAGTCTGTACAACGTCTACATAGTTTGCATTCACGAAGTCTGCACATGCATCTCTTCTTTAACAAGTCTATGCATCGTGTGCTAACAAGTCTGTACATTGCATTCTGTGCTTCAAGGCACACTAAGTCTATACAGTATGTGTGCTTCATGCATTTGTGCATCGTTCACTCTAAGTATATACATTGCTCCATACATTACAAAGTCTGCATAGTGAACATGAAGTCTGTACACGCTTCAAGTGGTAAGTATGTACATTGTTCAGAACGCAAGTCCATACAGCCGTAGTGCATTCGTTCTTGATGTACATACTTTGCTTTGCATTCACAACGTGAAGTCTGTACATGCCTTGTCTTTACACTGCAAAGTCTACACACTACATTGCCTTCATACAGTCTGTACATCGCTTAAACCTTCAACTGACAATTCTATTTCGACTGTCTGATAGGGATTTTTGCAGAGACTGATGACAGGGCACGTGATCCGAGGATGGACGAAGTGCCTAGGATCGTGACACGTGTACAGCAACAGGCTGATAAGCTGCCACGTGGACTGAGGCCTTTGGGAAGGAAATGTAAAGAGCACACGCCCTAGCTGCTGCTGCTATAAAAGGAAGCCTTCTTCCTTAGAAGAAGACTGATCGTGATTGAAGCAGAAGCAGAGGATAGCCTGCACGATCTAGTGTGAAGAGAAGGAGAAGAAAAAGAGAAAGAGAAGAAGAACAGAAGAGAAAGAAGAGAAAAAGTGAGAGATAGAGAGCTCGAGCAGATAAAAGAGGAAGAGAAAGAAAAAGAGAAAGAAAGAGAGACAGATCGATCGGAAGAAGAAGAAGGGCAGAGAGAGGCTTCATTCTGAAGATCAGTCTTCACTGGACCGTGGATCAAATCCAGGCCAGTCAGCTCTGTTGAGAGCCATATTATTTGTGCTTCATTTACAGCTTTCAGTCGCTGTTTGTTTCCCATTTTCTTGTTTCATCTTTTACCTTTCTTCAAGCTGTTAGTCAGCGTTTGCAGAGGTGCTGCCTCTGGACGGGTCAAGCTGTAATCCCCAGCGGTTGCAGTGGTGGATTCCACTGGACAGCAAGCTGTGTTGCTCAGTGGGCGAGGTGAATACCTTGGACAGCAAGTTGTGAGGCTCAGCGGGTTGTATGGCAAGCTGTGATGCCTAGTTGTTCAAGCTGTGAGTCAGCGGAATCCACACTCTGGTTTGAGTGTGGGGTGGACGTAGGTCTGCAGGACTGAACCACCTAAAAACACTCTTGTCCATTGTGGTTTGTTTTGTCTAATTGTGCTTCCGCTAGTTGAATGCTTAGGCGCGCTATACATGTTTGTTTACTGGTTCAGCTGAATCTTTAATTCGCTTTTCAGATTGGCTAAATTTGTCTAGTTAGCATTCTGTTGTGCCCCTGTGGTTTTGATGATGGTTTTGGTGATTGATTGTTGATGTGAGTTAATCAAATGTT
The DNA here is from genome assembly GCA_022559845.1 of Amorphophallus konjac. Lineage (NCBI taxonomy): Eukaryota > Viridiplantae > Streptophyta > Magnoliopsida > Alismatales > Araceae > Amorphophallus > Amorphophallus konjac. Next base: position 78,879,523 of record CM040126.1, read on the forward strand.
CAATCATCTTGCTGTTCAGTTTAGATTAACATATTTGATGTTCAGTCATGCTACATGTCAAACTGATGCATAAAGCATTTATTGCTGTGGTCTTAATGATTTATCTGGTTTTGATGATCGGTGTTTGATGTGAGTCACTGTGAGTCATCCTGCTGAAATGTTCATTCAGGCTTTCATATGCTCAGTCAGTTTATCTGTTTACACTGTGAATCATTGTAATTGGAGTTTCAGACTAATATCTGCTGCATAAAGCTTTCACATGCAGTTACAGAGTCTATACATTGATTGGCAGCAAGTCTACACATTCAACACTGGTCTTCCAAGTCTATGCTTTGGACTGTTCTTCATGTCTGTACATCAGATTGTACATCATCTTCGTGCTGTTTCTGTACTTGAGTTTTCGTGTTGTTTCCCCTCACTAACACGAAAAGATCTCGTGTTGTATGAGCATACAACACTTTGTGTTGATTTCCATGCGTGACAGGAAAGCTTGTATGAGGTTAGACTTCGTGTCGTTTCCCTTGTCTTCATCTTCGTGTTGTTTTAGTGTCTACGTCTCCGTGTTGTTTTTATGGTTCTGTCTAAGTGTTGGTCCTTCGTTTTTGACTTAGTGTCTTTCTCGCCTTGACCACACTTCGTGTCGATTCTTGTTTTTCTTACCTCGTGTCGTTTTCTTCTTTCCTCGTGTAGGACGTATCTGACCTCGTGTCATCTTCCCTATCATGTCTTCGTGTTGTTTTTGTCTTCAACACGTGTTAGTTCTGTTCAGTTCGTGTCGTTGTCAGTCCGTGTTGTTTTCAAACCGTGTCGATTACTGTTTCGACTTCGTGTTGTTTTCAACCCGTGTCGATCACTGTTTTTACTTCGTGTCGTTCCTGTTACACTTAGTGTCGTTCCTGTTTCGTCTTCATGTTGTCTTCACCCCGTGTCGATTTCAATTTCGTCTTCGTGTCGTTTTACTTCTTGTCATTTTGACTTCGTGTCAAATTACTTTGTTGTCTCCATGACTTCGTGTCGTTTCTCCGTCTCAGGTCTTCGTGTCGTGTTTTCCACACCGCGTGTCGTTGTCGCTTTAGTAACCTCACCTCGTGTCGGTTACTGCTGTCTCCATGTCTTCGTGTCATTTTTGTTTCACTGCGTGCAGAACATTGCAGCACCTCGTGTTGCTTTCTGTATACCACCTCGTGTCGTTTCCCAGTGAATCTCGTGTCATCTTTTACGTCTACTTGTTCAACCCCGTGTCAACTTCTGTGTTCGTCTTCGTGTTGTTTTCAACTCGTGACGGTTTTTGTCATTTCACTTCGTGTCGTTTTCTTATTCTGTCTTCGTATGTACCTCGTGTCGTTCCTTTTGTAGTGCTTGTTTTGTTACAGTGACATCGTGTCGTTTCCTTATTCTGTCTTCGTGTTGTCTCCGTGTTGTTGCCGTTTGTTAGCTCGTGTTGTTTCGTTCTAACCTCGTCCAGGTTTCTTCTAAAACGCTGTTCTTCTGATAAGTCTATACAGAGTTGTTCTTTAAACTGATGACTTATCCGATACCCTGTTTTACAGGTGCTTTGATCGTGAAGCTTAAGGAGGGCACGTGATCCGAGGTTGGAATAAAGCCTGCTGAGAGACTGCCACGTGGTCCGAATTCTTAGGGCTGGAAATGTGGAGGTCACACGTCGTGGCTGATGATGCTGCTGCTGCTATATATATGAGACCTTCGTCCACAGATGAAGGTGATCGAGTTGGCGAGAAGAAAAGCTCATACAGAGAGCCATGATCCAGATAGAAAAAGAAAAGAGAAAGAAGAAGAGCAGAAGGAGAAGAAGAGAGGTAGAGAGCTCAAGAAGAGTGTGAAGAGAAGAAGAAGCAGAGAGTAAGAGGAGAGCAGAAGAAAGAGAAAGAAAGATAGAGAGTGAGCGAGAGAGCTCGTGGAGAAGAAGGAAGATCTTACCTGAAGATCCGTCTACTGGACCGTGGATCAAATCCAGGCCAGTCAGCTCCGTTGAGAGCCACATTGTGCATTTCATTTTTCAGCTTTCTGTTTTGCTGAAGTTATTTTCGTTTATTATTTTTCCTTTGTTTTTATCCATTTACTGTATTTCCGATCCTCTGTAGAGAGGTCGGGGTTCCTCCTGTGGGCTCAGGAGAAGGGAGACTTTGTGTCTTCGATTTGCAAGTAGCTGGGTGCTACTTGTGGTTGGTACCCTCCGGTGTGGAGGAAGAGAGACTTGCGTCTCTGGTTGCCTTTGACAGGGTGTCATCGGTTGTTTCACTCCGGGTTGGAGGAAGGGAGATTTATCTCCGGTTGTGCTTCCCTCTGGGGTTCAGAGGAAGAGAGACTTGGGTCTCTAGGTTCCCCTCCGGGTTGGAGGAAGGGAGACTTGTCTCCGGTTCTGGGCTTGTGGATTCAAGTCCAGGGGTTCCCTCCGGGTCTGGAGGAAGAGAGACCGTGTGTCTCTGGTTTGCTAGTGACTGGTGTCACTAGTGGTTCCCTCCGGTTGGGAGGAAGAGGGGAGGGTGTTCCCCTGGTCAAACTGTGTGGCAGCACTTGTTGCAGACTGAGTCTGCTGTTTCTAGCGTGAGCTAGTGGAAGCCACACTCGGTTTGAGTGTGGGGTGGATGTAGGTCTGGAGGATCGAACCACCTAAAAAACCCCTTGTGCATTGTGGCTTGATTTGTTCATTTGTGCTTCCGCTAGATGAATGCATAGGGGCGCTCCATGTGTTTGCTAACTGGTAGAACTGAATAGTTGACTAGCTTTCAGATTTGGTAAATCTGTCTAGTTAGCATCATAGTTCTAGTTTGGGCGAAATTTTATATTGAGTGAAAGTCTTGTTAGTATTCTAGTTTTCAATTGGGTGAAAGTTTTTTAAACGAGTTATATTCATTCACCCCCCCTCTGAATACTGCACTGAACCTATCAATTGGTATCAGAGCGGGTTCCTAGCTCAACAGATCCAACGATCTGAAGGGGATCCTGCCATCGTGTGAAGTTTCTTATCTGTGTGTGTGTCTGTCCTGCTGCTTGGATCTCTCATCGAACAACTACTGTTCTAAAATTGTTTGTTTAAATGTCTTCTCTCGTGATATTTGATGGTTCAAATTACAGCAGTTGGTTGGGCGGCATTGGCATTCACCTGAGTTCCATTAATCCTAAATTATGGAATCTCATATCAAAGGGCCCACACAAAGTGCCTCAGGATGAGGCCAGATGGTCTAGGAGGGACATGAGGAAGTTTAAAGAGAATACTGAAGTCTTTAATATTCTGAGAGACTCAGTAAATATTGACATGTTTCCTTGTATTGCAGGTTGCTCAACAGGAAAAGAAATCATGGCTCAAGTGAAAGCCATACATGAGGAAAAAGGTGGACTGTGCTTAGTCGGAAATGGAGGAGACTATAGTGACAGCCATAATCCAGCAGATGATAATGGCAAGGCAAGCTCAAATGATCAGGAAGAGGATAATGATGAGGAGGTAAACATCTTCGAAAACTTCTCTTTAGATGATTGGGAGAATGCATACGCTGAGTTGTTCGAGTCTCATGAACAATTAAGAAAACAATACAAGAAATTGAAAAATAAAAGTGATCGAAGTAGTTCTACTCCACAATGTGAAAATTGTTCAAATATACAGAAATCTCATGACGCCTATTTATCTGATTTCCATATGCATAAAAACCAGAATGAAAAATTGATGAAAAAACTTGAATGTGTTAGCTCTGAATTGGATATTGTGAAATCCGAAAATGAATGCCTTAAGAAACAATGTGAAAAACTTCAGGCTCAAACAAAATGCTCTGATAATTCTGCTTGCAATGAATGTGCATTCTTGAAAGAATTGATTGAAGATTTAGACTCTAATGATAATATACAGAAGAAACTAATCACTTCCTTGAAGGAAGAAGATGATTCACTACTGAGTCAGAAGAAGGAAACCGATAAATTACAAGATAAGCTGATTGAAGAAAACCTGCATCTGAAGGAACAAAACAAAAAGCTAATGGTTCTTAATACTATTTTTTCTGAAAAATGGCTGACAGTTGAAAGAGGGAAATCTATTCTGAAAGAAAATGAAGTGAGTATTGAATTCACATTGACACAAGAAAATGAGACTCTGAAGAGTCTGAATGATGAATTGCAAAATCAACTTATTTTGTGTGAGGACCACATTGTGTCTTTGGAAAGAGAAATTGAAGATCTAAGAAACTCCCTGTCAAAATTTGTTAAGGGAAGAGACAATTTGAATAAGCTCCTTGGTGCGAATGTGAATTTTCAGAAGGAGGGACTGGGTTACAGTCCAGACATGAAGAAGGCTGAGAAGGCTTTTGGAGAAAAATTGAAGACTGTTTTCGTTAAAAGTTCAGAACAAGAAACGCCCTCTACCTCATTCTCACCTCAGTACAAAAATCAGAAAGAGAATGAAAAACAGAAAACATATAGAAAGAACTCCTCTATGCATATTGATCACAGTCCTCACCCACACTCGCATACATCTAGAAAGAAAATGATCTGTCACTACTGTCACAAACACGGACATTTGATGCATGATTGTAATTTGATGGAAAAGGATGACCTAGCAGCTGCTCAAAACAATCAGGCTAGAAAGCATGTCCCGTGGGATAAGAAAATTGATTGTTATAACTGTGGAAAAATAGGACATGTTGCTGCACAATGCTGGTCAGGGTCGTTTAGAAGAAACTCCCTTCAATGTTCTCATTGTAGAAAGCATGGCCACACAGTCAAAGACTGTTGGCATATCCAGGGTAGGAATGAGAATTTCAAATATGCTAAATTTCCTACAAAGAAAAATGACTTTGGAAGAAATAAAGTTGCATATAAAAGAAAGATTTTTACATGTTCTGAATGTGGTAAGCTAGGGCACAAAGCTGCCAACTGTTGGCTAGCTGATTATGGAAAGAAAAATTTTCATGATAATCAAAGAAATACTCATGCTCATCTACATAGGCATCATACTTCAGCTAATTCGGCGGTGTCATGTAGATATTGTGGAAGGCTTGGTCATTCCATGAATAATTGCTATCTGATGGAATTTGATGACTATCCTGCTAAGAAACCTGATGGGGGTAGTGCAGGACCCAAGACTGCTTGGGTCTCTGCAGGATCAACTTGATTGACTTGCTGCAGGTGTGCCTTGGAAGGAGAAATAAAAGGGGTCAACCAAGGCACTCAAAAAGAAAACCCCATGATTCAATTCAGGTCAGTTCTGAAATCTGTTTTAAATTCATTATCTGAACTTGTGAGTATGAAAAATGAGAATTCCATGTTGATTTACTTGTTTGTTGTATGATCTTCTCTTGTCTAGTTGATCAGTCTGCATTCCAGACTCAGCTATTGAATTCAACTCTGCATATCTGATGCTCTTCTCGTACTATATGTTGAACTGAATTTGAATGCTTCTTTAGTATATACAGTTGATGCACTATACAGACTCTGCGTCCATGCATGTGTTTTGTGTTAATGCATTGCATGCTTGTTATTGAATGCACACTTGGACTGATTGTGTATAGACTGATTGTCATTACATGTGTCAATGATGCTGTTCAATGCATGAAGGACTGCTTTATGTTGCATTGTCATACATGATCATCATGGTATATTAAATGGAACAAGTTGAAGGGCATATGGAGTATGTCTGGATGCTACTGACATGTGTGAGGTGGTCCTTGGACCAAGTCCTCCGCCTAGTACCATGGGTCTAGTCTTCATGTAAAACAGTGAATTGCATCATATGTTGAAAAATCTGAAAAAGGATAAAAATGCTCATGAATTGGATGCATAAACCTGAATTGATTGCATACTTGTTTAATGTATCCTTGGTGCATAGTCTGCATGTAGGACAGTATGTTGCATAGCAAGTTAATTCTGTGTTTGCATAATCATTCCTCATCAGCATTGTCTGAATTGATACCTCTGAACTCTACTCATCTGAAGTGCATATATGTGATTTGCATGTATGTTTAAATGCATATTGTAAGGGGGAGTCAATGCATTGCATATAGGTTGTCAAATGCATACATTTTTCAGATTTCATAGCATATCCTTTCTTATTGATTTTGTTGACAAACCTTGATCATATTCTGAAAACTTTATGCTTCAAAATCTCTCTTAACAATTGGTAATTCTCCTATCAATTGGTATCATTTGGCTTCAGAATTCTATCAGTCTTTCATGAAGATTTCAATGGGCTATTTCGATCATAAATCTGAAAATCTTGAACTAGAAATCTTCTATTATACGTTTTTATGAATGACTGAAATAACTCATGTGGTTTAAGTTTAATGTATTCAATGAGTTTGGCTTTAAAATCTCTTAAAAATATCTGAAGCATGTTTAATAAACCTTAACCATCTGTTTCATGCTATGTCTTGTGAAAACTCCTGAAATCTGCACTTTTGAATACATGACTTTAATTGGTTAAGTACATGAGATTAATATTATTTTGAAGCAAATGAATGTTTCTGAAATATCTAAAGGGTAATATCTGTCAGAGCAATGACATTGGTCACTGAGAAACACAAGTCCAAAGGACTGTGTCATGAGGTGCCTTAGTTAACTCTGTAAAATGAGAATTCATTGAAAATCAGGCAGAGCAATGGCATGCACACTGAGAAATACAATTCACTCATTAAAAATTGAGCTGTAGTGTGTCATGATGTGTAAATGCTAACTCTGTTCACATAAGGCATGACAGTTAGTCACACTAAGGGCTTAGGGATATTGGCCTCTGATCAAGATATATCCTCTAGTTACAAGGTGTGTACTGAACTAGAGAGCATGTAAAATTTGTAGCAAGGAAAATTGTTGAATAAATTAAAATATCTGAATATTGATGCCAAAATCAAATTGCTACAACCCTAGACAAAATCATATGACTTCATAATTGCTTGATTTCAATACAGATGCATGTAATTGCGAAAGAAGTCAATAAGTTTGATTGTGTAAGAGAAAGGGAGATTCATCAAGATAAATATGAGGGCTTGGTTCATTTTTATTAAACCATGGTTTTAGATATCAATACAGAATTTTATTGATAAACTTTGCATACATCATGTTTAAACCATGCTGTTCAATAAATGTCATTCATAAGCCCTTATGATAGAAGACTTTGAAAACTTATGTTTTAGATTTATGAGATTGATATCTCTTTGAAAAACTGCCTGAAATTTTCTGGATTTGGAGCATCCTTGAAAAATCTGTTAACTGAATTTCTTCTGCTCATGTTATTGGTTCATTAACCTGAACTTCTCCTTGTTTGCCCCTGTGGTGTCCTTCTCATCCATCTCATAAGATTCCACTTATTGAGGGGGAGATTCCAAGTCTTGCATCAATTTCATATCAATTGGCATCTATTCAGGGGGAGCATTCTTTGTCACACTGAATCATGTTCATATTATTTGTGACCTTGCATTCACATACTTAGGGGGAGTATTGCATTCCTTGTTGCATCTGCATTTTTGCATTTAACCCTTCCCATGGTTTATTTTGTTTATATCAAAGGGGGAGATTGGTTGCCAAAAAGGGAGAATCATGTTCTTGAAAGGGGGAGAAATTGACTGAACTTTTATACATGATATAATTTCTGTAATTATTTTTTCTTTTTGATGAAGTCAAAGGGGGAGAATAATTTGAGTCTTCAGAAGCCTCACATCATCAGAATGACTCAATATATTGAAAGTGTTGCCATCATCAAAAAGGGGGAGATTGTTGTGCCCCTGTGATTTTGATGATGGTTTTGGTGATTGATTGTTGATGTGAGTTAATCAAATGTTCAATCATCTTGCTGTTCAGTTTAGATTAACATATTTGATGTTCAGTCATGCTACATGTCAAACTGATGCATAAAGCATTCATTGCTGTGGTCTTAATGATTTATCTGGTTTTGATGATCGGTGTTTGATGTGAGTCACTGTGAGTCATCCTGCTGAAATGTTCATTCAGGCTTTCATATGCTCAGTCAGTTTATCTGTTTACACTGTGAATCATTGTAATTGGAGTTTCAGACTAATATCTGCTGCATAAAGCTTTCACATGCAGTTACAGAGTCTATACATTGATTGGCAGCAAGTCTACACATTCAACACAGGTCTTCCAAGTCTATACTTTGGACTGTTCTTCATGTCTGTACATCAGATTGTACATCATCTTCGTGCTGTTTCTGTACTTGAGTTTTCGTGTTGTTTCCCCTCACTAACACAAAAAGATCTCGTGTTGTATGAGCATACAACACTTCGTGTTGATTTCCATGCGTGACAGGAAAGCTTGTATGAGGTTAGACTTCGTGTCGTTTCCCTTGTCTTCATCTTCGTGTTGTTTTAGTGTCTACGTCTCCGTGTTGTTTTATGGTTCTGTCTGAGTGTTGGTCCTTCGTTTTTGACTTAGTGTCTTTCTCACCTTGACCACACTTCGTGTCGATTCTTATTTTTCTTACCTCGTGTCGTTTTCTTCTTTCCTCGTGTAGGACGTATCTGACCTCGTGTCATCTTCCCTATCATGTCTTCGTGTTGTTTTTGTCTTCAACACGTGTTAGTTCTGTTCAGTTCGTCTAAATTGGCTACCATACCTGCTAGATATGTGACTGTTAGTGCAGGACCCAAGAATGTTTGGGTACCTGCCCATGCCAAATAGTGTGCTAACTTGCAGGTGTGCCTTGGTGGGAGAAATAAAAGGGGTTAATCAAGGCACTCAAGAATGAAAACCCCATGATTGCACTATTTCAGGTCAGTTCCAAAACTCTGTGTTTAAATTCCATCATCTAAATTTGTGAGTATGAAAGATGTGAATTTCATGTTGATTTGTTCGTTTAATCTCTGATGTCTCTTCTTGTTTAGCTGACCAGTCTGCATTCCAGACTCAGCTACTGAATTTACTCTGCACATATCTGATGCTCTTCTCTTGCACTGATTGCACTATGTAAATAGGATGCTAGATGCACTGCACGATCATTGTTGTAGTCGATGCATACCTTGCACTGTGTTAGAATGGGTCATTTAGTGCATGAAGTCGATGCATGTGTCACATGTCTGCATATATCATTTGCATGACTATTTGTGAAATCTGCTTTGCACTGTATCTCCTTGCATAACCCTGGTATATCAAATAGTAAGTTACTAAAAGGTAGGGAAATCTGTCTGGAGGTTCTTACTATGTGTGAGATGGTCATTGAGACCAAGTTCTTCGCCAAGTACCAAGGGTCTAGTCTTCATATAGAGCAGTGTATTGCATATCATCCATTTTGAAAAATCTGAAAAAGGATAAAAATGTTCATGACTTGGGTGCATAAACTTGAAATGATTACATACTTGCTCTATGTATAATTGTTGCATAGTCTGCATGTAGAACAATGTATTGCATAGCATATCTTTTGCATCTTGGTGTAGATTCCTTTAAAATCCACTTAAGAAAAATATTAAGAATAAGCAAACAATAAACAATAGTGGAGATAAAACATGCACGAGGTGCACAAGAGGAGTTTGTGATCGCCAGAGACACGAGGCCTCAAAATATAACAATAAAAATCATGGAGGGATCGCGAAAAATACCTTGAAAGTGCGGGGATGTGAGTACTCCTTTTCTCTTCAAAATCGGCCGGCCGATGAAGAGAATCTTTCAACTTTGGTTACCCTTGCAAAACAAAGACAACAACACCAAAAGATATGGATTAGAAATAATGTGTGTGTAGCATCAAGTTCATAATAGAAAGGTGAGCATGATAACATATGAAATACACACCTTAAGGGTGTTGGCCCTTAAACCCCTATGCAAAGAGGGTGTGGGAGGTATGAATGCATGTAAAAATATAATGGGGAAAGAGTGCAAGAGATGCACTAAAGGGGAGATCTCAATGATAGTTGAGAAAAATTAATATAATAATGAAACATGATGCATGCATGAACTAATGAAAAAAAATACAAATAAGGGGGAGATAAGATAGAAAAATCTTGTTTGGTGGCTCTTTTGGCTTGAATGCTCGATGGGAGAAAGGCTTCAAAAGGGATGAAGACTTGAACCGTGAAGAAGCCTCTCCTTAGCCAATGCCACCCTACCTTCGGTTCCTGTAAAAAGAAAAGAAAACAACAGAAGAAAAAGAGAAGAAGCAGAAGAAGAAGAATAAGAAGAAGAAGAAGAGGGAGGCAGAAGAAGAAGAAGAAGAAAAAATAGAAGAACGTCAGCGGAGAATAAGAAATATCGGAACCGAAGAAGAGGAGTCCAACCCATTAACAGAGCTCGGAAGCTCTATTAAATAGGTTGAGGAAGAGATAAACATGGGCAAGAGTCCTAAGAGGGAAATGATAAGAATGGGCAAGAGCCCAAACCAAGTAGGCATCTATCGAAGCAAGGACTCTCGGGGGAAAGGGCGGCGAAGCCAGAAGGTGAAACACGCCTTAGTTCAGGGCGTCAATTTATGAATTGACGACTTGACAGAGGGCGTTTCTCAAAAACACGCCCTGCACAAGGGCGTTTCTCAAAAATCAAATTTAGCAATAAAAATTCCCCATATTTGAAAAATGTAAAAACACGCCTCAATCAAAGCCATTTTTAAAAACACGCCCCGTGGAAGGACGTGAATTTGAAGAGCTCAAACGGGGAAGTCGGTCAAACCTAAAAGAATTAACGCCCTCAGGTGAGGTCGTCCTTTCTTTAAGAAACGCCCTAGATTAAGTCATGTTTTAAGAAAACACGCCCTTACTCAGGTCGTAAATTCAGAAAATTCAGAAAATAGAAAAATGGGGAGAAATAGATAAAATGGGAAAGACACGCCCTAGACAAGGGCGTGTTTCAAAAACACGCCCCTGATGAGGGCGTGAATTCATAAAATAGAGATAAATGCCCAGAAAATCCAGAAAAATAGGAAAAGGGAGATAAATGGGGAAAAATAGGAGAAATCAGGGGCAATCCATGAAAAGTGGGAAAACCACTCAAATAAGCTGATTTGAGGGTCAAATGGGGCATCGCAGAGCGATATGAAATATACTCAAAATAATATCAATTTTGGCGTGTCTACAGCTGCCCCGCCTTGGCGTCTGCTTTGCAAGGGAGCGTAGCAAACTGAAAAGTAGATACCAAGGTGTGATGAGACACGCAATCAACATCACTTGATGAGAATCAAATCAAAAGCACGAGATGAAGCAAATCTCGGGAAATCCAATGAAATCAACAATGTTTGGATAAAAGGGGAGATGCGCACGCGGTGCACGAAGGAGATAAAAAATGATCAACTTCCAACGCGGTGGAAGTACCCCAGGTCACAAACCTGTAGGTTTCACCATTGGGGAGCGGTTACCAGCCAGTGGACGTGCTGCAGCCAAGGTGGATCAAAGGAAAGGAGATTAAAAATAAGATGATAAAAATCCAAACAAGGAGCTTTCGAGAAAAGACCCAAAACAGCGACAAAACGAACTGAGGATTCAATTCGGCAAGGAAAATCTCATATCGAGAAAGATTAAGATCAATTCAACTCTCACATCAGCTTATCAGAATGATTTTTCAACAATTGTTTCAAATTCCTACATGAATGCATGCTGGGTTTAAAGGGAAAAATTAAATCAAACGAAAATATAGAATAATCAAGGATAATATTGTTAAACTGCCAAGACTGGGTCAAGAAACCAATTCTGCGAGGTGATACTAAGTCGGAGCCCGTTTATCCACGCACCAATTCGCAAAAGGGAACCATCGTCCCCAATCTTGGACGGCTCAACGGCCTATCCGTGTGACAAGACTCCTCTGGAATCATCATTGTTTTTGATGAAGGGGAACTCAAATTCCAGTTTTACCAAAGCCACAAGGTCCTCGATATAATCTAGTAACATATGTAACATATAGTAGAATGCATACAGGGAGAGATGGTGGAGCAATAAGTATGGGGGAACTGAGAGATGAGCTGCAAGCACCGTGGGACTTTGATGATGATGCCTAGTCGGCGGGACCAAGAGCTTCTTATCCTGCGCTCAAAAATTCATTAGCCAAGATATAAAAGATAACAAACAATGAATGAGGTTTTTAAGCATAGCATGAATAAGCATCAATAAGCAATTACAGTATAGACCTCAAAGCACTCAAAGCTTGGTGTGGATAGCATTCAAGCATGAATCACAGCGAAGCATGTTTAGCATGAATAGCATTGCATTGCAAAAACATCATTGTCTGTTGTTTCATTAGGAGGATGTCAACTTGGCATAATCAAAGTTTGGAGTTGAAAGATTGAGGAATACCCAGCGGCAAAATTAATCAGATGAAAAATTAGCAGGAATTTGATTGAATGATCTCAAGATGATAATCAGAAGAATAATCAATAGAATTTGATTGAAAGATCTGGAGATGAATAATTAAAAAAAATGCCCAGGGTGGCATGATAATATCGGGAAGAATCAACGGCTTGATAGCAATGATTGGAGAAAGGACTCATCCCGTGCTCTTGGTCCTTGTAAAAATGGTTCCTGCAGAACACCATCAGAATACAATGCAAATTTTTTGGAGTTTTGAAATATGCAAATTTTATGAGTTTTCAAAAATTTTCAAATGTTTATGAATTTTATAATATGCAAATTTTTGTGTACTTTTGGAAAGATATCCAAATTTTTATGGATTTTGGCTTAGACATCGCAAATGCAGCATCAAAGGGTGTTTATTAAACCACTGACTAGGGGTCCTCGTTCCTTCCCTTTTCATTAAGATCTGTCCAAAGCCGGGCGTGCATGGAAAGTGGCGTCCTTTAACCGACCGCCATTGATCAATGGTGCCCCTACCAAAGCCATACCCGAGAAACATTCGGTCTTGGAGGGAGAAGAGAAGAAAATTTGGAGATAAGCTTTATGCAAGATGGGAGATATCGGAACTTGAATTCCTTCCAAGGTATTAACCCTCAAAGAGGCGATCTGTTGCGCTGGGGCTTTATGCCTTTGATTTTTAGACCCTTGACATGCATACGACCAGGGTTTTCCCTGCGGGGACTTTGCCACTCTTGTCATGCCATAATTCACAATTTTGAATTTATTGAAATTTTGATTTGATTTTTATAATAGCCCTTTTGGCGAGATGTATATCATGAAAGCTCATATGAAAACTCATATTGATGTTGATTTTGGGTCAAGACTGCCCCTATTTGAGACTCCTCTCGTATTGGGGATTACCTAGGTTGGTCATCTCATCCGTCAATCTCTTGCACCTGCATTCGGCCGAGTAAAGGAGAGAAAAGACTTTTAGATATACTCATGGCATGGCCAAGGTAGCAACGGTGTTTAACCAAAGAAGCCGGCTAAGGACGCCGTGAAGTGTGTGGAATGCCCAACCGAGGGTTACTTTTAAACAAGCGGGGAGAGAATGTTGTATTCCCAATGCTGGGTTCTTTATCAACCAAAGTGCTGCAAAGCAAGTTTAAAGACTCTTTTTTTCGAAATGATTCAATCAAAAGCCTAAGATAAAGGTTTAAAACACCATTCTTAATCTTGTTAAGAAGCACTTCCTTTTGAGAATCATGCGTGAAGAAATGGGGTAATGATATCATAAAAATGCGCTTACGCCAATATGTTACCTTGCAACCTTCATAGAAGCAGCTGCTGCTGGAGGTGATCATCATGGGATTTGTCCTCTTTTGCAGAAAAAAGATTGGAAGCAAAGGATTGAAAGTGGCTTAATCAAGACGGAATGGTGCCCAGACCAGACTCAGAGGAAATAAGGAGCGAGGGCTAGAACTCCCTCACTAAGGTGCGGAGACCCTGATCACATGGAACAGTCTACAGAAGAAGCGGAAAATCAAGAAGAGGGGTGAGGACTAAAGCCTCGGAAACAATGGGAGAAGGGGCAAATGCCCAAAGCAGTGGATGTGGAAGAAGTTGGGTCGGACCCAGAATCAGGATGAATTGGAAGAAGAAATTGGTAGATGGAAAGAGGTGGATCCGGAGGGTCCGGAGGCAGAGGAGGAGAATGGTGATAGGAGGAATCATCCGGGGGCTCCGGAGGGATAACGAAAGAAGGGACGCGATGCCCTGGGGAGAATAAAGGAGGAGAATCGTGATAGGAGGAATCATCCGGGGGCTCCGGAGGGATAACGAAAGAAGGGACGCGATGCCCTGGGGAGAAATAGGGAAAAAGATGATGAAAAAGATGACGGAAAAGAAAGAAGAGAATAAAAGATATGGAGTCCCGGAGGAGCAAAAAGATGAATTGAAGGAAATATGGAAGGTCCGGAGGTTCCGGAGGAATGAAATCAGGAGGGTCGCGATGCCCTGGGAGATGATAGAGAGAATAAGACGGAGAATCCGGAGGTTCCGGAGGGATAAAATCAGGAAGGAGAAAGTGGAAAGGGGCGTCGTGCCCGAGGGAAAAGTCCGGAGGTTCTGGAGGAGGAGAATGAAAAGGGGCGTGATGCCCGAGGGGAAAGTCCGGAGGTTCCGGAGGAGGCAAATAGAAAGGGGCGCGATGCCCGGGGAAAAGATGGAGACAATCAGGTGGAGAATCCGGAGGTTCCGGAGGGATGAAATCAGTAAGGAGAAGATGGAAAGGGGCGTCGTGCCCGAGAGAAAGGTCCGGAGGTTCTGGAGAAATAGAATCAGAAAGGGCGAGATGCCCAAAGAGGAGGGATAAAATTCCTGGAAGTTCCAGGGAAATGGCAGGAAGGGGGACGCGATGCCCCAAGGGGAGTGGATAAAAGGATGAATATGAATAAGATGGAAAATGCGGAATATCCGGCGGTGCCAGAAGGCGAGGAAGATACGGGTTTGGAAACCCGGGAAGCAGGAGGTGCAAATGCATGTAATGGGATGGATGCGATGAATGCATGAAATGCAAAGAATATGAAGAATGTGAAGGGCGAGAGGATGAGATCCTCCTCCTAACCCTGGGAATGGCCCATGAAGAAAAAGTGATAGAGATGGATGAATAGAAAGTGGAGCAAATAAGGGATGGCCCCTTAGCATTAAGATAACTGCCCCTCCACGGCAGTGAACATGTACGGTCAATTGGCCCAATAAAAGAAGCTTCAATAGTAAAAGACAACTCCCTTGGAAAGCAAAGATCAATAATGTGGGGGAGTTGTAGAGTTGGAACGGGAAGCATTGAGTTGCCCATTGAATGTGGTGTATATGGAATGTTGAGCAAAATGGGCATTCGCCCCTTGTAAGGAATAATGAATTCTGGATTGGAAAGTTTGAACAAGGGGTGCCCTGCCTGGCCCTTGGATGGCATCAATTCTTGGCATTCTTCCCTGAGCAATGGCGGTGACTTGGCCTCTGCGACCATGCTCGGCACAATAATCCGGATTGGCATCCGGTAAATGACTTCTTGAATCTTGAATCGCATAACCGTGGCCACATCTGTCTTGCCCGGCTCTTGATCACCTTCGGCACAAGTACTTGCAGAAGCACTCCCATTCCGAGTAGTAAAAGGAGGTGAAGCGGAGGCGGAAGGCTTTGTGAGTGGTGGAGGTATAATGGAAAGTGTTGGCGTAAGTGGAGGCGGAGGTTCAAACACATCAAGTTTCTCCCTTTGCTTGCAAGCGGTCGGGGTTAGCTCGAGTGCAAAAAGTGGTGGGTCCTGCTCAGGATTAGCCATAGGTAAAGGTGGAGGGTTATGTGGTGGAATAGGCAAAGTGGGTTGAGGCGGTGGTAATGGTAGGTCATTTGGAGGAGGTTCAGTGGTAGGCTTGGCGTAGGCCGATGTGGAGGCTAATGACTTAATAGGTGGAGGTTTTATAATGGAAGGCTCAGCGGTGGCTAATGGTGTGAAGGTTGATGATATAGTGGGTGTAGGTGTAGTTGGTGGAGGATTAATGAAAAAGGGGGACTCAAAATGTGCCGGTGTGGGTGATTGAAGTATCGACCCATCATCGTAACACCAGTTAGTCTCATAAATGGGGGTTGGATCGGGGACGGTGGCTTCGTCCTGAGCAGGAGGTTCATCGAATGAAAATGGGGAAAGCGGAAAGTTAAGGAAACTCGGAAGGGGTGCCTGCGGAGCTTCATCATCATATACCGGCTCGTATTCTTCAATTGCCGGTTCTTGCTCGCTTGGAATATCAACGCCGTAGTCGTCCATCCTATCCTTCCATTCTCTCTCCATCTTTGTAATCTCATCCAAAGCGGCATGGAGAGGATTGACTGGAGTAGGAGGAGCCGTGACCCTCTTTATTTGTTCCTCCATCGAAATAATCTTATCGAGGAGAGTTTGCTGGAGGGGTGTGACTTGAACAACCGAGGGTTGGCAGGGCCTTGAAGGAGGAGGGGCCGCATAAAAAGGCCGTGGAGGGGAGTTGACGGGATGACCCGTAAAAGAACCCGAACGGGCCGGGTTGCAAGGAGTAAATGGGCCTTGGGGCCGTGAGGGAGGAGGAATAGAAGGAGGCGGGTGTCGGACCACCCGAGGAGGAGTGTGAATAGGAGGAGATGGGTAATGGGCTACCCGATTAGAGGAAGGAGGTGGTGGGTGATGGGCCACCCGTATAGGAATAGAAGAAGGTGGAGATGCAGGAGATGCGCCCTCAACGGCTGCCTTAAGGGCTTGGATCTGTTGAGGGGTGAGATGATCTAATGCATGCAAGATTTGGGAGACCTTCTCATCATTGGGAGGAGACGGTCCCGTTGGAATAGTGGCTCGTGATTGAAGAGGGGGACCATAAGAATGGACACTGCCCATGGGTCGGGCATGACCATGAGAATAAGGACGTGGTCCCTTGAAAGAATGGTGAGAATGCTGATTAACATGTTGAAATTGAGGATATGAAGTGCTAGGTTGTGCATCCTCATGAATTGAATTGAACATGTTTCTATCATGGTAAGCCATTATATAATCAAAATTCTCAATAATTATGCAAATAAGCACACAAGTTGGAATGATTACCGTGATTTTGATTTGTTTGAACCTTGGTGAATTAATGATTTTATCAAAGTTTTGAATGATTCACACAAAGGGGGAAACCTAGTTTCAATATGATTTGAACTTCAATGCCAACTAGGGATCCTCTCTCACCGTAGGCCAACTAACTCGGGACTTCAAAAGGGTACAACCTGCCCGGCGTCCGTGAGGGAATCCACGGGTGCGGGGACTTACGGAGGCTTGGAAAAGGGATTTCCGGTCCAAAGAGACGGAATGCTCAATGGAGGGTCGTCCCGATTCCAAGGGGGTGTGTGGATCCTAATGAGGAGAGAGGAGGTCTCCCAACCCAAATGCAAATATGTGTAAATGCAACAGATGTATAACAGAATATAAAATATGAAGAAATAAACGGGGAAGCACGGCGAAAACACAGGAAGAAGACGCCCTGGGGCAGGGCGCTACTAATCAAAAAGACGCCCTGGGGCAGGGCGTGAAACACTGTGGGGGGCCCACAGGCAAGGTAAAACGCGCCCTGGATCAAGGCGCTAAAACTAAAAGAAACGCCTCTGGCGAGGACGTTAAAATGCAATAGATGCCAACCAAGTCAAAGAAACGCCCTGGGGTGAGGCGTTACAAAGGAAAGGACGCCCTTGGGGTAGGGCGTCAAATTATAAAACGCACCCTGATGTGGGGCGCTACGCAACAAAGAAACGCCCTGCTCTAGGGCGTGAATTCTCAGTGTAGGAGATATGAATAAAAACGCCCTGTCAGAAGGCGTTACTCATGAAAGAGACGCCCTTGGAGGAGGGCGTTAAACGAAAACACGCCTCTGACAGGGGCGTGAATTAGCTTCCTTCAGAAACTCCTTCACGGCCAGAAATGACAGAAGCACTCACAGTAGCAGGGCAATCAACAGATTAAAAGAATCATGCTCATCAAAATTTTAAATAAGTGGAAATTTTAAAACAAATCTATTCAATTGACAAATCACTTAGGGGAGAGTGCAAAGCACAATGGAGGGTGCCCGAGGGGCACAAAAGGGGGACGCACCGAGGGTGCAAATAAGGGAGATGGCACACGCGGGTGCCTAAGGGGAAACGGGTAATAGATGAAGAACACAAAGGGTCCCACCGTGATCGCCAATTTGTAGATTCTTTAAAATCCACTTAAGAAAAATATTAAGAATAAGCAAACAATAAACAATAGTGGAGATAAAACATGCACGAGGTGCACAAGAGGAGTTTGTGATCGCCAGAGACACGAGGCCTCAAAATATAACAATAAAAATCATGGAGGGATCGCGAAAAATACCTTGAAAGTGCGGGGATGTGAGTACTCCTTTTCTCTTCAAAATCGGCCGGCCGATGAAGAGAATCTTTCAACTTTGGTTACCCTTGCAAAACAAAGACAACAACACCAAAAGATATGGATTAGAAATAATGTGTGTGTAGCATCAAGTTCATAATAGAAAGGTGAGCATGATAACATATGAAATACACACCTTAAGGGTGTTGGCCCTTAAACCCCTATGCAAAGAGGGTGTGGGAGGTATGAATGCATGTAAAAATATAATGGGGAAAGAGTGCAAGAGATGCACTAAAGGGGAGATCTCAATGATAGTTGAGAAAAATTAATATAATAATGAAACATGATGCATGCATGAACTAATGAAAAAAAATACAAATAAGGGGGAGATAAGATAGAAAAATCTTGTTTGGTGGCTCCTTTGGCTTGAATGCTCGATGGGAGAAAGGCTTCAAAAGGGATGAAGACTTGAACCGTGAAGAAGCCTCTCCTTAGCCAATGCCACCCTACCTTCGGTTCCTGTAAAAAGAAAAGAAAACAACAGAAGAAAAAGAGAAGAAGCAGAAGAAGAAGAATAAGAAGAAGAAGAAGAGGGAGGCAGAAGAAGAAGAAGAAGAAAAAATAGAAGAACGTCAGCGGAGAATAAGAAATATCAGAACCGAAGAAGAGGAGTCCAACCCATTAACAGAGCTCGGAAGCTCTATTAAATAGGTTGAGGAAGAGATAAACATGGGCAAGAGTCCTAAGAGGGAAATGATAAGAATGGGCAAGAGCCCAAACCAAGTAGGCATCTATCGAAGCAAGGACTCTCGGGGGAAAGGGCGGCGAAGCCAGAAGGTGAAACACGCCTTAGTTCAGGGCGTCAATTTATGAATTGACGACTTGACAGAGGGCGTTTCTCAAAAACACGCCCTGCACAAGGGCGTTTCTCAAAAATCAAATTTAGCAATAAAAATTCCCCATATTTGAAAAATGTAAAAACACGCCTCAATCAAAGCCATTTTTAAAAACACGCCCCGTGGAAGGACGTGAATTTGAAGAGCTCAAACGGGGAAGTCGGTCAAACCTAAAAGAATTAACGCCCTCAGGTGAGGTCGTCCTTTCTTTAAGAAACGCCCTAGATTAAGTCATGTTTTAAGAAAACACGCCCTTACTCAGGTCGTAAATTCAGAAAATTTAGAAAATAGAAAAATGGGGAGAAATAGATAAAATGGGAAAGACACGCCCTAGACAAGGGCGTGTTTCAAAAACACGCCCCTGATGAGGGCGTGAATTCATAAAATAGAGATAAATGCCCAGAAAATCCAGAAAAATAGGAAAAGGGAGATAAATGGGGAAAAATAGGAGAAATCAGGGGCAATCCATGAAAAGTGGGAAAACCACTCAAATAAGCTGATTTGAGGGTCAAATGGGGCATCGCAGAGCGATATGAAATATACTCAAAATAATATCAATTTTGGCGTGTCTACACTTGGTGTCAGGGGGAGCTGAGAATTCTGTTCAATACATTGAATCTTTTTCACTTCTCATTGTCCCCATTCAATTCTGTCATATTCTTTGACATCAGATGCTATTGAACCATATTGCCAATTGCTATCAATTCTCTTAACTTTCACTGAACAACAGCATTGCTTCTGGTTTAGTGCATTGAGCTGTAATTATTGCAATTGTTCATTCATAAGAATCACATTTACAAATTGAAAGGAACTAAAGGTTTAACTTTTATAAATAGAAGAGTTAAGTGTCTGCACTTCAGAACTTGAGATAAAAGAAAACTTTTATAGCTCTTAATCTTTGTCTCATGGTTAGAGTAGAATTTTTTTTTATATACCTGAATGTGTTAATCTGGAAATGTCTAGAAAAGGTAAATAGAGTGTGTACTATTTTTTTTTAAACAATCACTCTAAAAGAAATAAGGGCAGCAGTAAATAAAATCATAAAAGCAAAGAGCTGAACACAGTGACAGAGCAATGGCTGAATTGCACTAAGAAACTGTGATCTCCTCCAAAGAAGTAGGAGAATTCATAAGTCATGAAGTGCTTCAGACTACCTCTGTTCATATGGTCAACTCTATAGGGGGAGTTGTCACCAAGTAACTGGGGGTACTGGCCTTTGATCAAGGTGTACTCTTAATGTCAAAGGTGAAAATTGTTCCTTGTGGGTCTTGATCTGAAATAGATCTAGTAGTTTATGCCTAGTAACTGGGGGTACCTGCCTCTGATCAAGGTGTACACCTAATGTCAACAGCATAAATGCCACTGGTCTATTCACTTAGCTCAGTTTCTGAAAAATCAAAAGTGAGAAACAAACTGCTGTAACCCTTTGAAAAACAAAAGTCATTGAGTGTAAATTATTTTTCTCAATACATATTCAAGTTGCCTTTCTTGAACTTCCATGTTTAATCACAAAGGGTATTATTTCTGACTTATCTATTAAAACCATGTGCCTTAGATTCATTGCTATAAATGGTGTCTCTAAATCTTTTTCAGTGGTCAGCTGCTTTACTCTATCTTTATCACTATTAAACCTGAATTCTTTTTCAAGACTGTATATTGCTGAGTCTTATACTTTAACAGTTGTTTATAATCATGCTTATTTTATGAACCAATGCTTCAGCTGTTGTGTAGTGACCCCTTACACTATTCATGTTCCTTCCCTACCTTTGATCATCTGTTTCATCTGTCCATATTCCTTCTCAAAGGGGGAGCAATAGTTCAGGGGGAGTTATTCTTTCAGGGGGAGTTTGAGCTGTTCTTAGAGAAATCTGCAATGCATTCTACATGTTGCACTCATGTGTTTCTTTTTGATTATGTCAAAGGGGGAGAAAATTTGTTTGGTGACTCACTGTCACTTTGTTGCCATCATCAAAAAGAGGGAGAACGTTGTGCCCCTTAGGCACAAGCATATGGTATCTTGTTTTGATGATAGCAACACAGTGAGAGTTTCACAGTGAGCCATTCATTATGTTTAGTGTACATGCATAATTGCTAGTTACTGCATATGTAAACACTTGTTCGATGCATTGCATTCTGTCTGATATCAAGTCTATACATCCATTGCTTCAGTTCAATATCTGCTTTGTGCATACATTGCATCGGTGCATTGCTTCTTCTGTGCATATACTGCATCAGTGCAAACAGTTGCTGCATGCGTCTGTTAAGAAGTCTGTACATTCTTCAGGTGCATCGATGCATTGCTTCTTCTGTGCATACACTGCATCAGTGCATTAACAGTTGCTGCATGCATTAGCATATACAGAGTCTGTGTAGTGTCTGGCTAGCAAGTCCATACGCTGCTCATGCATATACAGAGTCTGCACACTGTCACAAGTCTACACATTGCATATGTTCGTGCATCAATGCATAAGTCTGCTAAGTCTATACATCGGCTAGGCAGCAAGTCTGTACAGCCCTTGCTTAAGGCAAGTCTATACATTGCATGAGCATAGTCAGAGCTCTCAAAGTCTATACATTGCAGCACTGCAAGCACACTCAAAGTCCATACACTACATTGTGGCATGCACACTAGCAAGTCTGTACATCGGACTGTTTTAGGCAAAGTCTGTACATCAGACTATTTTCGGCAAAGTCTATACATCAGTGTCTTGTGCATGCATCATTCAAGTCTGTACAGCCTGTGTTCACAACACAAGGTCTGTACATCGTTCTGCTTGCACAAACGGCAAGTCTATACATTGGCCTTGCTTGCACGAGCTGAAGTCTATACATTGTCCTCTTGCAGCATTAGCACAAGTCTGTACAGCCTGTGTGCTTCTTTCACAAAGTCTAGACATTGGTTCATGCATTGCATACAAAGTCTGTACAACGTCTACATAGTTTGCATTCACGAAGTCTACACATGCATCTCTTCTTTAACAAGTCTATGCATCGTGTGCTAACAAGTCTGTACATTGCATTCTGTGCTTCAAGCCACACTAAGTCTATACAGTATGTGTGCTTCATGCATTTGTGCATCGTTCACTCTAAGTATATACATTGCTCCATACATTACAAAGTCCGCATAGTGAACATGAAGTCTGTACACGCTTCAAGTGGTAAGTATGTACATTGTTCAGAACGCAAGTCCATACAGCCGTAGTGCATTCGTTCTTGATGTACATACTTTGCTTTGCATTCACAACGTGAAGTCTGTACATGCCTTGTCTTTACACTGCAAAGTCTACACACTACATTGCCTTCATACAGTCTGTACATCGCTTAAACCTTCAACTGACAATTCTATTTCGACTGTCTGATAGGGATTTTTGCAGAGACTGATGACAGGGCACGTGATCCAAGGATGGACGAAGTGTCCAGGATCGTGACACGTGTACAGCAACAGGCTGATAAGCTGCCACGTGGACTGAGGCCTTTGGGCGGGAAATGTGAAGAGCACACGCCCTAGCTGCTGCTGCTATAAAAGGAAGCCTTCTTCCTTAGAAGAAGACTGATAGTGATTGAAGCAGAAGCAGAGGATAGCCTGCACGATCTAGTGTGAAGAGAAGGAGAAGAAAAAGAGAAAGAGAAGAAGAGCAGAAGAGAAAAAGTGAGAGATAGAGAGCTCGAGCAGATAAAAGAGGAAGAGAAAGAAAAAGAGAAAGAAAGAGAGACAGAGTGATCGGAAGAAGAAGAAGGGCGGAGAGAGGCTTCATTTTGAAGATCAGTCTTCACTGGACCGTGGATCAAATCCAGGCCAGTCAGCTCTGTTGAGAGCCATATTATTTGTGCTTCATTTACAGCTTTCAGTCGCTATTTGTTTCCCATTTTCTTGTTTCATCTTTTACCTTTCTTCAAGCTGTTAGTCAGCGTTTGCAGAGGTGCTACCTATGGACGGGTCAAGCTGTAATCCCTAGCGGTTGCAGTGGTGGATTCCACTGGACAGCAAGCTGTGTTGCTCAACAGGCGAGGTGGATACCTCGGACAGCAAGCTGTGAGGCTCAGCGGGTTGTATGGCAAGCTGTGATGCCCAGCTATTGTTGACACCTGAAATATAACTGAGAACAAAGATGAGACCAAAGAAAAGATTGAATTAGACATGAAGCTCTCAGAGATTCCTGCAAAGCCAGAATTACAAAATAGTCGCCACTAAAGCTACCACCCGGCTGAAGCCCTCCCCGGCCAAGCTGATGTCCGGTGTTGTCATCACTCAGACGGCAATACTGATGAAGAATTACAGTCTACTGACTGATGAGAACCCCAGCAATGTTCTGATAAGATTATGTCAACCCATCAACTAAAAAGACCTTCACCCGTTCTGGCGGATTCGAAGGACTGACAAATGAAAAGACAGATTAGGCGTCCCTAAAGCCTAGTGATAAAAATAAGTAGAGCAATAAGAAAAGGAGTCGGGGGCCTAAATGGGCCATGGCGCCGAAAGCCCTTCACCACGGCCCAAGACTGGCGCCGAGAAGCCTTTACGCCGGGAGCCTTCACAATATGCGCACCGGGAGCCTTCGCAAGATGCACGCCGGGAACCTGATATGTGCACACCGAGAGACCCATGCCGAGAAGGGGGCTGCTGTGCCTATAAACCCCCCCCCCCCCCCCCCCTTGTTCATCACGCACAGAGAGACACACACAGAGAGGAAAAAAGAAAAAGAAGAAGAAACCTCATCCAGAAAACAGATAGAAAAAAGAGAATGAAAAGGGAGCGAGTGAAGAAGCTGCTGCGAAGCTCGAGAGAAGGAGAAGGTGGGGTGCTCGGGGAGGGAGAGGAGTCAATGCTCCGCCCTCCCCCATCCTCCTGCTATTCCGAACGGGTTTTCTTTTCTTCTCTCATGTATTCTTTCTACCCTTGTATGTGGGATTTCTTCTACTCGAAGGATGTTCAAAGTCTCATTTCGACTATCATCCGAGTTATCTCGCTGTAGCCAATGAAGTATGAATAATAAAGATGGTGGAATGAGTAGAAGCTCGAGTTTCTTTCTCTTACCCCTCTCTGATGATCGTGGTAGCTATCATTTCGGTTGCGGATTTTTGATCGATGAGTCCATGATTTCAGGTGTCTGTCGGTAGTCCTGGCGGCTGATAGGTATTCCCTGCTGCTTGCCTCTCTCGCAGCCCCGGGGGAGTTGGTACAGAGCCCCGATCCTCACCTCCATGGATCCCTGGGCTTTGTCCTCTCTCTCTCTCTCTCTCAGGGTATCTGTCGTCCCCTGCATACATTGATTGCTCGAATGCTTAGGACTCTGATAATCCCTTGTGTTTATACGCATGCCTGTTTAAGATGGGACGGAGCCAACAAAGCCCCAATCCTCACTGTGGATTTTTGGGCCTTGTTTTCCCCCCTCTCTCCCTCAATGTCATCGATGATTTAAACGTCGCGGAGTCCGTGATTTTCTTCTCAAATTTCTCAATCCACTAGGGCCATTGCAGGGATCAGAGGTTGTCGTCTCTCGATCTCCTGGATGGTCGGCAATACTGATGGCGTGAAGCCTGTTCCTGAGAGCTCGAAGGCCCGGTGACTCTGATCCCTCGAACCCCTTTCTTCTGTGACCCCCTGCTGTCAACCTGGTAGGCCCCTGGCTCTTTCCTCACTTGCCTCCTGAATCCATTCCCCAGCCACTGTCTGAATCCTGAGAAAAATCCCTAGAATAGAGCACCGTAAAACCCCATAAGTCCTCACGGCGCTCAAGCCCAACACCTTCTCGGCGCCAAACTCTCCCGACGCCGAGCGCGCCGGGAACTCTCGCACCGAGATCCTCATCTTCCCCCTTTCAGCACATGCCGAGAGACCCCTTCGTGGCGCGCCGGGAACTCCCTTCAGCCCGCGCCGAGAAGCCATGCCATATTTCTGAACCCTCACGCCGAGAACCTCTTTCTTCTTGGTCTGAACCTTGATCCCCATGTTGTACCCACCCGATGAATATACATAGAGCATTTGGCATCCCTCAGGAAATAAATCAATGGGGAGTACCTCCCCTACATTGTTCTGTTCCGATCCGGATTTCTTTATAACCTTATGGACCTAAAGGGCTATGTCACTACATGTGCTCCGACGGGTTCCGAAGGAACATCAATCGATGCTATGGATGTGGGCGATGGCCCCGGGCCTGGTGCCCCCCTTCTTTTCCGGCTTTCATCCCGGCATCCCGTGGATGATGGCTTATCTCCTCTTGGCATAATCCAGGATAAAGGGGATATGCTGCCAAAATTCATTCACATCACCTTGAGTGATCATGGTATTCTCTCCTAACCCCGCTGGCCCACGGAGTTCTGCCCTTGCATGTTCTCCGATGGTCTTCCGAAGGGGGATATCAATAAGACATCGCGCCTGCACAGGGTGTGTCATGTCGCACCGTTCCTTATCCGGATTCCGGGTTAGATATACCCGATCTTTTACGGATCCCCTCCTGCCGCTGCATGGGTGGTTTCCTATCCCCATCGGGCATAGTCCAAGGTAATGGGGACATGCCGCCAGATTTGCTCTGCATTTGATGTATCCTCGCTTCACTCAGGCCATTTAACGCCCTGCTGATGAACCAACCCTCTCTCTCGTTTGAGTCTTATTTTTTGCCGCTACCTTCCTCCTATTTTTGGCGTTTAATCAAGGGTTGTCCTTCTTAGGAAGGGCATAATTAACGTCATAGCCTTTATGGTATGACGGACTTCGGGTCCCGACTCGGACTTCACAATCGACTGATTAAAAGTCAGATCGAGCGCATAATAAAATTGTCACCCCGGTGACTGGCACGCCAATAAATCAATAAATAACAAATCCATATATATATATATATATATATAAAACTAAAAAGCACGTTCCACAGCTGTTCAACCTATGAGTCAGCGGAATCCACACTCTGGTTTGAGTGTGGGGTGGACGTAGGTCTGCAGGACCGAACCACCTAAAAACCCTCTTGTCCATTGTGGTTTGTTTTGTCTAATTGTGCTTCCGCTAGTTGAATGCTTAGGCGCGCTATATATGTTTATTTACTGGTTCAGCTGAATCTTTAATTAGCTTTTCAGATTGGCTGAATTTGTCTAGTTAGCATTCTAGATCTTATTGAGTGAAAATTTTAAAGGGCTGATCCATTCACCCCCCTCTGGATCCAACGCACCAAACCCAACAGGTTGAAGAGAATGGTTGCTAAAGGCTTACCACCTATGAAACCTACCTCCTTATATAGTTTTCAAGCCTCCCAAGGGTTTACCCACGTCCCACAAGGGTCAAACCCGCTCCAAGGTCGCTGGTTTGAAGAGGTGTTAATGCTATGCACCTCTTTGGGTTTGAACAAACGTGACCCTTCGACCACTGGTCATAAAAGCTATTGGACATGCTCGTCTGTTGGGATAGGGGTTGGTACGTCTTCAGATAAAGTCAAGGGGACTTCCAGATCTAACCTTGGGTCATGGTTTCATCGAATTTCAGTATCCCTAGCATGAGTTATGAGTTTCGTAATATTAATATTTATTTTCCCCCGTTCCAGTCGTGACCTTTCGGTAGCCCGAGGTAATGTGAATATAACTCTAGTATCCAGGCGGAATTTAGCCTCGACTTCAACATAGAAGATGTAGATAACATCCCATTCAAGATTATGGCTTTGGTTTTAGGTCATTTCACTAACTCCAAACGAAGTTATGAATTTCTAATTAATTTCTTGTGAATTCCCCAAACAGTCACACCTCTTCATGATGGTTGGTGACAATGAGCTCAAAACCTTGGGTTCTGGTGCGAATTGGGTTTCTATTTCAATAGAAGAGTTTGGTTTAAGGGTCAAAGCTTTCTAATGGACCTGATTTCAGCCCATTTGGATAACTAGGGGCTAAGATATCCTTATATCAATAGGTGGCAGCATTTTCTATGACTGTTTCGACCTATTTTCATAAACTCCCTCTTAACCCCTATTAGGCCTTTTTCCAAAGTTATAATCTTCATCAAAGTTGTTCCTTACCCCATGGCCATCGCATGGGCTTTGGTTTCACCTAATTTGACCTTCCTAGATTAAGTTATGAATTCCTAAGGATCCTTCAATATTCTGTTTAAATTTCTAGTTCATTGTGTTGATGGGTCCAAATTGCACCCAATTGGGCCAGTGCCCAAATTGGTAGTTCTAACATCCTCTCCCCCTTAAAAATAATTTCATCCTCTAAATTAACTTGAAAATCTTTAAGATTACTTACCGAATAGTTGAGGATATTCCTGGCGCATCTTGTCCTCCGGTTCCCATGTTGCTTCCTCGAAATGAGAATTCTTCCATAACACTTTCACCAGCCGGATGGTTTTATTTCTCAACACCTATTCCTTCCAGTCTACGATCTCACTGGGCTGCTCCTCATATGACAAATCTGCTCGAACCTCCAAGGGCTCGTACTCTATAACATATGAGCCATACGGGACATACTTCCTGAGCATGGAGACGTGGAAGACCGGATGTACATGCGACAAAGCAGGCGGGAGTGCAAGTCGATAAGCCACCAATACATCCTCTTCATATCTTAAAATATCTTAGTGCTTCCAGGATGGATGGAGAACTTTGATCTGTGAGCCTCCTGCATCAATTCCCTTTTCAATTCCACATCATCTGGTACACAGATTCTTTCTTGGAACATGATCAACCCATCGATCCCCACATGGAAGTCCTCATTGTTCAGTAGCTTCTACAATGCCATATCCTGCTTTTGCACCTAAGCAATTCTATCTAAGTATGTAGGTCTAGCTGACAACCCAGCCAAAAGGCCGAATTGCTTCATTTTCTCGGGTTCTGATTCAATCACACCCTCCATCGTATTCCATTCTCGATGCAAGCTCAACGCCATCAATTTATGGCTGAGAGCATCCACCACCACATTCGCCTTGCCTGGATGGTACTGCAAGGCAAAGTCATAGTCCTTCAACAGTTCAACCCGCCTCCTTTGCCTCAAATTGAGTTCCTTCTGAGTGAATATATTCTTGAGGCTCTGATGGTTGTTGAAGACCTCAAACCGAACCCCATATAAATAGTGTCTCCAGATGCGCAAAGCATGGACCACTACGGCCATTTCAAGGTCATGAGTGGAGTAGTTCTTCTCATGGTCTTTCAAGTGTCTTGAGGCATAGGCGATTACTCGGCCATCTTGCATTAGTACACAACCAAGGCCGATCCTGGAGGCATATGTATAAACAGTGAAGCCATCATTCCCTTGAGGGAGTGCCAATACTGGGGCCGAAGTCAACTTTTTCTTGAGCATCTGAAAATTGTCTTCACACTCTTCTGACCAGATAAATTTTGCTCCTCTCCTGGTTAACTTGGTCATTAGGGCTGCAATGGTGGAGAGGCCTTCGATGAACCGACGGTAGTAGCTTGCCAAACCAAGGAAGCTTCTGATCTCCATGACTATCTTCGGTGCTTGCCACTTTGTCACTGCTTCAACCTTGCTAGGGTCCACAGATATGTCATTCCCGGATATAACATGTCCGAGAAACATAACCTGATCTAGCCAAAATTCACACTTCCTGAATTTGGGTAGAACTTGTTCTCCCTGAGAGTCTGTAGAATCACTCTCAAATGCTGCCAATGCTTCTCCTGATTGGCGGAGTATATCAAGATGTCATCTATAAAGACCATGTCAAATTGATCTAGATAAGGGCGGAAGATCTGATTCATCTATTCCATGAACACAATCGGTGTATTGGTCAACCCGAATGGTACTACTAAGAACTCGTAGTGACCATAATGAGTCCTGGAGGCTATATTCGACACATCTTCGGGCTTGATTCTGATTTGGTGTTAACCCGTCCTCAGATCGATATTGGAGAAGACCTTAGCAGATGGCAATTAGTCAAATAATTCTTCAATCCTCGGTAGAGAATACTTGTTTTTAATGGTGGCCTGATTAAGCTTGCAGTAATCAATGCACAGCTGCATAGCCCCATCTTTCCTCCGCACAAATAAGACTAGTGCTCCCCATAAAGACACACTAGGCCTAATGAAGCCTTTGTCTAGCAACTCCTGCAACTACTTCCGAAGTTCGACAAGCTATGCCGGAGCAATTCTGTATGGTGAGATGAAGATAGGTGCAGTGCCCGATACCAGATCAATAGAGAAGTCCACCTCCCGAACTGGTGGCAGTCTCGGTAGATCCTCTGGAAATACATCAGTAAATACTCAGACCATGTCCAAGTCTTCCAAAAATCTCGACAGTGCCTTCTTCGAGTACCACACTAGCTAAGAAATAATCACTTCCCTTGCTAATCAGCTTGGAAGCCCTTATGGCTGATACCATAATTCTCCCAGAGTTGCTTTTTGGGCATTGGAAGAAGAATGTCTCCTCCCCCGGCTCCTGAAAGATCACTCTCTTCCGACGACAGTCTAAGAGAGCATAGTGCTTGACTAACCAATCCATTCCCAGAATGAGATCGAAGTCGGCCATATCTAGGATGTACGCTTCCCCTAGCAATATCCTCCCATTGATGTTGACTTCTAAAGTAGGGATCACAAGCTTGGTGTGGACTTATTTCCCGGTTGGTGTACTAACTACCATCTCCCCGAAGGATGTGGCTTGGGGTCTGTTCTTCAATTGCTTAGCAAAACTAGTGGATAAGAATGTGTGTGTAGCCCTGAAAAGATAACAACTATTAAGTGTGAGGGTTTGTTTTTAATGTGTTCTAAATATACTCTACCCTTCTTCACTCTAGCATATCTCTTCTTCTACTACTTGGACAATTGGAATGGTTGTAATCATGGTTTGTCTCTCGTGCGGTGATACCACTTTGTAATGCCTCGAGATCCGATTCCCACTTTGTGGGTATATATTTTTTCTTTTCTTCCATCGGACCTTGAGACATTTACGTCGTACGCATCACGAAAGCACTCATAGATAAATTCGCATGAGAGAGAGAGAAACCACAATTACAAGAAATGTATATATCATCTCAACTATTCATAAACCCAAAGAAAGTACATGTCCATTGTTCCAAATACACACGAGTCCATACATATTTACCATTCCATAATTAACCATATATGAGAGATAACATCCATAGCCTATCCTGACAAAGGAAGGACTAAACTACTGCTCGGCCGCAACCTCCTCCTCGACCTCCTTTTTTGTATCTCCTGAAAATCGTGTATCACAAAGGGGTGAGTGTGACGCTCAGTAGGCAGCCTAAACAAATTGGGATTAACTCACATTTATATAACCAAATTATATACATAATTCAGATGTTAATATTATCATAATCTATTCATTCACACTTGCTTAAAAATAATTGATTTGAAATGTTAACAACCAAAGAGTGCAAGAGGCCTATCAAAACCTTTCAAAGAGCTTCCAAGGGACCCAATAGGTCTATCAAGAACTCATGAATAAATGGTGAAAGACGGAACACAAACGGATCAAGTTTGATGGATTTCGAAGCTGGTTCTACTACCTGATAGAAGTCGATCGTCCAAACTGGGCCATCAATCGTCCGAACTATAACAAATTCAAGACCGGCCAACACCGGGAGATTCGGTTGACCGAACCCTAGATAATGAACTGCTGCGTAGACGCAGCTCGATCAATGCGTCGACGCAGTGGTTCTTCCAGAACCCATATTGGACAGAAATAGGCTGCGGCGTTGACGCAGCCTGATCATTGCGTCGATGCAGTAGCTCATTCCAAAAAGCCCATTTAACCAGATTGAACTGTTGAGTCGACGCATCCAGCCTGGTGCGTCGACGCAACAGAAGAAATCGTGCAGTGAAATCCCTATCTAACCGGTAGAATAGTCATGCATGCACTAAATCCACAAAGAATGATTAATTTACACATTTCCATATTTTCATGAGTTACACATCTTACGTTATTCCTGGAAACAAACAGCTGCTGCAAACACAGGAGGCCCACACACACAACGAACGAAAGAGTACTGCGCAGACCCGAGAGCAAACTCCCACCTAGACTCCTGCCGCACGGGGCGTTACGTATCGCCTTCCCCCGGGTCCTGTGGCATTACATATCACCGTCCCACAGAACGAACTATCTGAATCAATATGATTTTTGACCAGGGCGTTACGTATTGCCGTTCCCTGGGTTCTTTTACTTCCGCGGCGTTATGTATCGCCGTCCCGCAGAAGGGAGCGAAGTCCAACCACACAGAATGCTGCTATCTTCCATTCATAACATTCACATTGTATATGCATTCACGTTCATATTACAAAATCTGAATCATGATTAATCTTATCGTATCATAATGTAAACATGCTTCCACATGGTTTTAAGTGAGCTACTCATGCTTATAAGGTTACGGTTGCGGTATGAATCATGATCAGGTCATCAACAAGATCTCGGTTACAGAATTATCAGAATTACCGAATCGAATTATGATAACTTTCATGCATTTGCCATATTTTAACATGCTAATACCGAACTTGAAAACAGAGCTACTGGGCTTACAAAAAAGCTTGACGACTAGAATGTACAGAATCTTGATGCATCGAGATCAATGACTACAACTATAAAACTTGACGCAAAGAGCTTGATGACTACGAGATGATCCCACATACCCTTAGTCTCTTTTTATGGTATAGAAATTATTTAGAAGAGTGTTCTAATGCTTCGTTGACCCCTAAGATTTGAGAGTAGGTGCCCACCTTGAAGTGCTAAACCGATGATTCGTGGATGAGATCCACACCCCAGATCCTCCTAAAGCTTCTCATTTCGACCCCGAGTACTGCAGGATCATCCTCTGCGCGCCGCATTGTCCTCCACGTGGTGGATCATCCACCCACACACGATCAAGGTCCCACACTCTCTTCTCATGCAAGAAGGATGGAAGATGGTTGAAGAGAATGGTTGCTAAAGGCTTACCACCTATGAAACTCACCTTTTTATATAATTTTCAAGCCTCCCAAGGGTTTACTCACATCCCACAAGGCTCAAACCCGCTCCAAGGTCGCTGGTTTGAAGATGAGTTAATGCTATGCACCTCTTCGGGTTTGAACAAACGTGACCCTTCGACCACTGGTCATAAAAGCTATTGGACGTGCTCGTCTGTTGGGATATGGTGGTACGTCTTTAGATAAAGTCAAGGGGACTTCCAGATCTAACCTAGGGTCATGGTTTCATCGAAGTTCAGTATCCATAACATGAGTTATGATTTTCTCAACATTAACATTTATTTTTCCCCGTTCTAGTCGTGACCTTTCGTTAGCCCAAGATAATTTGAGTGTAACTCTAGTATCCATGCGGAATTTGGCCTCGACTTCAACATAGAAGATGTATCTAACATCCCATTCGAGATTATGGCCTTAGTTTCAGGTCATTTCAATAACTCCAAATGAAGTTATGAATTTATAATTAATTACGTGTGAATTCCCCAAACAGTCACACCTCTTCATGATGGTTGGTGACAATGGGCTCAGAACCTTGGGTTCTGGTGCGAATTGGGTTTCCATGTCAACAAGAAAGTTTGGTTTAAGGGCCCAAGCTTTCTAATGGACCTAGTTTCAGCCCATTTGGATAACTAGGGGCCAAGATATTCTTATTTCAACAGGTGGCAGCGTTTTCTATGACTATTTCAACCTATTTTCATAAACTCCCTCTTAACCCCTATTAGGCCTTTTTTCCAAAGTTATAATCTTCATCAAAGTTGTTCCTTACCCCATGGCCATTGCATAGGCTTTGGTTTCACCTAATTCCGACCTTCCTAGGTTAAGTTGTGAATTCCCTAAGGATCCTTTAATATTCTATTTAAATTTCTAGTTCATTGTGTTGATGGGCCGAATTGCACCCAATTGGGCCAGTGCCCAAATTGGTGGTTCTAACAGATATTATGATACTGTTGTTCTGATCCACTCGGTGTTTATTTTCTTTCAAGGGTAACCACCAACGGAAAGCCCTCTCCTTCGGCCGACCGAAGGAAGAGGAAGAAGGAATCCATGACATTTCCTGTGCCTGAGGTCAAAGCGATCATTCTTCCATTTTGGGGTCTCTAATCATTAGCAATCACACCGTTCTTTCATTTTGGGGTCTTCAGCCCCTGGCGGTCACATAATTAACACACGCGCACTCTTTTGTTTCCTTTCGTTCCTATCACTCCTTTCATTTCTGTTAAAACCCACGGAGAGTCATTTCCCGCAGCGGCCCCCTTCCCCATTTTAATAAGCCCTTCCCCATTTAATTTCAGTTCTAAAATCCCGCAGAGAATCAATTTCTTGCGGAGGTTTCATTCGTGCAATTTCTATTTCTGCCTTTCCATTCCAGTTCTAAAATCCCGTGAAGAATCAACTTCTCGCGGAGGTTTCATTCATGCAAATTCTATTTCTACCTTTCCATTCCAGTTCTAAAATCCCGTGGAGAATCAATTTCTCGCGGAGGTTTCATTCATGCAATTTCTATTTCTACCTTTCCATTTCAGTTCTAAAATCCCGCGGAGAATCAACTTCTCACGGGGGTTTCATTCGTGTAAATTCTATTTCTGCCTTTCCATTCCAATTCTAAAATCCCGCAGAGAATTAATTTCTCGCAGAGGTTTCATTCGTGCAATTTTTATTTCAGTCTTTCCATTCCAGTTCTACAATCTCACGAAGAACCAACTTCTCGCAGAGGTTTCATTTGTGCAATTTCTATTTCTGTATTTTCATTCCTATTCTTAAATGCCGCGGAGAGTAACTTCTCGCGATAGGTTTAATTTACGCCCTTTCCATTACTGTCATTCTCCTCTTTCCCATTTCAATTATAGTCTAAACCCCATGGAGAATAACTTCTCGCAGCGGTTTCATTCACGTTGTTTCTGAAGAGGCGTGATCTCATGCTTAGTCCTGAGCCGTACGATGCTGGGCAAGCTCTCGTCATCGTCACCACGATAGAGGATCTACAAAGTAGGAAACGGATCAGAGGAGCCCAAGGTTGAGACCCCGGGGAAAACCCTCTGATGCTTAATTCAGCAAGCTGATAGAGCGTAGGTGGAAGGGGAGTAGGAGAAGGAGTGAGGAGCACGAGATCACTCTCCACCAATGGGTGTGGTGTTAGGCGCTCAGGATCTACCTTTACTTTGGAGGGTTTCCCTTGGTTTTTATAATGTTCTTCTCCGTAAGGCGCTTGGAGGAGGCAGAGAGTATACAGGGCGTTACTCGGCCGTTTGTGACTTAGTCGCTTGGTCTCCCCTTTCATTGACTCCCGATCTTCCCTCCTACCGTTACGGTCGAGCACCGCTCGGGCTTTCCCCGTTCGACGGTTGCTCAGGCTTCCAGGCCAGGGGCAGCCTAGGAAGTATTGGTCCGAGCGTCTTTGGGCTTCAAGCTAAATGGGCCCGTAAGTGGGGCGGTTGCTTGCAGATTCTGGCCTATTTGGGTCAGGTTAAACCTGGTTGGGTCGCTTTCAATCGTACATTCATTAGGCCGCTAATTTACCCCTCTCCACTTGCCCCTCTCTTACTCCGGAGCCTCATGATTGGGCTCGGAGAGTAGGGTATAATCGGGTAGGAATTGTGGCTCAGTTGGGGATTGACCGTTTGTGAGCTGTCCCGATCTCAAAATTCAGGGGCCGTTTATTGGGCTATCCTGGCTCAAAGTGATGGGGGGCCTGGGTCGTGGCGGTGTCGTATTGGCTCGGTGGTGCATTGGCTGATTGCGTTTAGGGGGCGAAGATACGGGTGTCCTGTCGCATGGGGGCCCGAGCCTGATGATGACACGCTGCTCTTGGGCTCGAAAATCGCCCTTCTCGGAGTTCAAAACATCGCAGCAGCGGCACTTAGGGTCGCTAGGGCCTTATAAATAGGGGCTTGGCTTGCGCCTTACGTTTTCTCCGCTTAGGGTTTTCTTCCGCCAGTTCAGAGGAGGTTTTATGCATCGGAGACGCGGCCAGAGGGAGCGGACGCTCGCAGAAGTCTTTGTAGAGCTGGCTGAGATTACTGCGGAGGTCGTCCGGTGATGCGCACCGACTAGTGTAGTTAAGAAAGCCGTGCCACAATTTCAAAATAATCGCACTCACTCACTTTTAAAGATATGAAAATCAAATATGTTGTGGTAAGTGGAGTCGATCCCACGAGGAGGAAAAATCCTTATTTCAACAAGTTGGAAAAGTACCTTATGCTTTGAAAACTGAATTTTGAGTGAGATTGAAACTAAGGAAAATAAGGTGCAAGAAAACTAATTAAAGAAGATGAGAGGGTTTAAGAAACGATTTTGGAAGAGATAGAGAGAGAAAAGACCATAATTTACTCAAATGATGAATTTCATTAAGATGATAGTGGAAAGTCACACTATAAAAATAAAAATTACAATATGGGAGTATCAAAGAGAAAAGAGAAGAAAATATAGCCAATAGATGAAGAATAGCGCCGCCTCCTTGCCAAGCCTTGGATGAAGATCGCCTCGCCTTGGAATCCGATGTCGTGAGAAGACCAATTGGAAGAACATCCGCCAAAGGGATATGAGAGGAAATAGAGAAGAAGAAGAGAAGAATTTTATTGTGGAAACATGTGTGTGTGGTGTATTTTGAAAAGAGAGAACAGAGAGATAGAGAGAAAGAAAGCTCGGTGGAAAACACAAGGAAGATAAAAATTGAAAATAGAGATAGATTGAGAAGAGGATAACTTTAAAATCAGAACGAATTGGGAAAAGTAGAAAACATAAAAGTTGTAGAGGAAGAAGAGACAAAGAATATTGATGAAGAACTTAGACTTTAAAAATGAGAAGAAGATGGGGAAAAATGAGGATGAACAGAGATAGGTCGCGGATGAACAGTGCAGAAAAACCCAGGAAAGAACATTAGAAAATTTAGAATATCTTTAAAACCAGGATGAATTAGAAGATGGTAAAGAAAGAGAAGTTGTAGATCTTTTCAAAATGAGGAACTTTGATGAAGAACACAGATTAAACAGATGATTGGAAGAGGGTGAAAAACTAGGAAGAACATGAGGTGGTGCGCGGATGAATAGTGAAAACCCTAAAAATCTGAACTTTAGAAAATAGTAAATAACTTGAAAACGAGGAAGAATTGGAAATAGAGGTAGAAGAAGAAGCTGAAGAACTTTAAAAAACGCACAACTTTTGTGAAGAACGTAGAGGGAGATGAGGATCATAAAGGGAAGAAAAATGAGAAAGAGCAGGGTTTGTAAAAATTGGATGAATAGTAAAAATGTAGAGATAGATGCTTGAAAAATTGATAATAGATTAAAAACGGTGAAGAACTAGAAGAAGATGAAGAAAAAGAATTTGTATAAGATTTAAAAACGAACAACTTTGCAGAAGAAAGTAATTTAAAACGAGGACTAAAAGTGCATCAAAAAGAGGATAGAAGAAAGGTGAATTCTCCTCCAAGGTCAAACTCAGCACCTATTTATAGGGTTTAGAACCCTTCCACGATCATAGACTCCTAATTTGATCCAAAAATTAGTTTCCAGCAATGCAACTTGATCCATTTAGACTCCTTTCCAATTTGAAAACCTCCTTTCCACAGATTAAGCTTAGATATGCTCAAAACAAGGAAGCATAGTTCGATTGGGAGACTGTCATTCCGCTGCTACATCAAACTGTAAATAGGGACCACTATCCGAGCGTTATTTCTACAATCAGCGACTCCTCATGCAGGCGCTAAATCTTTTTCATTTCTTTTTATTTTCTGATCAAAATGAATAGACACCCTCCATGCTGTCGCGATTTCCTAAATCAATGCCTACTCAAAAGGGCATTCATTAAATAGCGCCTGGAGTTTGGTCATCATTTCTTTTTTTCTTTTTTCATTATTTTTCTTTCAAATGAATTGACACCTGGTCTTGTGTCGCGAATTCTTCATTTCTTTATTTTTTTTCCAGCAAAATAAATTGACGTCCATTCTGTTAGTCGCTATTTCTTATTTTATAAAAATATTTTCCAAATTGGCGCCCAACCATACGGTCGCTATTTCCTGAAATTACAGAAAATTCAAAATATCAATATAATTTATCCAGAAATATCTTTCAAATAATTGTGCAAATTCTTGAATGTTTCTCAAATGGTCATTTTAGCTCCAAAACATGATAAAATGCATGAAGACTCAAATAATGGTGAGAATGAAATTTATTCATATTAATGCACAACTAGACTTATTGAATGCTCAAAGATGATGAATGTGATGCAAATTATGGCATAAAATGAAGCACTCATCACACCCCCCCAACTTACTCATTGCTAGTCCCTTAGCAATGTAATTAAATTAAAATTTAGGACCAATAAGAGTTCACAAAGATCATACTCTTATATCCAGCTCTCCCTTCATAGAATCAACCAAAGATTAGGAATCCAGAATCATTAATGCTCATACTAGCCTTAGATTAAAAATTAAAGCACATGACTTAAGAATATAAATCAAAGTTCAATAGCACTTGTGCATGTGTAATTCCAAATCTACAGTTAAGACAATTGCATCTCCCATTTGTTATTCTAAGTAAGTACCTTTCGACCCCGCACCTCTTAGATCACTGCATTTAAGCATACTAACTTTTGTCTGCCTTTTTCTTTTGTCCCTTTGAAACTTTCTCTTTTTTCTCATTTGCCCAACTATGATGCTGCACTACCCTTCACCTTTTTGCGCGAACCTCAACACGTCTTAGGCGAAGCAGGCCCGGTTACTCAGATCAGGGGCATTTTTCATGGTGTGATCTTTCTATTTCATCATTTCTTTTTTTCAACAATATGCCTTTACATTTTCTTTTCTTTTTTCTATAAAACTTGGCAGAAAGTTTTTTCTTGAAATAGATCTCCTCCTCAAGAAATACAGAGTATCAGATGCAGTAGCCAAAATAACAGAGGGCTTATCTTATTTTGCTTCATCAGAGTGCATAGTGAATATTTTTTTCTAATAGTGCGCATGAACTTTAAATAGATTCTTATATCATTTTTCCATGGCTAGATCAAACTTAATTTTCCTTCAACGTTTTCCTAGTCTTTTCTAATCCAGAATTATTTTTAATTCAAGCATTAATTAATAAAATTATGTCGGGGATTTCATCTTTTCACTTTCATGCAAATTTACAAAAAATGATATGCAAGAATTCATGCAAAATCCCTACCAGATTGTACTATATGCAATGAAAATTTTCTGCCCTCTCTCCCCAACTTGTATGACATTGTCCTCAATGGCATGCAAAGTTGAAATGAAAGAACAATGTAACAGTGAATTTTGATGAGTAGGAAAGAGACAACCTGGTGTGCGGCGCAGAACCTCCTTTGGCGACAACTTCCTCTCCTTGGCTTGAATCTAACAACTAAAACACACTGAAACAAAAGTATCAAATAACAAAAACCTTGGGTTACCTCTTAGAAGCGCTAAGTTTTTCGTCTTTAGCCAGACGCAAGAAAGCTCATAACATATTCATTCTATATCACACAATGCAATGGATTCTTTTGCAGTTAACTGCTCATTCTCCAAGTAAGATTTTAACCTTTGGCCATTGACAGTAAAAATATGACCATTTTGAGGATTTAAAAGTTTAACAGCTCCATGGTCGAATACTTTAACAATAACAAATAGCCCATCCCATCTAGATTTCAATTTACTGGAGAACAAACGCAGCCTTGAATTAAAAAGCCAAACCTTTTGATTAACAAAAAATATTTTTTTGTGAATATACTTATCATGAAATGCTTTGATTTTAGCTTTGTAAATCTTGGCATTTTCACAGGCTTCGTTCCTTAGTTCCTCCAGTTCATTCAATTGAAAAGCTCTTTGGGACCCAACTTGAGTTAAATCAAAATTAACATGTTTTATGGCCCAATATGCTCGGTGCTCTAATTCTACTGGCAAGTGGCAGGCTTTACCAAAGATCAAGCGATATGGAGACATACCAATGGGAGTCTTGTATGTAATTCTATAGGCCCATAAGGCATCATCTAGCCTTTCAGACCAGTCTTTCCTATCCGGCCTAACTGTTTTATGCAAAATATTTTTGATCTCCCTATTAGAAACTTCAACCTGACCACTAGTTTGGGGATGATAGGGGGTTGCAAGCTTGTGAGTGATACCATACTTACGAAGCAAAGCTCGGAATTAAAAATGAGTGAAATGAGAACCCCCATCACTAATCAGAGCCATAGGACAACCAAACCTAGAAAAGATATTCTTCTTCACAAACTTCATAACCACCTTATGGTCATTTGTCCTAGTAGCAATGGCTTCAATCCATTTGGAAACATAATCGACCGCCACAAAGATATATTCATTACCAAATGAAGATGGAAACGGTCCCATAAAATCGATTCCCCAAACATCAAAAATTTCAACCACCAGAATGGGATTCAGCAGCATCATATCTCTCTTCGAATTATTGCCCACAGCCTGACATCTCATACATGATTTAGAAAATTCATAAGCATCCTTAAATAAAGTTGACCAATAGAATCCACTTTACAATACTTTAGCCGCTGTCTTCTTTCGAGAGAAGTGTCACCCACAAGTAAGATTATGACAAAAATTCAATACTGATTGTTGTTCTTCTTCTGGGACACATCTTCTTATAATCTGATTGGGACCCATATGAAACAACTCCGGGTCCTCCCAAAAATAGTGTTTTACCTTAGAAAAGAAGTGATCTTTCTCCTGTTTAGTCCATCCTCCCGGAATCTGACCTACCGCCAGGTAGTTGACAATATTAGCATACCAAGGAGTTGAAGAATGAGAGATGGAAAGAATCTGCTCATCGGGAAAAGAATCGGACATTGGAGTGCTTTCAGGGATCACTATCCTTGAGAGATGATCAGCAACAACATTTTCTAACCCCTTCTTGTCTCTTATTTCTAAATCAAATTCTTGCAGCAATAAAATTCAACGAATGAGCGGGGCTTAGCATCCTTTTTGGAAAGCAAATATCTTAAAGCGGTGTGATCGGAATAAATGATAACTTTTGCCCCTAGTAGATATGAATGGAATTTCTCTAGGGCAAAAATAACAGCTAAGAGTTCCTTCTCCGTAGTAGTGTAATTCATATGAGTATCAGCAAGGGTGTGACTTGCATAATAAATCACCACGGGCTTTTTATTCACTCTTTGGCCTAAGACAGCTCCTACAGCATAATCAGAGGCATCACACATGATCTCAAAAGGAAGTGACCAATCTAGAGATTGCAGAATTGGAGCTTGAGTGAGGATCGCTTTCAAGGAATTAAATGCCTCTAAACATGAATCATCTAAATTAAAAGGAGTGTCCTTAGCAAGCAATTTGGTGAGAGGGTGAGCAATGGTGGAGAAGTTATGAATAAATCTACGGTAGAACCCTGCATGGCCAAGAAAGGATCTGATTTGCTTAACAGAAGTAGGAGGAGGAAGATTGGAAATCAATTCAAACTTAGCTTTATCAACCTCTATCCCCCTTTCGGAAACCACATGGCCTAAAACTATACCTTCTCGCACCATAAAATGACACTTCTCCCAACTTAAAACAAGATTAGCATCAATGCACCTTTTCAGAACTTGTTTTAAATTTTCCAAGCACCCCTCAAATGAAGAACCAAAAACAGAGAAATCATCCATAAATATTTTTAAAGTTTCCCCCACCATGTCAGAAAATATAGACATCATACACCTCTGAAAAGTAGCAGGGGCATTACACAGTCCAAACGGCATCCTTCTAAAAGCAAATGTGCCAAAGGGCACGTAAAGTGGTCTTTTCTTGATCTTCCGGATAGATAACAACTTGATTGTATCCGGAATAGCCATCCAAAAAGCAAAAATATTTTTGTCCAGTCAGCCTTTCCAAAATTTGATCAACAAACGGGAGTGGAAAATGATCTTTCTTTGTAACTGAATTTAATTTTCTGTAATCAATGCAAACCCTCCATCCCGTCTGTAATCGCATAGGCACCTCTTCTCCTTTTTCATTTGTGACCACTGTCAGCCCCGACTTCTTAGGAACCACTTGTGTCGGGCTAACCCATTTGCTATCAGAAATAGGATAAATTATCCCAGCATCTAACCACTTAACAACTTCCTTCTTCACCACCTCTTTCATATTTAGATTCAGCCGACGTTGCATCTCTCTGCTCGGCTTGGCATTGTCCTCCAAATAGATATAATGCATACAAACATCTAGACTTATACCCTTCAAATCTGCCACAGACCATCCTATCACCCCCCTATGCTCCTTAAGAACTTCTAAGAGTTGACATTCCTGAGCAGAGGTAAGATCAGAAGCAATGATAACAGGCAGAGTATGATCTGGGCCTAGATAAGTATATTTCAACAAATCCGACAGAGACTTATGTTCCAAAATGGGCGGCTGATCAAGAGATGGAAGAACTGGTTCAGATCTTAATGGAGGAAGAGGCTCCACACTAGAATAAGAAAGAGGTGGATCCTGAAGCAAACAACCCTCTTCAATCATGTTCTCACCCATATCTGGACTTTCTGCAATCATTTCCTCAAAAATATTAATGATATTACATTCTCCCTCATGGTCCGGGTATTATGAAGCTTTAAAAACATTCAATGAGACCTTCTCTCCTCCAAAGGTAATATCCATCATCCCTGTGGCACAATTTATATTGGCCTTTGTCGTAGCCAAAAACGGGCGACCTAAAATGATTGGTGTATGCTTTAACTCCTGAGACGAGGCCACATCCAAGATTAAAAAGTCCACTGGGAAATAGCATTCATGAATTTTCACTATCACATCCTCCAACAAACCCTTTGGTGTCTTAACAGACAGATCCGCCAATTGAAGGATAATAGAAGTGGGCTTCAATTCCCCTAAATCAAATTGCTCATAAATGCAGGTGGGTAACAAATTAACACTAGCTCCAAGATCTAGCAAAGCTTTATCAAATGTCACCCCACCTATATCACATGAAATTAATGGAGCACCAGGGTCCTTCAACTTCTTTGGTAAAGAATTCATTATAACAGCACTAAGATCTTCAGATAGACGGGTCTTCTGTGTTGCTGCCTTCGGCTCCCTTCTTGGTGTACAAAGCTCTTTTAAAAACTTGGCATACGCCGGCACATGTTTAATAGCATCCAAGAGTGGAATATTGATATTGACTTGCTTAAATAATTCCAACATCTCTTCTTGTTGGACCGGCTTCTTTTGAGCTTTTGGCTTTAATGCATCCGGAAAAGGGACCTTAGGAACATATCCTTGAAAACATTCATCAACCTTGACCTTTCCTTTATCCATTGTCTTCTTCCCCCCATCCGGCTTCTTTTTCTCTTGAACAATTATCGACTCTTCTTCCTCATTATCACTTTCCTCTTGGGCATCTTGGCGCGAACTACCACCCACATCCTTAGCCTGATATGAATCATTAAGAACCTTCCCACTCCTAAGAGTAGAGATAGCTTTGGCATTCTCGAATTGAGGAACGACAGGAGGGGGAGGTTGAGGTTGATTGGGTTGATTGGGAGGAGGAAGAATGGGAGCTCTTTGCTGGAAACCCGGAAGTTGTTGATTGCGGGGATTAGCTATGGGTTGACTAGGTAACTGCCCAACATCTCTCCTCATATTACTAGCCGCCAACTGACCTATTTGACCTTCTAACTTAGCAATTGATTGTTGCTGAGAGAGAATAAGTTGCTGAAGTTGGTCAAATTTATCTTCAAAATTAGGCTGGTGAGGATGAGGAGGCGGTTGATAAGGAGCTTGAAACGGGGCTTGATGTTGATAACGATGTGATGGAAATTGATTATATTAGCCCTGGAATGATGAAGCTTGTTGATATGGGGCCTGAGCATGATGGAATGACGATTGCTGAAATGGAAGTTGTTGCTGTTGATTATGTTGAAAAAGAGTTTGAAAATGTTGGTAGATTGGTTTGGAACTGGAAAAGATTGTTTAGGAATTGAGGGATTGACTTGAGTGGATGAACTCGCTTGAGATTTCCAAGTAAAATTCGGGTGATTTC
Source organism: Amorphophallus konjac (assembly GCA_022559845.1). Classification (NCBI taxonomy): domain Eukaryota; kingdom Viridiplantae; phylum Streptophyta; class Magnoliopsida; order Alismatales; family Araceae; genus Amorphophallus; species Amorphophallus konjac. The sequence continues at coordinate 78,922,420 of CM040126.1, forward strand.
TCCAGCCCGGGTTGTAAGTATTGGAATATGGGTCATAATTAGGCTTGGAGACTCCCTGAGCAACAAAGACTTGTTCTTGAATAAATGGGAGAAGTTGGGCCGCTGTAGGGCAATCAATGACAGTACGATTTGGGCTAGAACATAAAGTACAAAGTTCTTGAAGGTTTGAATCTAAGAGAGGCTTAGCAGAAGGAAGAGAGGACTCCTGTCTATTCATGGACAAAATTTGATCTAGCTTTTGAGCCACTAAATCTACCTTCTCTATCTTTTGCGCCAACAAGTCCACTTTATTCAACTTTTACGCAAGCGCATTAATATCCAGCCTATTCTCAAAATCTCCTTGACTTTTAACTTCATAAAGCCCACCCTTTTTAGATGGTCCAATCATTCTTTCATAAGAAGAAAGTGAAGCATGACTAATAGAATTTTCACTTAACATTTCAAACAATTCATAAGCTTCATCTTCACTTTTACGCATAAAAGCCCCCCCACATGAGGCATCCACCATCTGCTTGTAACTTTCTGTTAATCCCTCATAAAAGGCTTGAACGATTTGCCATCTAGATAGGCCATGATGGGGATATTTTCTTAATAAATCTTTCAACCTATCCCATGCCTCATGAATTTGTTCCCCAGGGTTTTGTGTAAATCTAGTGATGGCCCTTCTCATGATATTAGTCCTACCAATAGGGTAGAATTTCTTCAAAAACTCTTTCTGCATCTCTCCCCATGTATCAATCGTTCTACCCAAGGCTCCCAACCAATATTTTGCTTTGTCCTTAAGGGAGAATGGGAAGAGAGTGAGCTTAAGGGCATCATCTAAGAAGTTTTGGATTTTGACAGTTGAACATATCTGGAGAAACTCATCTAGATGTTTATAAGGATCTTCATTAGGATTTTCATAGAATGATGGTAACATCTGGATGGTACTAGACTTAATCTCATACTGAACCGCCTGGTTCTGAGGTGCTTGAACATAGAAGGATGGCTGATATTGATTAGGCATAAAATAATCCTCATTTGTTTAGGAGCTTGGTTTGGATTTTGATCAGCCATGAGGTTAGGTTGAAGTTGTGGTCTAGAATGCACTAACCTTTCAATTTCACTAATAGGTCCTATCAAATGTGGGTGGAGGGATCTCCTACCTTGCATGCAATGCAAAGGGCCCAAAAGGTAATGATGATTTTTTCAAAATGTAATAAATCTCTATATGAATGGGTTATGGGTTAACTAGACTATGCAAATGTAAGGATTAACTATATGAATGTAAGAATGATGATTTATTATTATTATTATTTTATGGAAAACCTTCTAAGGGCACTCTAACTCCAAGGTGCTTCGTGGTACAACCGGCCCGACTTCCGTGAGAGAATCCACGGGTGCGGGGACTTATGGAGGTCTTGGAGATGGAATTTCAAGTCCAAAGAGACGGAATGCTCAATGGAGTGTCCTTCCAAATCCAATAAGGGTGTAAAGATCCTAATGCCCTTAAGAAGGGGAAATAGATGAGAAGAGAAAGCTTTTTTTTCAAATAATGATGTAAGTGAATAAGAAATCAACTAAAATATAAAATGCATGAAAATGATGCAACTAAGATGAAGATATGCTAGCATGAAATAATTTTTTTTTCTGTTTTTCTGTTTTCTGATTTTTTATTTTTCAGAGAATTTTTCATATTTTTTTTGAATTTTTAAAAAGAGATATGAAGAAAAGAAACTATCAACTAAAAATATCAAACAATATGCAATATTACTGTAAAGTGACATCTAAAATCATGTTTTTAGAGTTTTATGGATTTCTGATTTTTTTAGAATTTCAGAATTTCACAAAAGGGGGCCTTTTCCTACGTATACTGACCTTTTTAGTGACGCTTAAATTTCTCAGAATTTCTGATTTTCAGCTTTCTGCGATAGATTATTTCCTGGGAATATGTAGATCCAAATTTCGGTGATTTTTTAATTTTTTGATTTTTTAAGTTTTCTTGTAAAATAAAAAATAGAAAAATAAGTAAAACTATATACAAATCAAACACAAGGAATTTCCCAACATAAAAATTAATTTCCTCCCGGACAACGGCGTCAAAAATTGATGCGCACCGACTAGTATCTTTAAGAAAGCCGTGTCACAATTTTAAATATATTCGCACTCACTCACTTTTAAAGATATGAAAATCAAATATGTAATGATAAGTGGAGTCGATCCCACGAGGAGGAAAAATACTTATTTCAACAAGTTGGAAAAGTACCTTATGTTTTGAAAACCGAATTTTGAGTGAGATTGAAACTAAGGAAAATAAAGTGCAAGAAAACTAATTAAAGAAGATGAGAGGGTTTAAGAAAAGAATTTGGAAGAGATAGAGAGAGGAAAGACCATAATTTACTCAAATGATGAATTTCATTAAGATGATAGTGGAAAGTCACACTATGAAAATAAAAATTACAACATGGGAATATCAAAGAGAAAAGAGAAGACAATATAGCCAATGGATGAAGAATATCGCCGCCTCCTTGCCAAGCCTTGGATGAAGATCGCCTCGCCTTGGAATCCGACGCCGTGAGAAGACCAATTGGAAGAACATCCGCCAAAGGGATATGAGAGAAAAATAAAGAAGAAGAAGAGAAGAATTTTACTGTGGAAACATGTGTGTGTGGTGTATTTTGAAAAGAGAGAACAGAGAGATAGAGAGAGAAAGCTCGGTGGAAAACACAAGGAAGATAAAAATTGAAAATAGAGATAGATTGAGATGAGAATAACTTTAAAATCAGATGGAATTGGGAAAAGTGAAAAACATGAAAGTTGTAGAGGAAGAGGAGACAAAGAATATTGATGAAGAACTCAGACTTTAAAAATGAGAGGAAGATGGAGAAAAATGAGGATGAACAGAGATAGGTCGTGGATGAACAATGCAGAAAAACCCAAGACAGAACATTAAAAAATTGAGAATATCTTTAAAACTAGGAAGAATTACAAGAAGGTGAAGAAAGAGAAGTTGTAGATCTTTGAAAAGCGAGGAACTTTGATGAAAAATATATATTAAAAAGAGGAGTGAAAGAGAGTGAAAAACTAGGAAGAACAGGAGGTGGTGTGCGGATGAACAGTGAAAGCCCTGAAAATCTGAACTTTAGAAAACAGTAAATAACTTGAAAACGAGGAAGAATTGGAAGCAGAAGTAGAATAAGAAGTTGAAGAATTTTCAAAAACACACAACTTTTGTGAAGAACACAGAGAGAGATGAGGATCAGAAAGGGAAGAAAAATGAGAAAGAGCAGGGTTTGTAAAAATCGGATGAACAGTAAAAATGCAGAGATAGATGCTTGAAAAACTGAGAATAGATTAAAAACGGTGGAGAACTAGAAGAAGATGAAGACGAAGAATTTGTAGAATATTTAAAAATGAACAACTTTATAGAAGAAAGCAATTTAAAACGAGGACTAAAAGTTCATGAAAAAGAGGATAGAAGAAAGGTGAATTCTCCTCCAAGGTCAAACTCAGCACCTATTTATAGGGTTTAGAACCCTTCCACGATCGTAGACTCCTAATTTGATCCAAAAATTAGTTTCCAACAATGCAACTTGATCCATTTAGACTCCTTTCCAATTTGAAAACCTCCTTTCCACAGATTAAGCTTAGATATGCTCAAAACAAGGAAGCACAGTTCGATTGGGAGACTGTCATTCCGCTTCTGCATCAAACTGTAAATAGGGACCACTATCCGGGCGTTATTTCTACAATCAGCGACTCCTCATGCAGGCGCTAAATCTTTTTCATTTCTTTTTATTTTCTGATCAAAATGAATAGACACCCTCCATGCTGTCGCGATTTCCTGAATCAACGCCTACTCAAAAGGGCGTTCATTAAATAGCGCTTGGAGTTTGGTCGTCATTTCTTTTTTTCTTTTTTCGTTATTTTTCTTTCAAATGAATTGACGCCTGGTCTTGTGTTGCGAATTCTTCATTTCTTTATTTTCTTTTTTCCAGCAAAATAAATTGACGCTCATTCTGTCAGTCGCTATTTCTTATTTTCTAAAAATATTTTCCAAATTGGCGCCCAACCATACGGTCGCTATTTCCTGAAATTACAGAAAATTCAAAATATCAATATAATTTATCCAGAAATATCTTTCAAATAATTGTGCAAATTCTTGAATGTTTCTCACATGGTCATTTTAGCTCCAAAACATGATAAAATGCATGAAGACTCAAATAATGGTGAGAATGAAATTTTTTCATATTAATGCACAACTAGACTTATTGAATGCTCAAAGATGATGAATGTGATGCAAATTATGATATAAAATGAAGCACTCATCATCCGGCAGCTTCCTCTTCCACCTAGCTCATCTGATTCAGGCGTCCCATCCTCATCTTCCCTCTCTTCCATGGCGGACCACGATATCATAGCCGAAATCTAGGAATTTGAGCAAGGAGTAAGTGTGGAGTCGGCGTCTAGTGACCATCCTCGTAGCGAACTAACAGAGTTTGCGATGGCGGAGATTAAAATCTGCTATAGGTTGCCTTGGTTGTATTTCTTCTCTTCTGCCAAACCCCACGAGTCTTGCCTGGATACTCGTTCGGGCATGTTCTGTACATTTCTTCTGGCTTGAAAGTGTGGCTTCCGTCTTCCCCTCCACCCCTTTGTTGTCGGGCTTCTAAAATTCTACCAGATGGCTCATGTCCAGTTGGTTTCGAATTCTTACACCTTTATTTTTTCATTCATGGCACTCTGCGGCTCGTGCGGCGTGGCCGTTTCTTTAGGTCTTTTTCACGCCTTCTTCGAGCTGAAGGAACACGCCCATGCCGGGAAGGGCTTCTTCTTTGTTTAGGCATCCCGTTTCTTTAGTTGTGTGACTCTCTCCCCTCGGGATTCCTCGCACAAGGGGTGGAAAACTCAGTTTTTCTGGGTGGGGTTTACCAAAGTTGGCTATATGTGGGAATTCCCTGTTGAGCCGAAGCTTCAGCCGGTTTTTCCTGGGAAGCCTCTAGTGATTTCACCGGATTTGGAGAGGGAGATTCAAATTCTGTAGGATAATCGTCGGTCGACCGCCGAGTTGTTGACTCCTGCCTTTGTCGAAGATTTCTCTCGTCGAGTGCTGCCTGATGGTAAGTACCTCAGAACCCTTTGCTACATGTTATGGAACCTTTATTGACGAGATGCCTTTGGTAAGCAGACGCGAGGCACGGTGAGGATGAGGAACCGCCGTCAGAGTCGGAGGTCACCGAGTGAATGGAGGCCGCCGCCCCAGTTGCGCCAAGGGCTCCCGAGGATCCTTCTCCCGCCCGAGATAAGGGCAAATGAGTAGCTTGGGAGGATGAGCCGGGGCGACGAGGATCCAAACGGAAAACTCCAGGGGCGCCACTATTGTTGGGGGCAATGAAAGACTTGATCACCGAGAAGAGTAGGCGTAAGAAGATGAAGGTCCCTCCTTCAACAAGGGAGTCTTTGGCCAAGGGTGCTCATTGCTCAGGCTCATTAGCAGCCATGTCAGAGAGATACGAGCCGATCGAGGAGGTCGCCATCGATTCTGTGGGGGCGTGAGGAGCGGAGGTCGGCTCTAAGGGTCCGATCGAGCCTGCAGGGGCGTGCACGGAAGAGGTTGGTGCTGGGGTCCCTGCTGGGCCGAGTGTTGCTGTGTCGAGGTCGAGAGTCGTTGGAGAAGATACTCCCTTGCAGATTCTACCTCGGAGGGGTTCTGCTCCGGAGCATGGGCGATTTGTCATTCAAGCTTCCCTGTACCAGCGATGCTTAGAGCTGGAGTCTCCATCTGTCCAGGGAGAGTTTCGGCAATGCCCCCCTTTGATGCTGCTCGAGAGGGTGATGGAGGGCGGCCTGTTCATGGCCCAATTAGGGGCGGAGATCGCCGGTCACTGGATGAAAATGGAGAGCAGCAAAATGGCCTAGGCCAAAGGTTGTGCCCAATCCGACTGAAAGGTCGAGCAGCTATCCTCCGAGCTTGGGGTCCTCCGGAAGGAGGTGGTCTTGCTCCGGGCATAGGATCAAGTGCATCAGGAGGGTGTACGGTCTCTGTCTGAGCAATTGTCCTAGACTCGCCGCACTGCCGAGCTAAAAATTCACCTCCTGGAAGAGGAGCGCCAGTTTCATGTATCAAGCTTGAGGCGGTGGGAGGCTGAGCGGCATGAGCTCAGGACCCGTCTCCTGGAAGCTGATCGAGCGAGGAAGGAGGTCGAGATGATGTAGGCTGAGGCTGGGGCGAAGTAGGCCGAGATTGAGGTGAAGCTAGCCGAGGTCGAGGCCAGGCTGGCCGAGGCCGAGGCCAGGCTGGCCGAGGCCGAGGCGAGGGCCGTCGAGCGATATCTGATATCGGAGGAGTACCTCGAGGCCACAAAGAAGAGTGCCTTTGCTTACTACAAGCCGGGCTATTGTCGGGGGCTACGAAAGGGTTTAACTCAAGGCTTCGATCAGGCCGTCAGGGAGGCGCGACGACAGGTCTCGGGCGAGCTCGTCTTCCTTCTTGGTCAGCGGTATGACTCAGATGAAGGAGGCTCTACCCCCCCTCTTCTACGGCGTCGAGTGGCGAGGATGGCAGTGAGGATAGTTCCGCTCCCGAGGTTGAGGGCTCCCGGAGTTAGGCGGCCTCGGGAGGGCACGCGATGGAGATAGTTCCCACACAGGTGGGGTCAGTGTCTGGGCCGGTCATCACCGAGGGAGCCGAGGATGTGCCATATGAGTCTATGAGAGTAGGGTCGAATGCCGCAGGGCTCCCAACTACCGGGCTTTTGGGACAATCGCCGACCTCCCTTTCTTCTCCCATCTCGATCGATTAGGCCGTCTTTGCTTTGGTAGCCCTTCCTTCTTTTTCTATGGGGCCCTCTTTTGGTAACTTTGCCTGGCACTTTTCTTTTTCCTTTTTGAAATACAATGGTAGTTAGAATATCGGGGCATACTGGAATGCTCCTTATCGTACTTTGACTGGATCTGATATGCTGTATTGTTGGTAAATCAAATATCTTGCCCGCTTCTTCTGCCAAAAAATCTGGTCATCATGCTGATCGGCTAATCAAAGGGCGCTTATCTAGCATTTTTTCGTGTTTCGACGCTTTAAATGAACCATCCTTTCACGTATTCCCGTAGAGAGCTTTTAATGGCAGGGAGGCTCAATTACTCCTTGGGGAGGTATTCACCTTCGCTTTGTAGTCCCTTGCGTGTTTCTGAGGAGAGGTTCAATTAAGGCAGGGGTTTCCCCCTTCGGCCTATAAAAGGTCCCAAAGGGCGCCTCTTCCTCTTCACGCTGTAGCAGGGGTTTTGCTAAGTCTCCTGCTCTTCTTTCTCTCTATGGTAAGAGCCGGCACCACCTTATTTTCTGTTGTTATCTTCTGGTGAAGTATGGAGTCCGACGTTGATGAAGGCTTCGGTGGTGCCGTCTGGATGACTTCGGCGTGGAAGAATGGACGGCGAGGGGTGGTCGGCATACAAGAATGGATGGAGCATGGCTACGTGCTCCCTCCCGACCTCCAGACCGTCGCCCCTACTTAGGAAGGTAGAAGCGGACGGAGTCCGAGAGAAGGAGGGTGTTTGACACTATGGCCTTGCCTTGCTCCTTTCTCATCTCCTCCTCTGCTCCCCCTCTCCCTTTTCTGTTCCTCCTCTTTCCTTGCTCACACCACTTAGAGGGTGCTTGCTTTTTGTTTCTTCTTGCCCGCGCCATCCATTGTTGGCTTTATTCTGCTCCCTCTTCCAAAGAGTTAGCAGAGGAAGGCCTTCTCTTGTTTTCTGACGCTCGGGCATATGTTCCTTCCTACTGGTACCATCTCTTCCGAACTTCTTGAGCAGACAGAGTTAGCCATCCCATTATCCGAGCCAATTTCCACACTAACTGGAGTCAGTGGCTCGGCTTGGAACCACTAACCTCATCCGCAGCGATATATATATATATATATATATATATATATATATATATATATATATATATGCACATTATGTAAGCTATGACCCATCTAATGTACCAAAATTTTGACATTAATGAAATAGAGAGTAGGGTTTATTGTCTTTATTAGTTTCTTACATGTATGGATGAGCTCAGAAATAGAACTTCCGTAGGGCTGCCGTGTTCCAAGTCCGAGGGATTGGCATCCCTTCCATGGTGGATAGTCGGTATGCTCCCTTCCCAAGCGTCTCGATCACTCGGTAGGGGCCTTCCTAGTTAGGGGCTAGCTTTTCCACCGCCTCCAGTGGTCGAGAGGCTCCGGTCTTTTTGAGGATGAGGTCACCTGGCTGGAATTACCTATCTCGGACCCGAGCATTGTAGTACTGAATCATGTGCCGCTGATATTCCATTGCTCAGATTCTTGCGACTTCGCATACTTCATCAGTCAGGTCCAGGTTCTCCAGCAATTTATGGTCATTAGACTCGGATGGGGAGTGGATAACCTGAAGGGATGTGCTACCGACCTCTACTGGGATGACTACTTCGGTGCCATAGACTAGCTAAAATGGAGTTTCGCCCGTGGTGGTTCTCGGAGTTGTTCAGTATGACCATAGTACACTAGGCAATTCCTCGAGCCAATTACCCTTGGCTTTACCGAGCCTGGTCTTTATGCCTTTGAGGATGGTTTTGTTGGCAATTTCGACTAGCCCGTTGGCCTGGGGGTGAGCTACCGAAGTGAAGTGGTTGCGAGTATGTAGGTCAACGCACTTATTCTTAAAATAAGCATTATGAAACTGCCGACCGTTATCGCTCACAGTCACTCAGGGGATGCCAAAATGACAAATGATCGTCCTCCACACAAAACTCCAGATCACCGCTTCCGTTATCTTGGTAGTAGCTTCGGCTTCGATCCATTTGGAGAAGTAGTTGATGGTGACGATGAGGAACTTTTTCTGAGCCCGGGCCACTAGGAAGGGCCCAAGGATATCAATTCCCCACCGAGCGAAAGGGTATAGCTCGGTTAGAGTTATGAGCTCCGAGGATGGCTAGTGGATCAGGTGATCGAACCTTTGGCATCGATCAAACTTTCGAGCACATGTGGAGCAGTCTCGTTGGAGGGTGGGCCACCAGTACCCATGGCACAGCAAGATCCTCGCTATCGACCTCCCCCCTTGGTGTGCTCCGCAGATCCCTTCGTGAATTTCTTTAACGGCTTGCTGGGACTCTGGAGTGCTAAGGCACTTGAGGAGGGGCCCGGTGAAGGATCGTCGGTAAAGATTTCTGTCGAATAAGACGAATCGCCGAGCTTGGTATTTGAGTCTCCTGGCCTCCCGAGGGTCAACGGGATCTCGAGAGTCAGTTAGCCAGGCTATATATGGGGTTCTCCATTCGTTAGGAGATGCCTGCACTGTTGCTACGGTTTCAGTTTTCACGCTCGGTCCATCCAACTCTTCGAGTAGGACGGACCTGGTCCCTTCTGTGGTGTTGGAAGAGGCCAATCGAGAGAGGGCATCACTCGGGAGTTTTCTGATGTGACACAACCTCGGACTTAAGCAAGCAATCACAAATAGCATTCAAATGGGCCTTAATGGGCCACCGCTCTCCCGTCGCACTCTATACCCGGAGTGACTTGGCGATGCCAAGTGTGAAGTATGGGAATGGGCCCTTGCTGGTAGAGGGCCAGCAAGGCCAAGGTTTGACTCCCAAAGGTTGGATGCCCAATTCAATTGGGGCCGACAAAGTGCGCAAAGGCACCGGTTCACACTACCCCACGGCGGTCACTCTAAGTCATGGACTTGAGGACCGAGCGCTCCCTCACAAATTCAGCGGCGCATGAAGCAAATATTGAAAGAGCAACACTATTGAGCAAGGATGAGACACTTACTCGACCGGTTTGAAGAAACCGGTCCCGGTCGGAGACGAGGGCGAGCGGGGAGGCGGTGGTTCCCCACACGCCGCGGCGGTGTCGCTTGACCTGCCCAAAGAAGTACAAAACTACACCTCACGCAGAAGGGGGATCTTGGGGTGGGGGTTAAAATGTTACAACCAAAACTACCACCATGCAGGGTGGGGCCTTCAGCCGGCCAAGCGGGGAGGGGAGGAAAGCTCTCGATTACTAAGTGGCGCCCGGTGCGATATCAGCCTTGTTCTGGCCTACAGGATAGGGTGATGAGGTTGAGGTTGCCACGGACTCGTCCGGACTTCGAATTGAGTGAAACCACCTCCTACAGCTTCCTGACTTGAAGGGGATGACTGCAGAATTTTTGGGGATGCTCTGTTGGTCGGTGGTGACAGCTCCAGCAGCAGGAAGGAGATCGCTCTGTCTGGCTGCAGGCTGATCTGGACTGGAACAGCAACTTGCAGAGGTCACTGTGCGCTCTCCCGATCTCTGAACAGCACGAAACCAGTGGTGACGTCTTCGTGGTCGAAGTAGCTTTCAGCCGAAAGTGACATGGCAGCGTTCCGATGTCGATGGTGAGCGGGGCACCGTGAACGGTGCTCACTGGTCGAAACAGACTGCAGAAGCAGGGCTGGACAGATGGGGAGAGAAAAAATGATAACTCTGCCCCCCTGTGGCCGACTGCAGTTCCGCTTCCTGTTCTTGAAGGAGGACTGGACGGGGAAGAACTTTGTTGAAGGAACCTGGGCCTGATTCAGCCTGAGTCAACCGTGGTATGGCAGTCTTCTAGGTTCTGGTTCTGGATGAAGGCCTTTTTGCGCGATGGTGGGAGAATGGCTCTATCGGGCAGCTCCGACCTCGGATCGTGTTGCTTCTACCTCGCTTGCGAAGTAGACTAGAAGGCCTTTCCAGAAAGGTAGGCCACGCCTTCAGGAACACCAGGAGGAAGCCGTGGTCCATGCTGCAACTCGGGGCTGAGCTGCTAGTCTGCACAGCTCCAACCTGAAACTGAAATGAGAGGGAGAGGTGGCTTCTTTGGTGGAGGGAAGTGGTAGGGGCGACCTAAGGGTGAGTGGGGCTCTAGTGTGGTGGAGAAAAGAGCTAATGGTGATGGTGGAATGAGGGGGAGAATGGCTGGAAGCAAATGCTAGCAGGTGGAGGAGGAAGATGAGGGTGTGAGAGAGGGAATGGGGGAATGAAGGGGGCGAACTTGGCAAGAAGGGAGGTAATGGAAGGGGGCGGCCAAAACAAGTGGAGGGAAGGGAATTTCAAATTTGAATTGGCCTAGGAAGGTGGAGGATTGTGTGGGAACTAGTGGGATTGCCTTGGGAGGGAGGAGATTGTGTTGGAAATGGAGAAGATGCCACCTAGGGACAATGGGGGTGGAGTAATGGCAACTTGGGGAAGTGGAGGGGTATTGAATGAGGTGGGTGGTGGTTGGGAGTTGAAGGGGAAGGGAGGAGAGAGAGAAGGGGGCGAACCCCTTAGTGGGAGGAGAGAGAAGAGAGAGAGGAGGGGGGTATGGGATTCACTCCCTAGGGTATCTCACCCTATCTTAGTGGAATCTCTCCAAATTGAACAAAAGTGTAGACTTAACTCAACAGGATTCATTTCTTCATTAACTTCAAATGAGGGGGAGTGGGGTCCTATTTATAGGCCACCCACTCTTTACAATAAGTCCCTGACAAAATAAGCAACTACAAATAACCAAGGGGGGGTGGGGGCGCCAATGGGCCTAGCCCAACGAATTGGGCCCAATAGCCTCATTAGACAGCATGATGATACAAAAACATAGGAAAATAAGTGCTAGACCTAGGGAAATGACTCCAATAAAATGAAAATGCATCAAAATGACACAAAGGAAAGCTACAAAATGGATAAGGGGTCTTAATAGAGTGAGGCCCAAACTCAACCAGCTCCTGAATGTGAAGAAGTGGACCCGAGCCAAAGGGAATCGTGGGTGATGCCTCCATCAAATCCCCTGGGCCGCGAAGAGCTCGACTCCGTCGAGTAAGGATCCATCCGGCTAAGGTACCGCTCGAGGAGGTCCGAATCCAATCGCTGGAGGTCCTCCCGACTTACCCATGAGTCTTCCGACGGAGGCCGATCCTTCCACCTGACGAGATAGCGCTCATATACCTTGCTCCGGGTGGTAGTGACCTGCTCATCCAATATTCGTTCAATGCGATCGCGCTGAGCTCTCTTGGCTAGTGGACTCTCCTCACGGGTGGGTACTCTCTCAAAGGAAGAAGTAGGCTCAATCTCCTCACTAGGTCCCACCGTGGGGCCCTTGTAGGGCACTAAGTCGGCGACATTGAATGTAGGACTTACCCCATAATCCTCAGGGAGATCTAACTCATAAGCATTTGCACTAATGCGCCTCAAGACCTGGAAGGGCCCAGTCCCACGTGGTCTCAACTTGGAGTTGGCTCCTGGGGAGAGCCTCTCCGTCCTTACCATCACAAAGTCACCCACTTGGAACTCTAAGTGACGTCGGTGAGAGTCGGCCAACTTTTTATAAGCCTCATTTTTCATGCTAATGTGCTTGCGAATTTTCTCATGCAATTCCCTAATATGTTATGCAAAAGACTCGGCAGAAATAGACACTCTAGCATGCTGGGGAAGGGGAATGAGGTCGGATGGCTTTCTTGGTTTGTACCCATGCACGGCTTCAAATGGACTCATCCCTATTGACTTATTGATGGAATTGTTGTATGCAAACTCAGCCTGTGGTAAGATGAGATCCCAATTTCCTGGCCGATCCTCAACATGACTCCTAAGGAGGTTTTCTAGACTCCGGTTGACCACTTCAGTTTGGCCATTCGTTTGGGGGTGGTAGGTAGTGGAGAATTTGAGGAGGGTACCCATCATGTGCCAAATAGTCTTCCAAAAATAGCTAGTGAATTTGACATCCCTATCGGAGACTATGGTCGTGGGCAGCCCATGGAGGCGGACTACCTCATCAAAGAATAATCGGGCTACATGGGAGGCATCGGATGTTTTGGAGCATGGGATGAAGTGGGCCATTTTGGAAAATCTATCAACCACCACATAGATGGAGTCATGCTTCCTAGAGGTCTTGGGTAAGCCTAGCACAAAGTCCATGCTCAAATCTTGCCATGGTCGGTCGGGAATGGGAAGTGGGGTGTATAGGCCGGTGTTTTGCTTCACCTGCTTGGCCGAAGCACACGTGCGACATTGACCCACTATTTTGCCTACATCTCTCTTGAGGCTCGGCCAATAAAAATGACCCTCAACTAAGGCAATGATTTTGTGGACCCCAAAATGACCGACTAACCCTCCGGCATGTAATTCCCAAACCAAGAAATCTCGAAGAGAGGTCCGGGGAATGCAAAGCCTTGGCCCCTTGAAGAGGAACCCATCCTCTAAAATAAATCCCTCATGCTCCTTGCTAGAATGAGTGGTCAAGTTGGCATAGATTTTCCCAAAGTCGGGGCAACCAGGGTACTCGTCCTTGACCTTATCAAAACCAATCACTTCCACTTGGATAGTGGATAACAAGGACATCTTCCTACTAAGGGCATCCACGGCCTTATTCTCACTCCCGGCCTTGTGTTTGATGACAAAGGTGTAGGATTGGATGAACTCAACCCATCGGGCATGTCGGGCATTCAACTTCTGTTGGGAATTAAGGTATTTGAGGGCCTCATGGTCGGAAAAGATGACAAACTCTTTGGGAAGCAAGTAATGTCTCCAGTGTCGGAGGGATTGGACCACGGCATAGAACTCCTTGTCATAGGTGGAGTATCTAGTCCTAGCTTCACATAGCTTCTCACTAAAGTAGGCGACCGGGTGTCCCTCTTGACTAAGAATCCCTCCTATCCCTATCCCGGATGCATCACAAGTGACCTCAAAAACTTTGGAGAAATCGGAAAGACATAGGACCGGGGCTTGGGTCAACTTTTCCTTAAGCTCAAGGAAGGCTTTAGAGGCGGCTTTGGTCCAAACAAAGGTTCCTTTCTTGAGACAATCAGTTATTGGGCCGGTGATAGTGCTAAACCCTCGAATGAATCTCCTATAGAATGTGGCCAACCCATGGAAACTCCTAACCTCATGAAGGGTGTGGGGCTCCGGCCAATCAAAAATAGCTTGGACCTTGTCGGGGTCCATGGAGACTCCTTTGGTTGACACCACAAATCCTAGGAAGGTGATGGAAGTGGTCATGAAATGACACTTTCCTAGGTTGGCAAATAGGCTTTCTTGTCGGAGGACGGTGCAAACTTTCCTAAGGTGGTCAAGGTGGGCCTCATGGGTTTGGCTATAGATGAGAATATCATCAAAGTATACCACTAGAAAATTCTCAATGAAAGGCCTAAGTACCTCCGTCATAAGACGCATGAAAGTACTTGGGGCATTAGAAAGCCCAAATGGCATGACTAACCACTCAAAGAGACCATCCTTGGTCTTGAAGGCCGTTTTCCACTCATCCCCGGGCCTTACCCTAACTTGGTGGTAGCCACTCTTGAGATCTATCTTAGAGAAGATGGTGGCTCCGGCTAGCATATCCAACATGTCATCAAGCCTAGGGATGGGGAACCTATACTTGACGGTAATCTTGTTAGTGGCCCGGCTATCCACACACATCCGCCATGATCCATCTTTCTTGGGGGTAAGGAGGGCCGGGACGGCACATGGACTCTTACTAATGCGGATGAAGCCCTTCCTAATGAGTTCCTCTATTTGCCTCCTAAGTTCGGCATGTTCCGCGGGATTGAGGCGATAATGAGGAAGGTTTGGAAGGGTGGCTCCCGGTACTAGATCGATTGCGTGTTGCACATCACGCATGGGAGGGAGTTGGTCCGGGAGCTCTTCCGGGAACACATCATGGAATTCTTCCAAAAGTTGTTGGATTTCTATGGGATGGGGGTTAGAAGGGGTAGGTTCCCCTAAGCATATGACTACCGCACACAATGGCACCCCTTGAGCAATTTCCTCTTCAAGGTCTTTTCTAGTGATGAGATGAAGACCTTTGGTCAACCCCGTGGTTCTACTTTGTTTTGGGGTTTGGATAAGGGCTTGGGTTGGAGGGGTGGAGTTCCCCGAGACTTGTGGAGTGGTGGGGTGTGATCCTTGAGGGAGAGGGTCTTTCTTGGGCATGGGTCGAGGTGGGGAGGGGTTAAGACAGATAGTCTTACCCTCATGCTCAAAGGTGCATATGTTGCTTCTCCCTAAAATGGTGGCATCCACATCATAGAGCCAAGGTCTTCCTAAAAGGATGCTACCCACTTCCATGGGTATGACGTCACACCATATTTGGCCATGGTAGGAAGAGAAAGTGAGAGGCACTAGGCATTGGGTGTTGACCGGGATGGAGTTGTTGTTAATCCATGAGACCCGGTATGGACTTGGGTGGGGTGTGAGAGTAAGCCCAAGGAGCTTGACGGTGTCGGGTGACACGGCATTAACACAACTACCACTATCCAAGATCACTTTCCTCACATGGTTCTTTATCTTGATAAAGGTGTGGAAGATTGAGGTCCGACGCCAATCCTCTTCTTGAGGTTGGGTGAGGATGCACCTAATGACTCCTAGATGGGAGTTGTTTGAAGGAGTGGAGTGATCTAGACCCGACTCTAGATATTGGGCTTCATACTCCTCTTCCCAATCTAGTGAGGCTTCATGTTCCTCAACGTCATTTTCTTGTTCCTTTTGAGGTTGAACTTCTTCCTCAATAAGCAAACTAGATAACCCCTTAGATGGACATTGTCCCACAAAATGACCAAACCCTTGACACCTATAGCATTGTTGGCGCCCTCTTCCCGGGGTGGCTCCTACACTTGGTCCTTTGGGGTTGTCATCCTTCCGTGGGAGAGGATGACTAGGAGCGGGCTTGTTTGGAGTGATGGGTGGGGGAGGATTGTAGGACCTTAAAGGGGCATTCCCACTTGGGCTAGGAGCTCTCATGGGAGTGGGTGGAATGGGACGTGGTCCCAAGTTTTTGGGATCGGTTGGTCGGGGAGTGATAAATCGGGAACTCCTAGAAAACCTCTCCACATCTCTAGCTACTTGGTAAGCTAGCTCAAGGTTGTCAACGTCTCTCATGAATAGTTCCCTCTTGATGTGGCTTTGAAGCCCATTCCTAAAGCGGGATAAGGTGACGTCCGGATCCTCATGGACTCCACACTTTAAAAGATAGGAGTCAAATTTTTCAATGTACTCTACCACGGTCTTCCCTTCTTGGGTGAGGCTTTGCCATTCATCTAGGAGCATTTGGTGGTAGGTTCGGGGGAGGTATTTGTTCCTAAGTTGATTTTTCATATCCGCCCAAGTGTCAATAGGCTCTTCCCGCCTAACCCGTCTTAGACCCTCTTGGTTTAGCCAATAAGTTTTGGCCAACTTAGTGAGATGCATCTTAGCCAATCTAACTCTCCTTTGGTCGGACATGGGGTACCATTCAAAGTATTGGTCCATGACGGTCTCCCATTCTAGGTAAACACTAGGTTCATGTGAACCATCAAAATTTGGGGCCTCTACCTTGATCATTCTTAAAAGGGGGTCATCCGGATCATCCCGTGGACGCCGGTCATGGTTTTGATGGGGGTGAGGCCTCTCATAGTCATAATAATGGTCATGGTCCATATCCTCCCTATAAAATTCAGCATGTGGGTGATGGGCTCTTGGGCCGTTGTTCCTTGGGTGGAACTCATCCTTATGAGGCTCTACATGTGGAGGGTGGACTCTTGGGCCTTGGTTCCTTTGGGGAAAACCATTCCTATGGAACTCACCATGTGGTGGAGGGGCTCTTGGCTCATTGATCCTTGGGAGAGGATCTTCTCTATGAGGCTCATCATGCGGAGGGGAAATTCTAGGCCCATTGTTCCTTGGGCCGAACTCTTGGTCTTCTAACCGAGCAATTCGGTTGGTAATGGACTCTAGTTGGGCAAGGATGGTTGTGAGTGAAGCATCTACCATATCCATGTGGCCTTGGGGTCCCTCCCTAGGAACATCTTGGTTGAGTTGGTGAGGATTGGGATCCATTGGTGGAGCCGAAGACGATGAACCGGGTTGATAGCTAGCACCACTACGGGTGGACATGCAAGACAAAGGGCCAAAGTGGTTGGACACACTATGCAAAGGTCCTAGGACTTAGACTTGATAGAGACAAGTCAAGGACTTAATCTGATACCACTTGATGTGACACAACCTCGGACTTAAGCAAGCAATCACAAATAGCATTCAAATGGGCCTTAATGGGCCATCGCTCTCCCGTCGCACTCTATACCCGGAGTGACTTGGCGATGCCAAGTGTGAAGTATGGGAATGGGCCCTTGCTGGTAGAGGGCCAGCAAGGCCAAGGTTTGACTCCCAAAGGTTGGATGCCCAATTCAATTGGGGCCGACAAAGTGCGCAAAGGCACCGGTTCACACTACCCCACGGCGGTCACTCTAAGTCATGGACTTGAGGACCGGGCGCTCCCTCACAAATTCAGCGGCGCATGAAGCAAATATTGAAAGAGCAACACTATTGAGCAAGGATGAGACACTTACTCGACCGGTTTGAAGAAACCGGTCCCGGTCGGAGACGAGGGCGAGCGGGGAGGCGGTGGTTCCCCACACGCCGCGGCGGTGTCGCTTGACCTGCCCAAAGAAGTACAAAACTACACCTCACGCAGAAGGGGGATCTTGGGGTGGGGGTTAAAATGTTACAACCAAAACTACCACCACGCAGGGTGGGGCCTTCAGCCGGCCAAGCGGGGAGGGGAGGAAAGCTCTCGATTACTAAGTGGCGCCCGGTGCGATATCAGCCTTGTTCTGGCCTACAGGACAGGGTGATGAGGTTGAGGTTGCCACGGACTCGTCCGGACTTCGAATTGAGTGAAACCACCTCCTACAGCTTCCTGACTTGAAGGGGATGACTGAAGAATTTTTGGGGATGCTCTGTTGGTCGGTGGTGACAGCTCCAGCAGCAGGAAGGAGATCGCTCTGTCTGGCTGCAGGCTGATCTGGACTGGAACAGCAACTTGCAGAGGTCACTGTGCGCTCTCCTGATCTCTGAACAGCACGAAACCAGCGGTGACGTCTTCGTGGTCGAAGTAGCTTTCAGCCGAAAGTGACATGGCAGCGTTCCGATGTCGATGGTGAGCGGGGCACCGTGAACGGTGCTCACTGGTCGAAACAGACTGCAGAAGCAGGGCTGGACAGACGGGGAGAGAAAAAATGATAACTCTGCCCCCCTGTGGCCGAATGCAGTTCCGCTTCCTGTTCTTGAAGGAGGACTGGACGGGGAGGAACTTTTTTGAAGGAACCTGGGCCTGATTCAGCCTGAGTCAACCGTGGTATGGCAGTCTTCTAGGTTCTGGTTCTGGATGAAGGCCTTTTTGCGCGATGGTGGGAGAATGGCTCTATCGGGCAGCTCCGACCTCGGATCGTGTTGCTTCCACCTCGCTTGCGAAGTAGACTGGAAGGCCTTTCCAGAAAGGTAGGCCATGCCTTCAGGAACACCAGGAGGAAGCCGTGGTCGATGCTGCAACTCGGGGCTGATCTGCTGGTCTGCACAGCTCCAACCTGAAACTGAAATGAGAGGGAGAGGTGGCTTCTTTGGTGGAGGGAAGTGGTAGGGGCGACCTAAGGGTGAGTGGGGCTCTAGTGTGGTGGAGAAAAGAGCTAATGGTGATGGTGGAATGAGGGGGAGAATGGCTGGAAGAAAATGCTAGCAGGTGGAGGAGGAAGATGAGGGTGTGAGAGAGGGAATGGGGGAATGAAGGGGGCGAACTTGGCAAGAAGGGAGGTAATGAAGGGGGCGGCCAAAACAAGTGGAGGGAAGGGAATTTCAAATTTGAATTGGCCTAGGAAGGTGGAGGATTGTGTGGGAACTAGTGGGATTGCTTGGGAGGGAGGAGATTGTGTTGGAAGTGGAGAAGATGCCACCTAGGGACAATGGGGTGGAGTAATGGCAACTTGGGGAAGTGGAGGGGTATTGAATGAGGTGGGTGGTGGTTGGGAGTTGAAGGGGAAGGGAGGAGAGAGAGAAGGGGGCGAACCCTTTAGTGGGAGGAGAGAGAAGAGAGAGAGAGGAGGGGGGTATGGGATTCACTCCCTAGGGTATCTCACCCTATCTTAGTGGAATCTCTCCAAATTGAACAAAAGTGTAGACTTAACTCAACAGGATTCATTTCTTCATTAACTTCAAATGAGGGGGAGTGGGGTCCTATTTATAGGCAACCCACTCTTTACAATAAGTCCCTGACAAAATAAGCAACTACAAATAACCAAGGGGGGGTGGGGGCGCCAATGGGCCTAGCCCAACGAATTGGGCCCAATAGCCTCATTAGACAGCATGATGAAACAAAAACATAGGAAAATAAGTGCTAGACCTAGGGAAATGACTCCAATAAAATGAAAATACATCAAAATGACACAAAGGAAAGCTACAAAATGGATAAGGGGCCTTAATAGAGTGAGGCCCAAACTCAACCAGCTCCTGAATGTGAAGAAGTGGACCCGAGCCAAAGGGAATCGTGGGTGATGCCTCCATCATTTTCTTCCCGGGCTATTTGGATTACCTGAAAGCTCTCGAATGATTGGGCTATCTCTTTCACCAGGTGAAGGTATTTGACCATCTGTGGGTCCCGAGCTTCGTAGTCTCCATGGATTTGGCTAGCGACCAACTGAGAGTCGGTGTAGATGTTGACTCGCTTGGCTCCTAGGCACTTCGCCATCTCACCCCTGGAAATCAGGGCTTCATACTCGGAGGCGTTGTTGGAGGCCTGAAAGTTGAATTTCAGGGTGTACTAGAGCTCGACACCTTCTAGGGATGTGATGAGGATGCCAGCTCCGCTGCCGGTTGAATTGGAAGATCCATCCACGAAGAGATCCCAGGCCGGGCCGATCGTACTCTCGGATGCTTCTCTCGGAGGGATAACGGTCTCTACGATAAAATCGGCAAGAGCTTGTCCTTTTATGGCAGTGCGGGGCCAATAGGAAATGTCGTAGGCCCTAAGCAATATTGCCCACTTGACGAGTCGACCCGAGGCTTCTGGATGGGCTAGGATTTTCTTCAGAGGCTCGCTAGTCAGCACCACAATGGAGTGTCCGTGGAAGTATGGCCGGAGGCACTTGGCCGAGGTAACCAATGCTAGCACGAGTTGCTCGGTTGCAGGGTACCTTCTTTCGGCATCCAGGAGCACTTCACTGGTGTAATAAACGGGCCTTTGTGTTCCTTGGTCGTCTCAAATGAGGACTGAGCTTACTATGGACGGTGGTACCGAGAGATAAAGGTATAGAATATCTCCAACACTGGCTTGGATAATACAGGAGGTGATGCCAGAAGCTCCTTAAGCTCGGGGAATGCCTTCTCGCACTCCTTGTCCCAGGCGAACGCGGGGGTTGCCAACTTCGGCCCTCTCAGCAACTTGAAGAAGGGCAAGTAGTGTTCTGTCGCTCGGGACATGAATTGATTTAGCGCGGTAATCTGGCCTGTCAATCATTGCACATCTTTGATGCAGGTGGGTGGCTGCATATCCAGGATGGCCTAGACCTTGTCGGGGTTGGCTTCGATCCCTCATTGGGTCACCAGGAAGCCCAGGAGTTTCCCGGACTTGACCCCGAAGGCACACATGGCAAGATTGAGCTTCATCTGGTACCTCTAGAGGGTACTGAAGGTCTCAGCCAGGTCGGCAAAATGGTGTCTGGCCTTCTGCGACTTTAAAAGCATGCCGTCGATATAGGCTTCGATGTTCCACCCAATCTAATCTTCGAAGATCTGATTGACCAGCCTCTGGTAAGTAGCTCTGGCATTTTTTAGTCCAAACGACATCCGGGTATAGCAATAGACGCCAAAGTTGGTGATGAAGGTTGTCTTCTCTGTGTCTTCAAGACTCATTTGGATCTGGTGATATCCAAAGTACACATCCAGGAAACTGAGAAGTTTGTTCCTCGCGGTTGAATCAATGAGCTGGTCGATGCTTCGCAGCGAGTAGCAGTCTTTCGGGGTAGCTTTATTGAGGTCGGTGAAGTTGACACACATCTGCCATTTACCTGAGGTTTTGGGTACCAGGACGATGTTGGCGAGCCAGGTAGGGTAAAGCATACGGTTAAATAACCCGCTTTTCTTCCCCTTGTTGATCTGCTCGTTAATAATCACCTATTTCACAGGGATGTGCTTCCTCTTCCGTTGTTATACCGGCCTTACCGCGGGGTCGAGGTTGAGGTGGTGCATTACTATATCCTTAGGAATGCCAAGGAGATGCTCATCAGACCACGGGAAAATGTGCACATACTCCGAAAGAAAATCTTTGTATTGAGCTTGTAGTTCGGGTGGTAGATCTGCCCCGATTTTTACTTCGAGGGCCGGATCATTTCTGAGGAAAATAGATAGTAGCTCTCCCCCGGGCTTGCTTGTCGTTTTATCTTCAATCGTTTCGATCTCTTTGCCCTTGTCCTCTGGCCTTACGGTTTCCATCGAGATCATGTAGCACCTTCTATCCATTTCCTGATTACCTTGGACTTCCCGATGCCGTATTTAGTGGGAAACTTCATTTTTTGGTGGTATGTGGAGGGCACTGCCTTGATTCGGCCGAGGCATAAAATGGCATTATAGGCCGATATCTCCTTGACCACTACGAAATTTGCCATAAGGTTATGGCTTTGGGCGGGGGTACCGAGGGTAACAGGTAGGCTTAAGGCTCCCTTGGGATAGGTCACCTGGCGAATGAACCCATAGAGGGGGGTTCGGATCGGATGTAGTTTCGACGGGTTTTCACCCATCTTTAGCAAACACTCGTACGATAAAATATTGGGGGCACTGCCATTATCCACTAAGATCCGGTTCATGTTACAATGGTTTATCGTGGCCGAGATAACAAGGGCGTCATCATGTGGGGTGACCACTCCTTCGAGATCCTTGTCTGAGAAGACCAAGGACTGCTGGTCGGTCACCGAGGGAGGAGCTTTGGGCGGCTCGAAAGCTCGGCTGGCTCGCTGGCATGACGCTTTCTCCCTCGGATGGTATCTCCGCCCGAGGATGGTCCACCTGAGATGACGTTTATGTGGACTTCTGGGGGGCGATTGTCAATTTCTTCAAGAGGAATTCCACGGTCTTCCCTCTGCTTGGCCACGTATTTGGAGAGGTGCCCCTGGCGGATGAGACTTTCGATCTCGTCCTTGAGCTGGTGGCAATCTCCCGTGTGGTGGCCATGATCGTCGTGGAACTGGCAGTGTTTCTGACGACTCCGATGATTAGAGTCAACCTTCATCGGCTCATGACAATGGAGTAGCGCTGAGTCTTTTATTTCTTGATAAATCTGGTAGACGGGGGTAGAAAGAGGAGTATAGCGCTCGAACATGCGCAGGGGATCCTTTCAGTCGCCCTCTTGATTCCTTCTCTTCCCCCACCCTGAAGATTGGTCGGATGACCCCTTTTTCTTCCCCTCTCGCCCCGAGCTTGCGGGGTCTCGGCAGGCGTTGAGGACCTCTTCGCACTCCGCATGACGCAGAGCTATGGTCACAAGATCGGCGAGGGAGGAGGGAGGGTGGAGCCCCAATTCTCGCCGGAGATTTTCATCACGGGTACCTCTAGTCAGATGGCGGAGGCCACATCCAAGCGGGGGATGCGCAGAGCTTCCACTTTGAAGCGGTTAATGTAAGCTCACAGCTTTTCCCCCTGCGCCTGCTTGAGGGCTAGTAATCCCGCTATCGACCTTGGAGGGCCGCTGTCGGCGAAGCACTCCTTGAATAGTCGCCCGAATTGTCAAAAGCTGGTGATGCTCCCGGGGGCGAGCGCTCGGAACCATGTCTGTGCGCCTTGGACTAGAGTAGTCACGAACGCTCGGCATTTGACCGTGTCGGACGCCCCGTGCAAGGTCATGAGGGCGTTAAAGCTGTTGTAGTGGTCGGCTGGGTCGCCCTGGCCGTCGTAACGTTTGAAGGCCAGGAGCGATACTCTCGGGGAGACCTCAACCTTCATGATTTGGTCGAAGAACGGGGATTGCTCCTCGTCTTCTAGGGTAGAGATTTTCTGGAGGGGGCAAAGAGAGCGCTCTTGCTCGGCAAAACACCGCTCGAAGTCTCACAGTCGGAGGGATAGTTCTCACTATCGCCGGGATGGGGCCGGGGGGCTCTGAGTGTTCTCCTGGCATTCCAGGTTTGGAACATCCTTCTTCGTGCGTTGATGATTGAGGTCAGACTTCCTCTTTCTTAGGCTGGAGAAGGCCTCTTGCTTCGGAGGTGGGGGCTGCGAAGGTCCACCCCGCTCACTCCGGAGGATGCATCCTTCTTGAAAGATGAATTGACCTCCGGCTGTCATCCGGGAGGCCTCCGCGCGGGGGTGGTTTGTCCGAGGAAGACGTGACCTCTCCTCTCCAGCTATCTGGGTCCTCATCAAGTCGACGAGGATGTCCAGTTTAGCATTGAGGGTTTGGAGGGCGTCCGGGTTCCCAGGAGCAAGTAGTCCCCCTTTGGCCAGTGGAGGTGGGTTGTTAGCTTGGTCGTTCGAGGGGGCGCCCGTCGGAGAATGCGAGGGCTCAGGCTCCCTTTTTTTGACCGTCGGTGCCTTCCCTTTTTTGCCGATATTTCTCCTACTAGAGCTTCTTCGCACCATGTTGGCTCTTCGTTCGTTTCCCACAGACGGTGCCAGATGAAGAGGCATGATCTCGCACTTAGTCCTGAGCCGTACGATGCTGGGCAAGCTCCCATCGTCGTCACCACGATAGAGGATCTACAATGCAAAAAATGGATCACAGGAGCCCAAGGTTGAGACCCCAGGAAAAACCCTCCGATGCTTAAGTCAGCAAGCTGATAGAGCGTAGGTGGAAGGGGAGTAGGAGAAGGAGTGAGGAGCACGAGATCGCTCTCCACCAGTGGGTGTGGTGTTAGGCGCTCAAGATCGACCTTTCTTTTGGAGGGTTTCCCTTGGTTTATATAGTGTTCTTCTTGGTGAGGCGCTTGGAGGAGGCAGAGAGTACGGGGAGCGTTACTCGGCCGTTTGTGGCTTAGTCGCTTGGTCTCCCCTTTCATTGACTCCCGATCTTCCCTCCTACCATTACGGTCGGGCATCGCTCGGGCTTTCCCTGTTCAATAGTTGCTCGGGCTTCCGGGCCAGGGGCTGCCTAGGAAGTATTGGTCCGAGCGTCTTTGGGCTTCAAGCTAAATGGGCCCATAAGTGGGGCAGTCACTTGGAGATTCCAGCCTACTTAGGTCGAGTTAGACCTGGTTGGGACACTTTTAATCGTACATTCGTTAGGCTGCTAATTTACCCATCTCCAGTTTCCATTTCTATTATTTCTATTTTAGTCAATGCCTGCGGCGAATAACATCTCGCGGCGGCTCTTTCATTCCGTGTGTTTTCCTGTCTCTAACCCCGTGGAGACAATCCTCTTCGGGAGTCTTTCCCGCATTTCACAGCAGAATGCGCATCCACGACCGCTCTCAGTTCACGTGACGTCGTTCACAATATACCCCTACAAAATTTCTTATTGTCAATTATACTCTTTATTTAGGCATATTATCATGAATACCGTCCAAATATCCCGGATAGTTGCAGTTATGCCCTCACCGTAAATCTCGTGTGCTTAACCCGAGTTAAATTTGGGTTAAAGAGTAAAATACTTAACTTAACCCCTGGTTAACAAAATAAAAAATATTTTGGAACATGTATAGCCCTCTAAAGTTCCTTATTGTCAAATATACCCCTCGTTTAAGCATATTATCTTGAATACCTTCTAAATAGGTGTCACGCCCCGACGCGGAATATCGGAACGCGGCAGTAGAAATAGTTAAAATATGTTGATTTCCAGACATCATGTGCCTTGGGTTAGCGATTAGATACTTCCAACATCCGCCAAAAATAGAAGAAAAATACATTCCACAAAAATCATTTAATTCTAACTAATGAACCACAATGAGAGTCAATATCCAACAAATATGAACATACCAATTAAACTCACATGTCCACCAGCCTGACTTAATTGCATAACAAGTTAACCAAATTACAATTCTTAAACACAACTACATCTCTTAGACTCAGACTATCTAGCAATGACTCCGCGAGGTCATCTAGTTGGTTCGCTCCAGGGTCTTCACTCCTGCCTATCCCCATCAATCTGAGAGTCCTCACCTGAGCTATCTGAAAGGGGGATAAACAACTGGGTGAGCGAATGCTCAGTAGGTAATAGCAGGCAAAGTTTAAGTAATTAATAAATTAATTAATGTCATTCGAACAAAAAGGAATAATGACGATAAATTGCTCAGAAATAGAAGAACATGAATATAGCATATCAGGAACTAGCCAATCAAGCATAGATCAAGCAAGTCATGTAGATAATTCCATGAAGGAATCTATTCAAGAGAAGGAATCGTGTAAATGAATGAAATGTCATAGACATCACGCTAGTCATGCACTCAGTGCAATACCTCACCATGTCATTACAACTCCCTGGGGCACTAGTACTTTTCGGGCGCTCTTCCCAGGACCAGATCGGGCCCTTATGATGCGTTGGCATTGATTTGGTGGATCCAAGATCCCAAGTTATGTCTAGACATTCAAAGGATTCGGCCAGAAAAAATGAAATGAAATTCATTAAGCTATCCTGGAATTATGAGAATAATCTAGGGTTGGAGTAGCACATAAGAAACCACGAGAATTCACAAGCTGGGAAATACACGGTCACATTTGGGCCGCTTATGATAAAACTGATGCGGGACGATTACGCGACTTGACTCGAACGGGTTGCGACCTTGGACTCTAACGGATGACACTGCTAATATGACGACGCGACCAGCAACGACTCTACGACGCAGCACCGAACGAGCTCCAGAAGAGGCGATCATGCCCCAAACAAGAAGCACTAACTCACATTCGTCCCCGGCGAGGGAAACGTGACGATCGCGCACGGTTGGGAAACTGGCTTTGAGACTCGGGTGGTCGGCTCACTCTCGTGCTCGGAACGAGTCACGGGACAGGTCTCGCACTCACAACTCGCAGCGGCAATTAAAATATAACAAGCTAATAAAGAATCATACTCACATGCAGTGGCATCTAGAAAGCATACTAAGCAAGCAATACGATAAAAGGGTGGGTGGCGAGTGTACCTACACGCTCGGGGCGTGGGGAAGACTTCCCGGCCGAGATCCGGAACTCCCCGTACATCAATAATTATTAATTACAAAAGTGATTTTACAGCCCACTCCACGCAGGGAGGTAACAGGCGACACGTGGGGTCCGGGAGCACCGATCACGGGTTGACGGGCAACATTCGGTGGCGCTCGGGTGGATGCGGCCGGTCGGTTCAGCACTGTTCACCCGGGCCCGCAGGATGGTGTGTTGGACCCGCTGTTGGTACAGCATCATCCAGGGCGGCTCCTGGCTGCAGCGACTGGCGGGGGCGCTCCGGGAGTGTCCCGGGTCGATCCCCGGGAGCGGCGGTCACCGGAGTGGTGGCGGGCAATTTTCTTGGGATTTGTTTCCCAAGGCTACCCCGAAGCTAGTTCCTGTCTAGATCTACGCACTCTGACGAGACTGGCTGGTACGCTTAATCCCAACGTCGGATCGGGGCACAAAGGGTACCGTTGGAAAGAGGACTCAAATTCCTACGACATACTCGAATCTAGAACGCATCCAACGGGTGTATTAGAAATTAAAACTTCTGCAAGGTGGCTGAGCACACTATCTTGAAATGCAGAACAGGCTGGGCAGAACCTAACCTCCCTGATCAAAGGCTTTGACCGAGGATCAAATGATCGGATCAAGACCGGGGATTTTTATGGTGGGTAGAGGGGAGGCTGATGAAGACGTGCATAGATCTTTTGTAAGCTTTGGACAACATTTGGCGGGTGCGAAAAATCAGATGCCAAGATCTATATCGCTCGACTGCACACATGCAGATTTGGAGAAGAAAGAACATGTGGCTGGGAGATGACCTAAACGAATTCTGATCGACTCCAAATTTAAACTGGGAATGACCTATGATGGGGGGAACCTACCCTCAAAGTTTCGTGACAATCCAACGGTCGGATCTTCCGCACCAGCTTATTCACCGGGTGGCTGTCCTGCAACTCCGAGTTTGGGGACAACAGGATGAAGATTAACTTGCGGTGGCTCAACGGCGGCACGAACGGCGGCGGCGGCGGCGGCGATGGATCACAGATGATAGAGGAAGAAGATAAGAAAAAGAAATTTGATGGAGATAGAAGATTGAAACTCAGATCTAGAGGAGATTGGAGGAGGAAGAGGAAGAACACTTAGAACACCAAGAGAGAGAGGGGGGGCACCAAGCAATTTTCTTGTAATTTCTCCATTAACTTCCACCAAAATACACAAGAGACATTATATAATGTAACCCTAGACCTAGCCAAATGACTCCTAATACCCTTGGTCAAAGGGGCATAAAGGAAAAATGGGGGACAAGGGTAAATAAAATAATCCCACAGGGGGACAAAGGAGGGGGCACCCCTCCCTTAAGTCAATATAAGAGGCTTGGCATATTTTAATCCCCATGAACCAAATTAATTCCCCTTGGACCAAAATAAATAAAAATACAAATACATGGCCAATTTATTCTACCATTGACCCAATTCAAGATAATACAACCCAAATACAATCCCAATACATGCTAAATACACACCAAATACATCCATATACATATACCGTACAAATACATATAAAAATACGTACTGAAACATCACTGCTCCGGTGGCGACTCCAGACTATCCCCCATCCACAAAGAGGTCAGTGTCGACCAAGTCGTGCTACGGGTCCGGTACCAACGGCTCGCTGAGTCGAGCCGTACTCGTGTTCTGGTGTCCTCACCAATTATCCCCGGGTGGGAGAAGCTCGACCCCGTCGAGTAAGGGTCCGGGTCACTCTGGTATCGATACAGCAGATCTGGATCTATCCTCTGTAGCTCGTCCCGAGTGATCCAAGTGTCGTCGGACGCGGGCCGTCCCCTCCAACGCACCAAATAGCGCTGGTGCACTCCACCTCGAGTAGTCATCACCTGCTCATCTAGTATACATTCTATCTGCTCTCGCTGCTGAGGTAACAAGGCTAGAGGTGGGCGCTCTGGGGTGGTGTCACTCACAATGGGTGGGGATGGCTCAAAGGGCTCACTGGGTATCACCGCTGGGTCCCTATAAGCGACGAGATCCGAGACGTTGAAAGTGGAGCTGATCCCGTAATCTTTCAGCAATTCCACAACATATGCGTTTGATCCGACTTGCCTCACTACCCAAACGGGAATGGCACCGTGAGCATGCAACTTCTTCACGGCTCCCGAGGGAAACCATTTAGGTCTGACCATGATCATGATAGAATTGCCCTCCTGAAACTCACGGTGGTGCCTATGGACGTCAGCCAATTCTTTGTATCGTGCGTTGCTGGACTCAATGTGACGATGGATATGCTCATGCAACTGTCTAATGTGATCGAAAAAAGACTCGGCTGACTCGGATACACGGGACTGGACGAGAGATGGGATTAGGTCTATGGGCTCCCTAGGTCTACGGCCAATGATAATCTCGAAGGGGCTCATACCGGTAGACCTATTGACCGAATCGTTATAAGCAAACTCGGCTAAGGGTCAGACCAAATCCCAATCCCTGACTCGATCTCGGACAAGACACCTAAGAAGATCCCCCAAACTCCTATTGATAACCTCAGTTTGACCATCGGTCTGGGGGTGGTATGTAGTGGAGAATTTCAGTTGGGTACCCATCATGTGCCATAGGGTTTTCCAGAAATAGCTAGTAAAGCACACATCCCTATCAGACACTATAGTGCGGGGAAGTCTGAACCTGGAGACACAGTGTGAAAAGAATAGACCGGCAACTCTAGAGGCATCCGAGATTTTGGAACACGGGATGAATAATGCCATCTTCGAGAACCTATCTACAACCACAAAAATAGAGTCATGCCGTCGGAGGGTGCGGGCAATCCCAACACAAAGTCCATGCTAATGTCCTGCCATGGACTATCCGGGATGGGGAGGAGAGTATGGAGGCCGGTATTCTGCTTCCTCTGTTTGGCCATGGCGCATGTGCGGCACTGGGCCACGATGCGAGCGACATCTCTCTTCAAGCTAGGCCAATAGAATCTATGCTCAACCGACTCCATGGTCTTGTTCCGGCCGAAGTGGCCAGCAAGACCTCCCGCGTGCATCTCCCACGTAAGAAAGTCATAAACAGAAGTCCGTGGGATGCACAATTTGTCACCCCGGAATAGGTGACCCTCCTGTAGCACAAACTCACTATAATCACGTGAGGGACCGACTTGAAGGGCTGCATAGATCGGACCGAAATCCGGACAATCAACATAAGCATCCTTCAGCCTCTCTAACTATACCACCTCAACACTCATGGTGGTCAACATCATCATCCACCGACTCAGCGCATCGGCAACCTTGTTCTCCGCCCCTGCCTTGTGCTTGAGCACAAAGTTGTACTCCTGGAGATACTCCACCCAACGATTATGGCGAGCGTTCAGCTTCTTTTGGGTATGGAGGAATCGTAAGGCCTCATGATCAGAGAAGAGGACAAACTCCTGATGCAACAAATAGTGCCCCCAATACCGCAATGCCTGGACAACTGCGTAGAATTCTTTGTCATATGTGGAATATCGCAGTTTGGCATCATTAAGTTTCTCACTAAAGAATGCTATGGGGTGGGACTCCTGACTCAACACACCTCCGATACCCACTCCAGAAGCGTCACATGTGACCTCAAACACCTTGGAAAAATCAGGTAAAGCAAGGACAGGTGCCTGGGTCATGCGTTCCTTAATGTCCTGAAAGGCCGTGGCTGCAGCCTTAGTCCATACGAATGCTCCGTTCTTAATGCAATCAGGGATCGGGGCAGTGATAGAACTGAGGCCACAAATGAAGCGGTGATAGAACGTCGCTAAGCCATGGAAGCTCCGGACATCGTGGAGGGTGCGGGGCTCGGGCCACTCCCTAATGGCCCTAATCTTCTCCGGATCAGCGGAGACTCCATCTCTAGACACAATGAACCCGAGGAGGGTGATCTGATCAGTCATGAAGGCACACTTCTTCGGGTTGGTGAATAAGCTCTCTCGCCTCAAAATGACACAGACCTGCTTGAGGTGGTCTAAGTGGTCCTCCCTAGTGTGGCTGTAAATCAGAATGTCGTCAAAGTAGACGACCATGAAGATCCCTATCATAGGGCGTAAAACCTAGGTCATCAACCGCATGAAAGTACTAGGGGCGTTGGAAAGCCCGAAGGGCATAACCAACCACTCATAAAGACCATCCTTGCTCTTGAATGCCATCTTCCATTCATCCCCAGGCCTGATCCGCACCTGGTGATAGCCACTACAAAGATCTATCTTTGAATAGATAGTGGCTCCTGACATCATGTCTAGCAAATCATCCAATCGGGGAATGGGAAAGTGATACTTCACCGTGATCTTGTTGATCGCACGGCTATCGACGCACATCCTCCATGTGCCATCCTTCTTCGGGGCTAAAAATGCGGGAACAGCGCAAGGGCTCTTGTTGTCCCTAAGAGATCCCCGACTCATCAAGTCCTCGACTTGCCTTTGACGTTCGGCATGGTCTGTGGGACTCATCCTATAGTGGGGAAGGTTGGGCAAGAACGAGCCGGGACAAGGTCGATCTCATGCTGGATGTCCCTCATAGGCGGAAGGCCTTCGGGGAGGTCTTCCGGGAAGACATCAGAAAAGTCCCGGAGGATCGCAGCTACCTCTGGGGGGTGCTCATCATCAGACCCAGGAGTGACATCCTCTACTCCTCGGACGACAACGGCAAGGATAGGGCTACCCCCGGTCACCTCTTGTTCCATCTCTCGCGGACTAATCATCATTAACCTCCGGGGTGGGAGGCCTTCTGTGCTAGGAGCAATCGAAGAGGTAGTAGGCCGTGTCGAGGATGAGGTGGAAGGACCAACTGTCCCCTGACTAGGAGGGGTGGAAGTGCTGGGACCAACTGGTCCTCGGACAAAAGGATCCTTCGGCTGGGTGGGATGGAGGGTGATCCTATGGCCCCCGTGGTCGAATGTGCAAGTGTTCGATCGACCTTGGAGGGTGGCATCCCGATCAAATAGCCAAGGCCTCCCTAGGATAATGCTACCTACCTCCATAGGCAACACATCACACCAGATCTCATCATGGTATGCCTAGAACTGTAGCGGCACCAGACATCTCTACCTGACCGGGATGGAAGTAGAATCCACCCAAGAAACTCTATAAGGTGCGGGGTGATCTACGGGCGTCAAACCCAGACGCTTAACCGTGCCCGTAGAGATGGCGTTAATGCAACTCCCACTATTAATGATCACCTTGCAGGCCTTTCCTCCCAGCCTAGAAAATGTATGGAAGATGGTGGTACGATGCCAGTAGTCACTCACCAGGGGCTGGGTAAGGATACATGTCACGCCCCGACGCGGAATATCGGGACGTACAGTCGGGAATGAGCTGGCAAGAGAGAGATCTATCTAAAATAATACACAATGCTACCAGATGGAAATACTAAATGATCATTAACCAACCACAACTGATACAATAACCTCAAATTCAACTTAATACAACTGGAATTACAACCACTAAAACTCAATAACATAACTGAAACTAAATGCTCTCCAAAACACAACTAAAAGTAAGATAACACACTGCTAACACACTAGAACTGACACACTCATGACATCACTCCTGCCCTTCCCCGTCGGTAAGCGCGTCACCTAAAAAGCCTGGAAAGGGGGGGAAACACAACTATGAGCTGACGCTCAGTAGGAAATAACAGAGAATTTACGTGATTAACAAGTTAATTACTTTTTCATATGCAATACTAAGAAAGAAAGAAATGACGATAACGATATAATGAAACAACGTAATAACAAGATCTTACAAGGTTAAGAAATATGTGATGTCAAGAATTAACAAGATAACAAGTACAAGAATTCACAACAGGAGATATAACAAGAGAAAGTAGTAAAGAATTGGCCACAAGTAAGTAATATCAATTCATTCGCGATCAAGTAACAAGTAACAAGTAACAAGAGATGTTTGTCATAGACGCAACAAGCAAGCAAGTATTTCGGTGTAATGCCCCACCATGTCATTAGCATCCCATGGGCTCAGTAATTTTTCGGGCGCTCTCCCCAAGACCAGACCGGGCCCTTATGATGCGATGGCATTTATTTTTATGGGCCCAAAGTCCCACACGTCTAGACATTCAGTCAATTTTAATGGCCAATTAATCAGAGGAATTTCTGTCAAGAGTATGAGTTTTTAAGGACTAACATGTCCTTGGATTCTAGACAAAAACTCGGTTGATACGGTCACCTCGATGCCGCTTTACAAGAACTGGACCAAAACTCGGTCCACGGGGTCAAGAAAGAACGGCTGACAGTATACCGTTCAAGTGTGTAAGTAATCCATTCTACTGGAGTAATAGGGACTAAAACAGCAACTTAACAATCAATTTAATCCTAATTACCAAGTTAATATATCAAGGATTATCCATTATCATTTGCATTAAAACAATTTGCCAAAGGATGATTCAAGATGATAAGGTAAAGGAACAAGCTCATACAAGAATGAAATAGCATGCATTAACAGAGATTTAGTTTCACCATTAACCACTAATTATGTGGGTTTCTATTTAACCATTATATGAAGATGATAAATGGCATGTTTTTACACTATGTTTGCATGTAGGGACCAATGTTAATTGAAATCAAAGGGGTACATGAATAGGTTACTGGTTCTTCAAGAATATACTTTTCAATTGGTCTAAGTTAAATGGGTCGATCCCCTAATGATCCGGATCGATCCTCGGGTCGAAGAAAGAGAAAAAACTAGGTTTCTGGTACACGGGTCGACCCCTGGGGTCGACCCCTGTAAAAATGGGGTCTGCCAGTGAGATGGGTCGACCCCTGGGGTCGACCCCCACAATTTCTGCAGAATGGGTCGACCCCTGGGGTCGACCCCCCACACTCTGGCTGTATGGGTCGACCCCAGGGGTCGACCCTTGCTGGGTGATGGATGGGTCGACCCCTGGGGTCGACCCTCGGGCCTGCCAGGGCTCCCAGAAAACGGGTCGACCCCAGGGGTCGACCCCTGCAAGAACAAAAACGG
This sequence comes from Amorphophallus konjac, assembly GCA_022559845.1. NCBI lineage: Eukaryota > Viridiplantae > Streptophyta > Magnoliopsida > Alismatales > Araceae > Amorphophallus > Amorphophallus konjac. The sequence continues at coordinate 78,955,263 of CM040126.1, forward strand.
TTTTAACCTCCGGAAAATGTATGAACTCACCCAATTGAGGTCCAATTGAGTTGGGATCTTAACCACATGATCTAGGGTTATTAATATACATACTAGGGTCATAAAACAAGCGATTTGAAACACTAGTTTCAACAGAAATCAATTAAATCTTAACCTATTCTATGATGAACACATAAAAACCTAATTCTTGACATGCTTCTACTAAATCATGAAATTCTCTCAATATACATAACAAAAACTGGGGCTTCTTATGTCAAAAGAAAGCTAACTTGATGCTGAATCCAACCATATATGATAAGCTATATATGGGTCAAGTTATCTAACTCAAAAGCAGCCCGCAATCAAGCTCTAACTCAAAGGGTCACAATATAAATCAAGTTCTAGACATGTTCTCACTAAAAATCGAAATTCTCCAAGCATGCTCAATGAAAATTGGGGCTTTCTACGTTAAATGAAAGCTAAAAACATGCTGATTACATCATATAAATTAATTAGAGTTTGGCCTGTTAAACCTACCTCAATCGAAGAGAGAACTTAAAACCTAGAATGAAGAACGAACTGGATCACCCTTCACAAAACCCACGATAGCTCTCTAGATACCTGATAAAAATTGGGGCTTTCAGTCCCACTGGATAGATCTCGTCGAGAGGAACAAAATCATATATTCATGATCAAATTTTGGTTGAGAATTCATACCTCAATCGAAGAAACAAAGAAGGAAGAAGGAAGCCGACGGCCTGCCGACACACCTCCACAAATCGAGCAAGATCTTCCTAGATCTGAAACTTCAGCGAACCCCACAGCCACCAAAAGAAACTAGACTCGAAGAGCTTTCTATCTATAGCTCACACATCTTCTGGAGAGTTCTGAGCTGGGAGAATTCGACGGAACAAGAGACGTGTTAAAAACGGCGCCGAAATGGTTGACTCAACCACACTCGGCCGGCTGCGCCTCCTAGGGTTAGGTTTGTGTCGAATTGATTGAGGGCTATTAATCCTTAGCTCATGGCCGTTCATTTGCCTCTGATTTGAGCTAATTTGGTTGAGTATTAAGCTCGAATTTTACGTTTTAAACTAAGGTTAGGTAAGGGTTAAAAAGTGTGCACTTTTGGGCTTAATCTCCAATTAGATCTAACCACAGATTTATAATGGCTTAATGCCAGAAGACAAAGTTGTTGTCTACATCGACCTTAACATGTTTACTATTTTTATGGATTTTTATAAGGTAGTCAGATTTTCACTTATACTATTTCTAACGAATTAAATATTAATAAATCTGAAATTCAATTATTAATTCAATAAGAATTCAATTATTAATTAATAAAAGCTTAATAAATATATTGGGCTCAATTAAATAATTCGGGGTCTTACACCCTCCCCTACTTAAAGGAATTTGGTCCTCCAAATTCACTACACTAAAACTGAGAGTAGGGAATGAGATTGCTCACCTAGAATAGGTCGGGATACCGCTTCCGCATAGTCTCTTCAGACTCCCATGTAGCTTCTTCGGTCCCACGCCTACTCCACTGAATCTTGACCATCGGTATCGAACGATTCCGGAGTTGTTGTTGATTCCGGTCCAGAATCTTGACATGTCTTTCCTCATAGGTCAAATCTTCCTTCAGTTCAAAATCCACTTGCTGAATGATATGAGTGGGGTCGTACACATATTTCCGTAACATAGGCACATGGAAAACATTGTGTACGCCAGAAAAATGCGGTGGTAAAGCCACTCTGTATGCCACCTCTCCCACTCCATCTAGAATCTCGAATGGACCAATGTATCTCGGACTCAGCTTGCCATGAATGCCAAATCTTCGGATCCCTCTCGAAGGAGAGACCTTCAAGAACACATGCTCGCCAACCTGAAATTCCAATGCTCTTCTTCTATTGTCGGCAAAACTCTTCTGTCTGGATTGGGCTACTTGTAACCGGTCTCAGATAATACGGATGTTCTGTGAAGATTCTGAGACAAGATCCGGTCCAAGCCACTGTTTCTCACCTACCTCGTCCCAACACAACGGGGACCGACAACTCCTACAATACAATGCTTCGAAAGGAGCCATCTGTATACTGGATTGGTAACTGTTGTTGTAGGCGAATTCAATTAATGCCCTGGGATGTTCCACCAACCATCGGCCCCTTACCCTTGTCCAAAGGACAGACTGGGGGTGTAGGAAGTAGGGGTGGTCGAGTCGGTATGGCGGGTTGGGTAGGTCTAGGGGCAGGGATGGGTGCCTGCTGGCAAGGGGGAGGATCCCTCGGAGGGAGGGGGCGCCAAGGAGCAGCAAAGTACTGGCGAGGAGGTTCCTGGGGGCGGGCCGTCGGCCATCGAGTGTAGGAACCAGGCGTGGTCCCAGGGTCAGACACACGCGGGTATGGGACCCCCTGGCGCGGAGTAGGAGCAAACTCCACCTCAAATTGCTCCACTTCGAGAGCAACCTGGTACGCGTCCTCCAACTTGTCCACCTTGCGGCGGAAAAGCTTATATTGTAGGTGTGGCCGCAGACCACGCCGAAATCGAGAGACAGTAAGGGAGCTCTCCTCCGTGGCGTCACATTGCAAGAAATATTCATCAAACTCGGCGATGTAATCGGAGACGGACCGGTCTCCTTGGGTGAGACTCTGTCACCTGCCTATGAGACGCTGGCGGTAGGAGGTCGGGAGATACTTCTTCCTAAGTTTGGACCTCATCTCATCCCATGTTTCTACCTGGGGCTCCTGACGGTGAAACAGCAGGTTCTCCATATTTCTCCAGTAGGTTTGTGCCTGCCCTAGCAGTTTCATCTTGGAAAACTTGACTTTTAGTTGGTCCGACATTTCAAACCACTCGAAATTCTGATCCATGCCGGCCTCCCAATCAAGATAGACCTTCGGGTCCAAGGACCCGTCGAAAGTGGGAGGGTCTGCTCGTACCGTCCTAAGGACCCGCTCGTCCTCATCATCCCTTTGTGGTCGGTGACCACGATGGCGTCGGCCATCTCCCCCGTACTCATTTTTGGACCCGTAGTCCTCAACATTGGGGGCACGTGGCTGTTGCTCCGCTGCCCTAAGTGGGGCGGGCTGGATAACAGGCGCCGACGGGGGCACCTGACGAGCCGCCTGAGGGGCAGGGATAGCTCCAGGGAGTCCCGGGCGGGGGACTCTCTCCACATTCTCTATCCTTCCAACCAGACCTTGGATAGATCGGTCGGAAGCCTCGGCTCAGTCCTCCATGGCCTTGAAATGGCCCTCTATGCGCTCGGTATGCTCCCTAAGAGTTTGGTTGGACCGTTTCATATGCTCCATAAGAGTTTGATCGGACTGGTCCATGCGATCCATGAGTAGAGCTACCAAGTCCTCCAGAGTTCGGCCTCCCGGGTTGGAACCTCGGGGGTCACCCATAGTGTCAGGGCGATGGTACTGGGCACGTCCACGGGTTGGCATGCAATGGGTGAGGACCTAGAGGGAGCTAAGGTGGGGTGACTCACTAGGACTTATATGGATGGACTAATGCAAACGACGGACAACCTACACTCCAATATTCGGTACGAGACGGAGTTTTGATCCAAAGACCACACTCATGCAAGTGTGCCCCTTTCTCAATAGGCATAGCCTACCATTTCGGAAACACCTTTGGATATACCAGATGAAATGGAGCACCTTGGGCCGACTACCCTAGACTCAAATCGGCTCTGATACCAATTTGATGCGGGACGACTACGCGACTTGACTCGAACGGGTTTCGACCTTGGACTCTAACGGATGACACGACTAATATGACGACGCGACCAGCAACGACTCTACGACGCAGCACCGAACGAGCTCCAGAAGAGGCGATCATGCCCCAAACAAGAAGCACTAACTCACAGTCGTCCCCGGCGAGGGAAACGTGACGATCACGCACGGTTGGGAAACCGGCTTAGAGACTCGGGTGGTCGGCTCACTCTCCTGCTCGGAACGAGTCACGGGACGCGTCTCGCACTCATAACTCGTAGCCGTAATTAAAATATAACAAGCTAATAAAGAATCCTACTCACATGCAGCGGCATCTAGAAAGCATACTAAGCAAGCAATACGACAAAAGGGTGGGTGGGGAGTGTACCTCCACGCTCGGGGCGTGGGGAAGACTTCCCGGCCGAGATCTGGAACTCCTGGTACAACAATTATTATTAATTACAAAAGTGATTTTACAGCCCACTCCATGCAGGGAGGTAACAGGCGACACGTGGGGTCCGGGAGCACCGATCACGGGATGACGGGCAGCATTCGGTGGCGCTCGGGTGGACGCGGTCTGCCGGTTCACCACTGTTCACCCGGGCCAGCAGGATGGTGCGTGGGACCTGCTGTTGGTACGGCGTCGTCCGGGGCGGCTCCTGGCTGCAACGACTGGTGGGGGCGCTCCTGGAGTGTCCCGGGTCGAACCCCGGGAGCGGCGGTCACCGGAGTGGTGGCGGGCAATTTTCTTGGGATTTGTTTCCCAAGGCTGCCCCGAAGCTAGTTCCTGTCCAGATCTGCGCACTCCGACGAGACTGGCTGGTATGCTTAATCCCGATGTCGGATCGGGGCACAAAGGGTACGGTTGGAAAGAGGACTTAAAATTATACGACATATTACAACCTAGCACTCATCCAACGGCTGGATTAGAAATTAAAACTTCTAGAATTTGGCTGAGCACACTGTCCTGAAATGCAGAACAGGCTGGGCAGAACCTAACCTCCCTGATCAAAGGCTTTGACCGAGGATCAAATGATCGGATCAGGACTGGGGATGTTTATGGTGGGTAGAGTGGAGGGTGATGAAGACGTGCATAGCTCTTTTGTAAGCTTTGGACAACATTTGGGGGGTGCGAAAAATCAGATACCAAGATCTATCTCGCTGGTCTGCACACAAGCAGATTTGGAGAAGAAAGAACATGTGGCTGGGAGATGACCTAAACGAACTCTGATCGACTCCAAATTTAAACTGAAATGACCTATGATGGTGGAAACCTACCCTCCAAGTTTCGTGACGATACAACGGTCGGATCTCCTGTACCAGCTTATTCACCGGGTGGCTGTCCTGTAACTCCGAGTTTGGGGACAGCAGGATGAAGATTAACTTGTGGTGGCTCAACGGCGGCACGAACGGCGGCGGCGGCGATGGATCACAGATGATAGAGGAAGAAGAGAAGAAGAAGAAATTTGAGGGAGATAGAAGATTGAAACTCAGATCTTGAGGAGATTGGAGGAGGAAGAGGAAGAACACTTAGAACACCAAGAGAGAGAGGGGGGCACCAAGCAATTTTCTTGTAATTTCTCCATTAACTTCCACCAAAATACACAAGAGACATTATATAATGTAACCCTAGACCCAGCCAAATGACTCCTAATACCCTTGGTCAAAGGGGCATAAAGGAAAAATGGGGGACAAGGGTAAATAATATAATCCCACAGGGGGACAAAGGAGGGGGCACCCCTCCCTTAAGTCAATATAAGAGGCTTGGCATATTTTAATCCCCATGAACCAAATTAATTCCCCTTGGACCAAAATAAATAAAAATACAAATACATGGCCAATTTATTCTACCATTGACCCAATTCAAGATAATACAACCCAAATACAATCCCAATACATGCTAAATACACACCAAATACATCCATATACATATATCGTACAAATATGTATAAAAGTACATATTGAAACATCACTGCCCCGGTGGCAACTCCAGACTGTCCCCCAGTCACAAAGAGGTCGGCGTCGATCGAGTCGTGCTGTGGGTCCGGTACCGACGGCTTGCTGAGTCGAGCCGTACTCGTGCTCTGGTGTCCTCACCAATTCTCCCCGGGTGGGAGAAGCTCGACCCCGTCGAGTAAGGGTCTAGGTCACTATGGTATCGATCCAGCAGATCTGGATCTATCCTCTGTAGCTCGTTCCGAGTGATCCAAGTGTCGTCGGACGCGGGCCGCCCCTCCAACGCACCAAATAGCGTTGGTACACTCCACCTCGAGTAGTCGTCACCTGCTCGTCTAGTATACATTCTATCTGCTCTCGCTGCTGAGGTAACAAGGCTGGAGGTGGGCGCTCTGGGGTGGTGTCACTCACAATGGGTGGGGATCGCTCAAAGGGCTCACTAGGTATCAGCGTTGGGTCCCTATAAGCTACGAGATCCGAGACGTTGAAAGTGGAGTTGATCCCGTAATCTTCCGGCAATTCCACAACATATGCGTTTGATCCGACTTGCCTCACTACCCGAAAGGGACTGGCACCGCGAGCATGCAACTTCTTCACGGCTCCCGAGGGAAACCGTTCAGGTCTGACCCTGATCATGATAGAATCGCCCTCCTGAAACTCACGGTGGTGCCTATGGGCGTCAGCCAATTCTTTGTATCGTGCGTTGCTGGACTCAATGTGACGACGGATATGCTCATGCAACTGTCTAATGTGATCGGCAAAAGACTCGGCTGACTCGGACACACGGGACTGGACGGGAGATGGGATTAGGTCTATGGGCTTCCTAGGTCTACGGCCAGTGACAATCTCGAAGGGGCTCATACCGGTAGACCTATTGACCGAATCATTATAAGAAAACTCGGCTAAGGGTAAGATCAAGTTCCAATCCCTGACTCGATCTTGGACAAGACACCTAAGAAGATCCCCCAAACTCCTATTGATAACCTCAGTTTGACCATCGGTCTGGGGGTGGTATGCAATGGAGAATTTCAGTTGGGTGCCCATCATGTGCCATAGGGTTTTCCAGAAATAGCTAGTCAAGCGCACATCCCTATCAGACACTATAGTGCGGGGAAGTCCGAACCTGGAGACACAGTGTGAAAAGAATAGACCGGCAACTCTAGAGGCATCCGAGGTTTTGGAACACGGGATGAATAATGCCATCTTCGAGAACCTTCGGGTCCTAGACTCTCACCACCATCACCGTATTGCCTACGGGCATGCGAGTGCACTTAGCGGGCGAGTCCGCTCGAGTAAAGTCACCGGTCCGTGCATTGCTTGCTTGCTAGGTCCAAGGGATTTTTGGTCTCGTGACTATCACCCCCAAGGTGGTGTCACATCAATTGGTATCAGTGCAAGTTCTAGGCTTGTCTCTACTAAGTCTTGTCCTAGGGCCAATGCATTAATCCCCCCATTCATCATGGCCATTTCCTACTTAGCCTACTCGCCACCCATGGACTTCATTCTAGACAAAGATATTACCTTTGACGGATCTCGTTCTAGTGATTCCTTTAGGTGTGAGGCTACCATAGAAAGGTACTTTGAAAAGACTTGGGTATATGGACCCGCACCATGGACTATCCGGGACGGGGAGGGGAGTATAGAGGCCGGTATTCTGCTTTCTATGTTTGGCCATGGCGCATGTGTGGCACTGGGCCACGATGCGAGCGACATCTCTCTTCAAGCTAGGCCAATAGAATCTATGCTCAACCGACTCTATGGTCTTGTTCTGGCCGAAGTAGCCAGCAAGACCTCCCGCGTGCATCTCCCACGTAAGAAAGTCATAAACAGAAGTCCGTGGGATGCATAATTTGTCACCCCGAAATAGGTGACCCTCCTGTAACACAAACTCGCTATAATCGCGCAAGGGACCGACTTGAAGGGCTGCATAGATCGGACCGAAATCTGGATAATCAACATAAGCATCCTTCAGCGTCTCTAACTCTACCACCTCAACATTCATGGTGGTCAACATCTGTTAGGGTGCTAGGCCCGGATACAGAGGGGGGGTGAATGTATCCCTCTACAAATTATGCCCAAATAAAAACTTGGATGCTAGAGATAGACACAGAATAGAACCAATTCGATTCAACTCAAACACAAACACTTGGAGCGTGCCTATTCAAGCATCTAGCAGAAGCAAAGCAACCAATCAAACCACTGCACAAGAGATTTTTAGGTGGTTCGGTCCACAGACCTACATCCACCCCTCACTCCCAACCGGAGTGAGGCTTCACTAGCAAATGCTTGAACCAAGCAGACTCAGTCTGCAAACAGTTGCTGCCACACAGCTTGACCAGGGGAACAGCCTCCCCTCTTCCTCCCAACCGGAGGGACACCCAAGTGACTCCCAGCCACTTGGAAACTAGAGGTCGAAGACCTCTCTTCCTCCAGACCAGGAGGGACCCAACCAGTGACTTCCAGTCACCAGCAAACCAGAGGTCGAAGACCTCTCTTCCTCCCAACCGGAGGGACCCCTGGACTTGCAATCCACAAGCCCAGAACCGGAGATCAGATCTCCCTTCTCCTGAGTCCACAGGAGGAACCTGACCTCAGTCTAGAGGATCGGAAGAACAAAGATAATCAGATAACAAAGGAAAACAATAAAGGAAAATAACACAGCAATCAGAAAGCTGTAAAAGATGAAAACACAGATATGGCTCTCAATGGAGCTGACTGGCCTGGATCTGATCCACGGTCCAGTAGGAACAAGTCTTCAGATGAAGCTTCCCATCTCTCGTTCTCTCTTCTTCTTTCTCTTCCTTTTCTTCTCTGCTTCCTTCTCTCACTCGCGAGCTCTCTCTCTTTCTCTTTTTACTTCTGCTGCTTCTCTCACTCTGCCACTCTTCTTTTTCTTCTTCTTCTCTTCTCACTGGATCGAATACTCTCTGCTGCTCTCAGACTCGATGTATAGACTTTGCTCTTTTTCTATCGATCAGCCTTCTTTAGTGGAAGAAAGCTCATATATATAGCAGCAGCAGCAGCAGCTCCTGGGCGCGTGGCTTCCACGTTTTCCCGCCCAAGGAATTTGCTAGAACCGAGGCAGCTTCATCCACATGTCAGCATCTTCATACCTCATCCTCCTGGGATCACGAGCCAGGTCATCAATCTCGGTAAGAATCCCTGTCAGACATAGCATTGAATAATTCATCAGTTTAAGTTTAAACACCCTGTACAGACTCTGTTAACGCAAAGCATTGTATAGACTTCAGAGATCAATATAGCAAGTGTGTACAGAGTGAGGGAGTGTATAGACTTAGCAGTCTAGGCCTCTAACAATGAGTGTATAGACTTGCAACTCTTCATGAGATCTCAGTGTATAGACTCAACCAATGTATATAGTTGAAGATCTAACAATCGAGTGTATAGAGTTAGTTATGTGAGCATGCATTGTATAGACTTCACACATGAAGACATCCGCTGTTCAGACTTGAATAACATTCAGCAATGCATAGACTTAGGCGTTCTGTTCAAGACAAAACCAAAGTACAGACTTCATGCTGTACAGACTTGATGTTGATCAAAAGACCTTTGGACATCAGCCCAAGGCGTCAATGCTTCCAACGTGCAGCGTAGCCTCAGCTCCTCAAACGAGATGCTCACGCCCTTGGCAACTGGCCAATGCGTCAACGCATCCAGTGTCAGCGTCGACGCAGTGAACAAGGCAGGTGATGAACAATGCATGCACTAACTTTGCCAATATGAGACACTGTACAGACTTTGTCAAGTGACTGGCTGTACAAACTTCAGAAGATGAAGACTCTGTATTGACTTGAAGACCATGGGCCAATGTATAGACTTGCCTTAACAATGAATGAGTAGACTTTGAAACAGGAGTCAGGCAAACGGATGTACAGAGTTAGCCAAAGCAGCAATGTATAGACTTTAAAACCCAGACAGTCAGTGTTCTGATGGGTCGACGCATCAGTAGGGGTGGGTCGACCCACTACTGTCCATCCTAACTAAACAGACTTGGCCAATGCATGAAGCACAGTCCAGTGTATAGACTCGATGCCTTGAAGATCAATGTACATACTTTGAAGACCGACCTAGCAGGATGTGTAGACTTAGAATGCAACCAGGATGTCTAGACTTGATGTGAGGCAATGCACAATAAACATGAACCAATGAATTGAATGCATATAGCAGACATGAACTGAATGTATGCAGGAGAACTAATTAAAGCATTACCTGATCTGAGCATTCACCTTACCTGTCATGATTTAACTTTGACTCTTTGACTTGGGTTAACTTCATGACCTGTGAGACATCCTCAACCCTGTTCTGACAGTTTCTCATAATGTAACAGGATTATATCATCAAGGATGTAAACATAATGAGACATAATATCTGTCATCATCAAAACTCCAGAACCACAGGGGACACAACAATCTCCCCCTTTTTGATGATGGCAATATTATGAGTCATTGCAATAGGTCCATCATGATGATTATGAAATACCATCCATCATGATGATTATGAAATACCATGTGACAGTTCATAAACATGCACCCATAATGACTAATGCATGCACCAATAAAGACTAATGACTCACACCAAAAATTCTCCCCCTTTGTCAACATCAAAAAGAATGGAGTGGTCATTGTCTGTTTAAGAATTTGAAATAGGAGCTATTATGCAAACAGAGTTACTATCATCTAAAACTCCCCCTGACAAGATACTCTCCTGAATGAACATTGAACCACAGGGACATGCAAAAGTTCTCCCCCTTAGATGGATAGTGATTGGAATGAAGCACAGGAGATAAAGAAATCAATAGTTAAGTCTGAAATAATGGAGTCCATTGTGAGAAAGAAGGCACTCAGAATAAATGAGAAAGGTTTTCAATGGGATATCAATTTCATAAATCTGATTAAATAGGTATTTCAGACTCTTCTATTATAGAGATTTATGAATGATCTTCATTAACAAGTCAGATCAGAATATGATGTATGCAAGGCTTGTTCATAAGCTTTCTGTACTCATATCTGAAATCAGTTTTAATAAAGGTGAACCTTGCTTTCATATTGACAGTCTTGTTTAACCTTCTTCTTCCTTACTCACTTAATTTCAAAGATTCCTTTAAGAGATGCAATCAATAGTAATGAAGTTAAACACATAAGAAAAACATTTGTTTCTGTCAAGGGTTCCAATAGAATATTTCTTTTGCACATATCTTTCAAATGGTATACTAGATTAGCAGCAATTTTCATAACATTCTTCATGAGCACTTGAGTTTAGTACACCCTTGTAACTAGAGGATACACGTTGTTTAGACGCCATTATCCCTAAGCACTTGGATGTACTAACTGTCATGCTTCATAGGAACAGAGATTGCATTTACACTTCATGACACACTACAAATCATTTCTTTGATGAGTGAGATGTATTTCTCAGTGTGCATGCTATTGCTCTGCCAGATTATCAATCATTTTTAAGCAGAGTTAACTATGGCACCTCATGACACAGTCCTTTGGACATGATTTCTCAGTGACCAAGGTCATTGCTCTGACAAGATTTACCCTTAGACATAATCCATATTCTCAGATGTTTAAAAATCAATACTAATTTCATACATATCAATCAAGGAATATCATGATTTCAGAATTTTCAGAATTCAGAAGAGTTTAAAAGACTCAACATGAAAATGTTGGTTAAAGTTTATTAAGACCAACTCAGATATTTTCAAGATATGTTCATAAGCAAATACAAGACATACATGAAACATCAACCGGCTGAAAGAATCAGACATTCATAATCCTATATAATAGAAGATTCATGTTTAAGTTATCTTTCAGATTTATGATCAGGATATGTATAGAGAATTCTTTCTGAGTTTTCAGGAAAGGCCGAAACATTTTTAGGAACAGCCAATTCAACAGATGATACCAATGAATAGGATGGGTGAAGATGGCTGATAACAGTTGAAGCAGGAAGCTGAAATGTGTTGCATTACACATTCATCACAGGGATTTAGGCAAGATAGCAGTTCAATCTGAAGATGGGAAGTTCAGATGGTAGAATATGAATAATGCTCCCCCTAAATGTATGCATGATCTAACATTCCTAAATGTATGCAACTCTGACCTATGGTACCAGGCGGAGGACTTGGTCTAAAGACTACCTCACACATAGTAAGCACTTCCAGACAGAGTTCATCTGCCCTTTAGTATCTTACTATTTATATGCCAAGAGTCATGCATGACAATCCAATGCATATGCAGTTCTACATGCATCTTTTAGCTAACACTGTGCCACTTATATGCAATTGTGATGCATGTGCATGTCAAATGTGCAGATGAACATTTTTAAGCATGAGACATCATCCAAGTGACAGACTTACTCAACTCACCTTTTCAGATTTTTTAGAATGCAATTTGTTTTTAGAGATTATGCATTTTAACAAATATCAACTAACTGCAATTAACATATGTATGCATCAAATGCAGACATTCTTTAAACTCATGTATGCACCAGTGCATGATAAAAGAAAATTACAAAAGGCAGATGCAGTTCTGGACATGTATGCATTGACATATTAAGCATGATGTTCAATTAAAACAAAAAAAAATTCAGGTGAAGAAACATTTAATCAGCAGAGTTGGGGTTTACCATACTTTGGATGCCTTGGTTTATTTGACCCCCTTTTATTCCTCATCCCAAGGCATACCTGCAAAGCACAGATCTCATTTTGTGTTTCTAGGTACCCAAGACTTCTTGGGTCCTACTTTGTTAGTAACACCTCTGATAGGTGCTTTCCACATTCTTTGAGCATGTAAGTCATCAGACTTCATTAAATTACACTCACTCATGGAGTGCCCAACCTGCCCACCATAATGACAGGAAACAGCAGATCTTGAATTCTTTTTATTCACAACATTGTTAGCATGGAATCTGTGTGCATTATTCTAAACATAAATTTTATGTGCATTGGCATGAAGATTTCTGTTACTTGCATGAGATTTTGGTTTACCTTTACCTGCCCACCAGCATTCCGAAGCTCGGTGGCCAAATTTTCCACATTCAAAGCATGCCAGACTCTTTTCTTTAAAAATAGTTTTATTTCTTCCAAAAACATTTCTATTTGTAGGGAGTTTTATATTCTGAGAGAAAGTTCTTCCCTGAGCATGCCAACAGTCCTTGACTGTATGGCCATGTTTTCCACAATGAGAACAATTAGAAAAGGTATTTCTATGAGGGCCTAACCAGCATTGTGAAGCAACATGTCCTATTTTTCCACAGTTATAACAATGAATTTTCTTTTCCCTAAGGACATGATTTCTACCCTGATTGTTTTGAGCAACTGCTAGGTCATCTTTTTCCATCAAATTACACTCATGCATCAAATGTCCATATTTGTGACAGTAGTGACAGATCATTTTCTTTCTAGATGCATGCGAGTGAGTGGGTGAAACATGCAGAGTGGGAAGAGGAACATGTTGATGCTTTTCTTTCTATTTTTCTGTTATTTTCTCTTGAGCAGTTGACTGATAACCTGGAAGGTTCTGAGGGCTGTGAGAGGTTGAGCTGGAAACAAAGGAAGTTTGAACTTTGTTTTGAAAACTCCTCTTATTTGAGGGATTATAGCCCAACCCTTCCTTCTGAAAATTTACCTTAGTTCCTAGAATTTTGTCCAGATTATCTTTTCCATCCACAAATTTTGACAAGGAATTATTCAAATCTTCAATTTCATTTTCCAAAGAAACGATGTGTATTTCATAACTGGCAATCTCTTGTTCATTGCAATTTACACATTCGCTTAGCACCTTGTTTGCAATTTTACATTCCTCAATTTCTTGTTCCAGATTTCTCAATTTTTCAGACTCTTCAATGTAAACAGTTTTTCCTTTTTCTAAGAGAAGAAGTTTCTCTGACATAGCAGTGTTCAACTGCTTCAATCCTTCAACCTCTTGAATTAGTTTGTCATTTTTTGATTTCAGATTTTAATTTCTTCAACAGAGTCTTTATCAATTTTTATTGAGCTCATTTTATCATTCAACTCTTCCTCTATCTGTTCAAGCTCCAGAATCTTGTTTAACAGATCTTTGTTTTCTTCCTTTAGAGAAACAATAAACTCCTTATGCCATTCTAAATTTGAGTGAAGATTTTCATTTATTTCCTTGAGGAATGGACACTCGTTGCATGCAGATTTAACCGAACATATTGTTTGAACCTGGAGTTTTTCACATTGTTTCTCAAGACATTCATTTTCAGATTTCAGTCTACTTAGTTCAGAGCAAACACATTTAAGTTCATTCATCAATTTTTCATTCTGGTTTTTATGCATATGGATATCTGACAAATAGGCATCATGAGATTGCTTCATCTTTGAACAATTTTCACATGGTGAACTTGAACTACCCTGATCACTTTTCTTTTTCAAGTTCTTGTATCGTTTTCTTAATTGTTCATGAGACTCAAACAGCTCAGCATATGCATTCTCCCAATCATCTAAAGAAAAATTCTCGAAGATGTTTACCTCCTCCTCATCATCTTCTTCTTCATTTTGGCTGCTGCTAGGAATACTTCCTTTAGCCATCATGCAGTTGTCTTCATTTAACCTGTGAGCTAGCTTCAACTCCTCCAGGATGTCCTTGGCAGACCTGCAATCATAAAAACAAGAGTGTAAGGCTCTGTCAGTGGCTGCTTTCATCAGATCGAAGGCTTTCTGATTTTCTCCATCCTTTGATCTGTGGCTGTTGGTCCATTTGGACACTTTCTTTGGTAATGTGTGAGGACCTTGTGAAATTAATTTCCACAGATCAGGATTAACTGTATCAACATAATTTCGTAGACTGATAAACCACGCATTAAAATTAGAACCATTGAAAACCGGTGGATCACCCATGAAAGCTGATCAGATAAATGCAACAGGAATAATGAAGCACCAAGATAGCAGGATCGAATCTACAGATCGCTGGACCTCTTAAGCAGACAACCTGCTCTGATACCAATTGTTAGCGCCGCAAGAGTGATATAGAAGGGGGGGATGAATAGATCACTCCCAATTTGCAGAAACTCAGGCGGAAAATAGATTCTACTGCTAACGCACCTCCTTAACCCGTACACAGAGAAATATAGATGAGAGTGAAGAACTGATCACTTGAAGGCAAAGGGACAAGCAGATGAAGAGCACAGAAATCAATAGCAAACCACAGAGGAGGCACTCGATTTTTAGGTGGTTCGATTGCAGTCCGCAATCAACATCCACCCCTCACTCCAACTAGAGTGAGGATTCCACTAGGCAAAGCTAGATCACAGCAGACTCAGTCTGCGTACAACATGCTGCCACACAGCTTGAACACCCAAGGGAAACAAATCCCTCGACCAAGCTCTGCTACCCACAGAATTTGAAACCTATTCTAGCTCCCAGCTAGAACACAACCGGAGAATCCTCTCCCTTCCTCCACACACGGAGGGAAACTGTTAATGACAACCTGTCACTAACAACACCAGAGATCACCGATCTCTCTTCCTCTGCAACTCAGAGGGAAACTGGAGTAGTACACCCTTCCTCCACACACCGGAGGGAAACCAATTCAAATCAGAATGGAAGAACAAAATAAACGAAAGCAAAATAGAAAGAAAAAGCAATGAAGAAGAAATCGGTTCTGAAACCCAATACAAATGTAGCTTCAAATGAAGCAATTCATCAATCCACACACACTCTCTCTCTCTCGAACAAACTCCTCTCAGATCTGGAACTCTCTGCTCTTTTTCTTTTCTGGATCGTGCAGACTCTCACCAATGACTTCTGCTTTTTCTTTTCACGATCGAACTTCTACTGAAGAAGAAAGCTCATATATATAGCAGCAGCAGCAGCAGCTCCTGGGCGCGTGGCTTCCACGTTTTCCCGCCCAAGGAATTTGCTAGAACCGAGGCAGCTTCATCCACGTGTCAGCATCTTCATACCTTGTCCTCCTGGGATCACGAGCCAGGTCATCAATCTCGGTAAGAATCCCTGTCAGACATAGCATTGAATAATTCATCAGTTTAAGTTTGAACACCCTGTACAGACTCTGTTAACGCAAAGCATTGTATAGACTTCAGAGATCAATATAGCAAGTGTGTACAGAGTGAGGGAGTGTATAGACTTAGCAGTCTAGGCCTCTAACAACGAGTGTATAGACTTGCAACTCTTCATGAGATCTCAGTGTATAGACTCAACCAATGTATATAGTTGAAGATCTAACAATCGAGTGTATAGAGTTAGTTATGTGAGCATGCATTGTATAGACTTCACACATGAAGACATCCGCTGTTCAGACTTGAATAACATTCAGCAATGCATAGACTTAGGCGTTCTGTTCAAGACAAAACCAAAGTACAGACTTCATGCTGTACAGACTTGATGTTGATCAAAAGACCTTTTGACATCAGCCCAAGGCGTCAACGCTTCCAACGTGCATCGTAGCCTCAGCTCCTCAAACGAGATGCTCACGCCCTTGGCAACTGGCCAATGCGTCAACGCATCCAGTGTCAGCGTCGACGCAGTGAACAAGGTAGGTGATGAACAATGCATGCACTAGCTTTACTAATGTGTAGACTTCATGAGATGCAATGCAAACTCTGTACAGACTTTACTCAATGTATGGACTTCACATAAGAAGCCAACGGCTGTACAGACTTAGTCAACCTTCAACTCACTGCGATGTACAGACTCTGAGGGACAACAGCCAATGTATGGACTTGCTCAGCTCAAGGCCAGTGTATGGACTTGATGAGACACTCATGAGTGTGTAGACTTAGAGTGAAGCATATAGTGTAACACTGCAACAGACTGTATAGACTTTGGTAAAAGCATGAGACGTACCCTAAGACGATGAAGTCTGTATAGACTTTACTGAGAATGGATGCTCAGTGAGACGCAAGTTGAGACGATGCAGTGTACAAACTTCATGTAATGCAAAGCAGACCAAAGTACAGACTTCCTAAATGCTTCAAGACCATGCACATCAAATGTCTAGACTTCATGAGGTGAACGGCTGTACATACTTCCTATGTGAAGATAGCCGCTGTATAGACTTTGTTGAAGTGTGAAGGAGTGGAGTGTATAGGCTTCGCGATGTGAAGACTTTGTCAAAGATAGCAGGCCGATGTACAGACTTGAGCGAGTCAAGGTCTGTATAGACTTGAAGATCATTCAACGACCAATGTATAGACTTTCCAATGGAAAGGCTGTACAAACTTGAAACAATGGAGGACAGTGAGTGTATAGACTTTGAAGTGCAACGTAGGTAAAACTTCCAATGTTTAGACATCAAAGATGAACGTAGGTAAAGAACCCAATGTGTAGACTTGGAAGTGCAATGTAGGAACAGATGCCAATGTACAAACTTTGGCAAGTAACGATGTACAGACTTGCACAGTTCCAGCTGAAGAATGTATAGACTTTACCTATTGAGTGTGGCTGTACAGACTTGGAAAGTTGAACCCAATGAACAGACTTGTTGATATCAAACCGATGTACAGACTTGCAATAAAGCTTGCAGAAGGCGATGTATATACATGCCTAAGATGCAGCATGAGACGCTGGCTGAGACGCTGTACGGACGGATGTATAGACTTCGCCTAAACACTGTCCGATGTACATGCTTTAGTCTGAAGCGTTGTATGGACTTGCAAGAGATGCACAAAGAGACACTGCCTGAGACGGTCAACTGGACGCTGACTCTGTACAGACTTCAACTTAAAGATGCACGATGTACAGACTTGCTAGTCTGAAGGCTAATGTATGGACTTAAAGATTAACACTCGAATGTATAGAGTTGAAGGGCTAACAATCTAGTGTATAGACTTCAAAAGGACAAAGCATCCACAGACCAGACGATGTATAGACTTTGCCAATATGAGACACTGTACAGACTTTGTCAAGTGACTGGCTGTACAAACTTCAGAAGATGAAGACTCTATATTGACTTGAAGACCATGAGCCAATGTATAGACTTGCCTTAACAAAGAATGAGTAGACTTTGAAACAGGAGTCAGGCAAACGGATGTACAGAGTTGGCCAAAGCAGCAATGTATAGACTTTAAAACCCAGACAGTCAGTGTTCTGATGGGTCGACGCATCAGTAGGGGTGGGTCGACCCACTACTGTCCATCCTAACTAAACAGACTTGGCCAATGCATGAAACACAATCCAGTGTATAGACTCGATGTCTTGAAGATCAATGTACATACTTTGAAGACCGACCTAGCAGGATGTGTAGACTTAGAATGCAACCATGATGTCTAGACTTGATGTGAGGCAATGCACAATAAACATGAACCAATGAATTGAATGCATATAGCAGACATGAACTGAATGTATGCAGGAGAACTAATTAAAGCATTACCTGATCTGAGCATTCACCTTACCTGTCATGATTTAACTTTGACTCTTTGACTTGGGTTAACTTCATGACCTGTGAGACATCCTCAACCCTGTTCTGACAGTTTCTCATAATGCAACAGGATTATATCATCAAGGATGTAAACATAATGAGACATAATATCTGTCATCATCAAAACTCCAGAACCACAGGGGACACAACAACATCATCATCCGCCGACTCAGCGCATCGGCGACCTTGTTCTCCGCCCCTGCCTTGTGCTTGAGCACAAAGGTGTACTCCTGGAGATACTCCACCCAACGATTATGGCGAGCGTTCAGCTTCTTTTGGGTATGGAGGAATCGTAAGGCCTCATGATCAGAGAAGAGGACAAACTTCTGATGCAACAAATAGTGCCTCCAATACCGCAATGCTTGGACAACTGCTTAGAATTCTATGTCATATGTAGAATATCACAGTTTGGCATCATTAAGTTTCTCACTAAAGAATGCTGTGGGGTGGGACTCCTGACTCAACACGCCTTCGATACCCACTCCAGAAGCGTCACATGTGACCTCAAACACCTTAGAAAAATTAGATAAAGCAAGGACAGGTGCCTGGGTCATGCGTTCCTTAATGTCCTGAAAGGCCGTGGCTGCAGCCTTAGTCCATACGAATGCTCCCTTCTTAATGCAATCAGTGATCGGGGCAGTGATAGAACTGAGGCCACGAATGAAGCGACGATAGAACGTCGCTAAGCCATAGAAGCTCCAACATCATGGAGGGTGCGGGGCTCGGGCCACTCCCTAATGGCCCTAACCTTCTCCGGATCAGCGGAGACTCCATCTCTAGACACAATGAACCCGAGGAAGGTGATCTGATCAGTCATGAAGGCACACTTCTTCGGGTTGGTGAATAAGCTCTCTCGTCTCAAAATGACACAGACCTGCCTGAGGTGGTCTAAGTGGTCCTCCCTAGTGCGGCTGTAAATAAGAATGTCGTCAAAGTAGACGACCAAGAAGATCCCTATCATAGGGCGTAAAACCTGGGCCATTAACCGCATGAAAGTACTAGGGGCGTTGGAAAGCCCGAAGGGCATAACCAACCACTCATAAAGACCATCATTGGTCTTGAATACCATCTTCCATTCATCCCCTGGCCTGATCCGCACCTGGTGATAGCCACTACGAAGATCTATCTTTGAATAGATAGTGGTTCCCGACATCATGTCTAGCAAATCATCCAATCGGGGAATGGGAAAGTGATACTTCACCGTGATCTTGTTGATCGCACGGCTATCGACGCACATCCTCCATGTGCCATCCTTCTTCGGGGCTAAAAATGCGGGAACAGCGCAAGGGCTCTTGTTGTCCCTAAGAGATCCCCGACTCATCAAGTCCTCGACTTGCCTTTGACGTTCGGCATGGTCTGTGGGACTCATCCTATAGTGGGGAAGGTTGGGCAAGAACAAGCCCGGGACAAGGTCGATCTCATGCTGGATGTCCCTCATAGGCGGAAGGCCTTCGGGGAGGTCTTCCGGGAAGACATCAGAAAAGTCCCGGAGGATCGCAGCTACCTCTGGGGGGTGCTCATCATCAGACCCAGGAGTGACATCCTCTACTCCTCGGACGACAACGGCAAGGATAGGGCTACCCCCGGTCACCTCTTGTTCCATCTCTCGTGGACTAATCATCATTAACCTCCGGGGTGGGAGGCCTTCTGTGCTAGGAGCAATCGAAGAGGTAGTAGGCCGTGTCGAGGATGAGGTGGAAGGACCAACTGTCCCCTGACTAGGAGGGGTGGAAGTGCTGGGACCAACTGGTCCTCGGACAAAAGGATCCTTCGGCTGGGTGGGATGGAGGGTGATCCTATGGCCCCCGTGGTCGAATGTGCAAGTGTTCGATCGACCTTGGAGGGTGGCATCCCGATCAAATAGCCAAGGCCTCCCTAGGATAATGCTACCTACCTCCATAGGCAACACATCACACCAGATCTCATCATGGTATGCCTGGAACTGTAGCGGCACCAGACATCTCTGCCTGACCGGGATGGAAGTAGAATCCACCCAAGAAACTCTATAAGGTGCGGGGTGATCTACGGGCGTCAAACCCAGACGCTTAACCGTGCCCGTAGAGATGGCGTTAATGCAACTCCCACTATTAATGATCACCTTGCAGGCCTTTCCTCCCAGCCTAGAAAATGTATGGAAGATGGTGGTACGATGCCAGTCGTCACTCACCAGGGGCTGGGTAAGGATACATGTCACGCCCCGACGCGGAATATCGGGACGTACAGTCGGGAATGAGCTGGCAAGAGAGAGATCTATCTAACATAATACACAATGCTACAAGATGGAAATACTAAATGATCATTAACCAACCACAACTGATACAATAACCTCAAATTCAACTTAATACAACTGGAATTACAACCACTAAAACTCAATAACATAACTGAAACTAAATGCTCTCCAAAACACAACAAAAAGTAAGATAACACACTGCTAACACACTAGAACTGACACACTCATGACATCACTCCTGCCCTTCCCCGTCGGTAAGCGCGTCACCTAAAAAGCCTGGAAAGGGGGGGAAACACAACTATGAGTTGACGCTCAGTAGGAAATAACAGGGAATTTACGTGATTAACAAGTTAATTACTTTTTCATATGCAATACTAAGAAAGAAAGAAATGACGATAACGATATAATGAAACAACGTAATAACAAGATCTTGCAAGGTTAAGAAATATGTGATGTCAAGAATTAACAAGATAACAAGTACAAGAATTCACAACAGGAGATATAACAAGAGAAAGTAGTAAAGAATTGGCCACAAGTAAGTAATATCAATTCATTCGCAATCAAGTAACAAGTAACAAGTAACAAGAGATGTTTGTCATAGACGCAACAAGCAAGCAAGTATTTCGGTGTAATGCCCCACCATGTCATTAGCATCCCATGGGCTCAGTAATTTTTCGGGCGCTCTCCCCAGGACCAGACCGGGCCCTTATGATGCGATGGCATTTATTTTTATGGGCCCAAAGTCCCACACGTCTAGACATTCAGTCAATTTTAATGGCCAATTAATCAGAGGAATTTCTGTCAAGAGTATGAGTTTTTAAGGACTAACATGTCCTTGGATTCTAGACAAAAACTCGGTTGATACGGTCACCTCGATGCCGCTTTACAAGAACTGGACCAAAACTCGGTCCACGGGGTCAAGAAAGAACGGCTGACAGTATACCGTTCAAGTGTGTAAGTAATCCATTCTACTGGAGTAATAGGGACTAAAACAGCAACTTAACAATCAATTTAATCCTAATTACCAAGTTAATATATCAAGGATTATCCATTATCATTTGCATTAAAATAATTTGCCAAAGGATGATTCAAGATGATAAGGTAAAGGAACAAGCTCATACAAGAATGAAATAGCATGCATTAACAGAGATTTAGTTTCACCATTAACCACTAATTATGTGGGTTTCTATTTAACCATTATATGAAGATGATAAATGGCATGTTTTTACACTATGTTTGCATGTAGGGACCAATGTTAATTGAAATCAAAGGGGTACATGAATAGGTTACTGGTTCTTCAAGAATATACTTTTCAATTGGTCTAAGTTAAATGGGTCGATCCCCTAATGATCCGGATCGATCCTCGGGTCGAAGAAAGAGAAAAAACTAGGTTTCTGGTACACGGGTCGACCCCTGGGGTCGACCCCCCACACTCTGGCTGTATGGGTCGACCCCAGGGGTCGACCCTTGCTGGGTGATGGATGGGTCGACCCCGGGGGTCGACCCTCGGGCCTGCCAGGGCTCCCAGAAAACGGGTCGACCCCAGGGGTCGACCCCTGCAAGAACAAAAACGGTTTTAACCTCCGGAAAACGTATGAACTCACCCAATTGAGGTCCAATTGAGTTGGGATCTTAACCACATGATCTAGGGTTATTAATATACATACTAGGGTCATAAAACAAGCGATTTGAAACACTAGTTTCAACAGAAATCAATTAAATCTTAACCTATTCTATGATGAACACATAAAAACCTAATTCTTGACATGCTTCTACTAAATCATGAAATTCTCTCAATATACATAACGAAAATTGGGGCTTCTTATGTCAAAAGAAAGCTAACTTGATACTGAATCCAACCATATATGATAAGCTATATATGGGTCAAGTTATCTAACTCAAAAGCAGCCCGCAATCAAGCTCTAACTCAAAGGGTCACAATATAAATCAAGTTCTAGACATGTTCTCACTAAAAATTGAAATTCTCCAAGCATGCTCAATGAAAATTGGGGCTTTCTACGTTAAATGAAAGCTAAAAACATGCTGATTACATCATATAAATTAATTAGAGTTTGGCCTGTTAAACCTACCTCAATCGAAGAGAGAACTTAAAACCTAGAATGAAGAACGAACTGGATCACCCTTCACAAAACCCACGATAGCTCTCTAGATACCTGATAAAAATTGGGGCTTTCAGTCCCACTGGATAGATCTCGTCGAGAGGAACAAAATCATATATTCATGATCAAATTTTGGTTGAGAATTCATACCTCAATCGAAGAAACAAAGAAGGAAGAAGGAAGCCGACGGCCTGCCGACACACCTCCACAAATCGAGCAAGATCTTCCTAGATCTGAAACTTCAGCGAACCCCACAGCCACCAAAAGAAACTAGACTCGAAGAGCTTTCTATCTATAGCTCACACATCTTCTGGAGAGTTCTGAGCTGGGAGAATTCGACGGAACAAGAGACGTGTTAAAAACGGCGCCGAAATGGTTGACTCAACCACACTCGGCCGGCTGCGCCTCCTAGGGTTAGGTTTGTGTCGAATTGATTGAGGGCTATTAATCCTTAGCTCATGGCCGTTCATTTGCCTCTGATTTGAGCTAATTTGGTTGAGTATTAAGCCCGAATTTTACGTTTTAAACTAAGGTTAGGTAAGGGTTAAAAATTGTGCATTTTTGGGCTTAATCTCCAATTAGATCTAACCACAGATTTATAATGGCTTAATGCCAGAAGACAAAGTTGTTGTCTACATCGACCTTAACATGTTTACTATTTTTATGGATTTTTATAAGGTAGTCAGATTTTCACTTATACTATTTCTAACGAATTAAATATTAATAAATCTGAAATTCAATTATTAATTCAATAAGAATTCAATTATTAATTAATAAAAGCTTAATAAATATATTGGGCTCAATTAAATAATTCGGGGTCTTACACCCTCCCCTACTTAAAGGAATTTGGTCCTCCAAATTCACTGCACTAAAACTGAGAGTAGGGAATGAGATTGCTCACCTAGAATAGGTCGGGATACCGCTTCCGCATAGTCTCTTCAGACTCCCATGTAGCTTCTTCGGTCCCACGCCGAATCCACTGAATCTTGACCATCGGTATCGAACGATTCCGGAGTTGTTGTTGATTCCGGTCCAGAATCTTGACATGTCTTTCCTCATAGGTCAAATCTTCCTTCAGTTCAAAATCCACTTGCTGAATGATATGAGTGGGGTCGTACACATATTTCCGTGACATAGGCACATGGAAAACATTGTGTACGCCAGAAAAATGCGGTGGTAAAGTCACTCTGTATGCCACCTCTCCCACTCTATCTAGAATCTCGAATGAACCAATGTATCTCGGACTCAGCTTGCCATGAATGCCAAATCTTCGGATCCCTCTCGAAGGAGAGACCTTCAAGAACACATGCTCGCCAACCTGAAATTCCAATGCTCTTCTCCTATTGTCGGCAAAACTCTTCTGTCTGGATTGGGCTACTTGTAACCGGTCTCAGATAATACGGATGTTCTGTGAAGATTCTGAGACAAGATCCGGTCCAAGCCACTGTTTCTCACCTACCTCGTCCCAACACAACGGGGAACGACAACTCCTACAATACAATGCTTCGAAAGGAGCCATCTGTATACTGGATTGGTAACTGTTGTTGTAGGCGAATTCAATTAATGCCCTGGGATGTTCCACCAACCATCGGCCCCTTACCCTTGTCCAAAGGACAGACTGGGGGTGTAGGAAGTAGGGGTGGTCGAGTCGGTATGGCGGGTTGGGTAGGTTTAGGGGCAGGGATGGGTGTCTGCTGGCAAGGGGGAGGATCCCTCGGAGGGAGGGGGCGCCAAGGAGTAGCAAGGTCCTGGCGAGGAGGTTCCTGGGGGCGGGCCGCCGGCCATCGAGTGTAGGAACCAGGCGTGGTCCTAGGGTCAGACACACGCGGGTATGGGACCCCCTGGCGCGGAGTAGGAGTAAACTCCGCCTCAAATTGCTCCACTTCGAGAGTAACCTGGTACGCGTCCTCCAACTTGTCCACCTTGTGGCAGGAAAGCTCATACTGTAGGTGTGGCCGCAGACCACGCCGAAATCGAGAGATAGTAAGGGAGCTCTCCTCCGTGGCGTCACATCGCAAGAAATATTCATCAAACTCGACGATGTAATCGGAGACGGACCGGTCTCCTTGGGTGAGACTCTGCCACCTGTCTATGAGACGCTGGCGGTAGGAGGTCGGGAGATACTTCTTCCTAAGTTTGGACCTCATCTCATCCCATGTTTCTACCTGGGGCTCCTGACGGTGAAACAACATGTTCTCCATATTTCTCCAGTAGGTTTGTGCCTGCCCTAGTAGTTTCATCTTGGCAAACTTGACTTTTCGTTAGTCAGACATAAACCACTCGAAATACCGGTCCATGCCGGCCTCCCAATCAAGATAGGCCTTCGAGTCCAAGGACCCGTCGAAAGTGGGCGGGTCTACTCGTACCGTCCTAAGGACCCGCTCGTCCTTATCACCCCTTTGTGGTCGGTGACCACGATGGCGTCGGCCATCTCCCCCGTACTCATTTTCGGACCCGTAGTCCTCAACATTGGGGGCATGTCGCTGTTGCTCCGCGGCCCTAAGTGGGGCGGGCTGGATAACAGGTGTCGGCGGGGGCACATGAGGAGCCGCCTGAGGGGCCGGGATAGCTCCGGGGAGTCCCGGGCGGGGGACTCTCTCCCCATTCTCTATCCTTCCAACCATACCTTGGATAGATCGGTCGGAAGCCTCGGCTCGGTCCTCCATGGCCTTGAAACGGCCCTCTATGCGCTCGGTATTCCCCCTAAGAGTTTGGTTGGACCTTTCCATATGCTCCATAAGAGTTTGATCGGACCGGTCCATGCGATCCATGAGTAGAGCTACCAAGTCCTCCAGAGTTCGGCCTCCCGGGTTGGAACCTCGGGGGTCACCCATAGTGTCAGGACGATGGTACTGGGCACCTCCACGGATTGGCATGCAATGGGTGAGGACCTAGAGGGAGCTAAGGTGGGGTGACTCACTAGGACTTATATGGACGGACTAATGCAAACGACGCACAACCTACACTCCAATATCCGGTACGAGACGGAGTTTTGATCCGAAGACCGCACTCACGCAAGTGTGCCCCTTTCTCAATAGGCATAGCCTACCGTTCCGGAAACACCTTTGGATATACCAGATGAAATGGAGCACCTTGGACTAACTACCCTAGACTCAAACCTGCTCTGATACCAATTTGATGCGGGACAACTACGCGACATGACTCGAACGGGTTGCGACCTTGGACTCTAACGGATGACACGACTAATATGACGACGCGACCAGCAACGACTCCACGACGCAGCACCGAACGAGCTCCAGAAGAGGCGATCATGCCCCAAACAAGAAGCACAGACTCACAGTCGTCCCCGGCGAGTGAAACGTGACGATCGCACACGGTTGGGAAATCGGCTTTGAGACTCGGGTGGTCGGCTCACTGTCGTGCTCGGAACGAGTCACGGGACGGGTCTCGCACTCACAACTCTCAGCGGTAATTAAAATATAACAAGCTAATAAAGAATCCTACTCACATGCAGCGGCATCTAGAAAGCATACTAAGCAAGCAATACGACAAAAGGGTGGGTGGCGAGTGTACCTCCATGCTCGGGGCGTGGGGAAGACTTCCCGGCCGAGATCCGGAACTCCCGGTACAGCAATTATTATTAATTACAAAAGTGATTTTACAGCCCACTCCACGTAGGGAGGTAACAGGCGACACGTGGGGTCCGGGAGCACCGATCACGGGTTGACGGGCAGCATCCGGTGGCGCTCGGGTGGATGCGGTCGACCGGTTCAGCACTGTTCACCCGGGCCCGCAGGATGGTGCATGGTACCCGCTGTTGGTACGGCATCGTCCGGGGCGGCTCTTGGCTGCAGCGACTGGCGGGGGTGCTCCTGGAGTGTCCCGGGTCGATCCTCGGGAGCGGCGGTCACCGGAGTGGTGGCGGGCAATTTTCTTGGGATTTGTTTCCCAAGGCTGCCTCGAAACTAGTTCCTATCCAGATCTGCGCACTCTGACGAGAATGGCTGGTACGCTTAATCCGCACGTTGGATCGGGGAACACAGGATACCGTTGGAAAGAGAACTCAAAATCTTACAACATACTAGAATCTAGAACTCATCCGCCGGCTGGATTGGAAACTAAAACTTCTGTAAGTTGGCTGAGCACACTATCTCGAAATGCAGAACAGGCTGGGCAGAACCTAACCTCCCTGATCAAAGGCTTTGACCGAGGATCAAATGATCGGATCAGGACCGGGTATTTTTATGGTCGGTAGAGGTGAGGGTTATGAAGACGTGCATAGCTCTTTTGTAAGCTTTGGACAATATTTGGTGGGTATGAAAAATCAGATGCCAAGATCTATCTCGCTGGTCTGCACACAGGTAGATTTGGTGAAGATAGAACAGGTGGCTGGGAGATGACCTAAACGAACTCTGATGAACTCCAAATTTAAACTGGGAATGACCTATGATGAGGAGAACCTATCCTCAAAGTTTCGTGATAATCCAACGGTCGGATCTCCCATACCGGCTTATTCACCGGGTGGTTGTCCTGCAAGTCCGAGTTTGGGGACAGCAGGATGAAGATTAACTTGTGGTGTCTCAACAGCGGCACGAATGGCGGCGGCGGCGGCGATGGATCACAGATGATAGAGGAAGAAGAGACGAAGAAGAAATTTGAGGGAGATAGAAGATTGAAACTCAGATCTAGAGGAGATTGGAGGAGGAAGAGGAAGAACACTTAGAACACCAAGAGAGAGAGGGGGGCACCAAGCAATTTTCTTGTAATTTCTCCATTAACTTCCACCAAAATACAAAAAAGACATTATATAATGTAACCCTAGACCTAGCCAAATGACTCCTAATACCCTTGGTCAATGGGGCATAAAGGAAAAATGGGGGACAAGGGTAAATTAAATAATCCCACAAGGGGACAAAGGAGGGGACACCCCTCCCTTAAGTCAATATAAGAGGCTTGGCATATTTTAATTCCCATGGACCAAATTAATTCCCCTTGGACCAAAATAAATAAAAATACAAATACATGGCCAATTTATTCTACCATTGACCCAATGCAAAACTCAAGATAATACAACCCAAATACAATCCCAATACATGCTAAATACACACCAAATACATCCATATACGTATACCGTACAAATACATATAAAAATACATACTGAAACATCACTGCTCCGGTGGCGACTCCAGACTGTCCCCCAGCCACAATGAGGTCGGTGTCGACCGAGTCGTGCTGCGGGTCCGGTACCGACGGCTCCCTGAGTTGAGCCGTACTCGTGCTCTGGTGTCCTCACCAAAAACGGTCTAACACTGGACCGTGGAAGTGAACGGGGCCACAGGAAAGCCCAGTTCGGTGTCAAAGGATAAACGGTCCTCCATCGGGCCGTGAAACAATTGAACGGTTTAACAAGGACCGCTGAATGTCGCTCTGGGTTTGAAAGAACAAGGCCCAGAGTTAGGAAACCGAACGGTCCTAAAATGGGCCGCTCAATTGATAGAACGGTCCAGTAAGGGCTGTGTACAACTGAGCTCGACGGACCCAAAATGAATGTCTACACGATCACCCAAGGGTCATTCATAATGACAAACGGTCAAGTGTGAACCGCTTAATGACAGAACGATCCAAGAAGGGTCGTGAATAACAGGACAGTCCCAATTCCGAGATTGGGCAAAACTACGCGATTCGATCGAGTCCAAGGGTTCAGGTTTTGGGGGTACAACCCGCCCGGCGTCCTAGTGGGAATCCCAGGCTCGTGGGGGCTTACGGAGGTCTCATAATGGAGGTCCTAGTCCGACGAAAGAGTATCCGGTAGAGAGTCCCAACCATTACCAGAATTGGGGGCTAGTAACCATCGGAAAACAAGTATAGCATTCAATCAACATCACCGGAGTGAAGTGACTGTCAAACAAACCTAGCAATTTAACCCGTGATCAATGTCTTATAATTTTTTTACAACTTGTTTATCAAATTTGATGAAAGGAAGGATATTAACACTCATAAACACAGTTAAATGGTGCTATGTATTCCAATTATTATATGGGTTGCTATCCTATCATTAGCATAATTTAACTAGGATGAATCATGTTGGAACAATGATAAAGCAATTCTGTGTGACAGAATAGTGCGTCCAGAACCGCCCAACGAAACTCAGCGGTCGACCGATAGGCTGTTCAGGCCCGGGGCCCAGACAAGATCTGAGCGGTCTGTAGATGGCCGCTGGGATCTCTGCGCGGTCTGCCCGTGCCCACCGTCAAACGGAATGGTCAGGCATTGGCCGTTCTGTTCATGAAAGATTTCGAAGCACAAAATAATTGAACGGTCAAAACTGGCCGTCCCTCTAGACTGAGCGGTCTATCAAGGGGCCGTTCTATGAAGAGCGGTTCCTGTTGGACCGCGCTAAGGTCGCCATGCCCGACTCCGGCGAGCTCGGCTAGGGTTGATAAACAACGAGCAATATTCATCCCACAGAGTATGAAAATTAGGCAATAAGCTAGCAATGGAACGAAAATAAGAGGATGCATATCATGACATGATCAATTTAACGTTAGTGCCTGCAAATCCCTACTTTAATCGAGGTTAAAGAAAGGAAACCCTAAATCTGACATGCTTCCCTTAAAACTACAAATGCTCGCAGGATACTACACCAATTTTGGGCTTTTTAGATCATTAGAAAGGGGACAGAGAGACAAATCTAGCCATGTATAATACTTAGGGTTGGGTCTGCTAGAACCTACCTTACGAGAAGGAAGAAGAGGGACGACGCTAGGTGGACGCGCGAAGAAAAACCTCCAAGATCTCATCGGAAACCTCCCTCGATCGAGCTCCTCACCGGCCGCAACTACCAAACGTCAATGCTAGGAGTCCTTAGGGTTAGTTTTATAGGATGAATCGATTTTGAGAGGGATCTATCGAGAGGATAGAGTCCACGACTTCGGTCGCGCATGTGATTCGCGGATTGACCCGGTCACGCCGCAATTAGCTCCAAATTTTAATTTTGAGTTAGGGTTTCGGCGGGGAACGAGAGGGGAAACGATCTACTCATCTAGGCCGTCCATTTGGGTCTGATCTGAGCTCAAATGGTTGGGTATTGGGTTCGAATTTGACGATCCAAGGTCCAATAGGTTAAAATGTGGATTTCACCCTAATTCCCTTAATTCGGCTGGCTTAGAATTTTAATTAGGGTCAGACCCAGAAGAACAAAAGTCTAAACTATTCGCCCTCTACGTGATTATAATTTTTATGGATTTTAATAAATTGATTGCAACTTAACCTATCGTAATTTTCATGAATTTCTTTATAATTATCCTTTTTTTAATTTAATAATACACCGGGGTGCTACACCCTCCCCCACTTTAAGGAATTTGGTTCTCCAAATTCACTGCACTTCACCAAAAATAATGGGGAGCGAGATAACTGACCTTAGAATAAATCGGGGTATTACCTCCGAATAACATCTTCAGATTCCCAAGTAGCTTCTTCGGTCCCACGTCGGCTCCAGTGAACCTTGACCATAGGTATAGAACGATTCCTGAGTTGCTGCTGCTTGCGGTCTAAAATCTTGATAGGTTTTTCTTCATAAGTCAGATCTTCCTTCAACTCCAGATCCATATGCTGAATGATGTGAGTGGGGTCATAAACATATTTCCGTAGCATAGAAACGTGAAAAACATTGTGTACTCCAGATAACTGAGGTGGTAAAGCTAATCTGTAAGCAACTTCTCCCACTCTTTCTAGAATCTCGAAAGGGCCAACATATCTCGGACTTAACTTGCCGCGAATGTCAAACCTTCGAATTCCTCTCATCGGCGAAACCTTCATGAGTACATGCTCGCGTATCTGAAACTCCAAAGCTCTTCTTCTGTTATCAACATAACTTTTCTATCTTGATTGAGCCACTTGCATACGTTCTCGAATAATTCGGATGTTCTTGGATGATTCTGAAATGAGATCTGGTCTCAACCATTATTTCTCGCCTACCTCATCCCAACACAGAGGTGATCGACAACTTCTTCCATAAAGAGCTTCAAATGGAGCCATCTGGATACTGGACTGGTAACTATTATTGTAGGCGAACTCGATCAAATCTAAGTGCTCATGCCAGCTGTCTCCAAAATCGATCATGCAAGCTCTTAACATATCTTCTACAATCTGATTTATTCTTTTCGTCTGTCCGTCTGTCTGAGGATGAAAGGCAGTGCTGAAATTCAGACGAGTTCCCAAGGATTCTTGTAATCCTCTCCAAAAGTGTGAAGTGAACCTGGGGTCTCTATCTGACACAATATTTACTAGTATTCCATGAAGTCTTACAATTTCCTTCATATACAGAGCAACCAAAACATCAACTGTCCATTTGGACTTAATGGACAAGAAATGAGCAGACTTAGTCAGTCTATCCATAATGACCCGTATTGCATCAAATCCACTGCGAGTCTTAGGTAGACCCATGATAAAATCCATGCCAATACTTTCCCATTTCTATTAGGGTATATCAAGTGATTTCAACTTCCCAACAGGTCTGAAATGCTCAGCCTTAACTTGCTGACACACTAAGCATCTGCTTACAAATTATGTGACTTCCTTTTTCATGTTCGGCCACCGAAAGGATCTTTTCAGATCTCGGTACATCTTAGTACCCCCAGGATGAATAGTGTACTTGGACCTATGGGATTCATCCAAGATCTTGCTTTTTACTTCCGCTACATCAGGTACACAGGTCCTTCCTTGAAATAACAATCTTCCGTCATTGGCTAGCATAAAGTCAGGTCTATTGCTTAGACTTTCCTTGATCTCTACCAACATCGGATCATTTTCTTGCAAGGACTTGATTTCCATCAATAACTCTAGATGAAGCTATATCTGTGCGATCAAGACCCGATCTTCACTAACATTAAGATCTAAACTAGCCAACTGTTCCAGCAGTCTCCATTCTTGCAACAGGAGACTTGATAATTTTGCTATCAGATTGCAGCTTAAAGCATCTGCCGCTACATTATCTTTTCCAGGATGGTACTCTATAGAAAAATCAAAGTCCTTTAAATACTCAAGCCATCTTCTTTGCCTCATATTAAGCTCCTTCTGAGAAAATAAGTACTTCAAGCTTTTATGATCGGAAAACACCGTGAATGTTTCTCCGTATAAATAGTGCCTCCAAATCTTCAAGGTAAAAACTACAGCTGCTAGCTCCAAATCATAGACATGATAATTCTCTTCATGCTTCCTTAGCTGCCTAGAGGAATAAGCTATCACCTTCCCATGCTGCATAAGCTCACAACCTAGACCAATACCTGAAGCATCAATGTAAACTACAAAACCTCCTTCCCCAGAAGGTAAGGCTAAAACATGGGCAGTGGTCAAACATTCCTTCAGAGTCTGAAAACTCCGTTCACAGTCTTCGGACCAATTGAATTGGTTCTCCTTGCGAGTTAATCTAGTTAAAGGTACCGCAATTTTGGAGAAATCTTTGATAAACCTCCGATAGTAACCTGCCAAGCCCAGAAAACTTCTTACTTCAATTACATTTGCAGGTCTATCCCAGTTCTTTACTGCCTCTACTTTCGAAGGGTCAACGGAAATACCTTCCTTAGTGATAATGTGTCCTAGAAAAGACACTTCCTATAACCAGAAATCACATTTGCTAAACTTGGCGTATAACTGATGATCCCTTAATAATTGCAATGCCGTCCTCAAGTGCTCAGCATGCTCCTCCTCATTTTTAGAGTATATCAAGATGTCATCAATAAACACTACGACCCACTGATCAAGGTAGGGCCGGAACATGCTATTCATCAACTGCATAAAAGATGCAAGGGCATTCATTAGTCCAAAAGGCATTACTACAAATTCAAAATGCCCATACCTACTACGAAAGGCTGTTTTTAAGATATCCTCATCCTTGATCCGCAGTTGATGGTATCCTGATCGAAGATCAATCTTAGAAAAATATTGTGCTCCAGCTATCTGGTCAAATAGTTCATCAATCCTCGGCAATGGGTACTTGTTCTTGATAGTAAGCTAGTTTAATTGCCGGTAGTCAATGCACAATCTCATCGAACCATCCTTCTTCCGAACAAACAACACTGGGGCTCCCCAAGGGGATGTACTTGGACGAATAAACCCCTTCTCGAGCAACTCCATTAATTGTCACTTTAACTCCCTCAACTCCGCAGGAGACATACGATACGGAGCCTTAGAAATAGGGGACACGCCAGGAATTAGATCAATAGAAAAGACTACCTCTCTCTCAGGTGGAAGTCCTGGCAAATCCTTGGGAAAGATATCAGGGAAATATTGAACAACATGAATGTCTTTAATCTCAATCTCCTTCTTAGAGGTTAAAGAAACCAAGGCTAGGAAAGCCTGACATCCTTTCTTTAATAACTTCTCAGCTTGAAGAGCCGAAATAAGTGGCACGGATCTAGCGTGCCTAACTCTAATAAAAGGAAGCTCGGGGTGTCTAGAAAAAGACACAGAGCTAGTGCTGTAATGAACATTGGCCTCATATCTAGCCAACCAATCTACTCCTAGGATTACATCATAATCCTTCATGATCATACAAACTAAATCAGCTGGCATATTCTGCCCACTAACCACAACCTTACTAGAAGGGTAGTAATATTTCATTGTTGATCTCGAACCAATGGGGGTTGAAATTTCTAGTGGAGTATTCATTAACATCGGTTTCACAGCTAAAGACTTAACAAAACTCCGAGAAATAAAAGAGTGTGTTGCTCCCGTGTCAAATAGAACAAAAGCTGGTTTTTCACCAACAATGAGTGTACCTTCCACAAGTCCACCCTCCTCGGTGGTTCCGGCCTCATCTTCCTGTAGAGCTTGAAGCTTGCCCTGCTACTTCCGCCCTCCTTGCGGCTTATTCGGTGTAGCTTGGTCTGACAGGAGGGGACATTCTGGAATACGATGGTCCCGACTTTCGCAACGTAAACAAGCGCCTAACTTGTGCCAACATTCCTCCATCTTGTGACCTAGGCGGTCACAATACTTGCAAAGGGCCTTGGATGGTACAATTGGACCAGGCTTCTTCTCATCATTCTTCGGCATCTTACCTTTCCAGGAGCTAGACCCGCCATTGGGTCTCTTCTTGTCATTACCGGGTTTAAAGTTCCCGGAACCAGTAGTCTGTTCTTTCTTGGGGTTTTTCCCTCTGATCCTCTCCGTCATCTCTAGGGTATCCTCCAGAACTTGAGCCTTTCTCACCATCTCGGCATAAGTCTAGATCTCCAAAGGTGCCAATTGGTTGATGTAATGCATCTTCAATCCATTAAGAAATCGTTTGGCCTTCATCTTCTCAGTAGACACTAGATGAGTCGCATAGCGAGATAACCTTGAAAATTGGGCTTCGTACTCAGCAACAGAAAGGTTCCTTTGTTTCAAAGCAACGAACTCCGCCGCCTTCTTCTCTTGCACCCGGTCTGAAAAGTATTTGCTATTAAAGTGTTCCTTGAACTCGTCCCATGTTGCACGTCAATTTTTGAGTGTAGCTTCCTCTGCTTCTCACCAAGCACGTGCATCCCGTTCTAACTGAAATGTCGCCAAAAGAACTCGATCTTGGTCATTGCACTACATCACTCAAAAAACCCGCTCTATCTCCTTCAGCCAGTTCTCGACTTCATCGGAATCCACCGATCCACCAAAATGCGGGGGATTCAAGCCTCTGAAATTTTGGTGAAGATCGCCAGCTCCCGGGTGTGCTACTCCTTCCTGGGCCATTTGCTGAAGGGCTTGAGTCAAGCCTTGCACCGTACGCTACATATCTCTCCATTGCGCACGTTCTGCCGCCATTGCACGAACCCTACACGTGGAATAATAATTTAAAATCACATAGCAGGAATCTTTTAGAGTAAATTTATTAATTTAACCCGAGTCTCTACCCATTCTCACTAGTTTGGATTCTTAAACTTTTAACTAGTCATGGTTCTATGACACCACTAGGGAACCTAGGAACCTTAGAAAACTTAGGCTTTGATACCACTAAACTGTCACGTCCCGACGCGGAATATCGGAACGCGACAACAGAAATAGTTAAAATATGTTGATTTCCAGACATGCTGTGCCTTGGGTTAGCGATTAGATACTTCCAACATCCGCCAAAAATAGAAGAAAAATACATTCCACAAAAATCATTTAATTCTAACTAATGAACCACAATGAGAGTCAACATCCAACAAATCTAAACATACCAATTAAACTCACATGTTCACCAACCTGACTTAATTACATAAACAAGTTAACCAAATTACAATTCTTAAACACAACTACATCTCTTAGACTCAGGCTATCTAACAATGACTCCGCGAGGTCATCTGTTTGGTTCACTCCAGGGTCTTCACTCCTGCCCATCCCCATCAGTCTAAGAGTCCTCACCTGAGCTACCTGAAAGGGGGATAAACAATTGGGTGAGCGAACGCTCAGTAGGTAATAGCAGGCAAAGTTTAAGTAATTAATCAATTAATTAATGTCATTCGAACAAAAAGGAATAATGATGATAAATTGCTCAGAAATAGAAGAACATGAATATAGCATATCAGGAATTGGCCAATCAAGCATAGATCAAGCAAGTCATGTAGATAATTCCATGAAGGAATCTATTCAAGAGAAGGAATCATGTAAATGAAAGAAATGTCATAGACATCACGCTAGTCATGCACTCGGTGCAATGCCTCACCATGTCATTACAACTCCCCGGGGCACTAGTACTTTTCGGGCGCTCTTCCCAGGACCAGACCATGCCCTTATGATGCGTTGACGTTGATTTGGTGGATCCAAGATCCCAAGTTATGTCTAGGCATTCACAGGATTCAGCCAGGAAAAATGAAATGAAATGCATTAAGCTATCCTGGAATTATGAGAATAATCTAGGGTTGGAGTAGCACACAAGAAACCACGAGAATTCACAAGCTGGGAAATACACGGTCACATTTGGGCCGCTTATGATAAAACGGTCTAACACTAGACCGTGGAAGTGAACGGGGCCACAGGAAAGCCCAGTTCGGTGTCAAAGGATAAGCAGTCCTCAATCGGGTCGTGAAACAATTGAACGGTTTAACAAGGACCACTGAATGCCGCTCTGGGTTTGAAAGAACAAGGCCCAGAGTTAGGAAACCGAACGGTCCTAAAATGGTTCGCTCAATTGATAGAACGGTCCAGTAAGGGCCGTGTACAACTGAGCTCGACGCACCCAGAATGAAGGTCTACATAGTCACCCAAGGGCCGTTCATAATGACAAACGGTCAAGCATGAACCGCTTAATGACAGAACGGTCCAAGAAGGGCCGTGAATAACAGGACAGTCCCAATTCCAAGATTGGGCAAAATTATGTGATTCGATCGAGTCCAAGGGTTCAGGTTTTAGGGGTACAACCCGCCCAGCGTCCTAGTGGGAATCCCAAGCTCGCGGGGGCTTATGGAGGTCCCATAATGGAGGTCCTAGTCCGACGGAAGGGGTATCCGGCGGAGAGTCCCAACCATTACAAGAATTGGGGGCTAGTAAACATTGAAAAACAAGTATAGCGGTCAGTCAACATCACCGGAGTGAAGTGACTGTCAAACAATCCTAGCAATTTAACCCGTGATCAATGTCTTATAATTTTTTTACAACTTGTTTATCAAATTTGATGAAAGGAAGAATATTAACACTCATAAACACAGTTAAATGGTGCTATGTATTCCAATTATTATATGGGTTGCTATCCTATCATTAGCATAATTTAACTAGGATGAATCATGCTGGAACAATGATAAAGCAATTCTGCATGACAAAATAGTGCATCCAGAACCGCCCAACGGAACTCAGCGGTCGACCGATAGGTCGTTCAGGCCCGGGGGCCAGACATGATTTGAGCGGTATGTAGATGGCCGCTGGGATCTCTGCGCGGTCTGGCTATGCCCGCCGTCAAACGGAATGGTCAAGCATTGGCCATTCTGTTCATGAAAGATTTCGAAGCATAAAACAATTGAACGGTCAAAACTAGCCATCCCTCTAGACCGAGCGGTCTATCGAGGGGCCGTTCTATGAAGAGCGGTTCATGTTGGACCGCACTAAGGTCGCCATGCCCGACTCCGGCGAGCTCGGCTAGGGTTGATAAACAACGAGCAATATTCATCCCA
Source organism: Amorphophallus konjac (assembly GCA_022559845.1). Taxonomy (NCBI): domain Eukaryota; kingdom Viridiplantae; phylum Streptophyta; class Magnoliopsida; order Alismatales; family Araceae; genus Amorphophallus; species Amorphophallus konjac. The sequence continues at coordinate 78,991,770 of CM040126.1, forward strand.
CAGAGTATGAGAATTAGGCAATAAGCTAGCAATGGAACGAAAATAAGAGGATGCATATCATGACATGATCAATTTAACGTTAGTGCCTGCAAATCCCTACTTTAATCGAGGTTAAAGAAAGGAAACCCTAAGTATGACATGCTTCCCTTAATACTACAAATGCTCGCAGGATATTACACCAATTTTAGGGCTTTTTAGATCATTAGAAAGGGGACAGAGAGATGAATCTAGCCATGTATAATACTTAGGGTTGGGTCTGCTAGAACCTACCTTACGAGAAGGAAGAAGAGGGACGACGCTAGGTGGACGCGTGAAGAAAAACCAACAAGATCTCGCCGGAAACCTCCCTCGATCGAGCTCCTCACCGGTCGCAGCTACCAAACGTCGATGCTAGGAGTCCTTAGGGTTATTTTTATAGGATGAATTGATTTCTAGAGGGATCTATCGAGAGGATAGAGTTCACAACTCCGGTCGCGCGCGTGATTCGTGCATTGACCTGGTCACGCCGCCATTAGCTCCAAATTCAAATTCATGAGTTAGGGTTTCAGCGGGGAACGAGAGGGGAAATGATCTACACATCTAGGCCATTCGTTTGGGTCTGATCTGAGCTCAAATGGTTGGGTATTGGGTTCGAATTTGACGATCCAAGGTCTGATAGGTTAAAATGTGGATTTCACCCTAATTCCCTTAATTCGGCTGGCTTAGAATTTTAATTAGGGCCAGACCCAGAAAAACAAAAGTCTAAACTATTTGCCCTCTACGCGATTATAATTTTTCTGGATTTTAATAAATTGATTGCAACTTAACCTATCGTAATTTCCATGAATTTCTTTATAATTTTTCTTTATTTAATTTAATAATACACCGGGGTGCTACAATAAGCCTAAATATTACAATTATGTCCCTGTGATTTACTATTGTCAACGGGAGGCGAATATTCCGTGGAATGGGTCATCTAACATCATTAGAGTATGTGAAATATCCAAAAGACCTTTAATGAGAGATAGATAGAGAGAGAGAACCCTCCCCCTCCCACCTCTGACAATTCGCCCCCCCCTCTCCATGCTACTTCAGCGAGTCCCCTCCACTCTTTACCACCTGCTCCGTCACCGCCCCCTCCCACCCTGAGCAAACCCCCCTTCATCTCTTACTCCACCGTGGGTAGGAGCTCCCATGGGTGGGAGCTATCGGCCCCTCCACCTCTTGCTCCACCCCCTCCCACCGCCGGCAAACCCCCCCTCCACCTTCTGCTCTGTCGCCCCCTTCCCACCACCAGCGAACTCCCGTCCACCTCTTGCTCCCCCCTCCACCTCCTTCTCCACCCCCCTCCCACCACCAGTAAGGCTCCCCCTCACCTTGCTACTCCCCTCCCCTCACGCTCCCAGCACTAGCAAGGCCCCCTCCACCTCCTACTCCGCCCCCCTCCCACTGTCAGGGAGGCCCCCCTCTCCCTATTGCTCCCCCCCACCGACTAGGGTTTCAGTCGAGAGAGAGAGAGAGGGAGAGAGAGAGAGAGAGAGAGAGGAGATAACCATAGATTTTTTATTTTGTATTTTGTTAACTTGGAGTAGGTTGGATATTTTACTCTCTAACTAACATTTAACTCCATTTAAGCACATAGGAGTTATAGCAAGGGCATAACTACAATTATTCTGGATATTCAGAGGGTATTTATACTAATATGCCTAAATAAGGGGTATATTTGATAATAAAATATTTTAGAGGGGTATATATGTAAAAAATCCTTATTAGTATTTTGAGTATTTCACATACCTTAACGGTGTTAGATGACATATTCTACGGAATATTCGTCTCTCGTCGACGACAGTAAACCACAAAGACAAAAATGTAATATTTATACCTATTTGGAGGGTATTCATAATAATATGCTTAAATGAGGGATATATTTGACAATAAAGAACTTTAAAGGGGAATATATGAAAAAACACAACTTATTAAGCCAATAAATGAGTCAAAAGATACATTTGCGCTTTTAACTTCACATACTAACTTGTGTTAATAAATGAGACATGAATGGATCTAAAGGAAATTATTAAAGTAACGTGTGGATCAGGGTTAGGTGTATTAGTAGTGGCGCACACCCTAGAGGGGGGTCAATAGATGTGCCTTTAAATATGATAGCTTATAAAAATTTTAGCATAAACTTAAATATGTATGTAGCGGAAAATAAAAGTAAGAGCAAGTAAGCAAACCACACGGGACAAGAGATTTATGCTAGTTCGGTCAGCCTTCGACTTCCCTACGTCTAGTTCTCCTGCAACCCAGGGTATTTCACTAACCTTCTATCCAAGGTTACACCATCTGATTCCCAACGGGCAGCTCCCTTGCTGATTTTGGTTAGGTCTCTGCAATCAACTTATTGGTTTTCCAGGAACTAGATACCAACTTGACTTTTATGATGTCAGCAGACCAACCTTGCTCACAAAGAACAGATATCCCTAGAGCATCAAATGCTCAAACACCCTACTATCAACCAGACAGTATCAAGGTTCCACCCAACTACTCCCAAATGAGATTTAATGGTGGACCAGAAATACACAATGAAATAAATTAGTTATTCAATCTAAACAGACAGACAGAGGTGACAATATGAATACGATGAAGAACTTTCTCCACTGGAATGCTTCCTGTGCTTGAGGACTTCAAGGATGAAGTTTTTATTATAATTAAGTCTTCCCTTGGCGTGAATGTGAGGAAGTAGAGTGCTGGGGATGCTTCTATTGTCAGAGAATGCTTGAAAGGTTGATCGTTTGCTCAATCAGCTTTCGTTTGCTCTGGTCTCTCTAATCATGAAATATTCATAGGGTGATACTTTTGTTGTATCCCAGGTTTTGATGATAGCTGATTATGACTTATTGATGAGTCTAATGTGGTTTTGATAATGTTAACAAGACAGGTTCAGACCAAATATAGGTTCAGACCAAAGACAGTCAATAGAACAAGCAGAAGGGCCAAGTTACTCAAAGACCTCCAATTGTGTGCCAGCAAAGATTGAGTGAAAGCAAGCAAGGCAGTTTGAGAATGTGATATTGGCAGATCAAGCATCTTACATCAAGCTTAGTCATATGATGGCTTAGACCAATAGAAGCCCAACGTGCAAGGCCCTTGGATGCACATAAATCAAGAAATGTAGGAAGACTTTGACAAAATAAAAAGAAAGAATCAAATTGAACAAGGTTGCGTTGACGCAAGACCTTCATTGCGTCGACAGCAGCAACTGGTAAGAAGCAATCTCCTAAGGCAGCGTCGACTCCACCATCAGGATGCATTGATTCTCTTGCTTACAAAAGGAAGAAAAGCCCAAACGGTTCTCAACTGTGTCGACCACATGGCAATGCTGTGTCGACTCCAGATGTATTCCCAGCAAGCATTGAAGCGGTCTTCATAGCTACGTCGACCTCACCATAAAGTTGCGTCGACCTCATTAGTCCCAGCAACTGTCAGATAGGCAACCAACTGAAGCTGCGTCGACGTAATATTCTCAGTGCGTTGACACAAGGCCATCTCCCAGAGAGCACATTTCAATGCATTTTCAAAGGATGCGTCGACGCACCCACCAACTGTGGCGATGCACACTGAGCAAGCTCACCAGAATTTCAAGAAGATTTGAAGTTGCGTCGACGCAATGGCATTGCTGCATCGACGCACTAGAAGCTCTTCAAGCCTAATTCTGTCAAACCTGCAACATTCTCTGAGATCTTACAGAGGCTAAAAATAAGCGACGTAAACTTCTAAACACACATTTCAAGGTCTGAAAAGAAGCTCCTAGGATAGATAACTGTCCCCTTCATCATGAGGCTTCAGTACAACCTTTTGGGAGAAGACTTTGTCAGGTATCAGATTTGGGAAAGGTCAGCTGTCATGGAAATCTCCTTTTTACAACAAGCCAATCAGAATGCTTCTCTGAAAAAGCACATAGGACAGAGGACTATCCTTTTCTGTGCTAAGCCAAAAAGGAGGCATATTTCAAAAAGACGTTTAAGTCAAAGATCTCTTCTGCCATGGAGCCAATCAAAGTACATATCTAAAAAGGGCTTAAGAAAAGAAATCTTCCATTTTCCCTGGACCAATCAAATTGCAATCCGGAAAGATTTCTTTTACTCCTACATTTTTATCTACGCTGGACCAATCAAGGAAGAGGTTTGTCCAAAAACCTTATTTTATTCCAGCCAATCAAGTTGCAGATCTTTGGAGGGAAAATACTCCACCAGCTCTTCTATATATATGAAGCTTCTGCATGAAGAAGCTGCTGCTACTACCTTAGAGAAGAATAGAGCTGAAAGAGAAAAGAACCAGAGAGAGCCTCTAGCAGAAAATTTGTGAGAAGAGAAAAGAAGTAGTGAGCAACCCAACTTCTGGTCCGGCAAGTCCAGAGTTGGAAAGAGGAAGAGAAGTGGAGTGGAGTGGCTTGAGCGAGCTAACTACAGAAAGGAAAGAAAGAGAGCCTGAGCAGGCATTAGATCTGATTTCAGATCAGTTACTACAGCTTCAAGACTCAGCTCTGAAGCTATATTTGCTTTTCCTCATTCTCATTTGTGTTTTGTTTTGACACTTCGATCCATCCTTCAGTGTGTTGTGCTACTGTTGCAGTAGTGTGTCCGGTGCTCTATTTAGAGACCGAAGGTGGCTTTGGCTGAGTTCAGCCGTGTGTGTGTGGGGGGGGGGGGGGGGTTCATCCCCGTCAAGCTATGTGTCAGCAGAAGCTGTGAATCAACGTGTGTGTGTGGGGGGGGGGTTCGTTTCCATCAAGCTGTGTGTCAACGGAAGTTGTGAATCAGCAGTCAAACTGTTAGTCAGTGGTCAAGCTATTAGTCAGCAGTATTCAAGCTATTAATGCACGGATCCGAACCCAAAAAATGTCCGAAAAATAATTCCGGGCATAACCACAGTAAATTCTCCGAGAAAATAAATTCAGGACCCGAAAAGAAGGATCCGAAAGGTCCGGGATATTACAACAAAATTCTGAGATCTCTCACTCTAGCGTGGCACACTAAGGCCACCGTAATTGAAGACTCGAAAGATCTATCAGTTATGACTATTGATGGGTTGATAGGTTCGCTCATGACATATGAGCTCAAACTGAGAAGGAACCAGGAAAATAATAAGAAAAAGGAGTCAGTGGCTCTCAAAGTCTCCAAGAGCACTGATGAGTGCGGTGAGGATGATGGAGATGGCTATCTAGAAGGAAGCCTAGGTGATCATGCTATGCTCACAAGGAAGTTTAAGAAATTCTTAAGGAGTAGAGGTAAATTCCAGAAGAAGAGATGGTCGCCTCAGGTAAATAGAGACTCCAGTCTTAAACTTGAACAAACTAAAAAATCTAATAAGTTGATTTGCTACCAATGCTGGGAACCGAGACATGTTCATGGAGAATGCCCATAATTACTAAGGAAAGCTACCAAGGCCAAAAGAAAAAAGGCTAAAGCCATGATGTGCACATGGAACCATGATGAAGAAGAAGAAGAGGCTTGCACTTCAGACGAAGAAGAAGAAGAGAAGATTTGTCTTATGGCAAATATAGAAAATGATGACTTAAATGCGCCAAAATTGTGAAAAGCGCCTGCTAGAGGTGTTACTAACCATCAAGGACCCAAAAAAGTTTGGGTACCTAAAAATTCCAAATGAGAATTTTTTTTTTACAGGACACCTTGGAGCTGAATAAAGGATAAGTAGGAAATTGAAGCTCAAGGCACAGGTTTGAAAATGAAATTTTGGTTCATGTTGGTATTACATTTAAGTTTCTCTTTCAATTGTGTAGGCAAGCCTTTTCTGCTTTCAATAAATCTTGCACAAGTCAAAATCCTCCCTACTGTTGAAAGTGAAAATCTAAACTAGATTATTCAATTAATGTCTGATATGAATTCCCCGGTATATCAAAAGGTGTTCTTAGAATGATGGGCTAAGCCTATCAGGAAGACAACATTTTTTGTGAGTTAAATTTTAGGATCAATATCTCCGTCTCGTACCAGAAATCAGAAATTTTAGACGATTAACTCATGAAGATTTCGTCATTCTGATCGAATTATGTGATGATGAATTTATTGCTGATGATTTGTAAGAACTATGGTTCAGCTCGATCCTATTTCATTCTAGTAGCCATATGAGTTTTTGGTTCATCATTGCTAACAATCACTTGATGATGTCTATCATGGCTGCCTTAAAATCCATTCTTTCGATTTTGTGGACACTTGCACTATTGACTGCATTTCCCAATTGTCATGTGTGATGCATTGAGGGGGAGTTCAAGAAGTCTGCATATGCTATGAAGATTGAACATCATTTTGTCTTCTCATGCACCTTCATGCATATCATGCTAAGAGAAATTTTAAAAATCTACTCTACATGTTAGAATGTGCTGCACCATCATGTCATGACCCTTGGGTATATAGAATGGTGATTGGTGGAAGGTTGGATCAAGTCCAACTGGAAACTATCACTATGCGTGAGAGGATCTTCGGATCAACTTCTCTGCCCAGTACTATGGGTCAAATGCTCACATAAGTCAAAGGCAGCATATCCCTCGTTTAAATCTCGCGAAGGCATTTTGAAGCTCATGCACATAGTAAGGGGGAGTCAGCACAAGAGCTTAGTCTGTATGCTTGCATACTGCCCCATCTGAAGTTTCAGGATCTTCATCATGTTGACATCTGAATTGTTTACACACTATCAGGGGGAGCTTACTTTGTTTTGATAAACTGTTCATATTTGAAATTGTATAACTTCTTTGTGTGCTTCTTGAATAGTGGATCTTTTGAGGAGAAGTGTAAGAATCTGTCTTCTTGATGTTTATAGTTTCAGTTGTCGTGACTGTAAAATGAAGATTTGCCATGATTCATATTTTATTTTTAAAAAAATGTTTGCTGAATGCTTTTAGAATCTGGCAAGACCTTATGCCATCTGAACCTATATTTTTTTTTGAAGATCTCCCTGCCTGCAGAAAAGGTCGACCCATTGCTTACTCAGGTCGATCCAATCGTGTAAAAATTGATCTTGGTTGTGTGCCCTACGCTCTGTGTACAGTGATGCGTTGACACCATGTGGTGCCTGCGTCGACGCACCAATTCGTCTGAAGCTCTTGTCCCCTTCCTAAATCCTCATCTTCAAATTGAACTATGCTCACTCACGTTTATAACATCTGAGTTCACTACACATTCTCAGGGGGAGAGTTCACTGTCTATTTCCATTCATCTACCCAAGTGCATTCTATGTATACGTAAGCTTTTGCATCATGCTTATAATTTGTTGTGTTCCATCTTGGGTCTGAGATGTCTTGAAATCTAAACCTCATTGGTACTCCTGAAGATCCATCGTCTATTTCTACATGCTTGGCTGCTTGATCCCTATTTCCTTGAATAAACTTGACTTCATAAGGGCTTTTCGGTCTGTTGCAAAGTTCATTTATCAGAGTATATATTAAAAAGGAATCTTCTTTTATGGACTTATATGATTGCCCAAGACATGAAAACTATTGGTTTAAGTTTAATGATTTCTTGAGCTTTATAGCTAAATGGTCTTGAAAGTGCCTGTATTCAACTTTAATGGACCTAAACCAGTTTTGCATGTTATGTCCTGCTATGCCTTCTTGAATCTGAAAGTTTATTTTATGTACAAAGGCATATTTGTTTGAGGAACTCTAATTTAATATTGTTCTTAAACATCAATCCAATCTGTAAATTCTTGAAAGGGCTGCACATAACAAAAGTAATGACTTCAGTCACACTGAGTAACTGGGGATATTGGCGTCTGATAAACGTGTATCCTTAAGTAAAAATGTGTGTACTAAAGGTTCAATGTCTTGAGGCAGAGAAATGGCAATAGACTCACTGAGAAACCGAGTCCCTTCATCAATGAAGTGGAGTGGACGAGTCATGAAGTGCGTTGCTACCTCTGCTCTAAATGAAGCAGAATGGTGAGCCACACTGAGTAACTGGGGATGCTGGCATCTGATCAACGTGCATCCTAACGTCAAAAGGTGCATGCTACACCTAAATGCTCTTACAATATGGAAAATAAGAAAATATTTGAAAAACAAGTGGTAGAAAAATCTGAAAATGGTAGCACCCCGTGGTTAAAATCAAAAACTTCATAAGGTGTTTAACCTCAATACTAATTGTAGTTTCTTTCAAAGGGGCTAATGGAATTGAATGAGTAGGATGAAAGGAGGTTAACCTGGTCTTTAATATGTAATATTGGTTTATTTCTATTAATTTTGAATACATAAATTTTCAATGTTCATAATTGAAAAACTCAGAATTCATCAGATTTAAACCAATCAAAAGATAAGGGCTTTATCATTAGAGTTCTATAACTGAAGACTCTGAAAAATGAAGAACTCTGCATTTATGAACTATGCTTCAGACTGAAGATTCCCTATCTTAACAATTCTTGGAAATTTCCCTTCTGCATTTTTTGAAAAAAAAATCTCCACTCTGTTAGCTTGCTTGATGAAGGGTTGTTTTCACACTGGTAGCTGTCGACTCCCAGAGTCGACCCTCTCCGGGTCTAGGTCTATCTAGGACCTTGCTACTTAGGTGTCGACCCCAGGGGTCAACCCCTTTTGTCTAGACTATTGTCTCGGGTGTCCTTGCATTTGTCATGAAGACAATTGTTCTCCTTGCTGCAAGTCATTGTTGATATCTGGTTGATCTCTCATGACTACATATCCTTGACCATTTATGCAAAATCTACAATTGCTATCAGTTCTACCATGGAGTGCTTCAATGAATATCATTTGGTATCACTTCCTCTATTGTTAATTCCTGCCTCATCTTTTAGCAACAAGTGGTATCATTCAGTATCCATTGGTATCAACTTTCTTGTTTCATCAATGCAATGATGCTCCTCAAGCTCCTTGACCTTATGGATTACTAAGTTGAAATGAATTTTAATCACTTGATATCATGCTACTTCATTTATTCTCATCTCTGACTCTCTAATTGACATTTATTTAAGCCCTCTTTGCTGATGACAAAGGGGGAGAGAATTGTGGAGTCATTGACATTGGAGAAAATATGTGGAGTCTTTAAATTGAGGAGTCATTGACATTGAAAATAAAGGGGAGAGAGTGCTAAAGGGGAGAGAATGTTGAATCATGCTTATCATGGAATTATGCTTATCATGGAATCATGCTTATCATGTTGACTCATATCTTGCATTGAATGTTGATTTCAATGACATCAATGACTCATAATTGTCATCATCAAAAAGGGGGAGAATTGTTGTATCCCAGGTTTTGATGATGTCTGATTATGACTTATTGATGAGTCTAATGTGATTTTGATGATGTCAACATGCATTAAGTTCAGATCAAAGATAGGTTCATACCAAAGACAGTCAACAGATCAAGCAAAAGCCTCAAGTGACTCAAAGACTTCCAATTGTGTGCCAGCAAAGATTGAGTGAAAGCAAGCAAGGCAGTTTGAGAAGGTGATATTGGCAGATCAAGCATCTTAGATCAAGCTTCAGTCATATGATGGCTTAGACCAATAGAAGCCTAAGGCGTAAGGCCCTTGGATGCACAAAAATCAAGAAATGTAGGAAGGCTTTGACAAAAGAAAAAGAAAGAATCAAATTGAACAAGGTTGCGTTGACGCAAGACCTTCATTGCGTCGACACCAGCAATTGCTGAGAATCAATCTCCTAAGGCTACGTCGACTCTACCATAAGGCTGCGTCGACTCCCTTGCTCACAAAAGGAAGAAAAGCCAAGACAGTTCTCAGCTGTGTCGACCCCATGGCAATGCCGCGTCGACTCCAGATGTATTCCCAGTGAGCATTGAAGTGGTCTTCATAGCTGCGTCGACCTCACCATCAAGCTGCGTCGACCTCATCAGTCCCAGCAACTGTCAGACAGGCAACCAACTGAAGCTGTGTCAACGCAATATTCTTAGTGCATTGACACAAGGCCATCTCCCAGAGAGCACGTTTCAATGCATTTTCAAAGGATGCGTTGACGCACCCACCAGCTGCGTTGACACACACTGAGCAAGCTCGCCAGAATTTCAAGAAGATTTGAAGCTGCATCGATGAAGTGGCATTGTTGTGTCGACGTACCAGAAGCTCTTCAAGCCTAATTCTGTCAAACCTGTAACATTCTCTGAAATCGTACAGAGGCTAAAAATAAGCGACGTAAACTTCCAAACACGCATTTCAAGGTCTGAAAAGAAGCTCCTAGGATAGATAACTGTCCCCTTCATCATGAGGCTTCAGTACAACCTTTTGGGAGAAGACTTTGTTAGGTATCAGATTTGGGAAAGGTCAGCTGTCATGGAAATCTCCTTTTTACAACAAGCCAATCAGAATGCTTCTCTGAAAAAGCACCTAGGATAGAGGACTGTCCTTTTCTGTCCTAAGCCAATATGGAGGCAGATTTCAAAAAGACGTTTAAGTCAAAGATCTCTTCTGCCATGGCGCCAATCAAAGTACAGATCTAAAAAGGGCTGAAGAAAAGAAATCTTCCATTTTCCCCGGACAAATCAAATTACAATCCGGAAAGATTTTTTTTGCTCCTACATTTTTATCTACGCTGGACCAATCAAGGAAGAGGTTTGTCCAAAACCTTATTTTATTCCAGCCAATCAAGTTGTATATCTTTGGAGGGAAAATGGTGCGGACACTAGGGCGATCACGTGACACGTCGGTGAACCGACGGTGCTATACGCGGAGCGCCAAGTGGACTACATCGACTTATCTTCAAAATGGGGATACTTTGGCTTGAATTTGGACCTTTTTTGGCATTGAATTGGGCTTGTAATGGTTATTGTATGTGTAATTTGCTAAAGGGCTGGTTGTAAGGCTCCTAATGGGCCAATTTGTTAAAGCCCTTAAAGCATTCCATAAGAAGGAATGGCCTTGGTCCATTTCTAATGGATCCATAAGCCATATGGGTTTCCTTCCACATGGGCTATCTAGATTGGATAATCTAGAGTGGGCTCTCTTCATTCATGGGCCTTCAAGGGTGGAATGGCCTTAAGCCATCTAGGTTGGAATGGGCTTGGTTAAGCCATGGACCAAAGTGGCCCATTCAAGGCCCAATGAAGGGGGCGCCCTCTTTTTTGTTGGTATTAGGCTAGCTAGTTTGATTTTCTTCTTCAATTATCACATGGAGCATTCAAATAGCTGCTGGTCAAGTTCCCCATGGCTGCCACCTACCATCTTTACCTTGAAATTCAAAGGTAGGTGAGCTACCATGTCCCCTTGTCCCCCTTTCCCTTTCACCAAGGGTCTTAATCCATGCGTACCCCTCCCCCTACTTGCATCTTGCGCAAGTCCCCTCCCCCCCTACCCCTTCCATTTCCCTATATAAGGACATGTATAGTGTTTATGCTTAATAGAATGAAGTTTTGTTAAGAGATAAGTGCATTAGAGAGTGATTCTCTTGGGAGTGATTCCCTAGTTACAGTCCTGTGATGGGACAGTTCTAGGTCATGTGACTCGACCTCATACCCCCCTTCTCTTATTATCTTCTTCTTCCACAAAATTTACTCGTGATACCTCTGCAAGTTAGCAAACTTTCAACTTTGGTTTCGCGTCGATCGGAGTTCGTGAGCAATGGTGGCGATTTTTCTCGTGGAGGCGCGCAGATCTGCCCCAGATTGCTGCCCAGATCTGAAGATGACTGTGTATTGAATTCTTCAGCCCAACCCCGATGCCATATGAAGTTGGTTCCTGAAGAGAAATCGTAGTATTTCAAGTTCTCTCTGTGTTGCCGCTGGTTTCGCCTCGATCCGTGACTGGTGCTGATCGTGACGGCATTTCTCGTGGGATCGCGCGGGCTGGTCTGAGTAGGCCCGGCTGAGAACTAGAATCAACTTTTAGAGCCTACCCCGCTTCATCCGGCTAAGATCCGTGTGAGGGATCTTCAGAGTATTTCTTCCAATGGACGTCGCCTACCATCTCCCACAAGGAATGCCCCGATCCGACATCGGCAACCATTTTCCCAATATTTTACCGTGTTTCTGTGCAGTTCTGTGAGCACAAAACTAGAACCTCAGAAGATTCATCACTGCGCGCAGATCTGAAGGTATCTGTTCGCGATCTTCGGAGTGAAGATACTACATCCAGTTGCCGACATCCTCCAATAAACGGCGCTCCGATCGGGCATCGGATCCAGTCGTACCAGCCTCCGTAAGCTCGCTGCGCAGGGTGACCAGCGCGGGCAGAACCGGGTCGGCTTTCCGTCGGCGTACCCGAGCGGCTCCGGCACCCGTTCCTCACCTCCTGCAAGTGTGGCCCGTCAACCCGGGTTCCAGCAACCCCAAAGTTATTGATTGTAGCCCGATACGTCCCTATGTGGAGTGGGCCAAGCTTCTGAAATTGTAAAGTTAATCTTGTGTGTATTGGGATTGTTTGGAAATCGGCCGGGAATTCTTCCCCACGCCTAGTCGTGGAGGTACGTGCTCGTTCCGATCCTTATATTTGCTGTTTAGTATACTTTCTATATTGCTGCGTTTGTGAGAATAGGGCCGATAACTAGTTTCAAATTCACCGCGATTGTGAGTTGTGAGCGCCCGTTCCGTGGCTCCAATCGAGCACCGAGAGCGAATTAGCACCCTAGGCGACGGTGGTTTCTTAATCGCCGCGATCCCCACGTTTCCCTCGCAAGGGACGATCGTCGGGCTCAAGAGAGTCGCTGTTGAGAGACGTCTCCACCTGGAGAATATCACGGTGGTCAACCGCCCGGCTTGCCTTAGTGTGCTAGTGCTAGCCGCACATCGAGTCAGTCGTACGTCTTAGCCCGAGTCGGTCATCCGTCCCGCATCAAATTGGTATCAGAGCGTCGTTCAAGTCTAGGGTCATTCATGTTCAAGGTTGCATTTGCATTCCTCTACTCGGTATATCAAAAGGTGTGACACGATCGTTAGGTTATGCCTATCGGGAAGGCCGCACACTTGCGTGAGTGGTCTTCGGATCGATTAGCTCCGCCACGTACCGAATAGTGGGTTAAGTCTAGGTTCCTAGTTAGTGCATTCCAACATCGTCATGTCTAAGTGTGTAGTCAAGTCTCATGCCAACTTTGCATTAGTATTTTGGGGTCGTGTCTAGTGTCTTGTCCAAGTGTCGGCATGTCTAACATGTAGTTCTCCAACTTCCCATGGATTCCCGGTCGCCCAGGCGATATGACCGTTGGCCCACCCATGGGCTTGGCAACCATCCTCTCCACTTCTGTAGGCCTGAAGCCTCAGATTTTTTTGGCTCCAATGACCCGGGCATCTACCTCAAGTGGGAGGCCACCATGAACACCTACTTTGATTGTTATACTATGTCCGAGGCAATGTAATTCTCGTTCGCCAAAGAGCGGCTTCGTCATGAGGCTGCCAAAAAGTGAGATTACATCGAAAGAATGAGAGAGGTTAGGGGGCAATGGCCCATCAAGTCATGGTGGGACATGAAGAGAGAGCTTAGGAAGGTCTACGTGCCCCAACCGGTCACCTCCAACCGGCCCCACCCAATCACTTCCAACCAAGTGGGTCCTAGCCGGAGGCAAAGAACCCCACACGTCGATGAGCCAAGACCCAATCCTAGGCCGGTTGACTACGGGCGAGTCCACCAGGATATCCCTATTCCAACCCACTCCGTTGCCGAACTTATGCAAATGATTTTGGACCGGTTGGATGGGGTGGATAGGACACGTACTCCTAGTGATGTACTCCTACCCGAGCCTAAGGAGGTCATCGCCGGTAGTCTTAACCCGGCCCCATCAACGGAGTCCCCAAGCCCTCTCCCCATCATAGTGGATCCTCCTTCCCCACCCATGAGAACTCCATCACACTCACCTTCCGATCTTATTTCGGAGCCCTCTCATTTGGAGCCACCAAAGCCCGAGCCACCCGTATTTCTAACGGGTACACTTTACATAGCCGAGCCACTAGTTAGTTGGCTTAAGGATGGCTTGGTCCCACCTCCCTTCGCATCCATGGACCCCACACTACCTCTAGTGCCAAGCAACTCGTTTCACACCACCTTCCGGTCTAGTCACTACGTGGATACATTGGACGGCCTTCTTAAAGGGTTAAACCGGCAGTTGGTATTTACGCACTTGTTGGCCCCAGGCTTCGACCGACCCACCAGTCGTAGCTTCACCCATTCCACCTTAGGGACCATTACCTCCGTGTACACCGTGGGTCATGTTACCACGGAGGTTCTTCTACTCCTCCCGTTACCGGCCGAGCCCGACTTCACTCCTTTTATCCCAAGGGAGGAGCCCTACCTTCTATACACTGTCCCATCTACCACGATGGATGGAGGTGACCATCACCTTCATGAATTTCAAACATGGGACTATGTAATGGAGGGTCACACATTCTTTGACCCATTCGACCCCTTCTCTAATGGGCCTCGTGCTCCACCACTTCCCCTCTACTTTGTCAAGGAAGTCCCCTACCACTCTCTTCCCACTCGGGCCAATCAAATTCCACATAGCAATAGGTCCGATTATTGGGAAGCATGGCATGCCTTACCTACATGTAGTGGTGATGAACCTCTTAGCCCACCCACACCCACATTTGATAGGAAGTCCTTGCATGCATGGTGTCTTTTTGGGTGTCTAGGAGTACATCATCATACCTACCTTTGGTTGCATCTAGTGTATGCATGACACACATTTGGGTGTCCTGGTCCGCCATCGTCCATGCGTAGGTCGGACTAGCCATAGGTTTGTCTAAATGTCATGTGTGTGTGTGTTTGTTTGTCTCTCTAGTTGTTTTCTTTCATCCATTTGGTTTGCATAAGTCATGTCCCAATCAAAGGCCAGTCAAAGCACGCATAAGGAGGTAGCCAATGCATGCTACATATCCGTGGATTCAAAGGGAGAGTACATCTAGATCAGGGTCATACCTGACAGGTTTCCGCCCGGAGACCAAAAGCCACTCTAAGTCCACGATCCCCACCCTTTCCGGGTTAAGAAACAAGTGGGTCCGAAAGCGTATGATATTGAACTACCGACTACCTATGGTGTCAATTCGACGTTCCATGTTTCCTCTGGTAGCATATTGGAACTCGCGGTGATCCTAGTGAGTTTTGGGCTTTCTCCTTCTAGTGTGAGTGACACCACCCGAGAGTCCACCTCTTCCAGCCTCAACGCACGCATATAGATTGTATACTGGATGAGCATGTGATCACAAGGAACGGAGCATACCCACACGTCCTAGTGTGTTGGCGAGGATGTCGCCACGATGACCAACGCCTTGATCACATGCGGAGAGCGCAAGCTTCGGGACCCTTACTCGATGGGGTCGAGTTCCTCCCACCCGGGGAGAATTGGTGCGGACACCAGGGCGATCACGTGACATGTCGGCGAACCGACGGTGCCATACGCGGAGCGCCAAGTGGACTACATCGGCTTATCTTGAAAATGGGGATAATTTGGCTTGAATTTGGATCTTTTTTGGCATTGAATTAGGCTTGTAATGGTTATTGTATGTGTAATTTGCTAAAGGGCCGGTTGAAAGGCTCCTAATGGGCCAATTTGTTAAAGCCCTTAAAGCATTCCATAAGAAGGAATGGCCTTGGTCCATTTCTAATGGATCCATAAGGCATATGGGTTTCCTTCCACATGGGCTATCTAGATTGGATAATCTAGAGTGGGCTCTCTTCATTCATGGGCCTTCAAGGGTGGAATGGCCTTAAGCCATCTAGGTTGGAATGGGCTTGGTTAAGCCATGGACCAAAGTGGCCCATTCAAGGCCCAATGAAGGGGGCGCCCTCTTTTTTGTTGGTATTAGGCTAGCAAGTTTGATTTTCTTCTTCAATTACCACATGGAGCATTCAAATGGCTGCTAGTCAAGTTCCACATGGCTGCCACCTACCATCTTTAGCTTGAAATTCAAAGGTAGGTGAGCTACCATGTCCCCTTGTCCCCCTTTCCCTTTCACCAAGGGTCTTAATCCATGCGCACCCCTCCCCCTACTTGCATCTTGCGCAAGTCCCCTCCCCCCCTACCCCTTCCATTTCCCTATATAAGGGCATGTATAGTGTTTATGCTTAATAGAATGAAGTTTTGTTAAGAGATAAGTGCATTAGAGAGTGATTCTCTTGGGAGTGATTCCCTGGTTGCAGTCCTGTGACGGGACAGTTCTAGGTCGTATGACTCGACCTCATATCCCCCTACTCTTCTTATCTTCTTCTTCCAAACAATTTATCCATGATACCTCTGCAAGTTAGCAAACTTTCAGCTTTGGTTTCACGTCGATCGGAGTTCGTGAGCAACGGTGGTGATTTTTCTCGTGGAGGCGCGCAGATCTGTCCTAGATTGCTGCCCAAATCTGAAGATGACTGTGTATTGAATTCTTCAGCCCAACCCTGACACCATATGAAGTTGATTCCTGAAGAGAAATCGTAGTATTTCAAGTCCTCTCTGTGTTGCCGCTGGTTTTGCCTCTATCCGTGACCGGTGCTGATCGTGACGGTAGTTCTCGTGGGATCGCGCGGGCTGGTCTGAGCAGGCCCGGCTGAGAACTAGAATCAACTTTCAGAGCCTGCCCCGCTTCATCCGGCCAAGATCTGTGTGAGGGATCTTCAAAGTATTTCTTCCACTAGACGTCACCTACCATCTCCCATAAGGAACGCCCCGATCCGACATCGGCAACTATTTTCCCAATATTTTACCTTGTTTCTGTGCAGTTCTGTGAGCACAAAACAGAACCTCAGAAGATTCGTCACTGCGCCCAGATCTGAAGGCATCTGTTTGTGATATTCAGAGTGAAGATACTACATCTAGTCTCCGACATCCTCCAATAAACGGCGCTCCGATCGGGCATCGGATCCAACCGTACCAGCCTCCGCAAGCTCGCTGCGCAGGGTGACCAGCGCGGGCAGAACCGGGTCGGCTTTTCATCGGCGTACCCGAGCGGCTACGGCACGCGTTCCTCACCTCCTGTGAGTGTGGCCCGTCAACTCAAGTTCCAGCAACCCCAAAGTTATTGATTGTAGCCTGATACCTCCCTGTGTGGAGTGGGCCAAGCTTCTGAAATTGTAAAGTTAATCTTGTGTGTATTGGGGTTGTTCGAAAATCGGCCGGGAATTCTTCCCCACGCCTAGTCGTGGAGGTACGTGCTCGTTCCGATCCTTACATTTGCTGTTTAATATACTTTCTATATTGCTGCGTTTGTGATAATAGGGCCGATAGCTAGTTTCAAATTCACCGCGATTGTGAGTTGTGAGCGCCCGTTCCGTGGCTCCAATCGAGCACCGAGCGCGAATTAGCACCCTAGGCGACGGTGGTTTCTTAATCGCCGCGATCCCCACATTTTCCTCGCAAGGGACGATCGTGGAGCTCAAGAGAGTCACTATTGAGAGACGTCTCCACCTGGAGAATACCACGGTGGTCAGCCGCCCGGCTTACCTTAGTGTGCTAGTGCTGGCCGCACATTGAGTCGGTCGTACGTCTTAGCCCGAGTCGGTCATCCGTCCCGCATCAGAAAATACTCCACCAGCTCTTCTATATATATGAAGCTTCTACATGAAGAAGCTGCTGCTGCTGTTTACTGCTGCCTTAGAGAAGAATAGAGCTGAAAGAGAAAAGAACCAGAGAGAGCCTCCAGCAGAAAATTTGTGAGAAGAGAAAAGAAGTAATGAGCAGCCCAGCTTCTGGTCCGACCCAGTCCAGAGCTGAAAAGAGGAAAAGAAGTGGAGTAGAGTGGCTTGAGTGAGCTAAGTGTAGAAAGGAAAGAAAGAGAACCTGAGTAGCCATTTGATATGATTTCAGATCAGTTACTACAGCTTCAAGATGTTAGGACCAGTGCGATGGATTCAGAGGGGAGTGAATGAATCCCTCTCTAAATCTTTGCCCAATTAAAACTTATAACAAACGGAGATGCAGAATTAAAACGCACAAGTGCCTTGATCAGCTTAGATGCTTTCTTCGAATGATGGAAGGAAGATCAGATAAACTGTACTTCTGATCTATTCTATATAAAGTAAAGAGAAGGCTCAGTTCATCTAATCAACTTGACTCTACCAAGACCAGAATCAAATGCATGGTGTGCAAACCAATCTCTCACTAGATATAAGATCAGACTATCATGAACGATCCTAAGCATACATCTAGCGGAGTAGAATAAACAATCAAACCACGATGGATAGAAGATTTTTAAGTGGTTCGGTCCTTCAGACCTACGTCCACCCCACACTCAACCTGAGTGTGGATTCCTGCTGATACACAGCTTAAACCGCTGGGCCTGATAGCTTGCCTACAACCACTGAGTAACACAGCTTGCTGTCCGAGGTATCCACCTCGCCCGCTGAGCAACACAGCTTGCTGTCTAGAGGAACTAATCCTCTGCAACGCTGGGGCTTACAACTTTACCCATCCAGAGGATACCACACCTTTGCCCGCTGAGCGTCACAGCTTGCTCCGCTGACAAACAGCTTGAATCAAAGGTTTAAAAGAAAAACAAGAATGGAAAATCACAGCGACCGAAAGCTGGAAGGAATCGTAAAACAAATGTGACTCTCGCAGGAGCTGACTGGATTGGATCTGATCCAAAGTCCAGTGGAGACAAATCTTCAGCTAGGGCTTAACTTCCTCTCCTCGAGCCTTCTATCTCTCTCTCTTTCTTTCTTCCTCTTCCTCTACTTCTTTTCCCTCTCTACTTCTCTCTCTTTTCTTCCCTTGTTCTCACAAACTCTCTTTTCCTTCTGTTCTGTTCTCTCTTTTCTCTACTCCTCTCTGGATCGTGCTAGCTCTAGATCATTCTGCTTCGATCACCCTTCTCCGGAAAGAGAGGCTTCCTTTTTATATTAGCATCAGAAGTAGGGCGTGTGCTTTCCACGATTCCCGCCCAAATGCCTTGCCCCACGTGGCAGCATCCTAGCTCAATACTTTCCACGTGTCACGATCCTGGCACCTCTTCCACTCTTGGATCACGTTCCATTCTTATTCTTCTCGAAAACAAATACCTGTCATACAGTCAGAAAGAAATATCAACTCGAGACAGTTATACTATAGTAAAGGATTAAATAGGACTGCACGGAGTCAATAGGTGAATAAGCCAGATGTGCACAGACTCTATTGTGATGTATACACATTCATGCACGAGTTCAGTACTATCACACTAGCATATGCACAGACTTATTTGTAGCACAAGCCTAACGGATGCACTAGCTATGTGTATGCAATGTGCAAGCAGTGCACAGACCTGCTCGGGTCGTGAGCAGCCTTGCATGGACTCCGTGTGTGCAAGTATGAGAGAGATGCACAAACTCTAAGTGCTTGGTGCAAGTGTTGCACTGACTCAGTGAATGCTATGAGAAATATTGCACAGATATACCTGATGCGCCAAAGGTTTAGAACCGACTTGGTTATTGCACCGGCTTCAATGAATGCATGCGACTGCGATTATTGCACCGACTCACCTAATGCATTGTTAGATGCTTTCGCGACCTATCCGTGTGCAATGACTAAGTTTGCACAGACTCAAATATGCATGCAGGAACTTAGCGCATGAGATGCAACCTATGCACAGACTCTGCTCGGACTTAGTTGCGTGCTACAGCTAAGGTTTGCACCGATGCAATGTAGACTAGACGAATGTTGCACCGAGTCAAACTTATGCATGTACTGACTCTATATATGCAATGCGAGATATGCACTGACCTAGTGTTTGATGAAATGTCATACACATAGAACTAACATGCACACATATGCACGGACCTTGTATAGACGTTGCACCGAGGCAAAAGTTGCACAGACTCTAAGCCACATAAGACGCAAAGTGAGATGCAGGATATGCACCAAGTCTAAGACATATGAGATGCAAGGTTAGACGGACACATGCACTGACCTAAGACATATGAGACGCAAGATAAGACGGACACAGAATGAGACACAATTCATTCACTGAGACACATATGCACTGAGACACAGTTCATGCACTAACCTCTGTATGGCTAAGGCATAACGTGCACTGACCTCAATAATGAATAAACCTAGACATGCATAGACGACGTGTATTCACAAGCAAGGAATGCACCGACTTCATATATGCCTTAGAAAACATGCACCGACTGTGTATGTGCAGGATGGCCTATACCTTATATGCAGGTGAACAATGATATGCTCGGACCTCAACCATGCACATAGTTATATGCACAGACTTATATCCGGGTGATGCAGACTTGAACATGTATGCACAGACCTTGTCTAAGCTAGTTATCATGAAATGCACTGACCTTGAATGCATGCTATCTATACTAGCATTGACCTTGAACTGTTCGATGAAATGCCATGCACTCTGATGAATTTGTATGCAACATATCATGCAAAGACCTAGACCAGCAGTTAAACGCACATCGATGTATATATATGCAACCGTGACATTCAATCAAGCACATGAAGTCAATTCAGGCACATGAAGTGACTCAACTATCATCAAAACATTCTTCAACCATTCATTCTCAAGTGGTGACTCATAGTGTTGCTATCATCAAAACTCATGAAGCAAAACATCATCAAGGCACAGGGGCACAACAATCTCCTCCTTTTTGATGATGGCAACACACTTAGTCACACTGACTCGTCAAACAATTCTCCCCCTTTGCTTCAGCAAAAAGAAGGTAGTTTGCGAGAAAAATAATATAATACATGAACCTATTCTCCCCCTTTGAAATACAGTCCTCCCCTTTTGACATAATCATGAATATCTATAATGCCCAGAACTCCCCCTGAGAGCATGAAAGGTATCGAAAATGCAAGCACAAGATGTATCTACAGGGATGAACTCTGGTTATCCAATGAATCAATCTAGAATCCACCATCACAAGAATTCTGAAGCAAAATTGGTTGTGGCACCTTACATTTGTATGGACAGAACAATGCAGGTGAAAGACCCACAGAACCAGAATCGGTTACAAAAGTCATTCGTCAGGGATACAGAAACAAGATGGAAGATTCCAACAGTGTGGAGAGTGAAACTGATGATATAAATGAAGTAGATGTAGTCAAGGGTAGAAGTAAATAACAACAAGCAAGGCACATGATCTCTATTTCATTGATACCAGGTTAGTTAGCATGATGATTAAGTTGTCAGAGGTGAACCTGATCAGAGGAGATTGTATGGCAGGTACCACAGTAATAAGTCCTCACAGGGAAAGATTCTCCTATCATATGGGGTTATGAAATAACCGACATGGCCCAACTGATTTAACCATGATGTATAGCAAATTTGTCAAGTAAATTCAATACTCATATCTGAAGGTAGGTTTTAATAAAGGTGAACCAATTAATCAAGCAATACTCAAGAACAATCACCTTCCATCTTACTCAAATGAACTCGATGACTCCTTTGAGAGTCACATAGAGCAGTGTTAAGATTAAACACCCTTACAAGAATGTGAGTTGATAGTTTTTGCAAGATATTTACTTTTGATTAGCACATTATTTTTCCTGAGCAATTTAAGTTGATCAACACCTTTTTACATGAGGCACAACACGTCTTAGGTGAAGTGACCCAGTTACTCAGTGTGATAACTTTCATTGCCTCTCAACTTTGAGAGCAGAGTTAGCAATAGAAGTGTCTTTTTACATGAGGAGACACCTTGATCAGAGGTCGGACTCCCCAGTTACTCAACACAGACATGTTATTACTTTGTCAGATTTTTCAATAAATTTTCACCAGAGATAACTATAGCACTTCATGACATAGGATTACTATATTTCATTGATAGAGAACCCAGTTTCTCAGTGACCAAGTCATTGCTCTAAATTCAATTTTTCCTTTTAGTCAACATTTTTTCAGGTTAATGTTTAAAAATAATACTCACTCTATGTGTCTCTACCAAAGTAGCCTTGATATCACATTTTCATATTACATATGAGTGAGACAAGGGTATTCATGACACAGTTGGTTAAAGTTTATTAGAACTCATCATTCAGATACTTTCAATACATTTGAATACCGATCTAAGAATACATTAAACTTATATCAGTCTGAATCAGTAGACATTCTTAAACCTATATGATAGGAATTTCTTTTAAGAGTTCAGACTAAAACATGGTACACAACATAAGGATCTCAGATCAGTCCATTCAATGCAACTAAACAACTTATCATTCTTGGAACAGGAACAAGATTAATCAGATCAGCTTGAAAGGATGTGAGTGTTGGATAGGTACAAGCTGGTAGAGCAAATAACAGTAGGAGAGAATAGCATCAAATATATGCAAAGCAGAATCAATTTTAGTAGCTAAGTTTGGAATACAGACAGATCAGCTAAGCAAGTGGAGACAGCAGAGAATTTAGGTGAACCACCTAAATGCAGAGAATAGATCAGATTGCTAGACAGAAAAAGTTCAAGAGGTGAAGAAGTGATGAAACAGGAATGCTCCCCCTGTCTAGACGCAATATGTAATAAAACTACACATGAGCAGCATGAAGATTAAACAAAAGCAGTCAATCTCCCCCTGACTAAGTGCATGGTATACAAAGAAAACGTAACACATGATTTTATGATGAAAGCTCATGAAATAGACATGCAATTCAATCAAAAGAGATTACCATGAACATTATGTGCAATTCAAATTTTCAGATGGTTTCAATTCAGCACAGACTGAATCAACATGATATTCAAACCTTTCAAACTCACAATTTCAGATGACTGAATTCGAAGTAAGTGCTCAGAACTGACCTGAAGAGCAGGATCATGGGGTCTTTCAATTTTTGAGTGCCTTGATTTATTGACCCCTCTTTATTCATTCCAAGGCACACCTGCAGCAAAGTAATCATTTTGATCCTGTAGGAACCCAAGCAACCTTGGGTCCTGTATTAGCCCTAACATGAGTTATGAACGGTTTCTTAGTGACACTATCATCAAAATCCATCAGATAACAGTTGGCCATGAAGTGACCGAATTTACCACAATATCTACATGAAACAGCAAATTTTCTGGTCCTATGATGCATATCAACAGCAGCGTGAGACCTATGAACCTGAGCATGAAATGTTCTGTTGTTTACATGGACATTTTGTTTCTTATTCTTAATCAGTCAACATTTAGCAGATTTGTGACCTGGCTTACCACAGTTAAAGCATGAAATGTTCACAAGTCGTTTTGCAGAGAATTTGACAAAATAGGGATTAACAAAATTTTCCTGAACATGCCAATAGTCCTCGACTGTATGGCCATACTTCCCACACTCGAAACACCTGATGTGCTTACCTCTAGAACCATTTTTACCCCAAGTAGATCCAGACCAGTACTCAATGGCTTTGTGACCATGTTTGTTACAGTTAAAACAAATAATGTGCTGGTTTGAAGTAAACGGGTTTCTTTTGGGGCCATGATAATTAGCAGAAGACCTATCATGCATTTTATCATCTTGTTTCATGATGAGACATGCACTCATGAGATGATCACACCTGCCACGGTAACGACAAGATGCACCAGACTTCCTAGTAGCATGGTTTCTACCAAATTAATTTCTAGAATGTAATGTTTCACTTGCATGCTCATATTCTATCAATAATCTGCAATCATCCATTATGTCACCTACCATGCCACAATAA
Organism: Amorphophallus konjac; assembly: GCA_022559845.1. NCBI lineage: Eukaryota > Viridiplantae > Streptophyta > Magnoliopsida > Alismatales > Araceae > Amorphophallus > Amorphophallus konjac. Next base: position 79,015,291 of record CM040126.1, read on the forward strand.
TGGCATGAAACACTCTTATCAGATGCATACGAATAAGTAAATGAGTTATGAGCAGTATGCATTGACCCATCAGATGCAGTAGAGCTATCAGATTTCAAGACACAAGTAGGGACATTTTTGACCTTATTTTTCTTACCATTCTTGTTCAATTGTTTACCCTTGTTCACAACTTTTGTTTGGTTTTCATTTTTCTGGGCCTTGAATTGAAATATAGAAGATGAAGGTGTTTTCAGATTTTTATTTTGTTTTGGGGATTGACTTGAGGTACCAGCAACATCAGAGCTTTGCACAAAAGTGGTGTATAGCTGGTTTCTAATGATTTCCTTAACACCAGAATTGCAACTAATCCCCCTTCTTGAATCATCATCCTCACCTTCCATGACAACTATTGTAGCACCCCGAAAATTTAATGTAGAGAATAAAACTTCCTTACATAAATAAAATCCCTAAATAAGTAGGCCCAAAGGGATATGCTTAAAGCCATGGTTTACAAAACAAATAAAAATACAAGAAAAAAAGATAAAGGAAAAGTGAAACTAGTTATTTAGCCTAAACGATAATAAATGGGCACAAATAAAAGTATGAACAAATGATCGAGAAATAGAAATTTAATATAGTCTTTTATCTAGTTATAGTTTAAATTAAAGAAAATACGACTCCACTATTTAGAAGGAATCTCGTGCCAAAAATATATCTACATACTTATATAAAGACTCTCATAGGATCGAACCCGACTCTGATACCCGAGACAACAATACAAAATAAATAAGATATACAAATAAATAAAGTTAAAGGAAATAAAGTATGTATATAAAGTTTTACCAATTAGATAAAACTATTTATTAGTCTACTAAATATAATTAGTGGGCCTTTGCATTAAAATAGTTATACGTAATATATATATATAAATATATTATAACATAACCCAAATAATACTAAGTTAAATGGGTTTCACTAAAGATCTAAATGTTAAACACATATGTTACCCTCAAGCGCGCGCGCGCACACACACACACATATAAACCCAATAGAGCAAACCCAAACCACCATCAACTTGACAAGCCCAATAAAGAGTAAAGGGCCCAAACCACATGCTAGGACCCAACCAGACAACAATAGGCCAATGGGAAAAAAGGGATTTAAATGCTAAACCTGCTAATTAGCTAATACCCATTTTAACTCTAAAATATATAATTAATGGCCTAGAGAGGGTATATGAGCCATGGGAGGCCATTAGCATTGGGCCTGTGGGCTTTACATTTAATAAAGATATGTAATGGGCTACAACGTAAGGGGCTTATGGATAAGGGTTTTCTTCTCTTTTTAAACACAAAACTCTTAGGAATCCTGTTTGAACGTGGCATGAGACTTTAGGGTCCTTGTGAAGGGCGACTGAGGTTATAGCTGGGATGTGATTTGCATGGAGAAACAATAATCTTAGTAGGATTACACTTAGGAAAGTAAATCCCACTAGGATTTCTAATTCCCTGTCGGACTCTTAAGGCCTTTAAATGGTATATATAGAGCCCCCCACCCTTTGATGGCATAGCCATCATATCTTTATTGTTGAAGTTGGTTCATGCTGCTGCTGTGCTACGACGTTGGTCAAAGAGAACCCACGAAGGAGCATAGGCTTCTTCCTCTTCTTCCGCCATTTCTGCAACGTTCATCTTCTTTCCTTATCCTTCCTTTGCTGTGGACGTGGTGCTGTGGATGAGCTGCGGCACTTTTCTTCTACCGACGAAGTGCAGTTAGCAACTATGCTTTTCGTCCATCTTCTGTCTCTGCTATTAACAGGCTATTGGAGTTGCCGCTACTTATCGTCATCATCATCTTGTTATTCTTCTTCCTTCTCATCTCTGCTTCCTATTCAACCAACCCACGAAAGAGGTAGGTGTTCTCTCTGATGGCTAAACAAGTATTTAACAAGCTTCTGTAATCATGTTAAGCATGCATATAGGTATGTAACAAGTACAGATTTCATTCTTGATTGAGGTTTATTTATTTTACTGCAAGGGTGAAAATGACGACCCAATCTAGGGCGTCATTTTAATTCAACGACCAACTAATCAGTCGTCAATTATATAGAAGTTAGTTATGGAGTTTTCGCATTAATAGTTTGTTCATGGGTATCGGAGTCTCCTTTGGCCATGAAAATTTATGGGCATACTATTGGGGTGGAGACCGAGGTAGTGAAAGTAGTTGCACCATTTTCCATGCCTCATATCGTAAGATCCCCCATCTCTCAATGAAAAATTATTTTGAACATCTAGTTAGGTAGAGTTTTTCGAGCCCGTCATTTCGGTATATCATAGGCTCAATTCCGACGTAATTACGTAGAGAAATGAGAGGACTAAAAATTAGGACAATTTGTTAATGACCACCTGAATATTGTCGTCAAATCCTTTTGACGACACAATGCATTGTCATCAAATTTTTAATATATATATATATTGTAAGTATATCTTTGAAAATTCATATCTATTAAACTATACGACAGAAAATTATAAAAATTATATATTTGGAATCCTTGAATTTTTCTCCAAATTATCATATATTTTATTTCTTTAAATTGTTTTAAATAAATTAATGTGTCTTTGAATGTATATTTTTGAAATTATTCAATTAAATAGATATTGACATGAATTCTTGTTAAAAAAATTAAGTTAAAATTCATAGAATTAACGTCCCTCTAAGTGGATGCTAATTAATAAATGACACTACTCATGGACGTTAATTAAAATAAGTTATTTATATATAGAAATGGATGGACGTGAATTCTATAATTAACGCATTCATGTTCTCACCGTTTTCTTCCGGTTTTGACCCATATCGTGGGTCTTATGGCACTCTCATCTCACGTCCGTAGATGGAGTCCTTATTTCATGATTGGTTCACGCTATACACCTCAACTCTCGGTGACATACGAGCCCTCCGTTGGACATTCCGTTCCTTCGGACTGGCAAGTTAGTCATTGAGACCTCCGTAAGTCTCCGCTAGCCTTGGATTCCCTCAAGACAGCCGAGCTGGTTGTACCCTAAGGACCTCGGGATCCGATCCGTGTCACTTTGGTTTTTCATTAGTCTTGACACTCTATTCCTTTCGGAATCTGCTTATCATCAATTCGAGAACATAACCCTTTGACTCTGTATTTGGCCAAATCTGATTCTGAAACATTAAGGGCTGTGGGTCCGTGACTTTTCAGTGCCAGGTAGGATGGAAGTCCAATTCTGTAAACCATGAGAATTCTGGGTGTGGCATTGCACCAAAGTCTGTACATATGTTATATTTTGTTATTCTGTTATATCTGTCATTCTGCAAATTCTGTTAATTCTAGAAGTTCTATTATTCTGATATTTTATTGTTCGGTTATTCTGATAATTTAGATATTCCGCTAGATTGTTTAATTCTGCTTATATTTATTAAAACTCTGTTATATTATGGCCAATTCTGAAGTTATGTTCATCTAAGTATCTGTCCTTGTTATATTCTGATAGCTTGTCCTTGACTCTGCATGGGAATTTATCCCTATTTCTCTTGATCTCGTAACTGCCTTTGACTTTAGTATTCATCTTTCATGTTAGATTGGTCATCATGATTTTCTAGTTCCATCTATTGCATCATCATGAACATGTGAATTGGCTAATCACTTATATTCTGCTGGATGAGAGATGTAATTCCTACTGAGCGTTTCGCTCACCAGCCTATCTTTAACGTTTTTCAAGTAACGACATTGAAGATAGTCCAGCAGATGGGGAAGGGCAAGAGTGTTGAACGTTATGGAATCGAGTCTGTGTCTTTTATCTTCTTGAGTCTTATCTTGTCCTATCATTGAGTCTTTTCCTTTTTATTAAGAGTAATGAGTCTTTTCATTTAAATATGTAAGTGAGTCAAGAATTTTAAGTTTGACATTTGATATTAATAAGAATTGTATTTTCGTCATTATTTTCTAGCCTTGGAGTTGTGTCTTATGAGTTGCTCTGATTATTCACGACTGTATCACTGCCACGTTCCGACCAATACGTTCCGCTACTATCGGATCGGGGCGTGACAACTATCATTTTTCTTTTATTTTCAGCAGACTTGAATGGTGATTTTTCTAGATCATGAATTTTGTTTTCTAGGGAAGCAATGTGTAATTCATAACTAGCAATCTCTTGTTCACTACAATTAAGACACTCACTTAGCACCTTATTTGTAATTTTATGTTTCTCAACTTCTTGTTCCAGATTGCACAGTCTTTCAGCTTCTTCTATACCAACAGCTTTTTCCTTTTCTAAAGCACGAAGCCTCTCAGATATGGCATTATTCAATTGTTTCAATTTTTTTTTCTTCTCAGATTGAGTTTCTTTATTTTCCTCATGCAATTTTTTAATTTCTTCATCACATTTTTCATTACTGGACATCAACTCCAGTTTCTCAATTAGTTCCTCTTCTCTTTCTTCCACTTTAATTTTCTCTGCAAGCAGATTTTTGTGATCCTCTTTAAACAAAGCAATTTGTTTATTCAGCCATTCATTTTCACTGTAGAGTTCCTCATTACGTTCTCGCAGAGCCGAGCACTTGTTGCAGTTTGACACTACAGAAAAAATATGTACAGCTTCCTTATTGACTTCATTCATTATAGCCTTGAGATTTTTATTATCTTTTTAAACTTCTGTATTTTCAAACTTCAGTTTGACCATTACAGAATTAATCTCGATCAATTCTTGCATGCTTTTTAGATGCTCATCTTTCTTCTTATTCAGCTGATTCTCAAGTTCTGATATCTTGTTCAAACAAGTTTGATTTTCAATTTTTAAAGAACCATTTTGTTCCTTAAAGTTTTGAACATCTATTAAGCAAGTATCATAAGACTGTTTCAATGTAGGATAGACATCACAAATGATTTCAGATTTACGTTGTTCAATCTTTTTCTTTAGCCTTTTATTCTCAGATTTCATTTTCTTGGAAACTTCTAACAGTTCTTCATACATCACAACCAATTTATCAAACGAGGGTTCTTCTAATCCGGAGCTTACCTGAGAAATTGTATCATCATCATTCTCTCTCCGATTGGCCATCAAGCATTTTTCTTCTTGCTCCTTGTTTGCAGCAGTGATTCTGTCCAAAATTTCTTTTCTAGACGCACACTTGAGGATGAAGGGAAATTTGTCACCATTCAGTGCATCTCTTAGAATATTAAGAAGTGTGATATTCTCACGGTTCTTCAATCTGTCCTCACTGGACCACTTAGTCTCATTTCGGGGCAACTTATGTGGGCCTTTCGATACGAGTTTCCATAGACTCAGGTCAATGGAATTCATGTACACACAGAGACCTCCCAACCACTTGCTGAAGTTAGTACCATCAAAGACGCAAGGACGAGCCATATGGAAAGATAGAAAGCAGCCTAAGCACATAAAGCAATCACAAATGAATGCACCAAAAACCCTCGATCAAAACTGAACAGACAGCAACAGGAGTAGCACCTTAAACATCAGGATCCTCTGCAGATCGTTGGATCTGAATGTACAGAGACCTACTCTGATACCAACTGTTAGGACCAGTGCGATGGATTCAGAGGGGGGTGTAGATCTCTAATTTAGAATAATCCACTTAAGAAAAATATCAAAGAAAAGACATGCAATAAGCATCAATATGGAGGAAAATATATGCACGAGGTGCACAAGGGGATGTGATCGCCAGAGACGCGAGGCCTCAAAAATATATCAATGAAAGTATGGGAGAGATCGCGAAAAATACCTTGGAGTGCGGGGATGTGAGTGCTTCCTTTCTCTTCAAATCGGCCGGCCGATGAAGAGAGTTCTTACTTTTATTACCCTTGCAAAACAATCAACAAACACCAATGAAAGAATTGAATTAGAAACAAGGTGAGTGTAGCATCAAATTCTTTAATAGAAAGATGAGCATGAAAATATGTGCAAGACACACCTTGTGGGTGTTGGCCCTTAAACCCCTATGCAAAAGGGTGGGGGATGTGATGATGCATGCAAATAAAAATAAGGGGAAGAGTGCAAGGGTTGCACTTATGGGGAAAGTCTCAACACGTTGAAATGAAAAATCAATAGAACAATTAGGATATGATGCATGCATGAATTAAATAAAAATACAAGATAATGAAAAGGAGATGAGATAAAAAAATCTTGTTTGTGATCGGTGCTCCTTGGCTTGAATGCTCAATGGGGAGAAAGCTTCAAAAGGGATGAAGACTTGATGTTGAAACTCCTCCTCCTTAGCCAAAAAAAAAAGCCCCTTCGGTTCCTGTAAAAAGAAGAACAAACAGAAGAAAAAGAAGAGAACAGAAGAAGAAGACAAAAAAAAAACAGAAGAAGAAGGGGAAAGAAGAATAGCATGGGAAGAAGAAGAAGACGGGAGAAGAAGAAGGAAAACAAGACAGAAAATCCAAAACAAAAAAAAAAAAGACAGAATAACGGGGAAGAAGAAGAAGAAAAAATGAAAAACCCGGGGGAAGAAGCCTCTGGAAATCCAACCCGTTAACAGAGCTCGGAAGCTCTATTAATAAGGTAACAAAGGGATAAGAGGGAAAGAGTCCAAAAGGGGGAGGACTAGGTTGGGCAAGAGCCCAAACGAAGTAGGAGTCTTTCTGGGAAAGGCTGCATCCGTTCGGAACACAAAATTGAAACACGACTTGGACCAGGGCGTCAATTGAAGAATTGACGACCTACCAAAGGGCGTCTTTTAAAAACACGCCTTATATAAGGGCGTTAATTCAAAAATCAAATTTTAGAATTTATTTGAAAAATTGTGAAACACGTCTGCTTCAAAGGCGTTAATTAAAACACGCCCTAGCAAAGGACGTTAATTCAAAATATTCAAAATAGGGCCATTTTTCATTTCTCAATATTATTTTCTCATTTTTTAGGTGGAGGTGCATCTCGTCGTCCTGATTCCAACGACTATTTTTGCGAATTTTTCTGACACCCGGAAGGTCACCGAATCGCCTCTGGAAGGGGTTGAAAAATAATAATAAAATATTCCATTTGAAAGACACGCCCTTACTTACGGCGTGAATTCATTTTTTTTGGTTTTTATTCAAAATAACGCCTTATGCTAAGTCGTTAATTCCCAAAAAATTCCGAAAAATTCCCAGAAAAATCTAGAAAAATGAAATTTCAAAGAATGGACGCCCTTCAATATAGTCGTCAATTTTTAATAAACGCCCATGTATAAGTCGTTATTTAAAAGACGCCCCCAGTCAAGTCGTTATTTAAAAGACGCCCCAAGCCAAGTCGTTAATTCAGAAAAATAGGGAAAAATGCCCAGAAAATCCAGAAAAATCCAAAAAAAAATCTAGAAAAATCCAGAAAAATAGGAGAAAATAGAAAAAAATAAGGAAAGGGGGAAAAAAAGGAAGAAACCCAAGAAAAGTGAGAAAAAATCACTCAAATAGAACTAATTTGAGGGTCAAATTGTGGCATTACAAGGTAATATGAGATGTATTCATAGTAACGTCAATTTTGGCGTGTCTACAGCTGCCCCGCCTTGGCGTCTGCTTTGCAAGGGAGCGTAGCAAACTGAAAAGTAGATGCCAAGGTGTGATGAGACACGCAATCAACATCACTTGATGAGAATCAAATCAGAAGCTCGAGATGAAGCAATCTCGGGAAATTCAATGAAACCAACGATGTTCGGATAAAACGGGGAGTGTGCACGCGGTGCACGAAGGAGATAAAAATGATCAACTTCCAGCGTGGTGGAAGTACCTCAGGTCACAAACCTGTAAGTTTCACCATTGGGGAGCGGTTACCAGCCAGTGGACGTGCTGCAGCCAAGGTGGATCAAAGGAAAGGAGATAAAAATAAGATGATAGAAATCCAAACAAGGAGCTTTCGAGAAAATGACCCAAAACAGCGACAAAACGAACTGAGGACTCAATTCGGCATGGAATATCTCACATTGAAGATCAAGATCAATTTGACCCACAAAAACAGCTTATCAGAATGATTTTTCAACAATTGTTTCAAATTCCTACATGAATGCATGCTGGGTTTAAAGGGAAAAATAAATCAAATGAAAATATAGAATAATCAAGGATAATATTGTTAAACTGCCAAGACTGGGTCAAGAAACCGATTTCGCGAGCTGATACTAAGCCGAAGCCCGTTTATCCGCGCACCAACTTGCAAAGCGGAACCATCGTCCCCAGTCTTGGACGGCTCAACGGCCTATCCATATGACTAAGATGCCTCTGGAATCATCATTGTTTTTGATGAAGGGGAACTCAAATTCCAGATTTACCAAAGCCACAAGGTCCTTGATATAATCTAATAGCGTATTAACATATAGTAAAATGCATACAGGGAGATTGTGATAGCAATGGGCACATGGGGGAACTGAGAAATGAGGTGTCAGCACCGTGAGATTTGGATAATGATGATGCCCAGTCGGCGGGACCATGAGCTTCTTATCCTGCGCTCAAAATTTCATTAGCCAAGATATAAAAGATATAACAAGCAATGAATAAGGCCTTTAAGCATAGCATAGCATTTCATAGCCATGAATAACACATAGTAGGGCAAAGCATGGATAACATGAATAGCAAGGCATTGCAAAGCATCATTATTTGTTATGTTGTCATGAGGAGACAATCTGGCTAATCAAAATTGGAGCTGAATGATTGAAAATCAAGAAAATGCCCAGTGGCAAATGATCAGGAAAATTAGCAGGAGTTGATTGAATGATAATGAGATGAATAATCAAGATGATAACCGGGAGATGTAACAATCAAAATGCCCAGGGAGATATGAGGAATTGATAATCAAATGCCCAGCGGCAAGTCATGAAAAATGTCGGGAAGAATCAATGGATTGATAACAATGAGTGAAAGGGGACTCATCCCGGGCTCTCGGTCCTTGGAAAGTTGTTCCTGCAAAACACCATCAGAAAATACAATGCAAAATTTTTGGATTTTGGAAATATGTAAATTTTTTATGAGATTTTGGAAATATTCAAATTTTTGTGGAATTTTGGAAATATTCAAATTTTTGTGGAGATTTTGAAAATATTCAAATTTTTGTGGAATTTTGGAAATATTCAAATTTTTGTGGAGATTTTGGAAATATTCAAATTTTTGTGGAGATTTTGGAAATATTCAAATTTTTGTGGAGATTTTGGTTAGACATTGCTAAAGCAGCATCAAAGGGTGTTTTTGAACCACTGGCTAGGGGTCCTCGTTTCTTCCCTTTTTGCTTAAAACTGCCCAAAGCCGGGCGTGCATTGAAAGGGTGGCGCCCTATAACTGACTGCCCTTGATTAACGATGCCCCTACCAAGGCCATACCCGAGAAACATTCGGTCTTGGAGGGAGAAGAGAAGAATAATTGGGGACAAACTTCGTGTAGGATGGGAGATATCAGGGTTTCCAAGGTGTTAACCCTCAAAGAGGTAGTCTGTTGCGCTGGGGCTTTGTGCCTTTGATTTTTAGACCCTTGACATGCATACGACCAGGGTTTTCCCTGCGGGGACTTTGCCACTCTTGACATGCCATAATTCATACTTTTGTATCAAAATGTTGATTTGATTTTCATAATAGCCCTTTTGGCTAGATGTATAATGAAGCTCATATATAAAAACTCATATTGATGTTGATTTTGGGTCAAGACTGCCCCTATTTGAGACTCCTCTCGTATTGGGGATTACCAAGGTTGGTCATCTCATCCGTCAACCTCTTGCACCTGCATTCGGCCGAGTAAAGAAGAGAAAAAGACTTTCAGATATACTCATGGCATGGCCAAAGTAGCAACGGTGTTTTAACCAAAGGAGCCGACTAAGGACGCCGTGAAGTGTGTGGAATGCCCAGCTAAGGGGTACTCTTAACAAGCGGGGAGAGAATGTAGAATTCCCAGCGCGGGTTCTTATTAACCAAAGGTGCTGCGAAAGAAAGTCTAAAGACTCTTTCTTTTTTCTTTTTTTTTTTAATGAGAATTCAAAAGTTTAAGATAAAGGTTTAAAACACCACTTTTGAATCTTGTTAAGAAGCACTTCATTTTGAATATCATGCGTGAAGTAATGAGGAAATGATATTATAAAAATGCGTACTTACGTCAATATGTTACCTTGCAACCTTTGTAGAAGCAGCTGTCAGAGGCGAGGTTGATCATCGTGGGATTTGCCCTCTTTGGCAGTCAAAAGGATTGGCAGCAAAGGATTGAAAGTGGCTTAACAAGAAGGAGTGGTGCCAAGACCAGACTCAGACGAATAAGGAGAAAAGAAAAAGAGGCGAGGGCTAGAACTCCCTCACTAAGGTGTGGAGACCCTGATCACATGGAACAGTCTACAGAAGAAGCGGAGAATTAGAAGGAGGAGTGAGGACTAAAGCCTCGAAAGCAGTGGGAGAAAGGGCAGATGCCCAAGGCAGTGGATGTGGAAGAAGTTGGGTCGGACCCATGATTAGGAGGAATCAGATGAAGAAATTGATAGATGGAAAGAGGCGGATCCGGAGGGTCCGGAGGCAGAGGAGGATCGTGAGAGGAGAAATCATCCGGAGGCTCCGGAGAGATAACGAAAGAAGGGACGCGATGCCCTCGGAAGAAATATGGAAAAAGATGATGAAAAAGGAAGAAGAAAATGAAGGAGACGATATCCCGGAGGAGCAGAAAGATGAATCGGAAGAAAGATGGATGGTCCGGAGGTTCTGGAGGAATGAGATGGAAAGGGGCGTGATGCCCGAGAGGAGAGTCCGGAGGTTCCGGAGGAAGAATATAGAAAGGGGCGCGATGCCCGAGGGGAAAGTCCGGAGGTTCCGGAGGAAGAATATAGAAAGGGGCGCGATGCCCGAGGGGAATGTCCGGAGGTTCCGGAGGAATAACCGGGAAAGGGGCGCGATGCCCTGAAAGGACAAGGGAAGAATCCGGAGGCTCCGGAGGAATGAGATGGAAAGGGGCGTCATGCCCTAGGAAAAGACGGAGACAATTAGGTGGAGAATCCGGAGGTTCCGGAGGGAGAATATAGAAAGGGGCGCGATGCCCGAGGGGAAAGTCCGGAGGTTCCGGAGGAATAGAATCAGAAAAGGCATGAGAATCCGGAGGTTCCGGAGGAATAAGAGAATGTAAAGGGGCGTCGTGCCCGAGGAAAAGGTCCGGAGGAATAGAAAGAATAAAGTGGAAAGGGGCGTTGTGCCCCGGGAAAAAGTGGAGAAAATTAAGTGGAGAATCCGGAGGTTCCGGAGGAATGAGATGGAAAAGGGCGTCATGCCCGATTAAAGCGGATGAAGATGAACAAGATGAGAATTGCGGAATGTCCGGCGGTGCCGGAAGACGGGGGAGATACGGGTTTGGAAACCCGGGGATTAGGAGGTGCAAATGCCTGCAAAATGATGGATGTGATGAATGCAATGAATGCGTGAATGCAAGGAGATGCAAAGAAGATGAATGATGTGAAGGGTGAGAGGATGAGATCCTCCTCCTAACCCTGGGAATGGCCCATGAAGGAAAAGTGATAGACATGGATGAATAGAAAGTGGAACAAATAAGGGATGGCTCCTTAGCATTAAGATAACTGCCCCTCCACGGCAGTGAAAGAATACAGCCAATTGGCTCAATAAAAGAAGCTTCAATAAGTGGCAACCCCCTTTGAAGGCAAAGATCAACAATGTGAGGGAGTTGGAGAGTTGGAACGGGGAGCGTCGTGTTTCCCATTGAATGTGGTATATATGGAAAGTTGAGCAAAATGGGCACTCGCCCCTTGTAAGGAGTAATGAATTCGGAATTCGGAAATTGGAACAAGGGGTGCCCTGCCCGACCCTTAAACGGCATCAATGCCCGGCATGGCGGCGACTTGACTTCTTCGGCCGTGATTGGCACAATAACCCGGATTGGCATCCGGCAAATGAATTCTTGCATCTCGAATGGCACGGCCGTGGCCAAAGTTTTCTTGCCCGGCTCTTGCTTATCCTTGGCGCAAGTAGCTGCAGAAGCACGCCCCTTCCGAGTAACAAAGGGAGGTGAGGCGGAGGCGGAAGGCTCCGTGGATGGTGGAGTTATAATGGAAAGTGTTGGCAAATGGGTGAATGGGGGCGGAGGTTCAAACACGTCGAGCTTCTCCCCTTGCTCGGAAGCAGTCGGGATGGGCTCGGGTGCAAAAAGGGGTGGATCCTGCTCAGGATTAGCCATGGGTAAGGGTAAAGGGTTCAATGGTGAAATAGGCAAAGTGGGTTTTAAAGGGATAATGGAAGGTCGAGGTGGAGGTAATGGGAGGTTAATTGGGGAAGGTTCAACGGTGGGCTCAATGGAGGCCGATGGTATGGAGGTTAAGGGTTTAATGGGCGGAGGTTTGATGGAAGACTCAGGGGAGGTTGATGGTGTGAAGTTTGATGGTATAACTGGTGGAGGTGTAATGTAAGCAGCGTCAGGGATAGGAGGAGACTCACAATGTGCCGGTGTGGGCGATTGGAATATCGACCCATCGTCGTAACACCAACTGGTCTCATAAACAGGGGTTGAATTAGGAGTGGTTTCCTCCTGAGCAGGGGGTTCATCGAATGAAAATGGGGAAAGCGGAAAGTTAAGGAAACTCGGAAGGGGTGCCTGCGGAGCTTCATCATCATCGTATACTGCCTCGGATACTTCGAGTGTCGGCTCTTGCTCACTTGAACCGCCGACGCCGTAATCATCCCTCCTGTCTTTCCATTCTCTCTCCATCTTTGTAATCTCGTCTAAAGCGGCATGGAGAGGATTGACTGGAGTAGGAGGAGCCGTGACCCTCTTTATTTGTTCCTCCATCAAAGTAATCTTATCAAGCAGAGATTGTTGGAGGGGTGTGACTTGAACAACCGAGGGCTGGCAGGGCCTTGAAGGAGGAAGGGACGCATAAAAAGGCCGTGGAGGGGAATTAATGGGCCGGCCCATGGAAGAATCCGGATGGGCCGGATTGCAAGGAATAAATGGGCCTCGGGGCCGCGGTGGAGGAGGAATAGAAGGAGGCGGGTGATGGGTCACCCGAGAGGAAGCATGAATAGAAGGAGATGGGTAATGGGCTACCCGATTAGAAATATGAGTGGAAGAAGGAAGTGGGTGATGGGCCACCCGAGTGTGAATAGAAGAGGGAAGTGGGTGATGGGCCACCCGAATAGGATTAGAAGATGGAGGTGAATGAGATGCACCCTCAACGGCCGCCTTAAGGGCTTGGATCTGTTGAGGGGTGAGATGATCCAATGCATGGATGATTCGGGAGACCTTCTCGTCATTGGGAGGAGACGATCCCGAGGGAATAGGGGCTCGCAATTGAGGAGGGGGACCATGAGAATGGACATTGCCCATGGGTCGGGCATGACCATAATAGTGAGAATGTGGTCCCTTGGAGAGATGGCGAGAATTATGTTGAACATGTTGAAGGTGAGGATTATAAGATGTGCTAGGTTGTATATCCTCATGAATTGAATTGAACATGTTGTTTTGTTTATCAAAGTAAGGCATTACGCAATCCAAATAATGTGCAAACAATTTGCAAAGAAACACACAAGTTGGAATGGTTACCTTGATTTTTATTTGTTTGAACCTTGGTGAATTAAAGATTTTAGCAAAGTTTGGAATGATTCACACAAGGGGGGAACCTAGTTTCAATATGATTTGAACTTCAATGCCAACTAGGAACACTTTCTCACCGTATAGGCCACTAACTCGGGACTTCAAAAGGGTACAACCTGCCCGGCGTCCGTGAGGGAATCCACGGGTGCGGGGACTTACGGAGGCTTGGAAAAGGGATCTCCGGTCCAAAGAGACGGAATGCTCAATGGAGGGTCGTCCCGATTCCAAGAGGGTGTGTGGATCCTAATGAAGAGGAGGGGGGCTCCCAAACCAATGCAAAGAATGAATGCAACAGGGGAAACAGGCCAACCACAATAATATGATCAATCAACAAAGATAAGCATGAAATATCATGAAAACTCACCCGGAAACCCACAGTAAAAACACGCCCTGGCAGGGGGCGCTACTAACAAGAGAAACGACAGCGGCACTGTCGTGAACCAACGTGGGGGCCCAGGGGCAGAGTAAAACACGCCTTATGGTGAGGCGCTACCAATAAAAGGACGCCCTATTCAACGGGCGTCAAATCAAAAGACACGCCCTAATGTGGGGCGCTAATAAAGTAAAAGACGCCCTGTAGCAGGGCGTGAATTCACATGCATCAATATAAAGCAAGAACACCCAGAAATGTGCTGGAAAACGCCCTATCAGAGGGCGTGAAATAGGAAGCAGACGCCCTTGCTTAGGGCGTTAAATCAATAAAAACGCCTCTTCCAGAGGCGTGAATTCACTTTCCCCAGAAAAACTTCGCGGCCGGCAGTATCAACACCCAATCACACAATCATGGCAATCAATAGAATAAGCATGCTCATCAATTTTATTTTTAAAAAAAAAAAAGGACTTTCTAAACAAAAACCTATCAAACTAACAAATCACAAGTGGGAGAGTACAATGCAAGTGGAGGGTGCCCGAGGGGCACAAAAGGAGACGCACCGAGGGTGCAATAGGGGAGACGGCACGCGCGGGTGCCTAAGGGGGAAGGGTAATGAAAGAAGAACACAAAGGGTCCCACCGTGATCGCCAATTTGTAGATTCTAAGAAATCCACTTAAGAAAAATATCAAAGAAAAGACATGCAATAAGCATCAATATGGAGGAAAATATATGCACGAGGTGCACAAGGGGATGTGATCGCCAGAGACGCGAGGCCTCAAAAATATATCAATGAAAGTATGGGAGAGATCGCGAAAAATACCTTGGAGTGCGGGGATGTGAGTGCTTCCTTTCTCTTCAAATCGGCCGGCCGATGAAGAGAGTTCTTACTTTTATTACCCTTGCAAAACAATCAACAAACACCAATGAAAGAATTGAATTAGAAACAAGGTGAGTGTAGCATCAAATTCTTTAATAGAAAGATGAGCATGAAAATATGTGCAAGACACACCTTGTGGGTGTTGGCCCTTAAACCCCTATGCAAAAGGGTGGGGGATGTGATGATGCATGCAAATAAAAATAAGGGGAAGAGTGCAAGGGTTGCACTTATGGGGAAAGTCTCAACACGTTGAAATGAAAAATCAATAGAACAATAGGATATGATGCATGCATGAATTAAATAAAAATACAAGATAATGAAAAGGAGATGAGATAAAAAAATCTTGTTTGTGATCGGTGCTCCTTGGCTTGAATGCTCAATGGGGAGAAAGCTTCAAAAGGGATGAAGACTTGATGTTGAAACTCCTCCTCCTTAGCCAAAAAAAAAAGCCCCTTCGGTTCCTGTAAAAAGAAGAACAAACAG
Organism: Amorphophallus konjac; assembly: GCA_022559845.1. Taxonomy (NCBI): domain Eukaryota; kingdom Viridiplantae; phylum Streptophyta; class Magnoliopsida; order Alismatales; family Araceae; genus Amorphophallus; species Amorphophallus konjac. Next base: position 79,030,571 of record CM040126.1, read on the forward strand.
AAGAAAAAGAAGAGAACAGAAGAAGAAGACAAAAAAAAAAAAAACAGAAGAAGAAGGGGAATGAAGAATAGCATGGGAAGAAGAAGAAGACGGGAGAAGAAGAAGGAAAACAAGACAGAAAATCCAAAACAAAAAAAAAAAAGATAGAATAACGGGGAAGAAGAAGAAGAAAAAATGAAAAACCCGGGGGAAGAAGCCTCTGGAAATCCAACCCGTTAACAGAGCTCGGAAGCTCTATTAATAAGGTAACAAAGGGATAAGAGGGAAAGAGTCCAAAAGGGGGAGGACTAGGTTGGGCAAGAGCCCAAACGAAGTAGGAGTCTTTCTGGGAAAGGCTGCATCCGTTCGGAACACAAAATTGAAACACGACTTGGACCAGGGCGTCAATTGAAGAATTGACGACCTACCAAAGGGCGTCTTTTAAAAACACGCCTTATATAAGGGCGTTAATTCAAAAATCAAATTTTAGAATTTATTTGAAAAATTATGAAACACGTCTGCTTCAAAGGCGTTAATTAAAACACGCCCTAGCAAAGGACGTTAATTCAAAATATTCAAAATAGGGCCATTTTTCATTTCTCAATATTATTTTCTCATTTTTTAGGTGGAGGTGCATCTCGTCGTCCTGATTCCAACGACTATTTTTGCGAATTTTTCTGACACCCGGAAGGTCACCGAATCGCCTCTGGAAGGGGTTGAAAAATAATAATAAAATATTCCATTTGAAAGACACGCCCTTACTTACGGCGTGAATTCATTTTTTTTGATTTTTTATTCAAAATAACGTCTTATGCTAAGTCGTTAATTCCCAAAAAATTCCGAAAAATTCCCAGAAAAATCTAGAAAAATGAAAATTTCAAAGAATGGACGCCCTTCAATATAGTCGTCAATTTTTAATAAACGCCCATGTATAAGTCGTTATTTAAAAGACGCCCCCAGTCAAGTCGTTATTTAAAAGACGCCCCAAGCCAAGTCGTTAATTCAGAAAAATAGGGGAAAATGCCCAGAAAATCCAGAAAAATCCAAAAAAAAATCTAGAAAAATCCAGAAAAATAGGAGAAAATAGAAAAAAATAAGGAAAGGGGGAAAAAAAGGAAGAAACCCAAGAAAAGTGAGAAAAAATCACTCAAATAGAACTAATTTGAGGGTCAAATTGGGGCATTACAAGGTAATATGAGATGTATTCATAGTAACGTCAATTTTGGCGTGTCTACAGGGGGTGAATGAATCCCTCTCTAAATCTTTACCCAATTAAAACTTATAACAAACGGAGATGCGGAATTAAAATGCACAAGTGCCTTGATCAGCTTAGATGCTTTCTTCGAATGATGGAAGGAAGATCAGATAAACTGTACTTCTGATCTATTCTATATAAAGTAAAGAGAAGGCTCAGTTCATCTAATCAACTTGACTCTATCAAGACCAGAATCAAATGCACGATGCGCAAACCAATCTCTCACTAGATATAAGATCAGACTATCATGAATGATCCTAAGCATACATCTAGCGGAGCAGAATAAACAATCAAACCACGATGGACAGAAGATTTTTAGGTGGTTCGGTCCTTCAGACCTACGTCCACCCCACACTCAACCTGAGTGTGGATTCCTGCTGATACACAGCTTAAACTGCTAGGCCTCACAGCTTGCCTACAACTGCTGAGCAACACAACTTGTTGTCCGAGGTATCCACCTCGCCCGCTGAGCAACACAGCTTACTGTCCCGAGGAACTAATCCTCTGCAACGCTGGGGCTTACAGCTTTACTCGTCCAGAGGATACCACACCTCTGTCTGCTAAGCATCACAGCTTGCTCTGTTGACAAACAGCTTGAACTAAAGGTTTAAAAGAAAAACAAGAATGGAAAATCACAGTGACTGAAAGCTGGAAGGAATCGAAAAATAAATGTGGCTCTCGCAGGAGCTGACTGGATTGGATCTGATCCAAGTCCAGTGGAGATAAATCTTCATCTAGGGCTTAACTTCCTCTCCTCGAGCCTTCTATCTCTCTCTTTCTTTCTTCCTCTTCTTCTGCTTCTTTTCCCTCTCTGTTGCTCTCTCTTTTCTTCCCTTATACTCACAAACTCTCTTTTCCTTCTGTTCTGTTCTCTCTTTTCTCTACTCCTCTCTAGATCGTGATGGCTCTAGATCATTCTGCTTCGATCACCCTTCTCCGGAAGGAGAGGCTTCCTTTTTATATGAGCATCAGAAGTAGGGCGTCTGCGTTCCACGATTCCCACCTAAATGCCTTGCCCCATGATGGGAATCGACGCCGAGCATGTACATTTTCATTTGCATTTATATCCTTTTAGTTTGTTTTTATATCATTGGGAAAGTATATGCGCAATTATACGGCTTTGTAAGCCAATGCGTCATTCCCACGGATTGTGTGGGTTTCTACGTAATTTGTCAGTAGGACCAGCAAGGGGGCCCTCAGCCCTTTCCCATTGGTCCATGTCATCCATGTGGGGCTGGTCAACCATCCTAGGTGGCCATCTAGAAGGGTTGAATGTCAAATGCCACATGGGTAGACAAGTGGATTAAAAATTCAAAGGTAGGCTACCTACCTCACCTACCTTGTCCCCCATTAGAATTAATTAGGAATTTCATTTTTTTTATTTTATTTGGATCAAATATAAAGTCCCTTAAATGCCCCTCCAGATCTTAGATCTAAGGGTATTCATGGTCTTTTTGTATTTATTATATAAGTCATGTATTTCTATTATTCTAGAATTAATGAAATGAGAAAAAAACATTGTGCAAGAGCCCCCCCTTGAGTGAATTTCGACCTCCCCTCTCTCTCCCTCTGGTTTCTTCATCCCCAACCCCCATTATAGAGTGATATCTCCCTCCCCTCTATCTCCGGTGATCATCTGTGCCGCCGCCGCTGCCGCCGCCGTTCGTGCCGCCTACGAGCCGCCACGGAGCCATCGTCAAGGTTCTATCCTACTGGACAGAGGTGACTTCCACGAATTCTTGCAGTCAGCCACGAACTCAGATGGATTTGATATTTTGAGGGTGTGTTCTTGCCTTGAATCCCCACCTCCACCTAAATTTTCACGTCCAAACTCCTCCATTTAGTAATTGTCTATTTTCATTTATTTTGCATTCCCAGATCTATTTTGTCTCTATCTACAGTGACAACAGCTCTGAGTTTCCTATCTCCGACCACCTTTTTGAATTTTCCAAACCCTCCCAATTTTACTGGGTGTTCTGTCCATCATCCCCTACATCCACCATTTTTCTTGATTTTTTATCCGTCATCTATACATTTTTCAAAATTCGTGTTCTATCTCAGCTACAGTGCTTTCAGCCCATTTACAGATCCGACCCACTGTTAGTGCAAAAATACTATCAATTCGTAGCCACATCCAAACTTGTCCAAACCAGTTTTTCCGTTTTCCTAGCTTGATGTCCTACAACATTGCTGAAGACCACCACTTCAGATTCGGACGTTCACATATCGGTCAAAAGTAGTTCTCAGAGAATAGCCCTGCAGATCTGAGTGTTCGGCTACTGTACAATAGGAAGTTATAAATTCATTAAAGCCCAGATCCCTGAAGATCTAGGCCAGATCTTCAAACCTAGATTGAAGTATTTGAAGTTAGCTTTCCAACGGCACCAGTTTCGTGTTGATCCGACATCGGGGCTGATCGCAGCGTCCGTTCTCGCCGAGACGCGCGCTGAAAACCAGAAGTTACAGATCCATGGCCGGTTGTTCCGACCGGTGCCGATCGGAGCCGCCCGACCTCCGGCCGGCGAACCAACTCGCCTCCACTCCAGGGAGCGCTCATCCAGGCATCCACCACCACAGTGGTGCCACCAGGTCCCACACGGCCCCTCCGGACGGCACGTGGGCCCCACAGCCACAAGTTCGAGTGCTGCCGAAGAGACGCGAGAAGCCGCCCGTCAACCCGAATTCGGTCCTCCCAGGCCCAGTTGTGTAGCCCTTTACCTCCCTGCGTGGAGTGGGCAATATTTCATTGCTGTCATCATTGTGTAATATTTATCTCGGGAGTACGAGTTTCGGCCGGGTCCGTCTTCCCCACGTCGAGCGCGTGGAGGTATCGCATTCGCTCCCTTACTTGGCATTTTGCTTACTTCATATATATTTGTTTATGCCACTGCTAGAGAGCATATGTAGGGATATCTAGCTCGCTTTATCTATTCATTATCGCTGCTGCGAGAGAGTGCGAGACCGTCCTGTGACCCGATCCGGGCACACGAGAGAGCCGATCACCCTAGCTCATTGCCGGTTTCTCAACCGCGCACGTCCGACGCTTCCCTCATTAAGGGACAGTCACGAGCTTGTCGTGTCCGTGGTCTCGTCCCGCATCACCCCACGTGGTAGCATCCTAGCTCAATGCTTTCCACGTGTCACGATCCTGGCACCTCCTCCACTCTTGGATCACGTGCCATTCTTATTCTTCTCGAAAACAAATACATGTCATACAGTCAGAAAGAAATATCAACTCGAGATAGTTATACATATAGTAAAAGATTAAACAGGACTGTACAGAGTCAATAGGTGAATAAGCCAGATGTGCACAGACTCTATTGTGATGTATACACATTCATGCACGAGTTCAGTACTGTCACACTAGCATATGCATAGACTTATTTGCAGCACAAGCCTAACGGATGCACTAGCTATGTGTATGCAATGTGCAAGCATTGCACAGACCTGCTCGGGTCGTGAGCAGCCTTGCATGGACTCCGTGTGTGCAAGTATGAGAGAGATGCACAAACTCTAAGTGCTTGGTGCAAGTGTTGCACCGACTCAGTGAATGCTATGAGAAATATTGCACAGATATACCTAAATGCAAGGTTTAGCACCAACTTGGTTATTGCACCGGCTTCAATGAATGCATGCGACTGCGGTTATTGCACTGACTCACCTAATGCATTGTTAGATGCTTTCACGACCTATCCGTGTGCAATGACTAAGTTTGCACAGACTCAAATGTGAATGCAGGAACTTAGCGCATGAGATGCAACCTATGCACAGACTCTGCTCGGACGTAGTTGCGTGCTACAGCTAAGGTTTGCACCGATGCAATGCAGACTAGACGAATGTTGCACCGAGTCAAACTTATGCATGTACTAACTCTGTATATGCAATGCGAGATATGCACTAACCTAGTGTTTGACGAAATGTCATACACATAGAACTAACATGCACACATATGCATGAACCTTGTATAGATGTTGTACCGAGGCAAAAGTTGCACAGACTCTAAGCCACATAAGATGCAAAGTGAGATGCAGGATATGCACCAAGTCTAAGACATATGGGATGCAAGGTTAGACGGACACATGCACTGACCTAAGACATATGAGACGCAAGATAAGACGGACACAGAATGAGACGCAATTCATTCACTGAGACACATATGCACTGAGACATAGTTCATGCACTAACCTTTGTATGGCTAAGGCATAACGTGCACTGACCTCAACAATGAATAAACCTAGACATGCACAGACAACGTGTGTTCACAAGCAAGGAATGCACCGACTTCATATATGCCTTAGAAAACATGCACCGACTCTGTATGTGCAGGATGGCCTATACCTTATATGCAGGTGAACAATGATATGCTCGAACCTCAACCATGCACATAGCTATATGCACAGACTTACATCCGGGTGATGTAGACTTGAACATGTATGCACAGACCTTGTCTAAGCTGGTTATCATGAAATGCACTGACCTTGAATGCATGCTGTCTATACTAGCATTGACCTTGAACTGTTCGATGAAATGCCATGCACTCTGATGAATTTGTATGCAACATATCATGCAAAGACCTAGACCAGCAGTTAAACACACATCAATGTATATATATGCAACCGTGACATTCAATCAAGCACATGAAGTCAATTCAGGCACACGAAGTGACTCAGCTATCATCAAAACATTCTTCAACCATTCATTCTCAAGTGGTGACTCATAGTGTTGCTATCATCAAAACTCATGAAGCAAAACATCATCAAGGCACAAGGGCACAACACAAGACTCAGCTCTGAAGCTATATTTGCTTTTCCTCATTCTCTTTTGTGTTTTATTTTGACACTTCGATCCATCCTTCAGTGTGTTGTGCTGCTGTTGCAGTAGTGTGTCCGATGCTCTATTTAGAGACCGGAGGTGGCTTTGGCTGACTTCAGCCGTGTGTGTGTGTGTGTGGTTCGTCCCCATCAAGCTGTGTGTCAGCGGAAGCTGTGAATCAGCGTGTATGTGTGTGGGGTTCGTCCCTGTCAGCGAAAGTTGTTAATCAACGGTCAAGCTATTAGTCAGTGGTGTTCAAGCTGTTAGTCAGCGGGAAGCCTCATTGGGTTTTGGTGAGGGGTGGATGTAGGCCTACGGGTTTGCAGACCGAACCACCTTAAAACTCTTTGTATAGTGGGTTGTGATTTGTGCGATTGCTCCTTATCATCTTTCCCCATTCGTAGGAACTTGTTTAGTTTAGATTTGCTTAGTTTCTATTTTATTTGAGCACTATACGCACATACTCTGATTTGCTCGGTGAACACACGCATCCATGTGTTTGATTGTTGTCCCAAGTACAGTATGTGAGCTCCAGTGTGCTCATCACTGTGAACACACTTACTCCTGGCAGATGTTTAGCAGATCATTGCTTTGTGGTGTTGCAGAACCGTCTATCTACTAACGTATAAACTTGTCTCTTAATCGTGGTTCATCTGATACTCAGTGAAGCCAAGCTTCACTCAAGTATCTTTAAATGTTCATTGTTCAGCTTCTCATTAAGTGATCGGATTGGAGTTTTAATTTGGCGAAGTTTTGAAAGGATCTATTCACCCCCCTCTAGATCCTATTGGCATACCCCACAACTTTTGTGTCCATTAGAGACATCATCCTCCAACAATTGGATTCCCAGCTCTTAGTATGCAGAGATCTATATACAGCCTGGATCCTATGTTTTGTACTGTGAAATGTTGGGTCATTGTCCTCTAAATGCCACCATTATTTTAGTCTTTGTCCAGGTATTAGGTAAGGCTGATCTTCTTCTTAGAGATATGATTGTCTGCATCTCTTCTTCTTTTGTGTTTGTATTCCTTTTTCTTCCATGATAAGTATGCCTATAGGTATACTCAAAATGTCTTTGCTATGTATATCTTTAAATGCGACGTAAGATCAAGCAGAGAGATTTGAAATGCTATGAAAAAAAGTGTTACTTTTCATTCGAAGCATGTAATAGAAAATGATATCATACATCTCCGTAATGAGTGAGTATCTCAACGGATACTGAGCAATAAATGATATATATATATATCCTAGTTCAGAGGCATATCCCCAAAGATATGAGTCATTAAATGTGTGCTATAGGGTTGGTCCAATAGTCAAGAGTGCTTTCTTCGTAGGACTAGAGCCCATGAGTATGCATGTGATTTTGAAAAGATATTTCAAATACTTTGCGAGGTGATTGGTCAATTATTGCCCAATCATGTGAGGACATGTGTCACTTAAATAGTGAGAGTTAAAAAGTTGACACGTGTGATGTTTTAACTAAGATAGGAGCTAAATCGCCTATCAACAATTGTTCTTGGCTTGATCTTTTGTCGTTTTTCCTCAAGTAGGCGCAGTACCACCTATCTCTATCTTGGCTTCACCTACCTCAATTATAATAATCTTCCGCCTATCTGTATTGCCTTCGTGACATAGCAAGAGGCCTTTTCGCCTATATGCATTATAGTTTTGATGTAGCAAGAATTTCTGTATATCTTCTATATATTTTTAATATAGCGTGTAGAAATTTTGCCTATATCTTTCCACCTAACTCCTTTCTCTTTTTGAGATAGCAAAAGACGTCTTCGCTTGACTGCTTTATATGTATGGCATACCAGAAAGTTTGCCTATCTGTGTAGATGGTAAATCATCTATTAAGTATTTTGGGTACTTTAAGCAATTATTCTTTCCATTTTATCCCAAACATAATTGGAGCCCTAAATTTTAGTTAAATATGTAGTCCTTTAATTATTGGTGAGGAGGGCCCATCCTGCCGACCCCATGGTGCCTGGTCTCCCGCCCACTACAGGAGGCCAACTCTCCAGGCCCGCCATGCTACTTGGGTGGCCCATTATGCCCCCTGCCCTATCACAGGGCCACAGATGACATTGTACCCACGTGCTCCCTCTCTGGTAGTGGCCACTACTGCACATTAATGGCGAGCGATGCCCCACTCTGGCAACGATACTGTGACGCCGCCCGTAGCACTCCTCCAGCCGATACAAGCACGCCCCCTCTCTGGTTAGCTCTAGGACAGTAATGGCTGACACCCCTGTCGCATTAATGGTGGAGCTACCACCTCAGCAGTAATGACAAGTCAACGCCCATGCCCCCTACTCCGTCAGGCACATGAATTGGGCGACTCATGCCTCCCCTGGCCACAGCAACCTAACGGTCAACCCTCTCGGCGATGGTATAAAAGGACCCTGGCTCGACGGCCAGGAGGTAAGCAAAAACAAGGGCAACCACCTGTCATCAAGCCTTTCTGTTCTCCCTATAGCACTCTTCCGTTGCTCTATAGTTGCCTGACTTGACCGTCAAAGGGTCGTCCCCTAGGGTAACTCCCAGGGGTTCTTTTGACTTCTTCCCAGTGCTTACATGTCCTTCTCTCGGTGAGACTCATGGTCCCATTCTAAAAATTATTGGGGGTGTGGATCGAGAAGTGGGTAACCATTTTCTGACTGCTACACTTCTTGGCGCCGTCTGTGGGAATCTAGAGCACAAGCCATGGCACCAAGGACTGGCTACCGTAATGTTAGTAACCGAAGAGGCACAGTGCGCTCCCGCCAGGCATCTTGGGGAGCCGCAACTGACCACATATCTTAGAGAGAGCATCGTTAGACCTTTGCTCACTCCGCGACAGATGAACTAGCTGACGTGAAGTGTTAGCTTCAGGCATTGACGGAGGCCTACTAGGGCCTCCTCAACCGATAGGCAGAGCATGACCACGTTGCCACCCCCTGTGCGCCGAGGAGCAAAGCCTTGTTGGGAGTCGGTGGCCGTGCTCCCTCGGCCATCTCTGTGGCATGGACCCTCGGCCCGCCTCGATACTCTCAACATTGCTCACCGAGCCCCCTGCACTCCAACCCAAGCATGGCCTAACAACTATGATGCTACGATGACGTTGAGCTCGAGTTCGAGGGAAAGGTCCACTACCTAGATGACATCATCCATGATGTCAAAACGAAGGATCTGGTCGATGATGATGCCTACTTCCAGGCCCCCTTCTCTCAGGAGATCTTGGAGGCTCCTATCCCTCCGACGTTCTAGTTGTCGTTGTTCACTCTGTACAACAGTACCACTGACCAAGTCGACCACCTCCACAGCTTCAAGTTCAACCTGGTGTTCCACCAGGCCATAGAGGCTGTAAAGTGCTTGGTCTTCACCACCATGTTTTGGGAGAATGCCCGGACATGGTTCGAATCTCTCCCTACGGGCTCCATCACCTCCTTCCAGCAGATGAAGTGGATGTTCAAGGAGAACTTCCATGGCTGTAAGAAGAACAGGTCCACTGTCACTCCACTGGCCATCAAGCAGGTGCATGATGAGCCCCTGTGGGAATTCATTGCTCGCTTCAGGAAGGAAGCCCTATGCGTCTCCTAACTCGACATCAACATCTCCACCACCACGTTGGCTCAGGGGACGCGTGACCACATTCTCCGCCGCTCCTTAGGGGTCTAGGCCCCCACTACCATCATGGAGCTCCTCGCCCTGGCGCAAAAGCATGCTAGCTGCGAGGAGAGCACCACCGCCCTCGATCGGGCCACCGAGAGCAGCTAGGTTGAGAGTAAGTGTTCGGCTGACCACTCTAGGTTCAATCTGATGTCCCGCGATCAATGACACCCAAGAGGGGGGGTGAATTGGGTGATTACAAATTTTTAGAAAATATTACCCGATTTAAACAGATATGATGAATTCATAACTTAGAAACTCAGATCTGTTATATAACCGATTAGATCTATCAAAATCTACCACACACAGCAGTTCCTTGGTACTATCGCCAAGGTGTGAATCCGAAGATTCTACTCACACAAGGTGTTATCGTCCTAACAAGACTAACCTTGCCAATTTGAACCCACTTTTTTATATACTAAAGATCTAATGTAGAATTGACAATTTATGCTAGATCTGGACGAAAAAACACAAGTAGAGTGATAAAGTGTGTGCTGGCACAGAATGGGGGTAGAAGAGAAGGATCAAACCACACAAGAGATAGCAATTTTTAGGTGATTCGGATGTAACGATGGCAACCTACGTCCACCCCTCACGATCTGTAAGGATTCACACACTATCTTGTAAACGATTACAACATCAAAACACACACACTCGTAAGGAGTTCAGAACTCCCACGAAGGTGCAAACGCACCAAAACACACACAAATCTGAAATAAAACACACACGTACACACAGATCAGAGTAGATCCACACACACACACAAATGTTTATGAATTACAAAGAACACACACTTGAAGCTCAAGGAATATGGAAGAAGAAACACAAAAGGAAAACTCTGATTTAAGCTCCCCCTGAGTAGGTGATGCAGACTTTGGATGAAGCTTGAGTCTCCACTTGATTTGAGGTTGAATGGCTTTAGATAGATCTTGAAAAGCTTGGAGTTGGATGAAGAATCCCTGGGCAGAGCACTGTTCACGGAGGTGTTGCAGCAGCCTTCTTTCTCCCCTTGGTAGCCCCTTTGATCTCCCTTGAGTGATTAGGGTTTCTTGGCCCAAAGAGTTATTTTTATATCTCTTGGATGGTCAATAGACATGCCCAGACACAGATCGATGAATCCTGGCATGTCTGGAGGCTTTGGGACTCGAAAGTCCTAAAAAGAAGCTTTGAACACATTGAAGAAAACAAAGTCAACAATGGGGGCTTCGAAGGGTTCGGTCGACCGATGCAAGTCGATCGATCGACCAAACTATGACAGGTTCTGTAACTTTCAACTCTGGGAGATCGATCGACCGAACTAGTGCCATTGGTCGACCGAACTCTGTAACATTTTAGAGTTCTGAAACCTAGGAAAACTGGTTGACTAAACTGTGTTTTCTTTGCAAAACAAAGGTGTTAGCCCAGTAGAACATGTCCATATAACAAGGCCTTGGATTGAGTATATGTTTACATAGATTTGAAGTTCATTTGAGCTCTTTTTATGCATTCTAAAGACTATGAACATTTGAGCATTTAACATAATAGAAATTATCCTTAATCGCGTACGATGCTCGCTCTTGAGTATTTAGGCACAACACGAGATGGAAACCAAGTCCAGGGTTTTGTTATCATCAAAATCACTTGGAGAGACTCAACAATCTCCCCCTTTTTGATGATGACAAAACTCTAGATCATTAAGTGCATTGGCGTGTGATGTGACACCACCTATGGACCTATTTTGCAAGCATTCAAGTTTGAGCAACGGACTCACACTAGCGAGCTCACCCGTATGGCGCACACTAGTACCCGATGGCGACTAGGCGATGTTGGAGAGGGTCCGAGGCGGGACCTTTAGGCTCCAGTGGTTGGCTAGCTTGGTAAGAACCCCAAATGGGCCTAGGATGTCCAAATCATGGGCGGCCAACACACCAAGGGTGTGGGTTAAGTGGATTCACTCTCAACTCGCCCGCGGTGGTCACTCAATTTGGTGGCAATGTAAAATCGGACACTCTCTTACCGCCGATAGAGTAACTATAGCAATACTAAGCTAAGAAAGTCCAATACAGCAATGAGGGATGTTCAGGAGCTCACCTAGCCAGTGTGAAGACGCCGACTCCGGCTGGAGACGGGGGCGAGCGGGGAGGCGAGGGTATACACCCGATCGCCGCGGCGGTGTCGCTTGACCTGAAAATGCAAAGATGTACAACACTATGCCTCACGCAGGAGGGGTGATCTTGGGGTGGGGATTAGGCTTGTTACATTCAAAACTACCTCCACGCAGGGAGGGGCCTTCAGCCGGCCAAGTGGGGTGGGGGAATTAAGCGAAGGAACCCGACTTGTCGAATCCCGCCGGTTCTGCCAATCTGCAGGTTCGCCGGACAGTGGAGCGGTGTTGATGCTACCAAAAATTCCACGGAGCTTGGATATTGATGAAACCTGCGCCAAACGTTCCCCAATAGGACAGGGATGGTGTCTGAATTTTGGCAGGAGCTCTAGAACTCAGGGCTGGTCGGACCAGCGACTGGAACAGGTCAGCAATTTCCTCTTCTGGCTGGTGCAGAACAGGTACAGAGAGTTGCAGAAGGCACCATGGACGCTCCTGAACTCCAAATGAGACGAGCCTGGTGGTGACGTGATCGTTGTCGGAGTAGCTTCGAGCAGGAATCGACGGGGCCCCAATCGGAGGTTGGAGAAGAACGAGGTAGCCGGATGAGCAGGGGCAGGTCAAACCTGGACCCACAGGGGGCAGACAACACACCCCGACGAATAAAATGGTAACTGGAAGCTTCAGAGGCCAAATGAGGTCCTTCTTCTTGGAGATGACAGATAACTGGTAATAGTTTCAGCCCTCCAAAATTGGCGCTCAGATCCCTCACGAGCTGGCCGAGGTCAATAGTTGAACAGGAGCTCTGTCTCTGGTTCGGATAGGAACAGTTTCCCAACAGCAGATTGACAGCAATGCCATGACCGCTCCCGAACTCCAAATCGAGCGCCGTCAAAGCCGTTAATTCGGCTGTCGAGTCTTCTACGCAGCAAAATTAACAGGGAAGCCAACCGATGCCAAGGTTGGCCGGTAGCCTCAGGTCACCGGTGAAGGGTTGCTGTAGACTGTGGGAGGACAGAACGTATACTTCGAGGGAGAAAAATGATATCTCCCAGATTCGAACGCCAAATGGAGCTCCGCTTTCTGGGGATGAAAGAGGATTCAGAGAAGAAGAATTTTGATGAAGAAGCCAAGCTCTGATTCTTGCTAGGTTGGTCGTGGTGAAACTTCCAAATGCTCTCTAGTCTTCAGCTTGGGGCAGATTGCACAGTCGCACAAGATCTGCTCCACCGCACAGCTCCGAGCTCGGATGGATGCGGGACCACCTTTGTTGGAAAGAGGACTCAAAGATGATTCCAACGATGTATGAAGCACCTTCAGAAGCCTCAGGATGACGATGTGACACTTTCTGCAAGTCGCTGGACTTCTGCCACCTGCAACCTGCGAACTGTAGGTGGAAGGTGGTGGGAGAAATGGGGTAAATGGAAGTGGAAATGGGGGTGAATAGGTGTGGGAGTGACCCCTAGTTGTGAGGGGGCCTCGGAGGGGGTGTTCTAAGGTGTGGGAGAGGGAGAATGGGGTCTGGAATGGGGTGTTTTCAGAGGGTGAGAGAGGAGCTACGAATTTGGGCTGTGAGGGAGGCACAAGTGGGTGGAGGGAATGTGAGTTTGAATTTTCTTTGATGGGGAGTGATCAATGGTGGTCTTGGGGATGGGAAGAGGTGTCTTGGGAAGGTGGAGTGAGGTTTGGGGAAGGGAAATGGGTAGTTGGGGGTTGGAAGGTGGAGTGGGGATTGGGTGGAGCTCTCTTGGGACTAGGGGGTGGAATAAAGAGGGTTATGGGGAAGGGGAGAGGTTTAAATGGGGTAGGTGGGAGATGGGGTGGTTGGGAAGGTGATTGAATGAGGGGAGGGGAGTTAATGAGAGGTAAATGGGGAGGAGAGAGAAATTTCCGAAAATTGGGGTGGAGGGAGAGAGAGAGAGAGAGAGAGATAATGAGAGAGAGAGATATTGAGAGAGAAGGCTAGAGGGATTTAGAGTATATCTGGAATTCAATATTCATGCATAAGTTGTTACATATGAGGAGTGGGGTGGCCTATTTATAGGCACATGACTTTTTCACAAAGGACCCTAACAAAAGACACAATGACTAATAACCGAAGGGAAGGGGGGTGTCCATGGGCCTAGCCCAATGAGATGGGCCCAATAGCCTATCTAAACAACACAATGACTTAGGACATTGGTAGATAACCTACTAACCTAGGTACATGACTCAAATAAAGGGAAAATTACATGATTAAGACTCAAAGAAAAATACATGACTCGACTCACAAACACTTGAGGAACATAATGGCGCTTGCCGACGAACAATCCGAGTCCGGAGAAAATGTGGAGGGGCAAGGGATGCCCTCATCAGCGTGCCTTTAAGCAAATTTGGAACTTTGAAATCAACGCCATGTATCCTTGCAATTTCCCACACTGTTCTTGTACGAGGCGGAGTTTACACTCACGCATAGTGAGGGATTACAGACGGGCTGACCTGTCTTGCATCCAACACCATTTGAGATACATAGAATCGATTGGAGGATAGGCAAAACAAATGATTTGCAAGGCAATCTATTTATAAACAGTTCATCAAGCCAAACCAACGCAAACTATTCAATCATTTTTGCCAAATTGAGAGGAAGTGAGAGGCAAGAACCAACATGTATGTCCAATACCAATTGCATTCCATTCATTCATTTCAAGTTCATTACATAGTACATTGATGCTTGAGAATGTAGAACTCCTAGACACATGGCAAATGCAAAAGCAACTGACTCCAACACAAAGTGCAAACGACTGAACTAATGCAAATGACACTCACAAATGCCAAATGGCAAACACTCATACAAACATTTGACACGCATGCATAAGATATATATAAGCCTATACTAGCTACTTATCCCCCTTTGACATCATCAAAAGAGGGGATGGGATACAAGAAAAATGGACCAAAAGTGAACAACGGACCCAAAAATAGACACTTAAGGTGATGAACCAGAAAATCCTCAGTTGCCGTTGTCAGGAGGCAGTTGATAGCCAAGGCGGTGTCGGATATCATCAAGAGGGTGATCTTGATACTGAAGATGGTACTAAACATTGGCAAGGGTGTTGTCATGAGCCTGGTCACGACACTGCATGTCAAGAAGAGTGTGGTTCATGAGGTGAAAGGCCTGGTGGGAGTCTTCATGGCTGGTAGTGAGGGTGGTCATGTGAGTGGACAGGGTGGTCATTTGAGTGGACAAGGTATCCAAAACTGTGGAGAAGGAATCAATCCGGTCAGACATGGAGTCAAGCATATCGCCCATGATGTCAATGTTACTCCCAAAGTGAGAGAGTTGCTCCCCAAAAGTATCCACGCGAGTGTCTAGTCCAGAAAGACGCCTATCAAAAGCCTCATAATCTGCCCGAGAGGGTTTTTCGGCACCTTGAGTGGAGGACTCCCCAAAATGGAACTATGGTGGAGGTGGCATTTCCTGATTGACATGTGGAGGAGGAGGTGGTTGCTTGTCCACCTGAGTTGGAGGTGGAACTGGCTCTTGACCTTGCTGCTACGGTGGCTCTTCTTCCTCTTCCTCATCTTCAGATTCATCTCCATAGACCCTCACATTTCTGCATAATACACCACCTAGACCCCAATAGTAGCCAAAATCGGTGAATATCTTGCGTTTCTTATATATGTCACTTTGTCGTACTTGAATGAACCCTTCATTCACCAAGCTTACCCCGACATAAATGAATACTGCGGTCAACTGAGATGCATAAGGCAAATATCACCTTCTTTGTGTGCGGCATGACTCAACTAACTCTGTCATAAGTCGGCCCATGTTAATGGTCACTCCATTCATCACATGATAGAATATAAATCTATGCACCTCTGTCACTTCATTTCTACTGCCGGCCTTGGGATAGATTAGAGTGGTGAACATATGATGTAAAATACGCTGTAAAGGAAGAAAATAGTTGGAGTTCAGCGTGATCAAGTTGCTAACTCGTTCAATGTACTCAAAGCAGGTCATAAGCACAAAAGTCTCCTAAACATCACCATGAACAAAAATCATATCAGCTCCCCTAGTTGACACTCCTAGGGCTCTTTCAAACAGTGCTGGATTGACCGTTATTTCAACTCCCTTGACAATCGTATAGAGACGGTCATTCCTCATATTCAAGTTCCCATAAAATTCTTGAACAAGGCTAGGGTAATACCTTGAATATATAGAAGCAAAATCAATCCAACTATCCTGAACTACAAAAAGAGCACCGATATCTGGGAGAAGTTCAACCATTTCCTCAAGGTCGACCAGACGGGGGTCGATTATCGGCCATGGGCGCATCGGCGGTGCACGTGGAGGTGCAGGAGCCCGCTGTGGTGGAGGAGCTGGAGCCTCACCTCGCCTGGCACTAGGCTCCCCCTGGGTAGAGTGTCGAGAGCTTCTTCTAGGTGCCATCCTAGGCTTGCCCGAAATCTATGCCAGAAGACGGGGAAGATCCCGATCTTGTGCGGATGGAAGAATGAGGATGTTATTGGGGTTGAAATGGGGAGAATGAGAGTTCTAGGGTTTGAGGAGAGGGTAAGAGGGTGAATGGGTGTGAGAGAGTGAGAAAAATGGGGTGAAAACCCCTTTAAGAAGGAGGTCGGACGCGGGTCCGCCGGTCCGGTTCACCGGATTCGGTCGATCGAATCGGGGCGTCGGTCGACCGAAATGGTCGGCCTAGCCCTATTTTCATCATTTTTTTTGGTATAACTCCTTCACCTTTTTTTTATAACTCCTTCAATGCTTTCTTTTTGTGTGTGTTATATCTCCTTCAACCGTTTTGTTTTTTGTTTGAACCTCCACCTTATGTTGTAGTTGAAAGGAAATAACTTGATGAAAGAGGTGATGAGGCATTTTGAGAAAATCCTCTGACTCTCCCCCTCAGAGAATGCCTCAGATCCCGAGGTCACTGGGTCCACATTTATTTATCAAGGAATATTTGGCCTTAGAAAATTTTCAAGGAGGGGTTACATAGATAATTACAATCAAACATGCAAGGGGGTATTTATACACAAGGAATTAGAAATAATCACATAGAATATGCATTGCAATCTATCCTTTATGCAAGTGATTTTTTTCTACATATGTAACACTTAACTTAAGTGCAAACCTAGTTGTGTATGCTCTCACCCTTACACATGCCGAGTTCTCTTTTATTTTGCTGAATTGTTCCTGGTTTAGGGGTTTTGTAAAGATATCAGCTAACTGATTGTGTGTGTTAATGAAATTCAATTTGAAGACCCTTT
Source organism: Amorphophallus konjac (assembly GCA_022559845.1). NCBI lineage: Eukaryota > Viridiplantae > Streptophyta > Magnoliopsida > Alismatales > Araceae > Amorphophallus > Amorphophallus konjac. Next base: position 79,047,613 of record CM040126.1, read on the forward strand.
TTCCTACATGATCTCTTAGAAAATGATGCCAAATGTCAATGTGCGTTGTCCTAGAATGTTGTATAGGATTTTTTGACAAGTTAATTGCACTAGTATTGTCACACAAAATTGGAACACATTTCATTTCAACATTCAAGTCAAGCATTTGATTTTTGATCCAAAGTACTTGGGCTCCACAACTTCCAGCGGCTACATATTCAGCCTCGACCGTTGAGAGAGCTACTGAATGTTGTTTCTTGGAGACCCATGAAACTAGGCACTCATCAAGAAACTGACAGTACCCACTAGTACTTTTACTATCAACAATGCATCCAACATAATCCGCATCGGTATATGCAATCAAATCAAATGAGGTACCGATGGGAAACCATAATCCAAAGTCTACTGTGCCAATTAAGTATCAAAAAATTCGTTTAACAGCCAATAAATGAGATTCTTTAGGACATGACTAAAAATGAGCACATAAATATACGCTGTATTGAATGTCAGGACGGCATGCTGTTAAGTATAGTAGTGATCTGATCATACCTCGAAATAGTGTAGGATCTACTGTTTTACCCTTTTCATCTTTGTCTAACTTTGTGGTTGTGGCCATCGGAGTTGATATTGGCTTCGCATCCTTCATGCCGTATTTCTTCAAAAGCTCCATGGTGTATTTGGATTGGTTTATGAAGATTCCTTCGGATGTTTGCTTAACCTGCAAACCAAGAAAGAATGTAAGTTCCCCCATTAGACTCATTTCAAATTTGCCCTACATTATTTCTGCAAAATCATCACATAAGGTATTGTTAGTAGCTCCAAAGATTATATCATCAACATATACTTGAACCACTAATATGTCTTTACCTGATTTTCTCGTGAAGAGTGTTTGATCAACCTTACCTCTTTTGAACCCATTTTCAATTAGGAATGAAGTGAGCCTTTCATACCATGCCCTTGGTGCTTGTTTCAATCCGTACAAGGCCTTCTGCAGCTTGTACACATGTTGTGGATGTTTTGGGTCTTCAAAACCTGGAGGTTGTTCTACAAAAATATCCTCTTTGATGTATCCATTAAGAAAGGCAGATTTAACATCCATATGAAATAATTTGAAATTGAGTGAACAAGCATAGGACAATAGAATCTGGATTGCTTCTAATCTAGCAACCGGTGCAAATGACTCATCAAAATCAATACTCATCTCTTGGCTATACCCTTTGGCTACAAGCCGGGCCTTGTTCCTAACCGCCAATCCCATGTCATTTAACTTATTTTTGAAAACCCAATGGATTTCAATCACAGGATGATTCTTAGGACGCGACATGAGAGACCACACTTCGTTCCTTTCGAACTGGTGTAACTCTTCATGCATAGTCTAGATCCAGGATTCATTTTGAAGAGCTTCATGGTCATCCTTAGGCTCCTCTTGAGAAATAAAGGCCAGCAAATCATCTTCTTCTACTTACCTTAGTGAAGATCTAGTTCTTTCCATCTTTAGGATTATTGATAATATTTTTGGCAGGGTGATCTTTCAAGATCGTTGTAGCTCTTGGCAAGTCGGGGTGCTGCACTTGTTGTTCTTGAAGTGTTTCAAGTGACGGATCTTCATTATCTTCATCTTTACTGGAGGTTCCTTCCGTTGGTTCATCCTTAGCCTTAGATGATCCAGCATCACTTGGATTTTTAGAAGCTTCATCTGCATCCACAATTGGAGTGAGTTGATTTGTCAGTTTTGAATCAGATTCATCAAAGATAACATAAGGCCTTTCTTCTACAACTAAAGTCCTCTTATTAAATACTCTGAAAGCTCTAGAATTTAATGCATAACCTAGGAAGATTCCTTTGTCACTCTTTTCATCAAAATTACCTAGGTTAGACTTACCATTGTTCAGGATAAAGCAAGGGCACCCCAAAGGTTTGAGGTAGGAGATATTTGGTTTCTTACCCTTGTAGAGTTCGTATGGGGTTTTCTTTAAGATTGGCCTTACCATTGCTCTGTTGATGATGTAGCATGCTGTACTTACTACCTCAGCCCAAAAGTATTTTGGTAGGGAGTTCTCACTTAACATGGTCCGTGCCATGTCTATCAAGGTTCTATTTTTCCTCTCCACTACTCCATTTTGTTGAGGCGTCCTTGGTGATAAGAAATTGTGCGTGTATCCCTGCTCCTTGTAAAAATTGCTGAAATCATGATTTTCAAACTCACCACCATGATCACTTTGAATTATGGTGATGAGGTATCCTTTATCATTCTAGATTTTTCTGTAAAATACTTGAAACTCCATCAAGGTGTCACTTTTATTGGCTAGAGATAATACCCATATAAATCTGGAGTAATCATCAACAATACAAATCCAAAAGATTTGCCTCCTAGGCTAGATGTCCTAGGGGGGCCAAAAAGATCGAGATGAAGCAGTTCTAAGGGCCGAGAGGTAGAAATAGTATTCTTATTTTTGAAAGAGATGCGTGTTTGCTTGCCTTTTGTGCAAGCCTCACAGATTTTATCACTTTCAAATTTTAACTTTGGTACTCCATTCACCAAGTCATGTCTAGACAATTTGGAGATTACTCTAAAACTAACATGACCTAGTCTTCGGTGCCATAACAAAGCATTATCATGATTGTTTGCTACCAAGCACACATCATCACCAGAAACATCATCAAGATCAATAGTATATACATTGTTGTTCCTTTTTCCAATGAATTTTTTTTCATTTGTGATTTTATTCATGACAAGGTAGTGAGTTTCATCAAAAATAATTTTAAAACCCTTGTCACACAATTGGCTTATGCTCAAAAGATTATGATTCAAGCCCTTCATCAAAAGAACATTCTCAATCAAAGTTTCAGAATTCTTACCTATGTTGTCAATTCCAATGATTTTACGTTTATCCTTTCATGCAAAGCCAACGGAGCCTCCATCCTTGTCATGTAGTGTGGAGAACACCTTCGTGTCCCCCGTCATATGCCTTGAGCAGCCGCTATCCAAGTACCACTTGATCCCCCTAGATTCAAGGCATATCTGCAAGATACAACATTCTCATCCAATTGATTTTGGTACCCAAACTAATTTGGGTACACAAGAGTTAGTCCAATTTTGCACATATATTTTCTTGATCCAAACAACATGATTTCTTTGTGTGTTTTGTTTGAACAAGTAATTTTCTATAACATGACCAAATCTACCCCAGTGAAAGGAATTAACTTTTGAAAATCTTCTTTGGAATGTGCGTGGTTTAGATTGAACATGTCTTGGCTTGGTGTGTGAGCAAGATGCTCTTTTTCATGAACATATAATGTTGTAATCTTGTGCTCACAGGATTTTTTGGTTTGGAGAATGTATCCCAAACCTTCTTTCGGGAAGTTAACCTAAACTCCCAACATGTTGTCTAGGTTTTATTTGCCTTTAACAAACCTAGCTAAATTGGACTGCAAGTCAGCCACTTCTTCATTCAACCTCACATTTTTCTTTTCGAGTTCTGAAACTGTGAATATCAGAACTTCTTTTTCACTCTTCAAATTCTCAGAAAATTTTCTTATTTCAGATATTTTACATGATAACTTCACTTTGGCTTTTTCAATATCTGAAATTATTTGCAACAAGGTTTCTTTTTCTTCAGTTAGTTTAAACCATTCCTGCTCAAGTTTTTTAAACTTAACAGAAGAACCCTCATGTGTAAGGTCTTTGATCTTTTTCTTGAGCGATTTGTTTTCAGACCTCATTTTCCTGTACTTAGTGTACAACTTTTCATACTCAGCTTCCCATTGTTCATTTGGAATAACATCAGGGTCAGAGTTTACCTCAGTTGAGTCTTCTTCATGTGCCATAAGGCACAGGCTTTCCACGAGCTCTTGCAGCTCCTCTTCGGACTGTTCGTCCTCTTTGTCGCTCCATGTGGCGACCATGGCTTTGGGCTTCTTGAACTTCTCCTTCTTGAATTTTCTTTTCAAGTCTGGGCACACTCGTCTCATGTGCCCGGGCTTCTTGCATTCATAGCAAATGATGTTGTTGGGCTTGCTCGGCTCGCCCTTGGTTTGAGCCGGCTTTCTTTGCCCCTTTCTAAAATTTCCTTGAAAATTTTCTTCCTTCTTAAAAATTTCTTTACTTGGCGAGTCCACATCGCCAAGTCTTCTTCCTAGTCACTTCCTTCGGTGGACTCCTCTTCTTGGAATTCATCATCAGATTGGTGGGCTTTCAAGGCCACCATTTTCTTCTTCTTGGTTTCTTCCTCGATAGTTCTCTTCATGTTTATATGGACAGGTTTTTTGAATCCTCAATAACTGTGACTTTTGTGTGCCATGCAGGTGGAAGGGATCTCAAAACCTTCCTCACGAGTTTGGAGTTGGTGTACTCCTTCCCAAGGCCTTTGAGACCATTGGTGATCTCAGTTAATCTGGCAAACATTTCTGAAATCGTTTCTTCAGGCTTCATCTTAAATAGCTCATAGTCTCTAACTAGAAGGTTGGCTTTGGTCTCCTTGACCTCGGAGGTTCCATCATAGATAAGCCGCAGCTTATCCCACATTTCTTTTGCTGAACTGCATATAGAAACACGAGAAAATTCATTAGGATGAATGGCACATTGCATGATATTCATAGCATTAAAATTTACTGTGGATTTCTTAATGTCCTCATGGGTCCACTCGTCTTCATCCTTGGAAAGATCATAAGGACCCCTGTCTACAACCCTCCAGATCTCGTACTCTTGGGCTCTTAGAAAAACATGCATTATGTTCTTCCAGTAAGAATAGTTTGAGCCATCAAAGAACGGAGGTCGATGGATAGAGTGGCCCTCAGGCAACATCCCCTTATTGGCCATTGATCTGGATCTTTCTCTAGATCATTAGATCTGTGAAAGTTAGAGCCTAAGCTCTAATACCAATTGAAGTCCCACGATCAATGACATCCAAGAGGGGGGGTGAATTGGGTGATTACAAATTTTTGAAAAACATTACCCGATTTAAATAGATATAATGAATTAATAACTTAGAAACTCGGATCTGTTATATAACCGATTAGATCTATCAAAATCTGCCACACACAGCAGTTCCTTGGCACTATGGCGGAGGTGTGAATCCGAAGATTCTACTCACGCAATGTGTTATCGTCCTGACAAGACTAACCTTGTCAATTCGAACCCACTTTTTGATATACCAAAGATCTAATGTAGAATTGACAATTTATGCTAGATCTGAACGAAAAAACACAAGTTGAGTGATAAAGTGTGTGCTGGCACAGAATGGGGGCAGAAGAGAAGGATCAAACCACACAAGAGATAGCAATTTTTAGGTGATTCGGATGTAACAATGGCAACCTACGTCCACCCCTCACGATCTGTGAGGATTCACACAATATCTTGTAAACGATTATAAGATCAAAACACACACACTCGTAAGGAGTTCAGAACTCCCATGAAGGTGCAAACGCACTGAAACACACACGAATCTGAAAGAAACCACACACACACACGGATCTGAGTAGATCAACACACACACAGATGTTTATGAATTACGAAGAACAAACACTTGTAGCTTAGGGAATATGGAAGAAGAAACATAGAAGAAAAACTCTGATTTACCCCTGAGTAGGTGATGCAGATTTTGGATGAAGCTTGAATCTCCACTTGATTTGAGGTTGAATGGCTTCAGATAGATCTTGAAAAGCTTGGAGTTGGATGAAGAATCCCTAGACGGAGCACTATTCACAGAGGTGTTGCAGCACCCTTCTTTCTCCCCTTGGTAGCCTCCTTAATCTCCCTTGAGTGATTAGGATTTCTTGGTCCAAAGAGATGTTTTTATATCTCTTAGATGGTCAATAGACATGCCCAGATACAGATTCACGAATCCTGGCATGTCTGGAGGCTTTGGGACTCAAAAGTCCTAAAAGAAAGCTTTGAACACGTTGAAGAAAACAAAGTCAACAATGGGGGCTTCGAAGGGTTCGGTCGATCGATGAAAGTCGGTCGGTTGACCGAACTGTGACAGGTTCTGTAACTTTAGATGCTGGGAGAATCGGTCGACCGAACTGGTGCCATCGGTCGACCGAACTCTGTAACATTCCAGAGTTCTAAAACCTAGGAAAATTGGTCGAACGAACTGTGTTTTCTCTGCAAAACAAAGGTGTTAGCCAAGTAGAACATGTCCATATAACAAGGCCTTAGATTGAGCAAATGTTTACATAGATTTGAAGTTCATTTGAGCTCTTTTTATGAATTCTGAAGACTGTGAACATTTGAGCATTTAACATAACAAAAATTAGCCTTAATCGCGTACAATGCTCGTTCTTGAGTATTTAGGCACGGCACGAGATGGAACCCAAGTCCAGGGTTTTGTTATCATCAAAATCACTTGGAGAGAGTCAACACGATCATGGCAAGAGAGAGCGCTATGACCGAGACGGGCCTTGGGGGAGAACTGTCCCTAATCAATACACTCCCCTCACTGCTCCCCCTGAATAAAACCTCATGGAGATCTGTGAGGAGCTGTTCCTCCGTTGGCCGCCCAAGATGAAGAACGACCCTCACCGGAGGAACTCCAAGAGGAACTTGTAGACGCCTAATTTCGGACATCCTGTGGACCTTTTTTAGCCATCGTAGAAGTGACACTTTCTCCTGGATGATTAAGAGTGTGGGGTCTCATCTTTATCTAGGTAAGCTCCACATGTCCTTTCGTGAATTTTTTTGAGGTGTTATTATACATTTTGCACAGATCCCAAGGTGGCCAGGGTACTGGCCACCCAGACCTCAAGGTGGCCAGACTCCTGGCTGCCCAGCTCCCAAGGTGGCCACAACCTTGGTCGTCCAGCCTCCTTTGAAACAGCCATCGACCTGGCCACCTCCTGATAACTACATATCAACTCCAGGATTCCGCCCACTCCAGGCACATCCTCTATAATCGTCCCCACTGGAGGGGTCGAGGCGCATGTAGTCTAACATGTCCTCACCTCTGAATTGGTCAAAAATCACTTTTACTCTATTTTTGAATGTTTTGATGGAGGGAAATGAGCCCACATAGAAAAACTTGTTTGGAACAATCGAGGGAGGGGGTTGGATTTTTGGGAGAGACATTTCACGAGGTTGGCAGCTTTGGGCGAGGCGAGGAAGCTGTGAGAGCTCCAGGAACCCCTCTTCACCTTTGTCCCGTGGCCGAACTTCATCCACGAGAGAGAGCATGTGTGTATACATCTACATATGGTGGCTATCATCTTGGCCGCCTACCATCCCTGAACGGCTAGTGCCCTGGCTGCCTTCTAGTGGTCGACGGGCAAACCCCGTCCTTCTTCTCCTTATTACCTTCCCTGCTGAAGTTTAATTCATTTACGTATAGTCTCCATCATTTGCACTGTATTGCATGCATCATAGTTATCCTAGATCCTATTTAAAGAGATTTTCTCCCAAAACATAGAGAAGGCGGATGGTCGAAAGTCTTGGGCATCCCCCTTCCCATTCTCTTTCCTGGTTCAATCACCTCCGTTTGCAAGATTTCAATTCTTGTTTGAGCATGTACTATGCCTTCAAAGTCTAATGAGTTTATTTTCTTTGTTTACTAGTTAACTTGTAGGAACTTCATGACCGACTCGCAGATACGAGCTCCCTGTTCTTGGTTGGCCGAGAGCGAGGATAGGCAGAACCTATATTCTCCTGCTTCAAAGACATTTGGGATCACTTTATCCCTACGAGACTCAGGTATAAGTCTCTGCGATCACCCCATTTCTTCCTTTCTAATCTGTTCACTGTAGAGACGTGGTCGGAGGCACTTTTCCGATGCCTACAGAACTGCCGCTTTCACTATGGCTACAACAACTTCACGGAGGACTGTGTCCAGCTCTGAGATGGGCTCTAGGAACTCATTCGGCGAGGACTCCATGAAAAGTTCGTGGCCAAAGCTACCGAGCGACAGTCTCCCAAGGAGGATGCACCACCCCCCATCAACAACCGACCTCGCGGCAAGAAGATCATGATGATCTCTGGAGGGCTGATTGCTTGTGGGGATAGCACCAACAGTTGCCGAGCATATGCCTGGCATGTCAACCAGGTTGAGCAGTCCTCAACCTCCAAGACTCTTGCAAAGGACCGCCTTGGAGGAACTGTAGCAACTTGAAATTTTATATATGCATTTATATGTGAAAAAAATAATGAAAGATGAAAATAAAATAAATGATAAATATTTGTCTTTATGTCTTTAAAGTGTAGAATATATAAACGTGAATCCTAACCCACGTGTTAACACGAACGGCGAGATTCGCAGCACGATTCTGAGAAGGCGAAGACGTCGGTACTGTAGCAGTACTGTAGCATCTGATTTAAGAGAGAATTATTAGCTCTAATTAAATCCTAATTAGTGGATGATGTAATTTCTTACCTAATTGAATAAATGAGGTCATGGATTATGTCATAAAGGGGGATTTATTTTAATATTTACATGTTGGAAATTAATGTCAACATAAGTTGGTGTAGCAGTAACATGAGTTAATGAAATAGGAAAATTAGGTGAAAATTTGACTTAGAATTAAATTAGTAATAAAACATCATTGAATAAATGAGATAATTGATTATGTCATAATGTGAGATTTATTTCAACATCCACATGTTGAAAATTATTGCCAACATAAGTTAGTGTAATAGTAACATGGGTGGAATAGGAAATTAGGTGGAAGATAGAATTAAGTTAGCAATAAAATAATCATGAGACTTGGCCATAAATAGGGCTTGGATCTTCCCTACTCAAAGCATGAATCCATTGGAGAAGTACTAATTGTAGAGAGGAGGAAATCTTGAAGTTGGAGGAGTGCTCAAAGTGTTCTTCGTTCTTATTCTTCTTCCTCTTCGATCTTCCACTAGGTAGGTATTCTCTCAGGCTAAACACAAATTGATACATGAATTAGATGTAGATGCATGTCTACTTTGATTCTATACCATTTTCCTCAAATTTTATTGAGTATTAAGAATGCTATCCATACAACTTGACATAAGATTCTAACCGAGATTTTTAACTGCCAGAAGATCCATCTCGGATCACGGTGTCTTTCTAAGACCATGTTCCAGATGCGCGATCTCCGCCCCAATCGTGATGTCTTCAGGTTCTAATTGAACCAATATATCATCTAGCATGTTAAATATGTCCTGTTAAGTTGCATATCATTCAAATTCATACACGATTAAGTTAATGATATGGAAGATAATAATTCTATTCCATGATCTTATATTTCCGTCCAAGTTCTTGTTACCTTCATGATATCTTTGATCTCCATGACTATATTATCTTTCTGGCATGTTAAATGGAATATATATTATCTGTTAAAGTTACATGGGCTTAGTTGCATGATTGTGATCAATATGAGTTTAACAATTTCCATGTTATCGACAAGTCGCGTGGTTCGCTAGATTTCCAAAGAAGAACAGTGTCTAAGGAAAGAGGTCCACGGGCAAACGCTTTAAGTGGATAAGTGGTTATTTAATTAGGTCCTCGTGAATATGAGGGGAGCCTCCCACTGTCTCACCTCTTACCTAGTCATGATTCTTTAGTTTTCTAGTTAAGCTCCGACTGCGAAAAATGGGATAGAATTTCTGCTAGAATTGTTCCTTATTTCTAACAAGTCGTGTAATTAGCAAGATTCCCAAGGAAAAACAACGTTTAAGGAAAGAGGTCCATAGGCAAACACTTTAAGTGGATAAGTGGTTTCTTAATTAGGACCTTATGAATGCGAGGGGAGCCTCCCACTGTCCCACCTCTTATCTTGCCGTAATTTCTCAATTTTCTAGATAAACACCTGACTGTGAAAAACTTGATCTAAACCCATTTTACGAGATTTTCCGCAAGGGCTGATTGTGCCTTGTCCAACAATCCAACCTTTTATCGACTTAATGTCATTAAACCTAATGCCTTAAATCCTTTTTGAAGTTCTCTTTCAACTACTTGTAATTCTTGTACGACTCATACCTCGAATGATAAATTTTGCTAGATCTGTACTTTATTTTGTAACATTTATCTTAAAATTCTTTGGCCATACATATTATGTGGATGTCTAAATATAATTGGGATCTATGATCCATAACCCCAATGCTTGGCATTAATGGGGCCCGATCTGGTCCTGGGGGGAGTGCCCGAAAGTACTTGTGCCCATGGGAGTTGAATGACCTAGTGTGACATTGCACCGAAGTGCTTGACTTGCTAGATTGATTTATGACATTCCATAATTCGTGAATTACTTGAAGTACTTGAATTACGTGAAATACTTGACTTGTACATACTTGCATAATATGGCCAATTCCATAGTAATACTTTCTACATGATCGTCCTCTACTTGAACTTTACTCTTGATATCTTGTCTACCTGCGTACTCTCTCTCCTATTAATGTTCCATATTTTATTTACGTTTCTTGGCATAGCACAGTAACTTTATCCAAAAATATTAATTACTTTAAGTTGCCTTATATAGAGATATAAATCCTATTGAATGTTTCGCTCACCCTACATTTTTGGTTAACATTGCAGGTAGTTCCGATGATGAAGCCCAAACACATGGGGATGGGCAAGAGTGAAACGAGGGATCAAGTTCATCTTAGTTACCTAGGTTTATGAGTGTTGGTCTTGCTAGAGTTATGTACTTGAAAGTTGTATTATGCCTTTTAAGGCTTAATGTTGTTGTAAAACTTTATTTCAATGAAATAAAAGTATCATCTTTTTATTATCTCTCTTTGTGGTTGGATCCTATTATACATGCTCTGATCGACACGAGTGTTACGACTCGTCGCTCCTCGATATTCTACATCGGAGCGTGATAGTCTTTGTGGTATCAGAGCCTATGTTTCATAAACCCTAGGTTTCCTTGATATAGGTTATAGATGTTGATATAGAATTTCAGATGGAGTCTTAAACCTTTCCGGTGAGATTGGGTAGAGCCATGGGCTAAACTTTAAGTAGGATAAATCAAAGAAATACACAAAACACTTAAGTTTGGTAGTTGTGGTTGCAGGCTTAATTTTTCTAATGGCTGCCGAGAGAGCTCAATGGTGCGAGATGCAAAGGACGGTCCAAGGACTGACCCAATCGCTACAACAAATAGCTCAAGGAGGAGCTAACTGTGGAGCGGGGGATTTACATAAGAACTTCAAAAGTATGAACCCTCCCAAGTTTTCTGGGTCCACATACCCGGATGAGGTAGAACATTGGGTGAAGGAAATCGAGAGGATTTTTTGAGTCATGCAATGTGCTGATGAGGAGAATGTCCTACTCGCTACCTTTCAGCTAGAAAGGGATGCCCGTACTTGGTGGGAGTTGGTCGAAGCAACTTTATCGCACGACCAGGTGTTGTGGGAAGAGTTTGTGGAACACTTCAACAATAAGTACTTCTCCGACCGAGTTCAAGAGAGGAAAGCTGCCAAATTTGCTTCCTTAAAATAAAGGAGTTTGACGGTGGCGGAGTATGAAGCTCAATTCGCAAGATTGTCCTGGTACGCATGACACCTTGTGGGTACCGAAAAGATGAAGGTGAGGAGATTCTTAAATGGCTTAAAGTCCCAGTATATTACTGATCAACTCGCCCCGATGGATATCCAAGTATATGCCGATGCGGTGAGAAGAGCCCAACTCCTGGAAGATGCAACAGAGATGTATGATCGCATCTGGGGAAGAGATGCCAAGAAGGAGCCAATAACTAGCTCTGGTAACTTCAAGCCCTCCTTCGATAAGAAGAGGCCCAATGATGGGCATAACTCCCTTAAAGATGTGCGTAACTTCTAGAAGGACAAGAAGCAAAGATGGAATGATAACAAATTGTCCCTTTTGTTACCCCATTAAAGGAACTATGCAAGCATTGTGAAAAGCCCGGACATAAGGCAGAAGAGTGCTGGAGAAGACTTGGTGCCTGTCTTCGCTGTGGGAGTCGGGATCATAGAATCCCGAATTGTCCACTCCTCAACGAGCAAGGTCTGCCAGAAAAACTTCATGTTGCTATCAAAAAGCAAGGTAGACTTCAAGCTCTTAGGGATGCGGAACTTACCGAAGAAGGAGGCGTTATGGAAGGTACTCTTTCTGTTTGCTCAAAACCCGCCTTTGTTTTATTTGACACTGGAGCCACGCATTCATTTATATCAAAGAGCTTTGCTGATACTTTACCGATGAGGCCTGCCCCGTTAAAACCCAAACTTACTATTTCTACTCCTATTGGAGCGGGATCGGAGATTAAATATTTCTACCCTACTAGTGAGGTTCTAGTCAACGGTTACAACCTACCGGCTGACTTAGTATGCATGGAGATGGAAGGATATGATATTATTTTGGGAGCTGACTGATTATCTACATATGGTGCTAGTGTTAACTGTAAATTGGGTACAATGACCTTTAGTGGGTACCCCAACCTGTTATTTTCTGGTGTCAGGCATTCTAGATACCTATCCCTTATTTCGGCCCTTAAAGCCAATAAATTATTGAAGATGGGTTGTGTGTCTTTCTTAGTTTCTATGACTATGGCCTAGTATAAGGAACCCAATCAGGAGGATATTCCTATTGTTCAGGATTATTCTGATGTATTCCCGGACGAGTTGCCTGGTATTCCTCTAGAGAGAGAAGTGGTCTTCTCTATTGATTTGATTCCGGGAGCTGCACCTATTTCTAAGGCTCCGTATCGGATGTCCCCTATCGAAATGAAGGAGTTAAAAGAACATCTGATGGAGTTATTGGAGAAGGGATTCATTCGACCGAGTACTTCACCATGGGGAGCCCCTATCTTATTTGTCAAACAGAAGGATGGGTCAATGAGATTGTGTGTTGACTACCGGCAGTTGAACCAACTCACAATCAAGAATAAATGTCCATTGTCGAGGATTGATGAACTATTTGACCAGATTTCAGGAGCTCGATATTTTTCAAAACTTGATCTAAGATTTGGTTATCATCAATTGAAGATCAAGAAGGGGATATTCATAAAATGGCATTTAGGAGTAGGTATGGACACTATGAGTTCACTGTTATGCCTTTTGGCCTAACCAATGTGCCTGCCGCATTTATGTAATTGATAAATAGTGTATTTAGGCCATACCTTGATCAATTTGTTGTGGTCTTTATTGACGACATTTTGATCTATTCCAAGTCAAAGATGGAGCATAAAGAACATCTCAAGAAAGCCTTCCAATTATTAAGAGATCACAAACTATATGCAAAGCTTAGCAAGTGTGATTTCTAGCTAGAAGAAGTTTCTTTTCTAGGTCAAATAATTTCCAGAAGGGTATTACGGTCTATCCTTCAAAGGTCGAAGCAATAAAGAATTGGGAGAGACCTACTAGAGTGACCGAAATTTGAAGCTTCTTGAGATTGGTAGGATATTTTAGAAGATTTATTAAGGACTTCTCCAAGATCGTGGTATCTTTAACAAGATTAACAAGGAAGGAGACCCCTTATATATGGTCCAAGGAATGTGAGAAAAGCTTTCAGACTCTAAAAGATTGTCTGACTACTGCCCCTATACTCACATTGCCTACGGAAAGAGGAGGATTTGAAGTTTATACTGATGCATCCGGAATTGGCTTAGGATGTGTATTGATGCAACATGGCAAGGTAATCGCTTATTCCTCAAGGCAATTGAAAAAGCACGAGGAGAATTATCCCGTGCATGACTAAGAATTGGGGGCTGTAGTCTTTGCCTTGAAGATTTGGCGACATTATCTCTATGGTGAGGCTTTCATTGTGTATTCTGACCACAAGAGCCTCAAGTACTTATTCTCTCAAAAAAAACTCAATATGAGACAAAGAAGGTGGCTAGAATACTTGAAGGATTTTGATTTCTCTATACAGTACCATCCAGGAAATGGTAATGCCGTAGCAGATGCTCTTAGTCGGAAGCCGATGGCATTATTATCAAACTTAATGATTAAAGAATGGCAATTGTTAGAGCAAATGGCAGACTTAGACCTCAATGTGGAGGAGAAGAGAGAAGGAGTCTTGATTGCAAATATTAGACTCTAACCCAAGTTACACTCAGAAATTAAAGAGTTACAAGATGATGATCCGTTGATTGTTGAAATTAAAGAGAAATTAGATCAACGGTCGGATTTCATTTTGGAGGATGATGGAAGGTTGCTTTTCCGAGGAAGAACTGGTGTGCCCGATTATTCTACCATCAAGAGCAAAATCTTGGAGGAGGCACATCGATCGCGGTACACTATTCATCCTGGTGCCACAAAAATGTATAAGATCTCAAAAGAACCTTTTGGTGGCCTAACATGAAAAGAGATGTAGCCGAGTTCGTGAGCCGATGCTTGGTTTGCCAACAAGTTAAAGCCGAACATCTCAAGTCGGCTAGTAAGCTAAAACCTCTCGAAATACCGGAATGGAAATAGGATAGTATTGGCATAGATTTTATTGTTGGATTGTCGAAGACCCGAAGTGGATTTGATGCTATATGGGTGATTGTGGACCGACTAACTAAGTCTGCTCACTTCTTGCCCATCAAGACCAAATGGACCGTGGATGTTTTAGCTGCCCTATGTATCAAGGAGGTCATAAGGCTGCACGGTATTCCAACTTCTATTATTTCGGATAGAGATCTGAGATTCACCTCTCATTTTTGGAAAGGTTTGCAATCATCTTTGGGAACTAGGCTTAATTTTAGCACGGCTTTCCACCCTCAGACAGATGGACAAACCGAGAGGATGAATCAGATTATCGAAGATATGTTGAGAGCTTGTATGATAGATTTTGGGGGAAGTTGGCATGAACACTTGCCATTGATTGAATTTGCAGATAACAACAGTTATCAATCTAGTATTCAGATGGCACCTTTTGAAGCACTGTATGACAGGAGTTGCAGATCACCTCTATGCTAGAGTGAGGTTGGGGAGAAGAGATTGATGGGTTCTGATATTATTCAAGATACAACTTACAATATCCAGTTGATCCGAGAAAGGCTAAAAGTTACTCAATCACGACAAAAGAGTTATGCCGACCATAGAAGAAGAGACCTTGAATTCCAAGTGGGGGAGCATGTCTTCTTGAAGATCTCACCCACATGAGGAATCAAAAGGTTCGGTATCAAAGGAAAACTAAGTCCAAGATTTATTGGCCCTTTTGAGATTCTAGAAAGAATCAGCGAAGTGGCATACAAGCTGGCTTTGCCTCCACAATTGGCTGGTGTCCATGATGTATTTCATGTATCCATGCTAAGGAAATATGTGTACGATCCTTCGCATGTGATTCAATTCGATGACTTGAAGCTACAGAAGGATTTATCTTATGAAGAAAGACCGATCAAGATCTTAGATCAAAAATTACACCAGCTAAGGAATAGGGCTATACCGCTTGTAAAAGTCCAATGGAGTAAGCGTGATTTGAGGAGGCTACTTGGGAATTAGAAGAGTCAATCAAGAAGAAGTATCCAGATTTGATCTCATGTTAGAATTTTGAACCCTCCATTTAAAATTTTAAATTACTATTACGTGATGTGAATTTGGAGGAACAAATTCTTTTAAGTGGGGGAGGATGTAGCAACTCGAAATTTTATATATGCATTTATATGTGAAAAAAATATTGAAAGATGAAAAAAAAAATATAAATTGATAAAAAACGTGAATCCTATCCCACGTGTTAACACGAACGGCAAGATTCACAGAATGATTCTGAGAAGGCGAAGATGTCGGTACTGTAGTAGTACTGTAGCATCCAATTTAAGAGAGAATTATTAGCTCTAATTAAATCCTAATTAGTGGATGATATAATTTCTAACCTAATTGAATAAATGAGGTCATGGATTATGTCATAAAGGGGGATTTATTTTAATATTTACATGTTGGAAATTAATGTCAACATAAGTTGGTATAATGGTAACATGAGTTAATGAAATAAGAAAATTAGGTGAAAAATTGACTTAGAATTAAATTATCAATAAAACATCATTGAATAAATGAGATAATTATTGTGTTAGATGGAAACACTCTGTCACCACGAAGTGTGGATCTAGAGGGGGGTGAATAGATCGATTGCCTAATTTAAAACTAATATAAGGCTCTAATGCGGAATTTAGGTAGATCTACTAAATCACTAACTCGAGTGCTAGATCTGAGCAGAAACACAAAACGATCTAAGAATAGAATCAGCAAATGCAATCACACAGCAGATCAAGGCAATCACACAAACACTTGACACTCCAAATTTTTAGGTGGTTCGGTCAGGAGACCTACGTCCACCCCACACTCAAACCAAGTGTGGCTTACTGCTGCCCAACTCAACTTGCGTCCGCTGGGAAATACAGCTTAGCCTACAACCGCAGAGCTTCACAGCTTGCTGTCCGAGACCAAGTCTCACCCGCTGAGGAGTTACAGCTTAACCTGTCCAGAGGCTACACCTCTACAAACCCGCTGGGGAATACAGCTTACCCATCCAGAGGCAACACCTCTGCAAATGCTGACTCACAGCTTGAAGACAAGAGTTCGAAAAACAAAAACAGAAACATACGAAAACAAGAAAGCCCAAAGGGGAATATAGCTCTCAATGAGCAAAACTCAGCTCTGGTATCTGAACCAAGAGTCTGAGTAACAACCTCTCAAATAAACTCTCTCAACTCATCTCTCTCAATCTTCTCTTCTCTCTTGTTCTTCTTCTCTCTGGATCATGAATTTTCTTCTCTGCTCTTAGTGCTCTCTCTGCTGCTTCGAGCTTCTCTGCTCTCTAGCCTTTTCTTCTAGACCAGCCTTCTTCTGAGGAAGAAGACTTCCTTTTATACCAGCAGCAGTTTGGATAGGGCGTGTGGCTTCCACATTTCCCCCCAGAGCTTTTGCCAGATCTGAGGAATTTCGACCACGTGGCAGCATCCTGGCTGGGCTGCATTCCACGTGTCACAATCTGGACACCTCATCCATCCTTGGATCACGAGCCATGTCATCAATCTCTACAAAGAGTCCCTGTCAGACAATCGAACAGAGTTATCAGTTTAAGGTTGAAACCTTGTACAGACTATATGAAGACAACGCTGAAGCATGTATAGACTTTGTGAATGCGAAACTATGCCATGTACATACTTTATATATGCAACGCTAGAGCATGTATAGACTTCATATATGCAGTGCTATGGCATGTGCAGACTTCATATATGCAAGGCTGAGGTGTGTACAGGCTTAGTGAATGCAACACTGAAGCATGTACATACTTCACATATGCAAGACTATGAACATTACAAATGGATGTACTGACATGCCAAATGAATATGCAGACTCAATGTGCATCATTGTGCAGACTTACTAATGATGTATGAGCACAGCAATACACAATGTGCAGACTTCGTGCAAAGCATGAAGCAGTGTATAGATATGGAGTACAATGTGCAACCAATGTACATACTTTACAATGCCTAGTGTTAAAGCATGAGAGCACAATGCATCATGTACAGACTATGCGTTATGCAACCAGACAATGTCTAGACTTTGATAAATTGATGCACAACAAAAAAATGCCTCCTTCCTGGGCGCCAGTTTCAGAAGTGACGCCCCTTTTGATGGGCGTCAAATTTCAAGCATAATAGAATGTATAGACTTTCTACGGCATCAAGGCAACCATGATGATGTGTAGACTCAGTGTTTGTGTAGCTAGCCAATGTATAGACATTGCGATGTGAAGCACACAGGCTATACAGACTTGTGCTAATGCTGCAAGTGGACAATGTATAGACTTTGGACATGCGTGCATGCTATGCGATGTACAGACTTGAATGCGTGCATGCAACATGATGTATAGACTTGCTCATGACTGTCTAGACTCTGCATGCATGCTATAGCAATGTGTAGACTTGCTGACAAAGCGTTGTGCAGACTCTGCATGCCACAATGTGCAGACTTGCGAGTGTGTGACATGCACAAAGACGCTAAGTAAGACGGTCCAATGTATAGACTTCAAGTACACTTGAGACGCTGAGTGAGACGGACCTCACAGGCTATACAGACTTGAATGCATGCTTGCAACACGATGTATAGACATTGCCTGTGCGAGCAATGCAGCAATGTATAGGCTTTGCCTTGCCCAAGGTGATGTACAGACATGCTGGCAATGAGTGTACAGACTATGTATATGCGTAAGACGCTAAGTGAGACGGGCGATGTATAGACATAGCCGATGCAGACTTAGTCCGATGTACAGACTTTGCAATTGATGTACAGACTTGCTGGTCAAACAGAAAAAAACTCTGTACAGACTTTAACGTGCAGACAGGCCATTTGAATGTATAGACTTGTGTTCTAAACGATGCACAAACACAACACAAAGTAATGTATAGACTCTACGTTCATACTTCAATGCAATGTATAGACTTTGAGTGTGTTGACTTGTGTGTGTGTGCAATGTGTAGACCTGTGTGTGTGTGCATGATGATGTATAGACTCTGACTGCATGGAACACACAGACAATCTGATAAAGACAGTTTCATCAAAACATAAACAGTTGCCAATCAATCAAAACAAGCTATTGCCAATGAAGTAAAGCTTATTGTCAACATCATCAACACAGAGGAGTCACAACAATCTCCCCCTTTTTGATGATGGCAACACCCTATCATATAGAATAGCAGCATCTTGTCATACAGATGTATTTTTGATGAAAGACATGATTTGTTAGTCAGATTTGTCATGCAGATGCTATGAATGCATGCTAAGAAATGAAAACTAACTCCCTGCTCACAAGATCTCCCCCTTTGCCATAACATGATGCATACACTCCCCCCGGAATTCGTCAAACAGACAGTATATTCTCCCCCTTTGCCATCAACAAAGAGGAGGGAAAGAAATTACAAGGGAAGGAACAAGAGAAATCATCTGACTGGCATTCTGAACAAGTAGTTCAGGAATAAGCATTCTAAAGCACAGAGTCTTCAGTCATATGAATTTAGAAACTGCTTTCAGATAGAGTTCTGGTTTAAAGGTTATAGAATTTAGAGTTCATGCACTACAATCATTGGATAAGTTTTCTGTGCATGATAATAGCAATAAACCAAAATCACATTTGAGCATGCGAGATTCAGTTTCAAAAATATCTTACTTTCTTAGACTCGGTAATAATTGTTAGGAGATACCAGGTCATGTATTGAAATTAAACAGTTTGACATATCTGAATTTTCTTTTGAAGGAGCAGCATTTTCAATTTTATTTCATTAAGGGCATTCAGGTATCATTTATCTTTTTGCGTAAGGGTACACGTTTATCAGACGTCAGTACCCCTAGATACTCAACATAATGAACCATTCTGCTTATGATCAATTTCAATAAAGCTGATTTACACCTTTTTGTGTGAGGGGACACGTTTATCAGACGCCAGTTACCCCCAAGTACTCAGTGAAACCACCTTACTGTTTTGATCATTTATACAGAGATAACTGATACACCTCATGACTTAAGTATTGTCCATTTCTTTGATGGATCACTCAGTTTCTCAGTGCTCTACCAGTCATTGCTCTGCCAACATTATTTTTCAAATATTTTTCAAGATTTTCAACATTTTCTTAGCTATCCTTTATTTGTTTCAGAATAACTTGTTTAAGGACAATACACATACTTAGCCTTCTCTAACAGGATTTCAGGTGAGTTTTCAGATTTCAGATACAGTTAACTTTATCTGACATGTAATGAAATAGGGGTTGAGAGCTTTATCAATTATCAGCATTCTTATTTTCTGATTGCAATCTTTAAACTTTAAAATTTATAAAATTTAAACCATTAAGTCAGTATTTAAGTAATTAAAATTCTTATAAAGGAAGAAGTATGTTTTCTATTGCTTAAGAATTAGAACTGACTAACAGATTGCCATATTGTCAGACTCAACTCATCAGGGTCAAGGAATGAATGAATTCACGAGAGACAAGAATTTGAGTTGCAATGAAGTTGATACCCTCTCTGAATTACATACAACACTCCCCCTGTCTATATGCATGTAGTTATGATATGCATGTTATGCAATGAATATGTCATGAAGAATGTGAATGTGATGCATGCAAGGTTTGATCCATTATTCAACTGCCACAGAATTTTATTCAGACAAACAAGTTTAAAACGAGATATTCAAACCAACTGAATTCTATTCATCATGCTGAAATTTACACAAGCCAAGTTCTCCTCTAAGAAATTTGAACCTTTCATTCCCTAGTGGCTTAGTAAAGATATCAGCAATTTGTTTTTCAGTTTCAATGAAATTCAGTTCAATTTTTCTTTTTATTAATAGCATCTCTAAGAAAGTGGTGTTTGATCTCTATGTGCTTAGTCCTAGAATGATGAACATGATTTTTAGCTAAACATATGGCACTAGTATTATCACACAAAATTGGAATACATTCCAGTTTTATTTGATAATCAGCCAGTTGGTGCTTGATCCAAAGTACTTGGGCTGCACAGTTACCAGCTGCAACGTATTCAGCTTCATCTGTGGACAAAGCTACAATGTGTTGCTTCTTAGATGTCCAAGTTACTAGACAGCCACCAAGGAATTGACAGTAGCCACTAGTGCTCTTTCTCTCTACTCGACACCCAGCATAGTCTGCATCAGTGTAGGCTAGAAGTTCGAACTCACACTTGGTAGGATACCAAAGACCAAGCTCTTGGGTGCCTAGTAGATACCTAAAAATCTTTTTCACAGATTTAAGATGTGACTCTTTAGGATTAGCCTGAAATCTAGAGCATAAACACACTACAAACCGAATATCAGGCCTAGATGCTGTAAGATATAAAAGGGATCCGATCATACCTCTATATAGCTTTTGGTCCACTAGTTTACCTTGATGATCTTCACCTAAGCTGGTCGAGGTACCCATTGGAGCAGCTATTTCTTTGAGGCTGTCCATCTTGTATTTCTTCAGTAAATCCCTTATGTACTTGGACTGAGAGATGAAGGTTCCATCTTTTGACTGTGTCACATGCAGTCCAAGAAATAATTTGAGCTCGCCCATTGAGCTCATTTCAAACTCATTAGTCATAATCTGAGAAAACTCCTCACACAGTTTGGGGTTAGTTGACCCAAAAATAATGTCATCCACATAAATTTGAATAATAAGAATATCTGAATGACTTAACTTAGTGAACAAGGTTTGATCAACTACACCTCTTGTGAAGTTCTTATCTGTGAGGAATTTACTCAACCTGTCATACCAAACTCTAGGAGCTTGCTTAAGACCATAGAGAGCTTTACGAAGTTTATAAACATGATTGAGAAAGTCTAAACATTCAAAGCCAGGAGGCTACCTCACATAGACATCCTCACTGATTTCCCCATTCAGAAAAGTAGATTTTACATCCATCTGCTGAAGATTTATTCCTAGGGAACATGCATAAGTGAATAAAATTCTGATTGCTTCTAACCTGCCTACAGGGGCAAAAGACTCTTCAAAGTCTATTCCAAATTTCTGATTATACCCCTGAGCTACAAGTCTGGCCTTATTCTTAATCACATTCCCTGATTCATCAGTTTTATTCCTGAAGACCCATTTAGTCCCTATGACTGTCTCATGATCAAGAGGTGGGACCAAGTGCCACACCTTATTCCTGTCAAATTGATTGAGCTCCTCATGCATGGCATTAATCCAATGCACATCCTTGAGAGCACAGTCAATGGACTTGGGTTCTACATGTGAAACAAAAGCATATGCATTCAGTTCATTTTGAATTCTTAAATGGTCTCTAGTCCTAGGAGGGTCATGCAAATTGTCAATCACATTATCTACAGGATGATCTTTTAGATATCTAATGTTGACAATTGCATCATCATGATTTTCATTTACCTCCCCCTGAACCGTAGGCTCTTCTCCAATAAGCTCTTCATTTTCTTCCTCATCTTCGGATTTGTCTGCAGGATTCCCTTCTTTCAGAATATCACCATTGTCTTCATTCCTGCATTGACCAATATTAGTCTTTACCAAAGATTCATCAAAAATAATATGTGGAGATTCTTCAACAGATTTGGAATTCAGATTATACACTCTATATGCCCGGGTGTTTTCAGAATAACCAAGAAAAATTCCTGGTTCACCTTTAGGTTCAAATTTATCAAGGTCTCTTTTATCATTTATGTGAATAAAGCATTTGCAACCAAAAACCTTGAAATGAGCAATTGAAGGTTTCTTACCCTTTATGATTTCATATGGTATTTTCTGGGTAGAAGGTCTTACCATAGCTCTATTAATTATATAACAGGCAGTATTTACTGCTTCAGCCCAAAACTTCCTTGGCAGACCACCTTCAACTAAGAGTGTACGACCCATCTCCACCAGGGTTCTGTTTCTCCTCTCCACAACTCCATTCTGCTCGGGTGTTCTTGGTGAGGAGAACTTGTGATGAATTCCATTTGTCCTGCAGAAATCATCAAACTATGAGTTTTCAAATTCACCTCCATGATCAGTTAAAATATTTTCAATTTTCTGGTTTATTTTAAGACAGAACTCCTGAAATTCTATGAATGCATCACTTTTATGTGATAAGAAATATACCCAAGTGTACCTAGAGAAGTCATCTACCATGACAAACCCATACTTCCTCCCTGATAAGCTGACAGACCTGGTTGGCCCAAAAAGGTCTATGTGTATCAGCTCATAGGGTTTAGAAGATAGATTTTCTGTTCTAGATTTGAATGACTTCCTAGTTAACTTGGACTGAGAACATGCATCACAGAGTTTATTTTCTTTCTCAAAAGAAACTTTAGGAAGTCCTCTAACCATGCTGTGCTTATTCAATTTATGCAATACTGTGTAACTAGCATGGCCTAACCTACGATGCCATAAGAATGCTAAGTCCTCTCTGCTAGCAGTAAGGCATAGGTTAGAATGTTGTATATCATCTAAGTCTATCATGTAAGTATTATTTATTCTTTTACCAGAAAATTTAACAATTTCAGAATCAGGTTCAAAAACTTTACAGCATTAAGAGTCAAAAAGAACTTTATATCCTTTATCACATAGCTGGCTGATACTAAGTAAATTATATGCTAAACCTTCAACCAACATGACATCTTCAATGCAATAGGTAGTACACTTACCTACCATACCTGTCCCGACAATCTTACCCTTTGTGTTGCTACCAAAGGTGACAAGGCCTCCATGTTTCTCTGTCAGCATGCAGAACTTGGCCTTATCTCCTGTCATATGCCTGTAGCAGCCACTATCCAAGTACCACAGATTGTTCTTGGCTGCCAGGCATACCTGCACACACAATCATGTAGAGAATTTTGGAACCCAAGTCTGATTGGGCTCCTGAGCAGATGAAATGTAGTTAAAACATGAAAGCAAGCTTTTAGGAATCCACATTTGTTTAAAAGAATTCTGTTCAGTGGATTTTTCAGATTTCTTTTTGTTGTGTTTCTTCTTATTTGCACCAGCAGGATTATTTATAGATTTGTTGCTTCTGTGCCAGTGCCTTGGCCAGGGTGTATTCACGAAACTTTGGCCATAGTAATCTTTGGGCTGGCTGAAGAAATGTTGGTTCCTAGGTGTCCAATTGCCATACCCACCAACCTAATTTCTGGTGTAAGGTCTATAAGACTGTGTAGCCTGATGTCCATGACCTGTAAATCTGCCCTGAGTCCTTGTCCACCCTGACCTATTTGGATAGGTTGACTGTGCAGTGTAGTAGGACTGGGCTCTAGATTGGTAGAAATGGTTGGGTTGTGCTCTAAATGCATTCTGTCTCCCCTGCACCTTGGACCCTGCTGACCTATTCACAGGTGTGTATTGGGTCTTCTTCTGAGATGGTGGTGGTGGTGGAGACTTGGTGACCTTAACATGGGGTTTATGTGCATGTGTAGGCTGACCCCTAACCTGAGACTGAGCCTTAGAATTTGGCTTGGATATACCAGCTCTACTAGGCTCACTAATCTTTTGTTTGCCCTTCTCCTCAGCACTGGGCTTCTTCAGATTTACAGTTTTATTCACAGAAATTTTTGATTCATGTTAATCAGAGGTCCTTTCTCTTTTTGTGCTATAAATGAAATGGTCTTCATTCCAAAACTTTTTGTAGCACTAGAATTAAATCCAAGGCCCTCTCTCCTGAAATTTACTTTTGACCCTAACAATGCATTTAGGTTCTCTGAACCTTGGGTCATTTTCTCAATAGTTTTCAGCTTGTCCTCATTATCTTTCTGAATATCTTCAATGGATTTCTTCAGTTCGGTGTTCACACTTAGGACAGCTTCATATTTTTCATTCACAATTTTCATCTCACTCTCATATTCCTGCATTTTCAATTTCATTCATCAGTTTCTTTTTCTAACCTCTCATTATCTTCTTTAGAGGCTTTTAACTCATGCTTGATTTCTTCTATTTCAGAGCATGTGAGTTTCAACTTATTTTTCTCAGATTCAAGGCATGCAATTTTATCAATTAGAGTTGTGTCATTTTGCATGAAATTTATCTTTCTTCTTAGATGCCTATTTTCCTTTCTGATATCATCTGCTTTATCAGCTATTTCATGATAGGCATCTACCCAATCAGCAATAGTGAAATTATCGAATCGAGAGGATACCACATCTGAGTCTTCCACTCTGTCTTCAGAGCTTGTTGCCATAAGGTAAATGGGCTTTTCAGCTTCTCCCTCATTGTCTGAGCTGCTGCTGAAGGAGCCTTCGTCCTCATCACTCCAGGTACTCACCATGGCTTTTCCTTTAGTGTTCTTTCTCTTGGACTTATCCTTGTGCTTCTGGTTCTCTGGACAATCAGCTTTCAGATGGCTGGTCTTCCTGCATTAGTAACATGTATTAGTTTCAGTTTTCTTTGCAGGATTATATTTATACCTTGTATCCCGTCGGCCGCCACCATGGTTCCTTCGGCTGAATCGCCTTCCTTCTTTCCTGAGGAACCGCCTTAATTCCCTGGTGATAATTGCCATCTCATTACGTTCTATATCTTCTCCAGTCAGGCTCTCCTCGGATGATAATCCACTAGAGCTGGATCGGCTGGATTTGCTGGCACTAGCTTTCAGAGCAATTGGTTTCTTCTTCTTCTCAGCTTCCTCTATCTTTGGCAGATTTATTTCATACGCCATTAGCGAACCAATTAACTCATCTGCCCTGGTGTTGCGCAGATCCCTTGACTCTTCCATCATAGTAGCTTTGGTGTGCCAAACATGAGTCAGGGAACACAGAATCTTTCTTACTATATCATATTCTGTCTGTGTCTTCCCAAGACCTCTGAGACCGTTAGTAATGATTGTCAGTCGAGCGTACATCTCCTTGATGGTCTCGTTGGGCTTCATCTTGAAGGCTTCATACTCTGACACTAGGAAATTCACCTTCGTCTCTCTAACCTGAGAAGTCCCTTCATGGATAACTTCCAGTGCATCCCACATCTCCTTAGCTGAACTGCAAGCCGATACACGAGAAAATTCTGTGGGGTGCAGAGCGCACTGGATAGCATTTATTGCGCTCTAGTTCAGAGTGGACCTTCTGATATCTTCCTTGGTCCAGACATCCTCGTTAGGGGACAGCTCATAAGGTCCCTTACTGACTACCTTCCAAATCTCGTAGTCTTTCGCCCTCAAGAAGACTTGCATACGCTTCTTCCAGTATGCATAATTTGATCCATCAAAGAAAGGGGGCTTGGTGGTTGAGTGTCCTTCAACGATCATTCCTCTAGCATCCATCTATGCCTTTCCTCTTCGGGCGGTAAGTCCCTGTAGAAGAGTTAGGCTCTGATACCAACTGTTGTGTTAGATGGAAACACTCTGTCACCACGAAGTGTGGATCTAGAGGGGGGTGAATAGATCGATTGCCCAATTTAAAACCAATATAAGGCTCTAATGCAGAATTTATGCAGATCTACTAAATCACTAACTCGAGTGCTAGATCTGAGCAGAAACACAAAACGATCTAAGAATAGAATCAGCAAATGCAATCACACAGCAGATCAAGGTAATCACACAAACACTTGACACTCCATATTTTTAGGTGGTTCGGTCAGGAGACCTACGTCCACCCCACACTCAAACCAAGTGTGGCTTACTGCTGCGCAACATAGCTTGCGTCCGCTGGGCAATACAGCTTAGCCTACAACCGCTGAGCTTCAGAGCTTGCTGTCCGAGACCAAGTCTCGCCCGCTGAGGAGTTACAGCTTAACCTGTCCAGAGGCTACACCTCTGCAAACTTTCTGGGGAATACAGCTTACCCGTCCAGAGGCAAC
Source organism: Amorphophallus konjac (assembly GCA_022559845.1). Classification (NCBI taxonomy): domain Eukaryota; kingdom Viridiplantae; phylum Streptophyta; class Magnoliopsida; order Alismatales; family Araceae; genus Amorphophallus; species Amorphophallus konjac. The sequence continues at coordinate 79,073,713 of CM040126.1, forward strand.
ACCTCTGTAAATGCTGATTCACAGCTTGAAGACAAAAGTTCGAAAAACAAAAATAGAAACATACGAAAACAAGAAAGCCCAAAGGGGAATATAGCTCTCAATGAGCAAAACTCAGCTCTGGTATCTGAACCAAGAGTCTGAGTAATAACCTCTCAAATAAACTCTCTCAACTCATCTATCTCAATCTTCTCTTCTCTCTTTTTCTTCTTCTCTCTGGATCATGAATTTTCTTCTCTGCTCTCAGTGGCTCTCTGCTGCTTCGAGCTTCTCTGCTCTCTAGCCTTTTCTTCTCGATCGGCCTTCTTCTGAGGAAGAAGACTTCCTTTTATACCAGCAGCAGTTTGGATAGGGCGTGTGGCTTCCACATTTCCCGCCCAGAGCTTTTGCCAGATCTGAGGAATTTCGACCACATGGCAGCATCCTGGCTGGGCTGCATTCCACGTGTCACAATCTGGACACCTCGTCCATCCTTGGATCATGAGCCATGTCATCAATCTCTACAAAGAGTCCCTGTCAGACAATCGAACAGAGTTATCAGTTTAAGGTTGAAACCTTGTACAGACTATATGAAGATAGCGCTGAAGCATGTATAGACTTTGTGAATGCGAAACTATGCCATGTACAGACTTTATATATGCAACGCTAGAGCATGTATAGACTTCATATATGCAGTGCTATGGCATGTGCAGACTTCATATATGCAAGGTTGAGGTGTGTACATGCTTAGTGAATGCAACACTGAAGCATGTACAGACTTCACGTATGCAAGACTATGAACATTACAAATGGAAGTAGTGACATGCCAAATGAATATGCAGACTCAACGTGCATCATTGTGCGGACTTACTAAAATGATGTATGAGCACAGTAATACACAATGTGCAGACTTCGTGCAATGCATGAAGCAGTGTATAGACATGGAGTGCAATGTGCAACCAACGTACATACTTTGCAATGCCTAGTGTTAAAGCATGAGAGCACAATGCATCATGTACAGACTATGCGTTATGCAACCAGACGATGTCTAGACTTTGATAAATTGATGCACAACAAAAAAACGCCTCCTTCCTGGGCGTCAGTTTCAGAAGTGACGCCCCTTTTGATGGGCGTCAAATTTCAAGCATAATAGAATGTATAGACTTTCTACGGCATCAAGGCAACCATGATGATGTGCAGACTCAGTGTTTGTGCAGCTAGCCAATGTATAGACATTGCGATGTGAAGCACACAGGCTGTACAGACTTGTGCTAATGCTGCAAGTGGACAATGTACAGACTTTGGACATCCGTGCATGCTATGCGATGTACAGACTTGAATGCGTGCATGCAACACGATGTATAGACTTGCTCATGACTGTCTAGACTCTGCATGCGTGCTATATCAATGTGCAGACTTGCTGACAAAGCGTTGTGCAGACTCTGCGTGCCACAATGTGCAGACTTGCGAGTGTGTGACATGCACAAAGACGCTAAGTAAGACGGTCCAATGTATAGACTTCAAGTCCACTTGAGACGCTGAGTGAGACAGACCTCACAGGCTGTACAGACTTGAATGCATGCTTGCAACACGATGTATAGACATTGCCTGTGCGAGCAATGCAGCAATGTATAGACTTTGCCATGCCCAAGGCGATGTATAGACATGCTGGCAATGAGTGTACAGACTATGTATATGCGTAAGATGCTAAGTGAGACGGACGATGTATAGACATAGCCGATGCAGACTTAGTCCGATGTACAGACTTTGCAATTGATGTACAAACTTGCTGGTCAAACAGATAAAAACTCTGTACAGACTTTAGCGTGCAGACAGGCCATTTGAATGTATAGACTTGTGTTCTAAACGATGCACAAACACAACACAAAGTAATGTATAGACTCTACGTGCATGCTTCAATACAATGTATAGACTTTGAGTGTGTTGACTTGTGTGTGTGTGCAATGTGTAGACCTGTGTGTGTGTGCATGATGATGTATAGACTCGGACTGCATGGAACACACAGACAATCTGATAAAGACAGTTTCATCAAAACATAAACAGTTGCCAATCAATCAAAACAAGCTATTGCCAATGAAGTAAAGCTTATTGTCAACATCATCAACACAGAGGAGTCACAACATAAATGAGATAATTGATTATGTCATAAAGGGAGATTTATTTCAACATCCACATGTTAAAAATTATTGCCAACGTAAGTTGGTGTAATAGTAACATGGGTGGAATAGGAAATTAGGTGGAATATAGAATTAAATTAGTAATAAAATAATCATGGGACTTGGCCTATAAATAGGGCTTGGATCTTCCCTACTCAAAGCATAACTCTATTGGAGAAGTACTAGTTGTAGAGATGAGAAAATATTGAAGTTGGAGGAGTGTTCAAAGTGTTCTTCGTTCTTATTCTTCTTTCTCTTCGATCTTCCACTAGGTAGGTATTCTCTCAGGCTAAACTCAAATTGATGCATGAATTAGATGTAGATGCATATCTACTTTGATTCTATACCATTTTTCCCAAATTTTGTTGAGTATTAAGAATGTTGTCCATACAACTTGACATAAGATTTTAACCAAGATTTTTAACCGCCGGAAGATCCATCTCGGATCACGGTGTCTTTCTAAGACCGTGTTCTGGATACGCGATCTCCGCCCCAATCGTGATGTCTTCAAGTTCTAATTGAACCAATATATCATCTAGCATGTTAAATATGTCATGTTAAGCTGCATATCATTCAAATTCACATACGATTAGGTTAAGGATATGGAAGATAATAATTCTATTCCGTGAGCTTATATTTCCGTCCTAGTTTTTGTTACCCTCATGATATCTTTGATCTCTATGACTATATTATCTTTCTGGTATGTTAAATGGAATAGATATTATCTTTTAAAATTACATGGGCTTAGTTTCATGATCGTGATCAATATGAGTTTAACGATTTCCATATTATCGACTGTTGGATACGGACTGAATAGATCTAGAGGGGGGGGTGAATAGATCTTTCCCCCTTTTTGATAATTTACTGACTATCGACCAGATGAGCTACTGGTAATTAATGAATCATAGAACTAATGCGGATAGTAAAGATGCAAGCATACGTATAGGAAATCAAACACACACAAGCACACCACAAGAGAGGATTTTTAAGGTGGTTCAGTCTCTTCCTGAGACTTACATCCACCCCTTGCTTAACTCAAGCAAGGCTTCACTATGAGAATCTCTGATCTCAACCAAAACACAGCTGACACACAGCTTGTACCTGCTGACACACAGCTTGACTCTGCTGCCACACAGCTTGACTCTGCTGCCTCACAGCTTGACAATAATTGTAATCAGAAATGAAAAGATGATAAGAACAGGTGATGAAAGACAGGACTGAATATTGGCGTGTGTAGAAGAATAGGTGTTCAGCCTGGGACTTGATCACGCTTATGAAGAAGCCTAGACTCCCTGTTGATCTTCCAGTCAGTTGCCTTTGATTGTTCTGCTGCTGGAGATCGCACAGTCTTGAGCTAAGTCTTCCTTCTGCAGCAACGAGATTGCCTTTAACCTTTTTGCAGATTTTTGATTGGTGGAGAGCTCCTTTTTCCTCTTCTGTGTATATCTTCCTTGGCTTCTATTTCGTGCTCTCTCTCTGCTCCCTTGTTCGTGATGTTTTCTTTTTGTTTTTCATACAGCCCTTTTATCAAGAGTAAAACTCTTCCCGCTCAATTTTCAGATCGAGCGCCAATCTGCTAGAAAACAGGGATCGGTTTAAATCCAATCGTTAGAACGAGTTTGACCACTTCTAACCAAGATTGTTTCCTTGATTCCCGTGCGGAATCTTATCTCCTGAGCAGCCCAACAACCTGCAACAACCATTTGCAGGTTTTAAGGAACCAAAACAGAATTCGGTTAGAGTTCGGTTTTGGACGATATATAAACCCGTGGTCGACCATGACCCTGTCGCTGGTCGACAATGGGCAGTCCCCAGACGGCCGGTTCTTCTGGCTGAAACTCACGTCGCCCGTTGGTCGACCACAGCCTGGTCGCTGGTCGACAGGGGGCAGTTTCCAGATGGCCAGCAGTTCTGTCTGTTGCTTCTGTCTTTTCTGTGGTCGACCAGAGGTGGGGCTTTGGTCGACAGCCAAGGTGCTTCCAGAAGACAGATGATCTGATGCTTTTCTGGTTGAGTTCGTTGGTCGACCATAACCACTTCCCTGGTCGACAAGCGGCCTTTGACACTTCTTCTGATTTGTTGATTCCACTTGGATTTCAGTGGACCTGAAATTACTTAACTTATCAGAAGTAAATTGAACTATCAGATTTATATTGAGTTGATCAGAAACATTGTTTGTCATCATCAAATAGTCATGAGTCCAATACTTTGAAGGAATAATCAAACCACTTGTATTTGTTATGAAACAAGATAGAACTTGATTAATCAAACATATCCTATTGTCATCATCAAAACCAAGGGATGCACAACATTCTCCCCCTTTTTGATGATGACAACCATGAGTCATTGTGACAAACAACAGATTATAAAATTCATTTGATATTGCATGCAAGGCTATCATAGCACAGATTTCATTCAGACAATTCGTTTGATGTGTCTTTCAAAAAACAAAAGCACTAATTACATGAGAGACTCAAAAAAGGATAAAGACACTGAGGACACGTAGACAAAGTAAACTTGACATCTAGACACACATCTAGGCAAAGTAAACTTGACATCTAGACACACATCTATCTAGACACACATCTAGGCACACAATGACACATAAGCACAATGACACATAAGCTTCTCTCTCCCCCTTTGTTAACAGCAAAAATGGGATCATTTAAACAATCCTTCTGAGGAGGATGAGGAGGTCTCTGGCTTCACGTTCTCTTCCATGCGATCCAGCTTGTCAACAATGTGGGCATAGGAGAGCCTGAGCTTCTGGATCTCTGAGATAGTATCCTTGTGATACTTCTCATTCTGTTAGGTTGTGATCTCGATACGGATTCCCATCTGATCGGACACTTCACCGAGGGTCCTTACTAGTCTGTTGAACCGAGAACTAGCCTGGTCAGAGTGTTCCTTCTGCTTGATGAACCTGGCCTCCATCTGTTGTTCCAGCCGTTGGACTTTCTGCTCCAAGCGTCCAGTGGCAGCATTGACATTCACTTGAAATGATTGGAGTTGGGTGGTGAGAGAAGATAACTGAGATGCCATCTGGAGGAGCACGCCATGAGAGTCAGGGTGGGAGGTAAATGCTGGTGGTGGAGCAGAAGTAGAGGGAGGAGAGGTAGGTGGTACTTGTGTGGGTTGAGCAGAATGGGATGGAGCTTGGGTAGTTGGAGCAGATGGGAATTGAGCTGGAGGGGCAGCAGTGCCTGGCTGCCAGAGCACTAGTGAAAGGGACGATGGTGGATGGGCAGCAGTGGTGGTAGTAGGTGTAGCTTGAGGCACCATTGGTGACGGTGTGACAGCAGGGCTAACCTGTATAGGTGAATGAGGTGGAGAAGAGGGTGGCACTGGATCCTTTGCTTTGCCCTTGGAAGGGAGAGTGCGCTGAACATGGTCTCCGACCTTCTTAAATCCCAAGAAAGTGGTCACGAAGTGAAAATTGTAGACGTGCCATTTGGGAATGACAATGCTTGGGCTGTGAGGAGAAGGTATGTTGGCTGCTTTCAGAATGGAAGTGATATGGGCAGCAAAAGGAAGAGAATTCAGGGGATAATGTAGGATGCTTCTGAGGGAATTCAAAAGGAGTGTGGGTAGGCGAATAGGCTGGCGAGTGATGAGGCCATGGAGTATAAACAGATGGAGGCGCTTGGGAGACATTGTGAAGGGAAGCGAGATAGAGGCGAGAGAGAGGCGAGAAAAGAAATCTGGAGAAGATGAAGTTGGGAGAGGGCTAGAGCTGCGGATGGGAGAATTTCAGGGACCCAGCCGAGACAATTTATAGGGTAGGGCATTAGGGCTGGCCCTTAATTTTTAGGGCAGTGAACCATCGCGATGCAAAGAACGAGCGGTCACGATTAATCAGCATAACTCATATTTTGGGTAGATGAAGTGTACCCCCTTTCTTTAATAAGACATTTAAGTAACCTTTCCTCCCTTTCTCAAAGACCACCTTGTGACAAATTCGAGTGGGTCTTGTGGTTCAAAGAATTTGAAAGTATTGCCCCAATAAATTGACTCCCCATATCCACTTTCTTACTCACGGCTCCTTAAACTTATAATATGGTTCATGAGATAATTGTACTAGCTGAACAAGCTGAACAGTGTTTTATGCTTTTATTTGCATATAGTGCATTAGGTCAACCATTTTTGCTGCCTTTTCGTTTTGAAATATTTAAGAGCTGTGGTCAGGTTTATCACATGCTTTTCCACACGAGGAGACACGCTTTTTACACGCCAGAAACCCCGGCTACTTAGCATGCCTAACCATTCCACTTTTAACTGGGACACACTTTTTATCCGTGAGGATATACGTTTATCAGACGCCAATATCCCCAGTTACTCAGGATGCCCAATTAATAATTTTGAGAGTGGCAGAGGTAGATTGAGTCTTCATGACATACATGTCTCCCACTTAATTTTTCAGCCAATTTTGCTTTGTGATAGAGAACAGTAGTTTCTCAGAGCTCAGTCCATTGCTCTACCAAGAAGGCAGAATTATGGCGTATTCCATATACATTCATGCTATAGCTGCGTTTATTTTCACTGTCCAACACAGACACAGATAGAGAAACAGTCTCATTACTAGAAACATAAGTTCTCAATAGTCTTGAGTCAGAGTCATAGATATGGTTTGAATTTATTGCAGTAGTACTGGTCAAAATCTCATTACTACACTTAACCTTTACTCTCATTGATGACTTTGGTGATTTTCTTGTAAGATATGGTTAGGTTGTTCAATGATTTATTAAGGAATGAGTTTACACTTTTTACTCCCCCTCAATTTGTGAGTCCTTGCTGAAGATAGAAAACAATAAGTTGACCACAAAGAGATATTGAGACACAAGGAATGGGAAGTGAATGAGGATGAGTGAGTAAAGCAAAACTGAGCTCAGAGTCCAAAAAGTTCAGAAGATTTCCCACCAAAGCCAGCAGCCTGACTAGATCTAATTTCCCTTTTTCAGGTCCTTTGTCGACCATGGAGTGGCCTGTGGTCGACCTCTGTGTTGTCACAGAACCTGCCTGTTGAGAAGACTGCGTTCTGACAAACCTGTTGTCGACCATTGGATCGCCTGTGGTCGACAGCTGCGAATTCCCAGAGCTAACTATTTCCTGTCCTGATGCCTTGGTCGACCAGCGCCTTGTCTGTGGTTGACCATGGGAAGTAATCCGTAGATAAACCAGAGTTCCTCAGAGCTTGTTGAAATAGCACCCGACACTATAACCTCCAAAATCAGGACTTATCTAGTACTTAAGACCTAGTTGACACAACGAAGAACAGAAGAGACAAAGACTGTACAGTGAACCCAAGAATATTATTATTTCAAGAATTTTCAGAGGAAATTCTACAAATTCCTAACTCCCTTCTTAGAGTTGAAAATCTGTCATTGTTAAGGGGTTTTGTGAAAATGTCTGCCAGTTGTTTTTCAGTTTCTACAAAATGAAGCATGAAATTTCCTTTGGAGACCTCATCTCTTAGAAAGTGATGACGGATCTCAATGTGTTTTGTCCTAGAGTGTTGAATGGGGTTTTTAGACAAATTAATAGCACTAGTGTTGTCACAGAAAATAGGTGCACATCCAAGATCTACATTGTAGTCTTGAAGTTGATGTTTTATCCACAAAACCTGTGTACCACAGCTCCCTACTGCGACATACTCAGCCTCAGCAGTGGAGAGTGCCACAGAATGCTGTTTTTTAGAAGCCCATGATATTAAACATCCACCTAATATTTGACAATAACCACTAGTACTCTTCCTATCAATTTTGCAACCAGCATAATCAGTATCTGAATATGAAATCAAGTCTAGTTTGCAGTAAGTAGGATACCATAAACCCAATTCTTGGGTACCGGCAAGGTAACGAAAGATACGCTTGACAGCCCCTAAATGTGAATCTCTAGGGCTAGATTGATATCTAGCACACATGCATACACTGAACTGAATGTCTGGCCTAGAGGCAGTTAAATATAGTAGGGATCCGATCATACCTCTGTATTTCTTGGCATCTACCATGTTACCTTTTACATCAGCCTCCAATGTTGCATTTGTCCCCATGGGTGACTCTATTGGTTTGCAGCTCTCCATGCCAAACTTTTTCAGCATCTCCTTTATGTACTTGGATTGATTTACGAAGTAGCCTTCTCTACATTGTAGAATCTGCAATCCAAGAAAGAACTGTAAATCACCCATTAAACTCATTTCAAACTCATTGGTCATTAGATTTGCAAATTCAGTACATAATGAAGCTTCAGTGGATCCAAACACAATATCATCCACATAGATTTGCACAATTAGTATATTCTTACCTTGGGTCTTGGAGAATAATGTTTGATCAATTTTACCTCTTGTGTAGCCCTTTTTGGTGAGGAATGAACTCAGTCTGTCGTACCATGCCCTAGGAGCCTGCTTTAAACCATACAAAGCCTTATGCAGTTTAAAGACATGATTAGGAAAATCATCATTTTCAAAACCAGGGGGTTGTTCCACAAAGACTTCTTCCTTTATAATGCCATTTAGAAAGACACTTTTTACATCCATTTGCTGCAATTTAATTCCATGGGACGCCGCAAATGCTAACAATATTCTAATGGCTTCTAACCTTGCAACTGGAGCATATGATTCTTCAAAATCAACTCCAAATTCTTGGTTATACCCCTTAGCCACCAACCGAGCCTTGTTCCTCATAACAACTCCTTCTTCATTAAGCTTATTTTTATAAACCCATTTGGTTCCAATAACAGGATGAGATGAGGGTCTGGGAACAAGTTTCCAAACCTGATTTCTTTCAAATTGATTTAATTCTTCATGCATGGCATTTATCCAAGATTCATCTCTTAAAGCTTCCTCTACATTTTTAGGCTCAACTTGAGATACAAGGGCTAGCTGATCTAATTCATCAATTGTTTTAAGCTGAGATCTAGTTTTCCTCGGTTCATTAATTCCTCCAATGATGTTATCTAGAGGATGATCTCTGAGAAATCTCAGATTTTCAGAATTGTTACCTGGGATGATCTCTCCTTCGGGTTGATCATTGGAATCACCTTGCTTTGGTTCTGCTTCAGTCTCCATTGGTTCCTCTTTGCCTTCCAGAAATTCCCCATCTTCATCTTTGCCTACCTGTCCAGTTTTGTCAAAGTCATTATTTTCATCAAATGTGATATGTGGGGATTCTTCAACTAGCTGATCTTTGGTGTTGTAGACTCTATAGGCTCTTGATCGGTCAGAGTATCCCAAGAAGATTCCTGGGTCACTCTTTGGTTCAAATTTGTCCAATGATCTCTTGTCATTGTTATGAATAAAACACCTTACACCGAAGATCCTAAAATGAGCTAGAGATGGCTTCTTACCTTTGAACACCTCATATGGAGTTTTCGCACTAGATGGTCTTACCATTGCCCTGTTTACAATATAACATGCTGTATTGACCGCCTCAGCCCAAAATCTTCTTGGAAGATTGGCTTCAACTAACAGGGTTCTGGCCATTTCAACAAGTGTGCGATTCCTTCTTTCCACCACTCCATTTTGCTCTGGCGTCCTTGGTGAGGAGAACCTGTGATTTATTCCTTTGTTCCTGCAGAATTCATCAAACTCGGAATTTTCAAATTCTCCCCCATGATCAGATATTATTGAACACACTTTGGACTTACCATCCTACTTCATTCTTCTGTAAAAATCCTGAAATTCATGAAAGGCATCGTTTTTATGTGATAAAAACATTACCCATGTGAATCTAGAGAAATCATCAACTAGTACATAACCGTACCTCTTACCACTAAGACTAGCAGTTCTTGTTGGGCCAAAAAGGTCCATGTGCACAAGTTCTAGTGGTCTAGAAGATTGACTTTCAGTTCTACCTTTGAATGATTTTCTTGTTTGCTTACCTTGGGTACATGATTCACATACTTTGACATTTTGAGCAAACGAAATTTCAGGTAAACCAGAAACCATTTTATTCTTAACCAATTTGTGCAGCACCCTGTAGCTAACATGTCCTAGCCTTCGGTGCCACAACCAAGTCAGGTCCTCCTTCTTGGCGGTGAGGCACAAGTTGGAGTGGGCTGGATCATCCAAGTCTATCATGTAGACATTATTTACTCTCTTGCCCATAAACTTAACTTTAGCCGAATTTGGTTCAAGAATTTTACAGATCTTAGAATCAAAGACTACTTGATGGCCTTTGTCGCATAGCTGACTGATGCTTAGAAGATTATATTCCAGGCCATCCACTAGCAGTACATCTTCAATGCAATTTGTAGATGTCTTACCTACCTTACCTTTCCCAATGATCTTGCCTTTGTTATTTCCTCCAAATGTCACATGTCCTCCATCTTTTGAGTTTAGCTCGGAGAATTTTGCCTTATCCCCTGTCATATGTCTTGAGCAGCCACTATCTAAGTACCACTTGTTGTGTATAGCTGCCAGACACACCTGCATCACAAGTTACACAGAAATTTTTGGACCCCAATGGTACCCGGGTCCAAGATAGCTTGTGAAATTATGAAATTGCTGCAGTAATCCTTTGGGAACCCAGATTCTGTTAGAGCAGTGTAAATTTTTATTTCTGAACTTGTTCAGATTGGGTTGCTTTTGTTCTAAAGCTTCTTTAATCTGAGTCCACCTTTGTGTATTCAAGTTTTCATTTTGTTTTACCCGAGAAAACCTGTGATTTCTGTTTGCTTGTCTGGCCATGGTCGACTTTTGGTGTGTCTGTGGTCGACCATCGCGTCTCCAGAACTCAGCGTCTGTTCTGGCAGCACCTCTGGTCGACATCTGGTGTACCTGTGGTCGACCACTGCTTCTCCAGTAACCAGCGCCTGTTCTGGCAGATCCTCTGGTCGACAGATGAAGGGTCTGTTGTCGACCAGCATGTTTCCAGACACCTGGTTTTACAGGTTTGTATTCGTTAATATTATTTCAAGTTTTATCTGTCTGATTTCTTTTGTAAATTTGCTGATTCTGCCTTATGTGGCCATTATTATTAGAGTGATTTGGATTTGTCCCTTTTCCTTCAGATTTCCTCTCTTTTGGATTGACATTAATCTGGTTAGAGGAGCTGGCTTCATTATTTCTTTCGTCTTGATACAAATTTATCAAGGGGCCTTTTCCTTTAGGTTCAGCAAGTTTACTTTGAGTTCTTATTTGAAATTCTTTCTTAGCTGTTGGATTATACCCTAACCCTTCTTTTTGAAAGTTTACTTTTATTCCTAAGACGGCATTTAAGTTGTCTTGGCCCTTGGTCATTTTTTCCAAAGCTTCCTGTTTATCTTCCAATTCACCTTGGATTCTTTCTATCTCTTTTAGAAGCTTACTGTTTTCTTCCTTAATGGAGTTGTTCTTTTCTTCAGTTTGCTTTGTTTTCTGTTCGCATTCCTGAGCTCTTAGTTTTAACTCATCAATGTCATTTTTTAGCATTTCATTCTCTTCGGACATTCTCTTGTGGTTTTCTTCATCTAAGTCCATTTGATTCAGCTTGTTTTTCAGTGACTTGATTTCCATTTCTAGTTCAGTTTTGTTATCCATTGAATTGCTGTCTTTATTCAGTTGACTGATCTTCTTCTTCAAATGTTTATTTTCCTTTCTTATTCTTTCATAAGTATCAAGCAATTCTGAATATACTGCTTCCCAATCCGAACTAGAGAAGTCTTGAAATGGGGAACTTACCTCAAGATCACTGTTGTCTCCTTTGGCCATCAGACAGAGCTTTCCTTCTTCTTCCTCGGAAGTTGTTTCCTCTTCACTGCTCTCTTCCTCCTCACTCCAAGTGCTAATCATCGCCTTGGGTTTCTTGCCTTTCCACTTGAAGCTTGATTTCTTAGGAGCTTCTGGACATTCAGCCTTCATATGTCCAGGCTGCCTGCAATTGTAGCAAATGAGTTTGTTAGAAGAAGCCTTATGTTTATCAGATTTAAACTGGGATGACTTCCTTACCATGCCCTTTGGATTTCTGAATCCTTTACCTTCCTTCCGCAGGAATTTTTTAAATTTTCTTGTAAGCATAGCTAGCTCACCAGATTCTTCACCTGAGCTAGATGAGTCATCATTGTCAGACACCTCAGAGGTGCTTGTCTTAGTCTTTAGGGCAAGTTGCTTCTTTTTCTTGCCCTCATCTTCCTTTCTCTTCAGATTGACCTCATAGGCCATCAGGGATCCTACTAACTCATCCACTGTCATTGTTGTAAGATCCTTTGAGTCCTCAATGACTGTGGCCTTGGTATGCCACATCGATGTGAGAGACCTTAAAATCTTCCTCACTAATTCCTGCTCTTTGTATGTCTTCCCTAAGCTCTTCAAGCCATTAGTCAATTGTACTAATCTGGCATACATCTCAGAAATACTTTCATCATTTTTCATCCTAAACATTTCATATTCTGAGACTAGCATATTTGCTTTTGTCTCTCTTACCTCGGAAGTACCTTCGTAGATTACCTTTAGACGATCCCACATTTCTTTGGCTGTTGCGCATTGGGAAACTCTTGAGAATTCTGTGGGGTGTAGTGAGCACTGCATCACGTTCATGGCTCCCCAGTTGACAGTTGATTTCCTGACCTGTTCTCTGGTCCAGGTTTCTTCATCTTCCGGTAGCTCAAAAGGTCCGCGGCTCACTACCCTCCACATCTCGTGGTCTTGCGCACGTAAGAACACCTGCATACGATTTTTCCAATAAGAATAATCAGTTCCATCAAAATATGGAGGTCTAGTTACAGAGTGCCCCTCAGCTATGAGGCTTTTAGAGTTCAGTCCGCCCGGTCTCTCCTGGTTGTTAGACCACATTTTTGGAGAACTTGGCTCTGATACCACGTGTTGGATACGGACTGAATAGATCTAGAGGGGGGGGTGAATAGATCTTTCCCCCTTTTTAATAATTTACTGACTATCGACCAGATGAGCTACTGGTAATTAATGAATCATAGAACTAATGCGGATAGTAAAGATGCAAGCATACGTATAGGAAATCAAACACACACAAGCACACCACAAGAGAGGATTTTTAAGGTGGTTCAGTCTCTTCCTGAGACTTACATCCACCCCTTGCTTAACTCAAGCAAGGCTTCACTATGAGAATCTCTGATCTCAACCAAAACACAGCTGACACACAGCTTGTACCTGCTGACACACAGCTTGACTCTGCTGCCACACAGCTTGACTCTGCTGCCTCACAGCTTGACAATAATTGTAATCAGAAATGAAAAGATGATAAGAACAGGTGATGAAAGACAGGACTGAATATTGGCGTGTGTAGAAGAATAGGTGTTCAGCCTGGGACTTGATCACGCTTATGAAGAAGCCTAGACTCCCTGTTGATCTTCCAGTCAGTTGCCTTTGACTGTTCTGCTGCTGGAGATCGCACAGTCTTGAGCTAAGTCTTCCTTCTGCAGCAACGAGATTGCCTTTAACCTTTCTGCAGATTTTTGATTGGTGGAGAGCTCCTTTTTCCTCTTCTGTGTATATCTTCCTTGGCTTCTATTTCGTGCTCTCTCTCTGCTCCCTTGTTCGTGATGTTTTCTTTTTGTTTTTCATACAGCCCTTTTATCAAGAGTAAAACTCTTCCCGCTCAATTTTCAGATCGAGCGCCAATCTGCTAGAAAACAGGGATCGGTTTAAATCCAATCGTTAGAACGAGTTTGACCACTTCTAAGCAAGATTGTTTCCTTGATTCCCGTGCAGAATCTTATCTCCTGAGCAGCCCAACAACCTGCAACAACCATTTACAGGTTTTAAGGAACCAAAACAGAATTCGGTTAGAGTTCGGTTTTGGACGATATATAAACCCGTGGTCGACCATGACCCTGTCGCTGGTCGACAATGGGCAGTCCCCAGACGGCCGGTTCTTCTGGCTGAAACTCACGTCGCCCGTTGGTCGACCACAGCCTGGTCGCTGGTCGACAGGGGGCAGTTTCCAGATGGCCAGCAGTTCTGTCTGTTGCTTCTGTCTTTTCTGTGGTCGACCAGAGGTGGGGCTTTGGTCGACAGCCAAGGTGCTTCCAGAAGACAGATGATCTGATGCTTTTCTGGTTGAGTTCGTTGGTCGACCATAACCACTTCCCTGGTCGACAAGCGGCCTTTGACACTTCTTCTGATTTGTTGATTCCACTTGGATTTCAGTGGACCTGAAATTACTTAACTTATCAGAAGTAAATTGAACTATCAGATTTATATTGAGTTGATCAGAAACATTGTTTGTCATCATCAAATAGTCATGAGTCCAATACTTTGAAGGAACAATCAAACCACTTGTATTTGTTATGAAACAAGATAGAACTTGATTAATCAAACATATCCTATTGTCATCATCAAAACCAAGGGATGCACAACATCGACAAGTCGCGTGGTTCGCTAGATTTCCAAAGAAGAACGGTGTCTAAGGAAAGAGGTCCACGGGCAAACGCTTTAAGTGGATAAGTTGTTACTTAATTAGGTCCTCATGAATACGAGAGGGAGCCTCCCACTGTCCCACCTCTAACCTAGCCCTGAATCTTCAGTTTTCTAGTTAAGCTCCGACTGCGAAAAATGGGATAGAATTTTCGCTAGAATTGTTCCTCATTTCCAACAAGTCGTGTAATTAGCAAGATTCCCAAGGAAAAATGGTGTCTAAGGAAAGAGGTCAATGAGCAAACGCTTTAAGTGGATAAGTGATTTCCTAATTAGGATCTCGCGAATGCGAGGGGAGCCTCCCACTGTCCCACCTCTTACCTAGCTGTAATTCCTCAATTTTCTAGCTAAACATTGGACTGTGAAAAACTTGATCTAAACCCATTTTACGAGATTTTACGTAAGGGTTGATTATGCCTTGTCTGACAATCCAATCTTTTATCGACTTAATGTTGTTAAACCTGATGCCTTAAATCCTTTTCGAACTTCTCTTTCAACTACTTGTAATTCTTGTACTACTCATACCTCAAATGATAAATTTTGCTAGATCTGTACTTTATTTAGTAACCTTTACCTTGAAATTCTTTGGCCATACATATTATGTGGATGTCTAAATATACTTGAGATCTATGATCCATAACCCCAATGTCTGGCGTTAATGGGGCCCGGTCAGGTCTTGGGGGGAGCGCCCGAAAGTACTTGTGCCCATGGGAGTTGAATGACCTGGTGTGGCATTGCACCGAAGTGCTTGACTTGCTAGATTGATTTATGGCATTCAACAGTTCGTGAATTACTTGAAGTACTTGAACTATGTGAAATACTTGACTTGTACATACTTGCATGAAATGGCCAATTCCATAGTAATGCTTTCTACATGATCGTCCTCTACTTGAGCTTTACTCTTGATATCTTGTCTACTTGCGATTCCATTCTTTACTCTCTCTCGTATTCATGTTCCATGTTTTATTTACGTTTCTTGGCATAGCACAGTAACTTTATCCAAAAATGGTAATTACTTTATGTTGCCATATATAGAGATATAAATCCTATTGAGCGTTTCGCTCACCCTACGTTTTCGGTTAACATTGCAGGTAGTTCCGACGATGAACCCCAAACACATGGGGATAGGCAAGAGTGAAACGAGGGATCAAGTTCATCCTAGTTATCCAGGTTTATGAGTGTTTCTCTTGCTAGTGTTATGTACTTGGAAGTTGTATTATGCCTCTTAAGGCTTAATGTTGTTGTAAAATTTTATTTCAATGAAATAAAAGTATCCGCTTTTCATTATCTCTCTTTGTGGTTGGATCCTATTATACATGCTCTGATCGACACGAGTGTTACGACTCGTCGCGCCTCGATATTCCACGTCAGGGCATGACAGAAATAATCACCTTCTCGACAGTAGACCTGACTGGAGTAACCACCCCCCCACACCGACGCATTAGTCATTTCCACTACCATTAATCATTGTAATGTGCGTCGTATCTTAGTTAATAATGGGAGTGGCCCTGACATTTTCTCGTACGACTATCTACTTATTATGGGCGTGGATTCTTCTCACATCTCTCCCCACACCCCCCTGTTCGGGTTCTCCAAGTCAACTATTTATCTCGAGGGCCAGATCTCCCTACTAATATCTCTTGGCACCACCGCATGCCAAGTTACTTTCATGGCCGACTTCACAGTCATCAGAGGGATAGCAAGGTACAACACCATAATCAACTAGGGGATCTTGGGAATTATCAAAGGAGTACCCTCCTCGTACCATAAGAGGAGTACCCTTCTTGTACCACCAGAAACTGAAGTTACCCACTCCCCTGGGAGTGGGGGAGGTCAGGTGAGACTAGGGGGAATCTTGAGGATGTTAGTTAATCTCCACCCTGGAGAGATCAACCGAGCAAGGCCCGCCTGAGAAGAAGCTATGTGAAGACGAGCCTGGACCCGCAAAGGGGTCCCCACTGAGGATCTATTTCTTATCTAGATTGGCGAGGACCTGACCGTGTGCTCCATATCATCTCCCTCTTGTCCGAGGAAGAATGAGCTTCATACCAATAGTTCCTAGAAGTCAACCAGGATGTGTTCGCCTAGTCCAAAGATAAGCTCCCCAACATTCCCCCTGAGGTGGTGACCCACTGGCTCAAGTTGGACCCGAGGTGCAGCTCGGTACAACAACAAAGGCACCGCAGCAAGCCCAAGTGACAAACCATCATCTGGGAATAAGTGAGCTAGAAGCTGCACTCTGGACTACTACGGCCCACTTAGTTTCCAGAATGGATCTCCAATGTCATCCTCATTCCCAAGAATAATGGGAAGTGGCATATGTGCGGCAACCCCTAAGGACTACTTCCCCATGCCGTGTATTGACCAGCTGGTTGACGCCATGACCGACCACGAGATGCTGACCTTCCTGGCTGTGTATTTATGATATCATCAGATCAACATGCACATATCTGACCAAGACAAACTTACATTCATCATTGACCAAGGGCTCTATTGCTACACGAGGATGCCCTTTATTTTTAAGAATGTAGGGGCTACGTACCTACACCTGATCAACCACATGTTTGACTCCCAGATCGGCCACAACATGGAGGTCTACATCGATGACATGTTTGTCAAGAGTCTCCGCATAGTTGACCACCTAGAAGACCTCGCAAAGATGCTCGCCACCCTACGGAGACACCACATGATGTAGAACCCGTGCAAATGAACGTTCGAGATCCACTCCGGCAAATTTCTTGGCTTCCTTATGATCCATCGAGGAATAGAGGCCAACCTGAAGTAGATCAAGGCCATCCTAGAGATGAAGTGACCTGAGCAGATACGTGACATCTAGTGTCCTACTGGTCACATCAGTGCTCTCAGTCGCTTTCTCTCCAGGGCCACTGAACGGTGTCTGCCATTCTTCAAGCTGATCAGACAGGCACACGACATGCTGGAGAAGAAGGGGTGTGTCGATTGGAAACCAGAGTGCGTGGAAGCCTTTGATGAACTCAAAAGGTACTTAGCCTCTCCTCCCATCCTCACCAAGCCCCTTCCTAATGAGAAGCTCCTACTCTACCATTCTGTGACATCGAGCACGCTGAGTGCCATGCTCGCTTGGGAAGATGGTGGAGTAATAAGACTCATGTATTACATCAGTAAGCATTCCAGGGAGCAGAATTCTGGTAGTCTCAGGCCGAGAAGTTTGCTCTCACCCTAATAACAGCCGCACACAAGCTGCGACCTTACTTCCTCTCCCACGTCATTGACATGACCAACCTTGCGCCCAGTGCTCCAAAACCCTGACGCCACGGGGAAGCTGGTCTAGTGGGTTGTTGAGCTCGGAGAGTTTGATATCCGCTTTCACCTGAGGACGGCCATCAAAGCCCAAGCATTGGCAGAATTCATTGCTGAGTGTACATTCCCTGACGAAGGAGACAGTGCCTCACCCATGAAGCCCATCTGGGAGCTCTATGTGGACGGGTCACCGTGCTCGAGCCGAGCTGACGTGGTCCTCTCCTCCCTTGAGGGAATCGAGCTCCAGTATGCATTACGCTTCAACTTCCCAGCCACCAACAATGTATTCGAGTATGAAGCCCTCATCTCTGGCATCAACATGGCCAAGCACTTGGGACCCCTCCACCTTCGAGCCTTCAGCGACTCCCTTCTGGTTACCAACCAAGTCAAGGGGGAGTACGAGGCCAGGAAATCGGCCATGTCCAGCTATCTCTTGTCTCACCTTGCCTCATCCACCACATTGACCTGCTCTCGGTCAATTTTGGTCGAGGAACTCCAGTGGCCCAACATCGGGGGGATCGAGCCGCGGGTTAATGCTATCGACCACGAGTTGTGTGTTGACACCCGTTTTTGGCCCATAAGTCACGTTATTTCTCTTATTTATCTCCGTGATGCCCTGAATTAACCATTTTTTTGGGGCCTTCTTTGAGCCTATCACAAGCCCATTTCTTCACCCATTTTTCAAGCCCATTTAGCCTTGGAAGCTTCTACCTTCGATTCCCCAACTTTCGGGATCGTTTCGGGTCGATTCGGAGCTCAAACGGGCGTCTGGGAGACAATTGCACGAAATCCCTCTTGATGCCAAATGGTCGACCGACCGACCGTTTGCTGGGCAAGAGTCCAGCTCGTGCTGGACTCTGCCCGTTTTCTGCTCACCGTGGCCTTCTTCTAGGGGTCATAACTTCTAGAATATTGCTCCAAATCAACCCCCATTTGTTTCTACCTCTAGCCCTTAGTATTATCTCGAGTTTGATCTATAGAACTCAAATTTTCATTGGCTATATCTCTCAGAATGGTTGACATAAGTTCTGGGTTTATGCATCCTAGTACAAGTCAAACTCCATTTTTCTGTGCGATGGGCCTACCTTCCAAGAGCCATAACTTCTAGAAACCTCCTCCAAATTGAGTCCCACTTGTTTCTATCTCTTGTTCTTAGTGTTATCTCAAGTTTGATCCATAGAAATCGATTTATCTTGGGCTATATCTCCGAGAATCATGGGATAAAGTTCAGGATTTCTGTAAACTCTATATAAACTGCCCAGTTCACAGTTGCGAAGGGGCGCTCTTTCTGGACGTGGGGCGAAGCCATGCTGCATCTCCAACTCACAACTTCGACCCCACCTTGAAGAGGGAAGTATTAGCTTTCCATTCCATCTTTCTGAGCTTAATTTGGTTGTCTATTCTTTTAGTTCTCTTCTCTTCAATTTCACAAATCATCACTGTTTTCTACACTTTCTGCTACACCTGCACTTTTGCACATTTTGCATCAACGATTTCTCCCTATTCTTTGCATCTTAATTCGTGATTTCAACTCTCATACATCCACAACACACACACACCTATCTTTTCCACCCTTTCACAGGGGTTAAAAACCTCCCCCGAGTGCGTTCTCCCTTAATCTTTACCCCTACTTTGTCACGGTGGGATTGATGCTACACTTATAGTTTCTAATGGGTTTTTCTTTTATGTTTTGGCTTTGTTTTACAGGAGAGCGTGATATGAACATGAGGCCCTCTTCTTCTAGCCGGCTGGAAGACGAGGAGGTTTGAATCCACATCGTTCCCCATACCCGTTTCTCAAGCGCGATCAACTCTTCATCTTTCCAAGGTACATGGCGCCATCCCTTCATCTCTTCAACTTTTTCTGCATTAAAATAATCCTAATATTGTCATCATTTTTGAATTTTCTGCATAAAGTCTGCAGGCAGGCATAGGGATAGGTTCACATGTATGTCTTTGCTTAATGATTTGATTGCCTTCCCGAGGTCAAATTGCCTTGTTCTTGGGCCCATTATGTATCCCTTTGTATTATCTTTCCATCCATATATTATTTGTATTATTTGGGTCACATTTGCATAGTTAAATATTGTCATCATTTTAGTATTTTGTGCATGAAATCTGCACCTAGGCACAG
Organism: Amorphophallus konjac; assembly: GCA_022559845.1. NCBI lineage: Eukaryota > Viridiplantae > Streptophyta > Magnoliopsida > Alismatales > Araceae > Amorphophallus > Amorphophallus konjac. Next base: position 79,093,642 of record CM040126.1, read on the forward strand.
GGACAGGTTCACAGGTACGTCTCTGCTCAGTGATTTAATTGACCTCCCGAGGTCGCACGACCTTGTTCTTGGGCCCATTGGATAGTCTTTTGTATTGTCTTTCCATCCATATTTTATTTACATTATTTGGGTCACGTTTGCATAGTCAAATCTTGTCTCCAATTTTGCATTTTGTGCATAAAATCTGCATGCAGGTTCAGGGGCAAATTCACAGGTACGTTTTGCATTGATGATTTCTTTGCCTTCCGGGTTCCGATTGTGTTGTTTCCTGGTCCTGCCTTGTTGTCCTTCGTATTGTCTTCGTTTCCATATATTGTTTGCACTCATATCATTGTGTTTGCATAATTAAATCTTATCTTCATTATTCACTTTTATGTTAGATTTTTACATGCACTCTGGTGCACATAGGGCCCTACATTGCATATCATAGTCGCATTCATCCTTGGTAAGTGATCCTCTCACCTCTATATTCCTTGGGGTCGACTAGGCGATCTTATCCGAGACCTCCATAAGCCCCCGCGAGCCATGGATTCCACACGGACGCCGGGCCGGTTGTACCTTCCACCCCTTAGGTTTGCATTTGCATACGTGTGAGGGAGTTAACCTTAGTCAACCCAAAGTTTGGACCTTATTCTCATAGGATTCCTATCTTGAGGGAATTATGTTTAATTCAAATCATTAAAAGGTCTATTAAAAACTTCTAAAATATTTCCCATCATATTCAACTTGTTTGACTTGGGTGAAAATTCTCACATTACATTGTTTGTGATTATTTGGGCTTGTCTAAGCCCATTAGTGGTGTTTGTGTTGCATTTCCATCATCATCCACATGTTTTGTTATTGATAGGCCCACTTAGGTCTGTCCATTTTGTGTGTCCATTGTCTAGTCCATCGTCCAGTCTGGCTTCCCTTGGTCTTTGCACTAGTGGGTCAGTCCCCTCTTGTTCTCAAACCCATTAAGCCATTGCTTCCCCACTTATATTCTCCTTGATATCATTGTATTACGTCTCCATTTGCCCTCGTGGAGCATCGTTCCAACCCATTGTATCATGCTTCTTCCGAATCTTCTTCTTATTCCCGCGTGGAATCCTCTTCCCACGTGGTCTCATCTTCCCGTGGTCTCTCTGACTCGTCTGAGGAACACGCTAATCTCATGGCCCATCTATCATGCCTTGTTCGCCAAATGGACCCGACCCAGGCCCAAAAACTCATTGCAAATCATCTTAATGGGCCTTCTTCACATAATGGGCCTTTCTATCTTCATGGGGCTCCTTCTTCTTCCCCTGCGGCTGGCCCAATTCCCAATAGCCAATTCGATCTTAATGGGCCTCATTCTTCTTCTACTTATGTTGCCAGCCCAATGGGTCCTTATGCTCATGCTCCTTCCAGGCCCATGCATCCTTCCACTCCTGGAATGGGCTTCTTTTCTCCTCAGTCTGGATCCTTTCATCCGACCCATTACCCTGCTCTTGGCCCTAATTCACAATCTCTTGCTCAAGCTGGTCCATACTCTTCTCGATCTCTCCCTACCCCGAAGATGATCTTTCAGACCCATCGTCAACTTGATGAACTCCAACGCCGAATTAATCTTAAGTCCTCCTCAAGTGTTCCGTTCGCATTTCAAGGTCTTCGACTACCGCCAACTTTTCAAATCTCTACATATCGCCGTTATAGTGGAGTCGGTGACCCGCATGTGCACTTAAAGGAGTTCGTTTATGAGTCAGCCTAGTTTCGACATGACAAACGCTTGATGGCTTATCTATTTGGTCTGTCTTTGGAAGGCCCAGCTCGAGATTGGTTCTTTTCTCTTCCGCAAGAGAAGATTATGAATTTCCAAGCCGTGCAAGAGAGATTTATTCAACAGTATCAAGACCAGGTCAGACCTAGATATTCTATGGTGGATCTGGCCTATGAAATGATGAAGCCCGAAGAGGATTTCTTGACTTTTGTTGACCGCTGGTGTCGCCTTGCCGCGTAGGTCCCAGGATACATTCCGGAGCCAGAGCAAATCAAGATGTTGATTTATAATGCAACGCCCGAGTATCGATTCATCTTAGCCCTCAACGACATCACCTCCTGGCAACAACTTTATAGCCGAGCCCGCTTCATCCACCAACAACTCCAAGATTCCCTTGAAACCAAGTCTTTTCCACCTTCTACATCTCCACACACCCCTCCATCTACATCTACCTCCACATATCAACCTTCACCTTCCACATACCAACCCTCCACGAGTCAGCCATACACCGCCACATATCAAACCTCCACGAGTCCTCTACGAGTCAGCCTTCCGCTTTCGCATCTCCGCCTATGTCTCCGCCCCCGGTCAAGGGAACACCACATCCCGAGCAGGTGGATGCTGTCTATATACACCCTCATCCCGCTCCACATATGCCTTCACCAAATTCCTCCGCCACTAGCCAAGCACTTTTGCCTATGCAACCCCCACTTTCGTCTCCGCGATCTCCACAACCGTCTCCACCACCTCATACCCCTCGACATCCACCTTGCCCGAAGCGGGCTCCTCCCTCTCCATTGCCAGAGTGCTTTACAGATATTTTCAGGGCTTTGATGGCCACTCATGCGTTGCCGCTCCCTCTAGTTGTGCCTTGTCGACCCGCAGTCAAGAATATGCTTTAATTCTGTGATTATCACCGCCAGCAGGGGCATTTGGTAGAGGATTGCCCCAAGTTCCGGGATTATGTTTATGACTTAGAAGACAAGAAGAGGATTGATTGGGCCGCTATCCATAAAGTCATTGTACATCTTCGCAGTAAGCAACAGCAACAAGAAGCACCGCCTAAGCAACCGTCTCCATTTCAAGGCCAGGGGTACCCCTGTGATCCCTCGTCTAGTGTTGCACCCACTCCTTCGTCTACCCCGTTACCTTCGCCATCTCCTACCCCATCTCCGCAACCTCCACAAACCCAAACCTCTGCTCAGGCCAGTGCCTCCCCTTCGTATCTCACCGCCACTACTACTATCCCCAATGCCGCTCGACATGTTTTGTCAACACGTCGACGTTGGGCCCCACGGCTTTCCACTTCCACTTCACCCTCTCCACCGTCTCCACCACCAACATTACCCCCATTGCCCGCATCAGCACCTCCATCTCCATTAACCTCATTACCCGCATCACCACCTCCACCATCTCCATTGCTTAAACCATCGCCACCACCTTCATCGCCTCCTCTCCCAAAGACCCTTATTCCATCACCTTCATCTTCGCCTGAGGCCTCTACGCCTCCTAAGCCTTTGCCTCCACTATCTGAGCCTTATACCTCCGCCACTTCTCCTACTTCCACCCCACGGAACGGGTGTGCACTACCTATGGTGCCCCTTGGGTCTGGTCCCCAGGGTGATAATGAGTCAAGTCAGGACAATTTGGTGCCGGTTATACACTTCAAGATTCAAGATTTGGTCTGCCGAATGCCAATCCGTGTCCTAATCTCTAGCTACTTCGGGGCCAATGAGCCTATGTTTCAAGGAGAAGTTGCTAAGAGGAGCTCCCTTGCATTAGTGCCAGTTTCTTCTCGAGCGAGACCGGTGGCAATTTCTTTGCTCGTCGGAGGTCTTATTATCGATGCTCTTATTACCCCTCGCTCTGTTGCTGTTCAGTTCACTGGCCAAGAAGGACTCTCTTCCCGTATTGTGCTAACGCATACGGCTGCCAAGTAAATTATGGATTCTATGTTCAAGGGGCAATTCACCGTATCTTCAGCATTCTCCAAGGACATTCTGTACATTCTATGCAACCACTCTCAGTTTATCAAACCGGCCACGTCAATGCCGTGTATTACTCTCCCTCAGTTTTATCCTTCTCTACTATCAAGGGAGTTATGCTTCAAGACTAATTTTCGAGTGAAGTTGTCGAATCTCATGCTGCTGGTGCCGAGTTACAAAACTCCATGGTTTTCTGATGCTCATCTATTCAAGGAGTTCACTGTTCAAGAATGTCCGCCTATGGTTAGCACTGGATGTCTAGGGGCAACCGCCCTAATGAAGCTGCATGTTCATAACCGGGCCAGGCCATCTGCCAGACGGGCCCGTTATTTGAGAAGATGTTACAAGATAAAAAGGCCAAAGGTCCGAGCCCGCGCCAAGCGGGTCCGTGTTCAAGAGATTTCGGCCAAAAAGAGGCGGCGACACATATTTAAGGACCGTCAGTTGTACACTCGGGGGGTCCACTTCTCCTTCTTCTTCTTCGTTCCATTCGTCATCTTTTCTCCTGCTTAGTTCCCACCCTTGGGTGGTGTACCTTCCTTATTCTAATCCTGTTTCTGTGATTCTCACTTCTCCTCCCGGGTCTGTGAACCGCTACTTTTCTTCTCTTCGTTCCGGGCCTCTAGGTTTTCCACATTCTCGTTATCCTAGGCCTCGGCCTATGCCCTCTCATCATCCCGATCTTGGGACATCTTCTAATTCTTCTCTTCCGGTATCTCTGGGTCCTTATACTTATTTCCCGACCTTGTCGGGTGGTCCTCATGCTCTTTCCCCGACCCTGTCGGGTGTCTATGATTTTTCTTCCCCCAATCTGTCGGGTGATTACCATGCTCCTTCCCCGCCTCTATCGGGTGATGGCTATTCTCCTTCTCTGACCACATTGGATGATTTTCCTTCTCATATTCCTATTCATTCCTCACCCTTTCAGGGTCATCACCCTTTTTCATGCTGCTTTCGAGGCTTTAGCCCGCCTTGATCTCAGCTGATCTCTGTTTATTTTGTATCTGGTTCCTTGTTATCAGGGTCTCTGCATCCTAACGAGGGAGTTCCAGCCCTCGTCTCTCTTCCTTTTTATCCTTCTTCATCCAGCTTGGTATCTGCCGCTCCTCTATGTCAACGAATGCTCTTGCTATCCTCTCCATTTTGACCTGTTAAGCAAGGAATATAAAGCTCGTGCTTTTCAAAGCTCGATGGTCAAGATCGCTTCAGGATGTTGCTTTCACACTATGGATTTGTAAGGTATCTTTGTTTTACGTAAAAATATGCTATCATTGTTATTACTCTTATTATTATGCCTGTACATTGTTATAATGCTGGTTCCTCAACATGGTTAAGTGGCTTTTAGAAATTTGCTTAGTTTAGCTTAGTCAAGACAAGTTTGCTTCTGCAGCATCCTTAGGCTGGTGATAGCTCTGTGCTGGGAGTCTAGTTTCTTTCCCCGATCGTTGAGGGTGACTTTTGAGTATTGTTTTTGTCATACACTACACGACAAGCCATAGTTGATTTTCCTCTGAGGCACATCGTTGCTGCTTTGGCCATACCATGGGTATGCACAAAGGTCTTTTCTTTTCTCTGCTCGGCCAAGTGCAGGGGCAAGAGATGGATGGATGAGATGACCAACCTAGGCGCTCCCTAATACGAGAGAGGTCTCAAATAGGGGCAGTCTTGACCCTCGAATATGAGCGTTTATGTGAAATCTAGCCAATAAGGGCTACCAAAATGAGAAAATGAATCAAGTCAAAATTATGAATCAAAGGCATGGCAAGAGTGGCAGTACAGTTCCCCGCGGACGTCATGAGCCCGGTCACATACGTGCCTGATAGATATGGGTCTCAAAATTAAAGACACAAAGTCCCGTCGCAATAGACTGTATCTTTGAGGGGTAGTGCCCTAGAAGGAAGTCGAATCCTGATATCTCTCATCTTGCATGAAGCTTGTCTCTAATTTTCATCCATTTCTCCCTCTTAGGCTGGGTTGTATCCTGGGTATGGCCTTAGTAGGGGCACCGTTCTTTAGGGACGGTTGGTTATGGTAAGCTACTTCCAAATGCACGTCCCGCTCAAGGGAAGCCTTTAATGAGAGGGGTAGGAACGACGATCCCTGGCTAGTGGTTTGAACCCGTCTTTGGGTGCTGCAGATTGGTTCGTCAAAAAATAAAAAAAATCAAATATTGTCAAAATCCAAAAAAACCAAATATTGTCAAAAATCCTCCAAAAATCAAATATTGCCAAAAATATCAAAAAAATTAGATATTGTCAAAAAAATCAGATATTAAAAATCTAAAAAAAATCAAAAAATAATAAAAATCTAAAAATATTTATCTTCTGTTCCCTTATTTATGTGTTTTCTATTTGTTTATTCTGAGGAAAGGTATGATATGTTTGCTCAGTGTGCAGCTCGTAGGTACTCAAGTTTTCCTCGCTCCATATTTTGATCTATCTGCCTCTTGTTCCTATCTTCCGATCTGTTCCTTTCTTCTTCAGTCTATTCTCTCGATTTGCTGAAGCATACATCCTTCTCAACTTTCAATTACCTCACTTCATCATATGCCCATGAGAGGTTATTGCCTCACGATTATGAACCTGGCGGTTCTGCTTCATTTGATCTTGGGCATTGATTGAAGAGCGTATTCGTCAAGTCTATATCCCGCCGTGGTTGTCGTCCCACGTGTCTATGTCCCTCCGTGTCGTCATCCCATACGTGTTGTTTTGTCCTTCCGTGTCTGTCATATTTTTTCATCCCGCATGTCTTTGTCCCTCTGTGTCATCCCACGTGTTATCTTTTGTCCCCCGTGTTGGTTGTCACACATGTTTATGTCTATCGTGTCTTTGACCCGCCGTGTTGTCCCGCATGTCTTTGTCCCACCATGTCCGTGTCATCCCATGTGTTGTCTTATGTCTCCCATGGTGTTGCCGTCCCACGTGTCTTTGTCCCACCATGTCCTTGTCCCACCGTGTGTGCTGTCCCACCGCATTATGTTGTCTTGTCCCATTGTGTCACACGCATGCCTATTGCTTGTTCTCGTGGTGTTTTGCTTCATTCATCTTTGATATGTTATGTTTCATTCATCTTGTCTTGTTTCGTTCATCTTCGTGGTTTTGCCATATTTGTGATTATGTTATATATGTCATGTTATGTTCATTGTGGTTGTCTTATATCAAAAATCTAAAAAAAATGTCGTTTTGCTTGGCAGGTAAGTCAGGTATGGCTATCTATCCCTTCTCTATATTACATTACTATATGGTATCTACCTTATTATAGCCTCTCAAGGACCGGCTGGTTGTCCGTGTGTTCTGGGATCTGATGTTCCCCTTTAACAAAAATGATGATGATCTAGGAGCATACGGTTAATCGTCGGATAGGCCACTCAATTGAGTCAGGTAGGGGACGATAGACTTTGTCTCGCACGTCGTGGTTGCAAGAAGACTCTTGACCCCGTCTTGGCTTGGTCTAGCAATATTATCCTTGAGTACTTTCTATTTTATCTTTCTTTGCATTCGTTTTGATTCCTGTCTGGAGTTTATCTGAGTTTTACTTTCTCTTTTTCTAGCTTTTCAGTTGTGTTCTTTTCGATCCCCTCATTGTCCGTGTATTGTGTCCCCAATGAGGTTGGTCGTGTTTCCTTTCCTTCCTTAGTTAGTTCTCCAGGCATGTCTCATTCTTTTCATCCATTCCTTGTGGATAGTTCTGTTGGGTTCGGTGCTATGTATTCAGAGGGGGGGGTGAATGAATATACCCTTTAAAAACTTCGCCCAATTAAGAAATTCTTCCTAATACAACCAGAAGCCCAATAAGCAATTGCAGAATTCAGATTTATTAAGACAACTGAAATGCTTATAGATGAACTAACTAGTGACTTAGTGTAGCAACCCTGGAAAAAAATAAAATAATAATAAAGATTTTTAAATAAATCAAATTAGAATGAACAAGATCTTAATTAGTCAAAATAGGCTAAAAGATTTAAGTAAGTGACAGAAAAATCAAGAGGAACAAATAAATAGAACCAAAAATGTGAATAACGCCTTGATTCAAGGCGCTAATTAGAATTAAACGCCTCTGGATAAGGCGTGAATTTAAAAAGGGACGCCCACTGGACAAGGCGTCAATTCTCAAACGACGCTCGACAAGGCGTCAATTTAAATTCGATGCCCTCACTTAAGACGCTAATTCCGTTTGTGTTCCGTTTGAACCAGAACATTATCCAGGGAAAGTTTATGAATTAGTACGAGTTAGGAATATAGTAAGAACTCTATCATGGAAATATAACTCCCAATAGAACTCTAACCCTATTAGGATTCCCAAAATCCTATAAGTAAACCTCTCTGTCGAACCCTAACGAGCTGTTGGCCGAAGGAAGCTCTGCCGCTGCTGTGCGTGAAGAACAAGTTTATGTTCTTCTTCCTTCCTTTGCTTTTGACTCTGGTTGTTTGAGGAAGGAACGTTAATATTCTTTTCTTCTTCTCCCTCATCCTCCTTTGCAGGTAGCATACAAACAACTCGTTGAAGAACGTGGTTCTTCATCAACATCGTTCTTCTTCTTCTGCTTTCAGTTGAGTATTATGAAGAAAACTCATGTTTCTTCGTCATCTTTTACTATAGGTTGAACACCCCGTGTGCTGAAGAACGAGGGGTTCTTCATCCACAAAAGAAGACATCTTCCTAAGCTCACCTGTTGTCGAGAAGCTCATATTACTTGGCTATTTAGAACGTCTGAAGACTCTGTTACAAACAGAGTGTCGTTTCCGTCTCCAAACCTTCATCCGTTCATTAGTTAAATCTTCATAAGGTAGGTTTTCTCAAGATCGTAGCCCAAACTAGCTTAAGATCTTAATAATATCATCGGTCGTGCATGCATATAGTTTTATTGTGGTTTCAGATGTTTTCTATGTAATTTCAAAAAGAAACGCCCTTGACAAGGACGCTACTTTAAAGAAGCGACCCACACTAGGGCGCTAATTATTGTTTTGACGCCCTGCCCAGAAGTCGTCAATTGCATGTAATTAATGAATACCCACGTTTAAAAATTTAATATCTATGTAACAATGAATCTAATATATTGCATGAGTATACCTGTGAAATTCTGCTATTTTTCCTGTCATGATCATGTACCATTTTTCCTGAAATTTTATTATCTGAAAATTGGTAAATTCTTGAATTCACGACCTTGTCTAGGTCGTCTTCTACTGAACTGACGCCCCAGACCAGGGCGCTAATTGAAAAGTAACGCCCCTGTCCAGGGCACATTTTTGTTAAAATTCCAGAATATTGATTTTCTGTAGAATAGAAATATTGAAGGGACGACTGATGTACAAGTCGTCAAATTCGTAAATAAACGCCCTATAGAAGGCGTTAATTTGATAAGCAATGACTTAGATTAAGTCGCTATTTTCCTGTAACACTATTTTACACTGTTACTGTTAACCGAGGGTTTCATATGTATATATGTATATATATATATATATATATATATATATATATATATATATATATATATATATATATATATATATATATATATATATATATATATATACATATCTATATATATCGGCACTATATTCCAGGCCGTGAATATAGTCCCACGTTTCATGATGTTTTAACGTTACCCCCTTAACTCTCATTGACATATAAGCTCTCCATTAGACACTCCGTTCCTTTGGACTAGCGAGTTAGTCATAGAGACCTCCGTAAGACTCCTCGAGCCTTAGATTCCCTCAAGGCCGACTGAGCTGGTTGTACCATAAAAACCCATTACACAATCCTTGCCATGTCACTCTATAGAAACATGGTATACCGGCCCTCATGTCATGCCATGTGTGTGATATGAGAATTATCTTAATGAACAGGGTAAAGCATGACATTGTTATGATGTTCTTGTAAACCCCAATTCTATAACAACATTGTTATGATGTTCTTGTAGACCCCAATTCTATATTAAACTTGATGTTCTTGGGGACCTCAATTCTATATAAAGAATGTCCATACTTACTTGTCATGGTACCCAAGTTAGGGAACCAATTTCACCTAGTTTTATCGATAATCGTGATTGTACCGTTATTATCGCCTAACTATGTCAAGTGTCATATTTTTGGACTCTATTCTATCAAAGTCTATCCTACATGTCTACAAGCTTTATCCTTGAAATTCCATATTGGCTATATACAAAAGTGGATGTAAAATACATGATTAATGCCTGCGCATATAGGGCCCGATCTGGTCCTGGGAGAAGCACCCGAAAGTACTTGTGCCCATGGGAGTTGATTGATCACGGTATTGGCATTATACCGAAGTGCATGACTAGCTTGATTGAACATTCCACAAATCTTGTACTTGTACTTGACTTGATATTACATGACTTGCGTGACCCGAAAAAGGGTAATTGCATACTTGCGTGCTTGAACCATGATAGTCAAATTCCAACATAACATGATGAGTCTACTTGCTTGAATATCTTGATATCTTTTGATATAAGTTCTTGAAAGTTCATCGCTATCTTATTGTTATACACTCTCTCTATCTTGTCGTTTTGCGAGCATGCATAGCTATAGTGCATTCATGAAAGATGTAATTACTTAAACCCATTGCTAGTTCTTGAGATATAATTTCCTACTGAGCGTTCGCTCACTCCGTGTTTCCCTACTTTTCAGGTAAGTCCGACGATGAGGGAACTCAATCTGAAGGGGATGGTCAAGAGTGAAAGAGTTAGAGCTACTCAAGCATAAAATAGTCCTGTCTTTTCTCTATTTTTCTTGAGTCAAGCGTTGTATTTTATTTTATTGAGTCTAGTATTTGCAAGGGTTTGTAATAGACATATTCTTATGAAGGAATAGAGGATTGGGTTATCTTTACTTTTGCGCATCTCTGATTTTGGTGTCGAATACACTAATACTCTAATTGACATGATTGATATAAACTCGTCACGCGTCTCCGGGTATCTTCCGCTCTCGGGGCGTGAGACTTAAGAACAATGTTAACGAACTCTCAATACCACAGTCAAACATATAGTGTGCGCATCAATGAAATGAACACATATAGAAAATCAAACCATATCGACCCTATGCATTCATCTAGCGGCAAACCCACAAAGAGATCAAACCACTGCACAATGATTTTTAGGTGGTTCGGTCCTGCAGACCTACATCCACCCCACACTCAAACCCGAGTGTGGATTCCACTGACTCACAGCTTGAACAGCTGGGCATCACAGCTTGCCATACAATCCGCTGAGCAACACAGCTTGCTGTCCAATGGAATCCACCACTGCAACCGCTGGGGATTATAGCTTACCCTTCCAGAGACAGCACCCCTGCAAACGCCGACTAACAGCTTGAAGAAAGGATAAAAGATGAAACAAAAATAAGAAGACAATCAGCGACTGAAAGCTGTAAATGAAAGCACAAATGGTATAGCTCTCGAAGGAGCAGCTCTGGCTTGGATTTGATCCAAATGCCAGATATCCACTATCTCTCTCTCTTTCTCTGCTCGAGCTCTCTATCTCTCTCTTTCTCTTCTTTATCTTCTGCTCTTCTTCTCTTTCTCTTTTTCTTCTCTGCTTCTTTTGCTTCTCTTTTCTCTCTCACAGGATCGTGCAGGATATCCTCTGCTTCAGTCGATCTCTTCTGCCAGAGCTCTCTGTCTCACGATCAGTCTTCTTCAGATGGAAGAAGCTTCATATATATAGAGCAGCAGGAATTTGGCGTGTGCTCTCCACATCTCCCGCCCAAAGGCTTTTGCTAGAACCGAGGCATTTTAACCACCTGGCAGCATCCTGGCTGGGCTGCATCCACATGTCATAATCTGGGCTCCTCATCCTTCCTTGGACCACGTGCCTTCATTAGGCTCTGCAAAGAATCCCTGTCAGACAGTCGAATAGGATTATCAGTTTAAGATGGAAACCCTTGTATAGGCTTCATAGTATACACAATGCATTGTGTAGACTTTGCAAAGCGACAGGAATGTATGGACTTTGCAGTGTGTAATGTGCAGACGTTATGCAATGTATGGACTTGCGTTCAGCAACAATGTATAGACTTGAAATATGCAGAGCTTAAGCTATGTACATACTTCAAATATGCAGAAGTAAACGTGCATCAATGTGTAGACTTAGCAAACCAAAGTATGAGCAAAGCAACACAATGTGCAGACTTCGTGCAATGAGTGAAGCAGTGTATAGAGTTAGAGTGCAGTGAATGTTCAAGTGATGTACAGACTCTGCCAAGAGCAATGCACAATGCACATATGAATGTACAGACTTCGTTTGTGCTATGCAAGCATGCTAAGATGCAATGTATAGACTTTATTGAATGCATTTCATGCAGACCCTGTACAGACTTGATCAGACGATGCATTCACGATGTATAGACTTCAGCTCGTGCAAGCAAAGCCAATGTATAGACTTGGCATTTGTGTGATCATGCGATGTACAGACTTTGTGTTGTGAACACAGGCTGTACAGACTTGCTAACATGCATGAACAAATGGCATTGTATAGACTTGGCAGTGTGTTATGTAGAATGCATCACGCAAAGTATGAACATCAAGAATGAATGCACAATGGCTGTATGGACTTGACATTTTGAATAATGTACATACTTGCTACCTGAAGTGAGAAATGGAGTGTGTAGACTTTGCTTTGAATAAGGCACAATGTATAGACTTAGTCATGCGTGCAGCAAAGACAATGTACAGACTTGGTCTATTGTACAGACTTCATGAACGATGTAAAGACTTGCAAGGGAAAGGTTGTACAGACTTGAGCACAGCAAAGCAATTGAATGTATAGACTTCACGATGTGAAGACTTGCCAAAGACAACTGGATGATGTACAGACTTGAGCGAAGCAAAGTCTGTACAGACTTGAAGGTTCACAATGTATAGACTTTGGCAAAGCACCAATGTATAGACTTACACAGTTCTAGCTACAGTGCAATGTATAGACTTGGAAGCATATGAACATGGTGCTGTACAGACTTTGAGTGAGAGCCCAATGTACAGACTTGGTGGAACTGAGCGTAGGTAAAGATTAAGAATGTATAGACTTGCTCAGTTCAGCACGTAAGTAAAGATGCCAATGCAGTGTACAGACTTTGCAAGAGACACTAGAGGTTGTACAGACTTAGCCACAAGCTGAACAATCGGATGTATAGACTTGACATGAATGCATGAACAGTCCGATGTACAGACTTGCCAAATGTATAGACTTTAAGTCCAATGCAGGAGGCTGTACAGACTTTGATGAATAAACAAGCCGATGTACAGACTTGCCAATGTAGAGACTTGAAGTCCAATGCAGGAGGCTGTACAGACTTTGATGAATAAACAAGCCGATGTAAAGACTTGCCAATGTAGAGACTTGAGAGCTCTGACTATGTTCACACAATGTATAGACTTGAATAGTGAGACACAAGGAGAGACGCTGAATGAGACACTGAAGTCTGTATAGACTTTAACAGTGAGACAGTGTACAGACTTACAGACGACGGCCAAGACAATGTATAGACTTTACGTCTTATGTGAGACGAAAGATGTATAGACTTAGCCAGCCTTCAGCTCGATGTACAGACTTGCCTTATGCAATGGCTGTACAGACTTCATGAACGATGTTCAGACTTTTGTGTGTGATGAACAACCGATATATAGACTTATGCATGAAGCAAGGCAATCTGATGTGTAGACTTTCTCAACACAGTGGCGTGCAACTAAACGATGTGTAGACTTCAAAAATGCATAGAGACGTTACAGCGTGACAATGTCGACGTAGCAGTTTACCCTGATGTGAAGTTAGATCTGGGTCAGTTCAGTGGGTCGACGCAGTGACCCCATGCGTCAACGCATCCAGCCTTATCTTCAAAGCCATCTGAGGCATTTCAAGGCTGTGTCAACCTCGTGGACTCAATGGGTTGACGCCATCTGAACTACTTACGAGATGTATAGACATGCGAATCTGATGTAAAGACTTGAGGGGGGTCGACCCATCTGAGAAGGGGGTCGACCCACAGAGCTTGCACACTCATGCATTCTCCACAGAACAGATCAGATATAACACACTCATGCATTGTCCACAGAATAAATCAGTCATATGCATTCATGTTGCTATCATTCAATGTGATGTTCTTAGCAAAACAATATGGTGACTCATTTATGTTGCTATCATTAAAACACCACATAATCATCAAAGCACAAGGGGCATAACAATCTCCCCCTTTTTGATGATGGCAACATAATGAGTCACACTGACTCGTCAAACTATTCTCCCCCTTTGACATAATCAAAAAGAGAGGAAATGGTTTGAGAGACAAAATTCAGCACACAAAGTCAGAGAATGAATCATGGTTCATTAAAATGAGGTTCTCCCTTATGACAATGAAACAGCTCTCCCCCTATCAACATGCATGAGTGTGCTATCATTCAATGTGATGTTCTTAGCAAAACAATATGGTGACTCATTTATGTTGCTATCATTAAAATACCACATAATCATCAAAGCACAAGGGGCACAACAATCTCCCCATTTTTGATGATGACAACATAATGAGTCACACTGACTCGTCAAACTATTCTCCCCCTTTGACATAATCAAAAAGAGAGGAAATGATTTGAGAGACAAAATTCAGCACACAAAGTCAGAGAATGAATCATGGTTCATTAAAATGAGGTTCTCCCTTATGACAATGAAACAGCTCTCCCCCTATCAACATGCAAGATGTACTACTCTCCCCTTAAAAGCAGATGACCCATAACTCCCCCTGAAGTGCAGGAATGAACTCTGGCTATCCAATAAATCAATCTGAAATCTGCCATTACAAAGAATCTGAAATCTGGTTGCATGAACAGAATGAACCAGGTGAAAAATCCACAGAACCAGAGCTGATTGCAAAACAAGATGGAAGATTTCAACAGTGTGGAGAGTAAAGTGATTGAAGATAGAAAGGCAAGAGTAGATAACAATCATCACAAGACATCTCAATGAATAATCAATATCAAGATTTATGTTGATCAGGCTATCTAGAAAGAATCTGATCATTAGAGATTTTAATGCTTGCACCACTTCAATAAGTCTTGAGAAGTATAGACTCTTATATCATAAAGGGTTATGAAGTGGCAACTTAACCAATCTGATTTAATTATGATGTATACCAAATTTATCAAATTAAACTCAATACTCATATCTGAATCCAAGTTTTAATAAAGGTGAACAAAATATTCAGATAACACACAAAATCAATCATCTTTATCTTACACACATGATCTCAATGACTCTTTTAAGAGTTACACAGATTAGTATTGATGTTAAACACTTTTTCCAAGAATATGAGTTGACAGACTTTTCAATATATTTTCATTTGAGGCACATTATATTTTTTTTGAGCAATTTAGGTTGATCATCACCTTTTTACATGAGGCACAACACGTCTTAGGTGAAGTGACCCAGTTACTCAGTGGGATAACTGTCATTGCCTCTCAACTTTGAGAACAGAGTTAGCAATATGAGTGTCTTTTTACATGAGGAGACACCTTGATTAGAGGCCAGACTCCCCAGTTACTCAACACAGGCATGACATTGCTCTGTCAGGTTTTTCAGTAAATTTTCATCAGAGATAACTATGACACCTCATGACATAAGTTACTTTATTTCATTGATAAAGAACCCAGTTTCTCAGTGACCAAGACATTGCTCTGAATTCACAATTTTTCATTTAGTCAACATTTCTCAAGTTAATGTTTAACCACAGCACTCACTCTATGTATCTCTACCAAAGTAGCCTTGATTTCAAATTTTCAGATATCAGATGAAAGAATCTAAGGTTTACATGACACATGTGGTTAAAGTTTATTAAACCTTATTATTCAGATATTTTTAATTCATTTAATTACAAATCTGAGAATACATTAATCTTATATCAGTCTGATTCAATGATAATTCTTAAACCTATATGATAGGAATTTCTACAAAGTTCTCAGACTGAATTGCATGACATGCAACTTAAGTAGCTCATATCAGAACAAAAAAAAAATTAGCTGACCAACTAATCAACAGTATAACCAAACAGTCACACCGGCTAAGAGATATATGAAGGATGAGCATAAGCTGGTGGAAGAGTAAATCACCAATAGAGAAATGTTTCAGAAGAGTGTACATCAACACACTGCAGTTGAGTCTGGAATTCAGACAGATCAGCTGACAGGTAGTATCATGAAGAGAGTTGTAGGAAACTCTTCTTTAACAACTCAACGAATAGAAGGCAGAATCAATTTTCAAGAGAGAGAGATATGACATCAGATGAGAGTTGATCAATTTACTAGACAAAAGGAGTTCATGAGGTGAAGAAGAGATGAAATAGGAATGCTCCCCCTGTCTAAATGCAATGGAATATCTTTTTAGATTTTTTAAAAAATTATGACATGCACTACTCTTCATATATGCAGTATGCAACAAATCTGATAAGGAGAGCATGATGACAAAGTGACAACAGACAAGCTCCCCCTGACAAAATGCATGATATGCAATGAATCATTTTTTTTAAGATTTTATTTTCTTCAAATTGATGATATGCAGTACACTGCTCTATATGAAGACATGCCCTTTGGTACTTGGCGGAGATCTTGTTCTCAAGGACCATCTCACACATAGTAAGAACCTTCAAGCAGATTTCCCTGCCTTTTAGTAGCTTACCATTTGATATACCAGGGTTATGCGAAGATATGCAGTGCAAAGAAGTCCTATATGCATTGAAATACATGCAGACTACAACAATAAGCAAATGATAGTCATGCAAAGCAGTCCTATGTACATTGATATACATGCAGACTATATGCACTAGATGACCCATTCAAACTCAGTGCAATAGATGGCAGAAGAAGAACATCAAATTTATGCAGAATTAAATTCAGTAGCTGAGTCTAGAATGCAGACTGATCAGCTAGACAAGAAGAAGACATTAGAAATCAGACAAGCATTTCAACAATTTCAGATGATGAAATTTAAACACAGTTTTTCAGAACTGACCTGAATAATGCAATCCTGGGGGTTTCATTCTTAAGTGCCTTGGCTTATTAATCCCCCTTTATTCATTCCAAGGCACACCTGCAGTAAAGCAATCACTTTGATCTTGCAGGAACCCAAGAAGTCTTGGGTCCTGAATTAGCCCTGACAGGTGTTCTGAATAATCTTTTAGCCATGTTATCATCATGATCCATTATGTAACAACTATCCATGGAATGACCATATTTTCCACAGTATCTGCATGATGTAACCGCTCTTGAATTCTTTTTGTGAACATTTGTATAATCATGGAATCCATGTGAGTTAGCATGAAGATTTCTGTTACTTGCATGAAATTTTGATTTACCATTACCTGTCCACTAGCATTCAGAAGCTACGTGGCCAGGTTTTCCACATTCAGAACATACAAGTGTCTTTCCTTTAAAAACAGTTTTATTTCTACCCAAAAAATTTCTATTTGCAGGGAATCTGACAAATTTGGAATTAAAGTGATTTCCCTGAGCATACCAGTAGTCCTTGACTGCATGCCCATGCTTACCACCTTCAAAGCACCTAACATGCTTACTTCTAGATCCAGAATTATTCCTGTAATTCTCTGACCAACACTCAACAGCCTTATGACCTGGCTTGTTGCAATTGAAGCATGTGATGTGCTGGTTGAACTTAAGTTTGTTTCTTTTGTACCCATGATGATCAGAAGATTTAGCATGCAGTTTATCATCTTGTTTCATGATGAAACATGCATCCATGAAATGACCATGCTTACCACAGTAATAAGAAGCATCAGATTTCTTAGGGGCATGGTTTCTATCAGATGAATTCCTAGATGCATGCGAATGAGTATAAGAGGCATGAGCATTTTGCATTGACCCATTAGATTCAGCAGAGCTAACAGATTTCAGGGTATAACCAGAAATATTCTTTACCTTCTTTGTTTGACTCTTTCTTTTCAATTTCTGATTATCCTCAACAGGTTTTGTTTGCTTTTCAATTTTCTGGGCTTTGAACTGAAAAATAGAGTTTGAAGGTGATTTCTTATTTTTATTTTATTTTGGGGATTGACTTGAGGTACCAGCTATATCAGAGCTTTGCAAAAAAGTAGTGTATAACTGGTTTTTAGTAGTTTCTTTAACATCAGAACTACAACTTATCCCCTTTCTTGAATTGTCATTCTGATCTTCCATGACAGCTTTTATCTTTCCTTCATTTTTAGCAGACTTGGATACGGAGTTTTCCAGATTATGAATTTTACTTTCCAAGCTAGCAATGTGAAGCTCATAACTGGCTATCTCCTGTTCACTGTAATTTACACATTCGCTTAGAACTTTGTTTACAATTTTGTACTTCTCAATTTCTTGTTCTAGACAGATCACCCTTTGTGATTCTCCATCACAAGTGAATTTTCCCTTTTTAATGTGAGAAGTGTTTCAGATAAGCCAGTGTTTAAACACTTTAATTTTTCAATTTCAGCTTTCAGTTCAGTGTTTTCTTTCTCAAATTTTTGAGGTTGAGCTTCCTTAAAAATAGATTTCTCTTTTTCGATAGTCAGAAACCTCTGTGAGAAAATAGTATTTAAAACCATCAGTTTTTTGTTTTGTTCCCTCAATTCTTTGTTCTCTTCAGATAGCTTCATGACTCCTTCATTACATTTTCCATTTCCAGACATAAGCTCCAGCTTTTCAATTAGTTCCTCTTCTCTTTCTTCCACTTTAGTTTTCTCAATAATCAGATTTTTTTGATCCTCTTTAAACGAGGCAATTTGCTTATTCAACCATTTATTCTCACTAAAAAGATCTTCATTACGTTCTCTTACAGCTGAGCACATATCACATCTTGACTCTACAGAAGAGATATGCATTGCTTCCTTGTTGATTTTCTCTATTTCAGCTTCAAGATTTTTATTCTTCCAAAGAATTTCTACATTCTCAGCTTTCGATTTCTTCAGATCAACCTTAATCCTTTCCAACTCTTCCAGATTCATCAAATGTTCATTAGTTTTCAGTTTCAGCTGACTTTCTAATTTGGAGATTTTATTGAAACCTTCTTGATTTTCCTTTTTCAATAGGCACATTTGATTCATATTCAAGTGATTCTCAGAAAGACATTTATCATATAATTCATTTATCTTCGGGCACTTTTCACATGATGAATTAGAATCACATTTCTCAATTTTCTTTTTCAGCCTTTTATTCTCAATTTTAATTTCTTGGATACTTTTAACAAATCTTCATACATCACTATCAATTCATCAAAAGAGTATCCATCTGATCCGGAGCATACCTGAGATGAGGTCTCATCATCATCATTTCTCCGATCAGCCATCAAGCATTTGTTGTGATTCCTAGTGAGCTTTAGTTTTTCCAAAATTTCTTTGGCAGACCTGCAAGAAGAAATACATGAGATTAGAGCTCTGTCAATTGATTCTTTCATTAAAACTAATGCTCTAGTATTGACAGAATCTTTCAATTTATCTTTCTCAGTCCATCTAGATTTATCTTTTGATAAGTTGTATGGACCGAGAGTCATTACCTTCCAGAGATTAGGATCAGTTGATTTTACATACAGATGAAACTTGTCTAACCAAGAATCAAAATCATTACCTCTGAATATCAGAGGATTAGCCATCGAGATGTAATGAGTGCACCGAAATCAGATAAGCAAATAAAGACATTGAGCCGGTGAAACAAAACACAGAACACAAGAAGCACACTCTGAAATGCACCAACCAGAAATGCAGGATCTGCTACGGATTATTAGATCCTATGCACAGCAACCCGCTCTGATACCAAGTGTTGGGTTCGGTGCTATGTATTCAGAGGGGGGGGTTAATGAATATACCCTTTAAAAACTTCGCCCAATTAAGAAATTCTTCCTAATACAACCAGAAGCCCAATAAGCAATTGCGGAATTCAGATTTATTAAGACAACTGAAATGCTTATAGATGAACTAACTAGTGACTTAGGAACAATGTTAACGAACTCTCAATACCACAGTCAAACATATAGTGTGTGCAGCAATGAAATGAACACATATAGAAAATAAAACCATATCGACCCTATGCATTCATCTAGCAGCAAACCCATAAAGAGATCAAACCACTACACAATGATTTTTAGGTGGTTCGGTCATGTAGACCTACATCCACCCCACACTCAAACCCGAGTGTGGATTCCGCTGACTCACAGCTTGAACAGCTAGGCATCACAGCTTGCCATACAATCCGCTGAGCAACACAGCTTGCTGTCCAGTGGAATCCACCACTGCAACCACTGGGGATTAAAGCTTACCCGTCCAGAGGCAGCACCTCTGCAAACGCTGACTAACAGCTTGAAGAAAGGATAAAAGATGAAACAAAAATAAGAAGACAATCAGCGACTGAAAGCTGTAAATGAAAGCACAAATGGTATAGCTCTTGAAGGAGCAGCTCTGGCTTGGATTTGATCCAAATGCCAGATATCCACTATCTCTCTCTCTCTTTCTCTGCTCGAGCTCTCTATCTCTCTCTTTCTCTTCTTTATCTTCTGCTCTTCTTCTCTTTCTCTTTTTCTTCTCTGCTTCTTCTACTTCTCTTTTCTCTCTCATAGGATCGTGCAGGCTATCCTCTGCTTCAGTCGATCTCTTCTGCCAGAGCTCTCTGTCTCACGATCAGTCTTCTTCAGATGGAAGAAGCTTCATATATATAGAGTAGCAGGAATTTGGCGTGTGCTCTCCACATCTCTCGCCCAAAGGCTTTCGCCAGAACCGAGGCATTTCGACCACCTGGCAGCATCCTGGCTGGGCTGCATCCACGTGTCATAATATGGGCACCTCATCCTTCCTTGGATCACGTGCCTTCATTAGGCTCTGCAAAGAATCCCTGTCAGACAATCGAATAGGATTATCAGTTTAAGACTGAAACCCCTGTACAGACTTCATAGTATACACAATGCATTGTATAGACTTTGCAAAGCGACAGGAATGTATGGACTTTGCAGTGTGTAATGTGCAGACGTTATGCAATGTATGGACTTGCGTTCAGTAGTAATGTATAGACTTGAAATATGCAGAGCTTAAGCTATGTACATACTTCAAATATGCAGAAGTAAATGTGCATCAATGTGTAGACTTAGCAAAGCAAAGTATGAACAAAGCAACACAATGTGCATACTTCGTGCAATGAGTGAAGCAGTGTATAGAGTTAGAGTGCAGTGAATGTTCAAGTGATGTACAGACTCTGCCAAGAGCAATGCACAATGCACATATGAATGTACAGACTTCGTTTGTGCTTTGCAAGCATGCTAAGATGCAATGTATAGACTTTATTGAATGCATTCTATGCAGACCCTGTACAGACTTGATCAGACGATGCATTCACGATGTATAGACTTCAGCTCGTGCAAGCAAAGCCAATGTATAGACTTGGCGTTTGTGTGAGCATGCGATGTACAGACTTTGTGTTGTGAACATAGGCTGTACAGACTTGCTAACATGCATGAACAAATGGCATTGTATAGACTTGGCAGTGTGTTATGCAGAATGCATCACGCAAAGTATGAACATCAAGAATGAATGCACAATGGCTGTATGGACTTGACATTTTGAACAATGTACATACTTGCTACCTGAAGTGAGAAATGGAGTGTGTAGACTTTGCTTTGAATAAGGCACAATGTATAGACTTAGTCATGCGTGCAGCAAAGACAATGTACAGACTTGGTCTATTGTACAGACTTCATGAACGATGTAAAGACTTGTAAGGGAAAGGCTGTACAGACTTGAGCACAGCAAAGCAATTGAATGTATAGACTTCACGATGTGAAGACTTGCCAAAGACAACTGGATGATGTACAGACTTGAGCGAAGCAAAGTCTGTACAGATTTGAAGATTCACAATGTATAGACTTTGGCAAAGCACCAATGTATAGACTTACACAGTTCTAGCTACAGTGCAATGTATAGACTTGGAAGCATATGAACATGGTGCTGTACAGACTTTGAGTGAGAGCCCAATGTACAGACTTGGTGGAACTGAGCGTAGGTAAAGATTAAGAATGTATAGACTTGCTCAGTTCAGCACGTAAGTAAAGATGCCAATGCAGTGTACAGACTTTGCAAGAGACACTAGACGCTATACAGACTTAGCCACAAGCTGAACAATCGGATGTATAGACTTGAGATGAATGCATGAACAGTCCGATGTACAGACTTGCCAAATGTATAGACTTTAAGTCCAATGCAGGAGGCTGTACAGACTTTGATGAATAAACAAGCCGATGTACAGACTTGCCAATGTAGAGACTTGAAGTCCAATGCAGGACGCTGTACATACTTTGATGAATAAACAAGCCGATGTAGAGACTTTCCAATGTAGAGACTTTAGAGCTCTGACTATGTTCACGCAATGTATAGACTTGAATAGTGAGACACAAGGAGAGACGCTGAATGAGACACTGAAGTCTGTATAGACTTTAACAGTGAGACAGTGTACAGACTTAGCAGCGAGCAGACAGACGACGGCCAAGACAATGTATAGACTTTATGTCTTATGTGAGACGAACGATGTATAGACTTAGCCAGCCTTTAGCTCGATGTACAGACTTGCCTTAAGCAATGGCTGTACAGACTTCATGAACGATGTTCAGACTTTTGTGTGTGATGAACAACCGATGTATAGACTTATGCATGAAGCAAGGCAATCTGATGTGTAGACTTTCTCAACACAGTGGCGTGCAACTAAACGATGTGTAGACTTCAGAAATGCATAGAGACGCTACAGCGTGACAGCGTCGACGCAGCAGTTTACCCTGATGTGAAGTTAGATCTGGGTCAGTTCAGTGGGTCGACGTAGTGACCCCATGCGTCAACGCATCCAGCCTTATCTTTAAAGCCATCTGAGGCATTTCAAGGCTGCGTCAACCTCGTGGACTCAATGGGTTGACGCCATTTGAACTACTTACGAGATGTATAGACATGCGAATCTGATGTAAAGACTTGAGGGGGGTCGACCCATCTGAGAAGGGGGTCGACCCACAGAGCTAGCACACTCATGCATTCTCCACAGAACAGATTAGATATAACACACTCATGCATTCTCCACATAATAAATCAGTCATATGCATTCATGTTGCTATCATTCAATGTGATGTTCTTAGCAAAACAATATGGTGACTCATTTATGTTGCTATCATTAAAACACCACATAATCATCAAAGCACAAGGGGCACAACAAGTTCGACGTTTCGGGAGAATTCCTGTCGCTTGTTGGTTGTGACGGGCGTCTTTTGCCTTGATGCCCGCTTATCAGTTCACTCCACTTCATCTCCACTTCATCTCCAGTTTAGGATAACTAGGTGGGGAGTGGACTTCCTCGATCCCTTCTCGGAAGCTTAGATGCAGAAGAAGTTCCTAATTGTCACAAGCGACTACGTCACCAAGGGGATTGAGGCGTAGCTGCTCGTCAAGATAACTGGTGAAGCACTTTGGAAGTTCATCCTACGGAGCATCATCTACCAGTTTAGGATACCCTGAGTGCTCACCACTGATAACATGCGCCAGTTTGATAGCGCACACTTCCATGAAAAGTGCTCAGAGCTAGGCATTTGGAACCATTACACCTCGGTGGGCACTAATGAGTGTTTATTTTTCTACAATAATCTGTGACAAACACGCCATTTCAAGTGCACATAATTAGACAATTATGCATAACTTTACAGTTAATCTCAACTTCACATTAATTGGGCCTTTCACGTAAATTAATGTAATTTGTGGTTAATTATTCAATAAAAGGGAGTTGTGGGCCATGAGCATTAATTTCACATTACATAATTGTAAGCATTTGAGATTTTTATGCATAATGCGATGATTTTTATGGACTAGATCCAAATTATGTGGATACAGGACATCCCGGACAATTGATAGAAGAGCCAGGGGCAAAGTCGGCAACAGAGCAAGAGGAGGGATGCCCTAGGGCGCCCTCATCCCCTTGACCAAGTCAAAGGAGCAGCTGCCATTCCTTTTTTATGTAAAAGGAGATAAAGGAAAGAATTATCTTGATTTATTTTGGAGAGAAATTCTAGGAGAGAAAATAGGAGGAGATCCACCCAATTAAGCAACCCAAAAGGGGGCGCCCAAAACCCTAGCCAAGAAGGGGGCGGCCCTCTCTCTTCTCCCCATCGTCTATCTCTTTCTCCTTTAATCTTAGCCCTCCATCTCCATCAAACTCGATCTCCACCCTCCATTTGACATATTTTCTCTATTCATAGCCCATATAAAGGAGAAGAAAGGGATTTTTTTTCCTTTTGCTAAATTAGATTTTTTTCCTTATCTCTCCCAAAACCCTAGGCCGCCCCCTTCCTCTCTGCTCACCCTAGCTTAGTGCGCCCCCTCCCCTTCCTCTTCACCTTGTTCTTCTTCTCCACACAAACCTAGGGCACTCCTTTCTCTTCTTCTCCCAATCTCCCTCTTGCGCCCTCACATCTCTCTCTTCTTCTTTTCATTTACCTAGGTAAATCACCTCTCCCTCTCCTACTTTTTGTTTCTCTTAGCCTCATCATTCTCACCTCTTAGAACCTCCATTAGCCTCTACACATCCCTCTCTATTTCTCCTAGATCTCTCCTTTACAACATCCTTTTCAAGGTGGCGTTCACTCCAAGGCAGGGTGACATTCCAAGGCTTGGCAGCATGGACAGTGACAACTTCTCCCTCTACCTTTCAAGGCGGTGTTCTCCTTCAAGGCGGGGTGATCCTCTCAAAGGCTCGGCGAGGAGGAGACGGTGGCGTTCTTCATCATTTCTCGACTGTAGTTCCTCCTTTCTTGTTCTTAGTTTAGTATTAGTTGTGACTTTCATTTTCATGGCATTGTAATTTTCTTTTCTAGCAATAAAAGTTCAATTTTTACAATTCTCTCTCTCTCTCTTTCTCTCCTTCCTTCTTCCAATTTTCTCTTCTCCAACCCTCCTGTTGTATCCCTGTGGTTTTGATGATGTCAAACACCATAAGTCAAAAGTCTCACCTTAAGTCGAACATAACATGCCTGAAGCCTTCATGTGTCTGTGCATTGGAGTATGTGCACTTGAGTCATTGGAGTCAATACATCTGCTTGAAGTCATGGTCTGTTGCTTTCGAGTCTAAGCACATTCTACCTTAGCATACATATAATGTCGATGTGTTCAGTTTAGCATAAAGAGGGTCGGTGCATATTTTCATCCTGCATGACTAAGGTCGGTGCAAGTGTCTCTCACGCATGACTAATGCCGGTGCATACTTCGCATCCTGCTTACAGAGGTCGGTGCAGATTGTTATCATATGCATACAAAGTCGGTGCATATCCTACCTTTCGAATGTAGATGGTTAGTGCATTCTCGGTTCTACAGCATATCAAGTTAGTGCACTTTTGCCTTGTGTATTTACAAGGTCCGTGCACATATGCATTAAGCATAAAGTAGGTCGGTGCAGTTTTCGTCTTGCACTAAACCAGGTCCGTGCACACTTTTCTTGTGTGATACAAGGTCGGTGCACTTTTGCCCTTGTGTGATACAAGGTCGGTGCGTACTTTGATAGTATCCATATCAGGTCGGTACACCTTCTGCTGGTCCGAATACAGAGTCGGTGCATACATTGTTATACTACCTAAGGTCTGTGCATTTTTTGCTTGAGCATATAGAAGGTCAGTGCAGTGTATTTCCCTTATGCGTTTAAATGTCAGTGCAATATTTGCATCATGCATACATATATATAGGTCTGTGCATATCATCAAACGGCTAACACTTATGACTATTTGATTGCCAGGACAGTCATATGGTCGAGCATCTTCTGAGCAACCCACCTCACATGGAATTTAATGTACGAGGTTAATGGCACGTGATCCAAGGTAAGGAGCGGACCAGATGATCTTGCCACATGGACTGCTACAGCACCACGATTCTGACACGTGGAACCTCAAAAGATCAGATCTGAGTGAAAGTTTGGGCGGGAAACATGGTACCCACGCGCCCATCGTCTGCTTATAAAAGAGGATTGAAGGCTGGGAGAATGAGGAGGGAGAGCAAAGCTGAATAGAAGAAAGGAGAAAGAATATCTGAAGCCTCTGCCAGTGCGGAAATTCCTCCCATTCAAGACGAGAGAAAAGCCCAGGAGAAAAGTCAAAAAGAGAGAGAACCAGTTCAGAAAGAGAAGAGCCTGAGTGATCACCAGTCTTGAGTCAGAGAGTCTGCTTCCACGAAAGCTACATTGTTATTGTTTCTGGGCGATTTTTCCCTTTGTTTATTTTCATCTTCGAGTTTTTCACTTTTTCAATTCTACTTTGTTACCCTCTAAGGTCACTTGGAGGAAGGGAGAGGTACTCCGATTTCCCTCCATTGTGTTTGGAGGAAGAGAGGAACGATCCTCTGGTTTGTGAGTTGTAGGGAGAAATTCATGGGTTCCCCTTGCTGATTGCGAAGGAAGGGAGGTTGGACCTCTAGTGATTCTTCTGGTCTTCAGAAGAGCGAGGAGAGTGTTCCTCGGGGCAAGCTGTCAGGCAGCGGGTGTCAGCAGACCGAGTCTGCGGTTCTTGATTGCTTAGTGCAAGGAAGCCTTACTCCGGAGGAGTAAGCGGTGGACGTAGATTGCGGATCATAATCGAACCACCTTAAAAAGCTCTCTGTATCATTTGTGTGGCTTGGTTGTCTGATCTCTCAAATAGGCTTTGGCACGTCAGTTGTTCGATCATTGTTTCATCTCAACTCTCTTTCTCGATAAGCTTTTGTCTATCTGTCTGTTTCATGGTCAGTCTAGAAGGATTTCTTCATTGCATTTCAGATTACATAATTTGTTTCTCGAATTCTCTGAATTGGGAGTGATCTATTCATCCCCCCCTTCTAGCTCACTTTCTGTGTAAACTATCAATTGGTATCAGAGCAGGTTACCCAACATGTGGTCCAACGACCAGGGTAAATCTGGATCTAGCACTCCTCGCAGTTTCATGGCTGAGGGACAGTCTATTAGTCGCCCTCCTTTTTTGATGGTAATAACTACTTTTACTGGAAAAATAGGATGGAAGTATTCTTGAGGGCGCAGAGCCGCAAACTCTGGAGGGTGATCACCACAAGACCATACGATCTTCCACCAAATGAAGATGGGTGGACAAAAGATCACATCAGATTCTCAACGGTCAACTGGTCGGCTCTAAACATAATTCAATGTGCTGTACATCCATAAGAGTACGCCAGGATCTCAGCCTGCCAGACAGCCAAGAAAATGTGGGATGAACTAGAGCTCATCTACGAAGGTACATCCCAAGTCAAGGCCACCAAGGTAAATCTGCTCACCTCTGAGTATGAATTGTTTAAGATGAAATCTGAGGAGAATATTACAGAAATGTATGCTAGGCTATCGCTTATCACTAACAATCTTAAAGGGCTTGGGAAACAGGTTTCATAAGGGGATCTAGTCAGGAAAATTCTTAGGTCGTTAACCCCCGCGTGGCACACTAAGGCCATTGTGATAGAGGAGTCTAGGGATCTGTCAAAACTGATAGTCACTGAGCTGATAGGATCCCTAATGACGTATGAAATGAATTTTAAGAGAAATGGTGAAGGAAGTGACAAGAAGGGCAAGAATATTGCTCTCAAGGTGTCCCGTAGTAGTAGTGGGAGTAGCAATAGCAGTAGTGGTGGGGAGTCTGACGGGTTCTCAGACCTTGATCAAGAGGAGCAAGCTATGCTGACTCGACAATTTCGGAAGTTCTTAAGAACTAAGGGAAAAACATTTAGAAGAAAAAGATCGCATACTTCTGGTAAGCATTTTGATTCTAACACTTGATAAAAATAAGAATGCTAAGAAGATCACATGCTTTCATTACAGGAGGACTGGACACATGAAAGGAGATTGCCTCGATCTCCAGAAGAAAAGCTACAAGGTGCACAAGAAGAAATCTCAGGCTATGGTCTGCACGTGGAGTGACGAGGAGGAAGACCCGGAGGCCAACTCTTCAGAAGAAGACGACCAAGGAATATGCCTTATGGTCAACAGTGACGGAGAGGCCGTAACCAACATTTTTGAGAATTTCTCAATTGATGACTGGGAAGATGCCTATGCAGAACTGTTAGACAAATTTAATGCTTTGAGTAAAGACCATAGGGTGTTAAAGAGAAAACTGAATGTTGCTACTGAAGAACAAATTCAAACTAACAAAGAAAATCAGAAGGTCAAGGAAGAATTAGAAGAGATGAACTCTCTCATAAAGGAAAATGAAGACCTTAAGTCTGAAACCAAAGAAGTTTAAAAATAACTTGATGAATTCAAGATAAAACTTCAAGAAAGCCAAAGTGAAAATAATTTAATCACTGAAAAGTATGAAGCTATTAGGAAGGTGAATTCTGAACTTCAAAAAAATTGTGAAACATTGCAAAAAGAATTGGAAGACAAACAAAGAACACTAGAAAAATTTGTTCAAGGAAAAACAAACTTGGATACCATGCTAGGTGCTAGGGTGAATTTCAACAAAGAAGGTTTAGGCTATAACCCAACACACAAGAAACCCTTTGAATTCACAACAATAACATTCTGTCCAAAAAAAGGGAAGGAAAAACTAGACACACCATCCAGTCCAACAGTGCTCAGAATGTCCAACAACCAAGGAATGATTCATCAAACCATGCTGGACAACAATCTAAAATTGGAAAGAACTCAACTAGGCAAGCCCCTGTGTGTACCCTCTAGAACAAGAACTTTTACAAATCAAGACATATGACCCAGAACAGAAATTCATTCTTCTATAAAAACATGGGTCAATACAAGAAAAATTGGGGAAATCCCGTTCCACAAAAACTCTTTAATACATATGTCCATCCCAGACAGAATGGGTACAAAAGATACCCAGGGAATGAACAGTCCAACAACAGGAATAGATTCCACATATTAGGCCAAGTGGACATAATCCAAGTCATAATTTCCACAAAACTGTTAACAACATGCAAAAGAAAAATACTCTGAAACAATTTTGGATTCTGAAGTTTCTACTTTGAGATTTGAACAATGTCTTTGGAGCCAATCTATCTTGGGTTCCAAACTACTTTGCTTGATATGTCCCTCTACAGGTTAGCCTAGCAGCCGAGCACAACAGGTGGTATGTAGATAGCGGCTGCTCCAGGCACATGACAGGTGGCCGATCCAAATTCAACAAACTGGAAATGAAGGTAGGGGGTCTGGTCAAATTTGGAGGAAAGAATAAAGGTAAGATTGTTGGAATAAGAATACTTGGTAAGTCTTCCACGAACTCTGTTGAAAAAGTTTTGCTTGTAGAGGGTCTTAAACATAACTTGCTTAGTATTAGTCAGTTATGTGACAAGGGTCACAGAGTTGTATTCGACAATAATGCATGCAAAATTCTTGAAATAAGTTCTGACAAGGTCAAGTTTGAAGCACATAGAGTCCATAATGTATACATTGTAGATATAAATGAAAAAACCTGAATCAAATCTTTGTTTGACTGCTGATCTTGAAAATAATGCATTTAATTGGCATAGACGTTTAGGTCATACTAGCTTCTCTACATTGAATAAACTGGTCAAACATGATTTAGTTAGAGGCATGCCTAAAATTAAATTCAGTTCCATTTCAAAAATTTGTGATGCCTGTGCTCTAGGCAAACAAACCTGTAAATCATTTAAGCTCAGATCTGAGCCCTTGTCCTCCAAGCCAATGGAGCTTTTACATATGGATCTTTTTGGCCCAACCAGGACTCAGAGTCTAAATGGGAAGAGATTTGGGTTTGTGATTGTAGATGATTTTACCAGATTTTCATGGTTATTTTTCTTAGCAAATAAAAGTGATGCTTTTTAGAAGTTTGAACATTTTTCAATAAAGTTAAATAAGAAAGAATTCACATAATTTTCATGATTCAACCTGACCATGGAGGAGAGTTTGAGAACTCTATATTTTCTGAATTTTGTAACAATGAAGGACTAATTCATAGATTTTCCTCTCCCAGGACTCCAGAGTATAATGGCATAGTGGAGAGAGGAAACCATACAATCATTGAAATGGCCAGAACTATGCTGGTTGAGAGTCAGCTACCGAGAAGATTTTGGGCAGAGGCAGCTAACACTGCTTGCTACACCATCAACAGAGCCTTGGTAAGACCCATCCATAAGAAAACCCCTTATGAACTCTTGAAAGGTAAGAAGCCAAATGTTTCATACTTTAAGATTTTTGACTTAAAATGCTTCATTCAGAACAATAATAAAAAGGACCTAGATAAATTTGATGCAAGGAGTACCCCAGGAATCTTTCTAGGATACTCTGAAACAACTAGGGCATATAGGGTTTTAAATGTTCCAGGCCAAACAGTAGAAGAATCTCCCCATGTTATATTCGATGAAGAAAACACTGTCACTAACTTGGATGATGATGACAGGAGTTCAAGGCATGATGGAAAATTTCTAGAGGAGATGGTGAAGGAAGAACCTGAATCCCTTGAAGCATCAAATGCTCCAAATCAAGTAAGCTCAGCCGAAACAGGTGAAAGCCCAACTAATGTTAGATTCTTGAAAGATCATCATGTGAATAACATCATAGGCAACTTAGGTGATCCCCCTAGGACAAGGTCTTTTCTTAGAAATGTAAATAATCAAGACCTAGTTGCTTTAGTGTCACAGATTGAACCCAAATCAGTTGATGAGGCTTTGAATGATGAATCATGGGTTAATGCAATGAGTGAGGAGCTTGGTCAATTTGAAAGAAATAATGTCTAGGAACTAGTTCCAAGACCTGAAAATACAAATGTTATAGGAACAAAATGGGTTTTCAAAAATAAAATGAATGAGGATGGAATAATTTCAAGAAATAAAGCCAGACTAGTAGCCAAGGGTTACTGTCAGGAACTTGGGGTGATTTTGATGAGTCATATGCACATGTTGCTAGGATGGAAGCAATAAGAATCTTATTGGCTTTTGCATGTTCTAAAAACATAAAACTTCATCAAATGGATGTCAAAAGTGTGTTTTTAAACGGTTTTATTAAAGAAGAAGTCTTTGTAGAACAACCTCCTGGATTTCAATTGTCTTCACATCCTAACAAAGTTTTCAGGTTAAATAAAGCTCTATACGGTCTAAAGCAGGCTCCTCGGGCCTGGTATGAAAGGCTGACGAAATTTCTGATCAGCAAGGGCTACAACAGAGGTAAAG
This sequence comes from Amorphophallus konjac, assembly GCA_022559845.1. Lineage (NCBI taxonomy): Eukaryota > Viridiplantae > Streptophyta > Magnoliopsida > Alismatales > Araceae > Amorphophallus > Amorphophallus konjac. The sequence goes on from CM040126.1 coordinate 79,124,514, forward strand.
TGGATCAAACCTTGTTTACCAAAAGTTTGAGTAATGATCTCATCATAGTTAAAGTATATGTAGATGACATAGTCTTTGGCTCAACATGCACTGAACTACGCAATGAATTTGCTCAATTAATGTCTGCTGAATTTGAAATGAGCTTGGTCGGTGAATTAAAATACTTCCTTGGTTTGCAGGTACAGCAGCTGGAGGATGGATGCTTCATCAACCATGCCAAGTACACCTTGGACATCCTCAAGCGGTTTGGCATGAATAATTTGAAGCACATCACAACTCCAATGGGTACCAATACATCATTAGATGCAGACAAATCAGGTAAAGAAGTTGATGCAAAGTTATACCGAGGTATGATTGGATTTCTACTCTATTTGACTGCCTCAAGACCTGATATACAAGTCATTGTAGGTATGTGTGCTAGGTACCAATCTAGGCCTACAGAATTGCATCTAGCTACTATGAAAAGAATTTTCAGATACATATCTGCTACACACACTCTAGGATTATGGTTTCCTGCATCACACATCTTAGATTTAATTGCATATACGGATGCAGACTATGTCGGGTGTAAACTAGATAGGAAAAGCACTAGTGGACACTATCAATTTCTAGGTGGGTGTTTAATTTCTTGGGCTTCCAAAAAATAACACTCTATGGCCTTCTCCACTCCAGAAGCTGAGTATGTAGCTGCAGGGAGTTGTGGTACATATGTGATCTGGATTAAACACCAGCTTCAGGACTACCAAGTAGACCTAGGCTGCACACCCATATTCTGTGATAATACTAGTGCCATAAATCTTGCAAAAAATCATGTCTTACATTCTCTCACCAAACATATTGAAGTCAGACATCATTTTATCAGAGATGAGGTTTCTAAAAACACTTTTGAATTGATCCATGTAGACACTGCCCATCAGAAAGTTGATATCTTTACTAAACCTCTGGACAATGACAAATTCACCACCTTGAGGAGAGAACTAGGGATTTTTAAAATCCCCTGAATTTCTGAATCTTGGAATAAAATGTATCCATGCTTCTGTGTCCATCTTGTGCTGCATGCTGACCTCACTTGCATGAATTTTCATCCAGTGTCTGTCATTTATTTTTTATTGGCATGCATAACCTTTTGGTATATCGAATGATAAGCTAGGAGAAGGTCAGATTTCTTCTGACTGGAAACCCACATCATGTGTGAGGAGGTCTTCTGACCTACGTTCTCCACCTGATACCACATGCTCACTTACATATAGATCAGGTTCAATGTCCATAATTTAGCTTTTTTGCATTTCAATACATTGTGCATTCCTGTTGTCTACTTTTCTACTTCATATTTTGAGGGGGAGGTATTCCAGGTATGCCTTTGTGTAGAAGGCATCTGCATGTGTGAAGCTGATAGGTTTAAGTTCATCAGTCAGTCAAGGTGACAGGGGGAGTTGCTTGTTTGTCAGTTTGAGGTCTTAGGAGACTGATTCAAAAGGACTTTGAGAGATCTTGACACTGCACAAAGCTTATTGAGAACCTTATGCAGTTTTTGTTTTCACAAAAGCTAGAAACTCCCAACTCTCTTAAATTTCCAAATTTGACTAACTGAAATTTAGCTAAAATGCTTCTCTCTAGTAATCCTACAAAGACCAAGAGAGAGAACTTGAAGACTGTCTTCCTACATCATTAATGAACATGGATCACTGTTGACATTTTTATGTCATGAAATATCCTGAATGTTTGAAACTTAAATTTTTGGAAGCAAACCCTCTAAGAATCAGTACATCTGGTATTGTCTTCAAACATCATATAACAAATAAAATCAATTTGTTTAAGGGTGTTTCAACATTTCAGAGCAATGTTCTGGTTACCGAGAAACTAGCCACTTCATCAAAGAAATGAAACACTCTCTATGTCATGAAGTGCCAGAATATCTCTATTCAAAAAGTTCCTGAAAATTTAAAATTCATGGCAGAGCAATAGCATTAAAGTGTTGAGTAACTGGGGATTCATGCCTCTGATCAAGGTGTCTCCTCACGTCAAAAGACACTTCTATTGCTAACTCTGTTATCTAAAGAGAAGTAATATGGTTATCACACTAAGGAACTAGGAATTCTGGCCTCTGATCAAGGTGTCTTCTCATATATCATTGTGTGATTTACCAAAATTACTCAATGGCTATTTCGCTGCTCAGCAAAGAAAAAATCTTTCACCCTTGAAAAATTTGTAGATTGTTTGTCCTCAATACCTTGGACCATTCAACAGTAGATGAGCCTCCAGTTACTTGCTTAGTACAGCTTTTTAGACATATTTCTCTTCGCATAACTGTTTCACCTTGGCCCTTATTCTTACTTCAGTACGATGATAATCTTCACTCTTATTCTTTGTCTTTCCTGCTTATTAGCCTTGAGGTCTTTCAGCTCATTTCAGTGACCTTACTTGGATCTTTAAGGGTTGCATATGAGATTTCTCTACCACGTGAATTAATTGCCTCTGGTCTTACCAACTTAGCAATACCTTATTTTCTCCCCACACTCCTTTTGATGATGTCAAAGGGGGAGAATGGTTTTTGAGTGCATGACTTATGTTTTAGTTAGCAGTCAGCTTGTCAGGGGGAGAATGGTTTTTGAGAGATGACTTATGTTCTGGTTAGAAGTTAGTGTGAGGGGGAGTTAGTGTGTGACAATGTATGCATGTCTGATCATCCTCACCTCATATTTTTTTTACAGCATTAATTTTGTTTGGTTCATAGTGTTGCCATCATCAAAAAGGGGGAGACTGTTGTATCCATGTGGTTTTGATGATGTCAAACACCATAAGTCAAATGTCTTACCTTAAGTCAAACATTACATGTCTGAAGCCTTCATGTGTCTGTGCATTGAGTATGTGCACTTGAGTCATTGGAGTCAGTGCGTCTACATGAAGTCATGGTCTGTTGCTTTTGAGTCTAAGACATTCTGCTTTAGCATACATATAACGTCGATGTGTTCAGTTCAACATAAAGAGGGTCGGTGCATATTTTCATACTGCATGACTAAGGTTGGTGCAAGTGTCTCTTACGCATGACTAAGGTCGGTGCATACTTCGCATCCTGCTTACAGAGGTCGGTGCAGATTGTTATCATATGCATACAAAGTCGGTGCATATCCTGCCTTTCGAATGTAGATGGTTAGTGCATTCTCGGTTCTACAGCATATCAAGTTAGTGCACTTTTGCCTTGTGTATTTACAAGCTCCGTGCACATTTGCATTAAGCATAAAGTTGGTCGGTGCAGTTTTCATCTTGCACTAAACCAGGTCCGTGCACACTTTCCTTGTGTGATACAAGGTCGGTGCACTTTTGCCCTTGTGTGATACAAGGTCGGTGCATACTTTGATAGTATGCATATCAAGTCGGTACACCTTCTGTTGGTCCGAATACAGAGTCGATGCATACATTGTTATACTACCTAAGGTCTGTGCATTTTTTGCTTGAGCATATAGAAGGTCAGTGCAGTGTGTTTCCCTTATGCGTTTAAAGGTCAGTGCAATATTTGCATCATGCATACATATATATAGGTCTGTGCATATCATCAAACGGCTAACACTTATGACTGTTTGATTGCCAGGATAGTCATATGGTCGAGCATCTTTTGAGCAACCCACCTCACGTGGAATTTAAAGTACGAGGTTAATGACACGTGATCTAAGACAAGGAGCAGACCAGATGATCTTGCCACATGGACTGCTACAGCACCATGATTCTGACACGTGGAACCTCAAAGGATCAGATCTGAGTGAAAGTTTGGGTGGGAAACGTGGTATCCACGCGCCCATCGTCTACTTATAAAAGAGGATCGAAGGCTGGGAGAACGAGGAGAGAGAGCAGAGCTGAATAGAAGAAAGGAGAAAGAATATCTGAAGCCTCTGCCAGTGCTGAAATTCCTCCCATTCGAGACGAGAAAAAAGCCCAGGAGAAAAGTCAAAAAGAGAGAGAACCAGTTCAGAAAGAGAAGAGCCTGAGTGATCGCCAGTCTTGAGTCAGAGAGTCTGCTTCCACGGAAGCTACATTGTTATTGTTTCTAGGCGATTTTTCCCTTTGTTTATTTTCATCTTCGAGTTTTTCACTTTTTCAATTCTACTTTGTTACCCTCTAAGGTCACTTGGAGGAAGGGAGAGGTACTCCGGTTTCCCTCCATCGTGTTTGGAGGAAGAGAGGAACGATCCTCTGGTTTGTGAGTTTCAGGGAGCAATTCATGGGTTCCCCTTGCTGATTGCGAAGGAAGGGAGGTTCGACCTCCAGTGATTCTTCTGGTCTTCAGAAGAGCGAGTAATGTGTTCTTCGGGGCAAGCTGTCAGGCAGCCGGTGTCAGCAGACTGAGTTTGCAGTTCTTGATTGCTTAGTGCAAGGAAGCCTTACTCCAGAGGAGTGAGGGGTGGATGTAGATTACGGATCGCAATCGAACCACCTTAAAAAGCTCTCTGTCTCAATAGTATGGCTTGGTTGTCTGATCTCTCAAATAGGCTTTGGCACGTCAGCTGTTCGATCATTGTTTCATCTCAACTCTCTTTCTCGATAAGCTTTCATCTATCTATCTGTTTCGTGGTGAGTCTAGAAGGATTTCTTCATTGCATTTCAGATTACATAATTTATTTCTCGAATTCTCTGAATTGGGAGTGATCTATTCATCCCCCCCTTCTAGCTCACTTTCTGTGTGAACTGTCACCTCCAACTTTCTTTGGTTAGATTTCACTTCAAGCAATTTTAATTTATCATTTTACGAAACTCACTCTATGATTTTGATCTCAAAATACATGAGTTTTCAACTTAATAAAAGAATCTTCCACCTCGTGGGATTGACCTGTGCTCATCACTTTACGTTTAATCTAAGATTGTGTTTGTGAGTGAGTGCGGTATTATTTTGAAAGTGAGCATGACATTTTTCAACGATGAGTGATTTATGCGATCAATTTTTTGCGTCGTTGGCGGGGAGGATTGATTTCTTTTTAAGTTGAAATTTCTTGTGTTTCATGTGTATATAATAATACCAACTCCTTTTCTTTTTATTTTATAGAAAAAGGAAAAAATAGAAAGTCGGACCTAAAAATCACAAAAAATCAAGTGTTGCAGAAAGCGTCGCTGAAGGGGTTGAAATCTGCCACCAAAAGGAGCAGAAATTAGATAATCAGGAAAATCCAAAAAAACAAAGCGTCACTACAGGTCCAAATCTGAAGGCTAAAGTTATATTCTGAAAATTACAAAAAAAATCAGAACAATTTCTGAAAAGTTTCAAAAAAGTTAGAAAGTTAAAAATCCTAAAAAAAAATTTATTCCTTGTTTTCTTCTTAGAATTGCATGTTAATTATTCATTTTTGTGGCTAGTTGCTTTGATTAAAGAGCATTCATATCCTTCTTATTTAAAAAAAAAGAAAAAAAATCATCTTGTCATCATGCTAGTTACATCTTGCTCATGCATCCATCCATCTAGTTATTGATTCATTTACTTGCATTTTATTAAAAAAAACTCTTCTTTTTCTTCTCTCTTTCTCCTTCTTAAGGGCAATTTAGGCACACCCTTCTTGAAGTTGGAAGGACCCTTCAATTGAGTATTCCATCTCATTGGATCGAAAATTCCTTCTCCAAGACCTCCGTAAGTCTTCGCACCTGTGGATTCCCTCACGGAAGTTTGGCCAGTTGTACCATTGAAGTACCCTGGAGTTAGTTTACCCTTAGAAGTTTAACAAAAAAAAGAGTTTTGGGACCTACTATTATTATGGAAAATCGGTGTCTAGACTAGAGGTTAAGTGGCTCACGCATAAGAGGACAAGGGGAACCTCCCACTGTCCCACCTCTTACCTGGCTGGTGGACCAACTTAGTAGCAGGTGCCGATTCATCATTTGGTAGAACAATTAAAAAATAAAAAAAGACACACAAAAATGAGAATAGAATAAAAAGATTAAAAAAATAAATAGAAAATGGGTGAGAGAATTCTTATCTTTGAGTGGGCTCATAAATTTGATAAGGTGGACTTGTTGGCCCATTTCTCTTGATCCATTCTTTGGGATATGAATCCGAACTCCTTTATGCCACCTTATTATCAAAAGCATAAGAACATGTGGGCCAGACCGGCCCATTATGTTGACAATTATCCAACTCCAAGCTCCACCTTGCACCCAACTTGGCCTGACCCACTATGAGAGCCCATACTCTTGGTTAGCCTACAATGAAAGCCCATCACTCATGGGGGCCCAGCTTCATTCCTTTACTCAAGATCATATCCACTCCACTCAATTCTTTCATGGGCCCTATGATTTGTCTCGCACCCAAGAACAAGCCCAAATTGCTCAAAGACTCTCCATACCTTCTTATGATTCTTATTGGGGAGGACAACATAATATTTCTTGGGATTCTTATGAAGGCCCGGCCTAAAGTCCTCCAGATCAATTCTTTCAAAATTGGGCTCCATCTTCAAATAACTCTTATGATCAAGCCCACTACGGAGGACAACCCACATCCTCTCCACTATTTCACTATCAAGATGATCATCATTCAACTTCTTATCCTTCGAACTCTGCTTCTCAGTCTACATATCTATCTCCTCCATGCTCAGCTTTTAATCAGGAGGAGAGCTTTAATCAATTTCATCAATTCATCATGTCTTAAAATCAATCCATCCAAGCCCGACTAGATCGACTTGCTGAGAACATCAAGGGCATGGAAGTGGATCAATTGCTTAGCTACTCCAATGCAAATTCTGATGACCAACTTCCAAAATTTGACCATAATGAAAGCTTTTGTGATCAACCCATGATTCCCCATGAACACAATACTCAACTCACTCTCGATTTAGATCATGTGGGAAATATGGAGGAATCTTATTAGGAAGTCTTAAAGGGAGCTAGCTATAGTTATGATGATAATCCAAAAGATGAGCTCGAGGAGCTTGAGCTTAATTGCCCTTATGAGGAGAGTTCTAAAGAAGTTGATGATCTCAAGTTGGGGGGAGAAGAAGAGAAAAGTAATGTGCTAGTTCATTATCAAACCCCACCAATTTCCCTTCTTGATTTTGAGGAGACCGTGTTCCAGGAGAAGGATGAAGAGGATGTGCGAGTAGATGATGAATTGAGTAAGGCCATAAATGATCTCTCTTGGGTAAAGGAGGAGGCAAGTATCTGTCATGACTTTCATCTTGATTGGACATCTTTTAATCAAGGGGAGGGCATTGATCTTCTACATCTTCATGATCTCGACGAATCTAACCTTGTTGTGGACATTCTGCAATTAGCCGATCTGTCAGATCCTATTAAGCCCCACGAGTATCATGGTGTTGAGGAGCATGTTTCTTTCACTCTGGATAGTACTTCTCTCCTTGACACTAATCATTTGATTGGAGCCCCACACCCTTTGATCTATTCTCACCTCAAAGAAAGTTTCAAATTGAGGTTGTAGAAGAAATTTTTAACAAGGTCCACTTTAATATTTTCAACACTTATAAAGACCTTACGTTCGAAGGGTAATATTTTATAATTGATGACATGATAATTCCTCTTTCATTTTTTGACCGGGGTGGTCCGTTTGGCCTATTAAACTAACCATGGTATACAATGATGGCCAAACCAAAAATAATAAATGTTGATTTTTTCATGACCCCCACGGAAGAAAAGTTGTTAACATATGCAATGCGCGACAAAATCAATCGTGCTAACAACCAACCTACCGCTAGCCCACATACATTCTTTCATGATCTTATCTTTGCATGGCACAAACAGTGGAACTTGAAAGAAGATGAGATCACGTGGTGGCTCATTCTTAACTCAACTCGTTGGTTATGGAGCTTGCATGCGTCTGGCTGAAGACAGTAAACTTAGCGCTTCTTGGGAGGCAACCTAATGTTTCTGTTATTTGATGTTTTATTTTAGTGTTTTCTTTTAGTACTCAGGTAAAAAGCCGAGGAGTTGAAGTCGTCGCTAATGTCAAAGGAAAGCCACACCCTACATATCAGGTTGTATCCTTCCATCTTAACAGTATTCATTTTTACATTGTTCTATTGTTGTCATTGCCTAAGGATGCCATTGAGGACAATGCCACCTAAGTTGGGGGGGGGACGAAAATTCATGCTGCATTTAGTACAACCTATATATCATTTTGTCCTGCATTCACATCAAAATTGAATGAAAAATGAAATCTCCAATTGAGTTTCAAGATTCATGCTTGAATTGAAAGTGATTCTAGAATAGGAAAAGTTAGGGGAAAGGATGATGGAATATTATCTAATCTAACTATGGAAAACTGATTTAAGAATCTATTTAAAGCTCATGAGCACTTTAGAAAAGAAAATTAAAAATCACTTTACACGCTAATGAAATAAGTAGGACAAGTCTTCTGTTATTTTAGGCTGGTGTCTGATACTTTGCATTTCTTATAGATGAGCTCTTTTTGATAAAGTTATCTGCCAAAGTTATCCATCAAATAAGTGTAAAAGCACATTGTTGAAAACAAAAAAATAAAAAAAACATACCATGAAAAATATCCCTGATCCTAGTAACCGGGCATGCTTCTCCTAAGGTAAGAGTTGAGGTTCGCATCAAACAGTGAAGGGATGTGCAACATCATGTGTGTATTGAAAAAAAAAATTATAAAGGAAGGAGGCAGACAAAAGCTATTTTACTTAATGCTCTTATTTAGGAGGTGCAGAGTTGAAAGACACTAATCTGGAATAGCAAAATGAGGGACGCAAATGTCTATGTTGTGGATTTAGTATTACACCCGCATAAGTGCTATTGAACTTTGGGTTACATTCTTAGTAATAAATTTCTAATCTATGGCTAGTACATATTAATGTTTCTGGATTCCTAATCTTTGGTGGATTCTATGAAGGAGGATCTGGATATGAACGTATGAGCTTTGCAAACTCTTGTTGGTCCTAAATTTAAATCTAATTGCATTGCTAAGGGACTAACAATGAGTAAGTTAGGGGGTGTGATGAGTGTTTATTTTTCTATAATAATTCATGACAAACACACCATTTCAACTACACATAATTAAACAATTATGCATATCTTTACAGTTAATCTCAACTTCACATTAATTGGGCCTTTCACGTAAATTAACATAATTTGTGGTAAATTATTCAATAAAAGGGAGTTGAGGGCCATGTGCATTAATTTCACATTGCATAATTGTAAGCATTTGAGATTTTTATGCACAATGTGATGATTTTTATGGACTAAATCCAAATTATGTGCATACAGGACATCCCAGACAATTGCAAGAAGAGCCAGGGGCAAAGTGGTCAACAGAGCAAGAGGAGGGATGCCCAAGGGCGCACTCCTCCCCTTGACTAAGTCAAAGGAGCAGCCGCCATTCCTTTTTTGTGTGAAAGGAGATAAAGGAAAGAATTATCTTGATTTATTTTGGAAAGAAATTCTAGGAGAGAAAATAGGAGGAGATCCACACAATTAAGCAACCCAAAAGGGGGCACCCAAAACCCTAGCCAAGAAGGGGGCGGCCCTCTCTCTTCTCCCCATCTTCCATCTCTTTCTCCTTTAATCTTAGCCCTCCATCTCCATCAAACTCAATCTCTACCCTCCATTTGACATATTTTCTCTATTAATAGCCCATATCAAGGAGAAGAAAGGGAATTTTTACCTTTTGCTAAATTAGATTTTTTTTCCTTTTTTCTCCTAAAACCATAGGCTGCCCCCTTCCTCTCTCCTCACCCTAGATTAGTGTGCCCCCTCCCTTTCCTCTTCACCTTCTTCTTCTTCTCCACACAAACCCTAGGCCTCTCCTTTCTCTTTTCTCCCAATCTCCCTCTTGCGCCCTCACATCTCTCTCTTCTTCTCTTCATTCACCTAGGTAGATCACCTCTCCCTCTCCTACTTTTCCTTTCTCATAGCCTCATTGCTCTCACCTCTTAGAACCTCCATTAGCCTCAACACATTCCTCTCTATTTCTCTCCTAGATATCTCCTTCACAACCTCCTTTTCACGACGGCGTTCACTCCAAGGCGGGACGACATTCCAAGGCTCGGTGGCGTGGAAAATGACGGCTTCTCCCTCTACCTTTCAGGGTGGTGTTCTCCTTCAAGGCGGGTCAATCCTCTCAAAGGTTTGGCGAGGAGGAGACGGTGGCGTTCTTCATCATTTCCTGGCTCTAGTTCCTCCATTCTTGTTCTTAGTTTATTATTAGTTATGACTTTCATTTTCATAGCATTGTAATTTTCTTTTCTAGAAATAAAAGTTCATTTTTTACAATTCTCTCTCTCTCTCTTTCTCTCCTTGCTTCTTCCAATTTTCTCTTCTTCAACCCTCCAACTTTCTTTAGTTAGATTTACTTCAAGCAATTTTAATTTATCATTTTACAAAACTCACTCCATGAGTTTGATCTCAAAATACAAGAGTTTTCAACTTAATAAAAGAATCTTCCTCCTCGTGGGATTGACCCGTGCTCATCACTTTATGCTTAATCTAAGATTGTGTTTGTGAGTGAGTGCGGTATTATTTTGAAATTGAGCACAGCATTTTTCAACGACGAGTGATTTGTGCGATCAGGCACCCCCAAGCCAACATGCTAGTCGAGGACGTGAACAGGACCCTCCTGCATGACATCAAGACCCGCCTCTAACAAGGTGGCGAATCATGGGTAGATGTACTACCCAACATCCTTTGGGCACACCATACTACTGCTTGCGTAGCCATCGGGGAGACTCCGTTCCACTTGGCCTTTGGGGTAGAGGCGGTCAACCCTGTAAAGATATCCAACCCCACAGTTAGGGTCAACCAATTTGATGAGACACACAACAACCAAGCACTCTGGGAAAACTTGGATCTACTACCTCAAGACAGAGAACAAGCCCGAGCATGACTGGTCTCCTATCAGCGACGAATGGCCAAGTACTACAATGCTTAGGTACGGGAATGTCTCTTCCTTCCTGGTGGCTTGGTCCTATGGCATGCAAGTGTTGTTGACCCTCGAGTGGCGGTAGGAAAGCACTCCCCTAACTGGGAAGGCCCATACAAGGTAACAGAGGTGCTCGAAAAGGGTGCTTATAGGCTCACCGCCTTAGACGGCCAAGAAGTCCCTCGCAGCTAGAACTCTGTAAACGTTAAGGCCTATTATAAATGAAAGGCGTGAGTCCAACTACTTCTCCATGTCCCTCGTGGTAGGAATCACTAGGTGGCTTTGTGCCCCCAAGGATCGAGATGATACGTCACCTCCTTCTCAGAAGGAAAGACATACCACCCCCCTGTAAATCGCCAGGTAGCTTCATTCCTCTAGGGGTTGAGATGGCATGTCACCATCTTTTGAGGAGGAAAGACATACCACCCCCTGTAAAATCCTCAGGTGGCTTCATGCCCCTAAGGGTCGAGATGACATGTCGCCTCCTTTTCAGGAGAAGAGACATAATCGTTAGGTGGCTCCATGCCCCTAGAGGTTGGGCTGACACGTCACCTCCTCTTCAGGAGGAATGACATACCACCCCCATCGAAACCTCCCACCTTCCAAGCATACGTCTGTTGGTTTGGCCAACCATGTCGCTCGTCTGGCCAACTAAACCCATAACAGAGGGCCGCTTGGTGAACTCTTCCGGGCAGACGACCAATCGGCCCCACCGGTACAATAGACTATTGGCTACGCCCACAACCATAAACCATTCTACCTCTCGGAGAGGCACAAAGTGAAGTCCCGCGATCAATGACACCCAAGAGGGGGGTGAATTGGGTGTTTACCAATTTTAAGAAAACTTTTGGCCTTTTCAAAATATGTGATAAAACACTAACTAGGAAGTTGAAATCTATCTAACTACAAGTTAGAATACAACGTACACTAACGTTCACACAGAATGGAGGTAGAAGAAATGAATCACACCACATAATCCAAACCACAATGCACAACGATTTTAAGGTTGTTCGGATGCAATGATGGCAATCCTACGTCCACCCCTCACCAAACCTTGTGAGGCTTCACTCAGGGATAAATCCCCAAACGGAGACGACGCTCCAACCACACACGCAGGACGACGCCTGCACATATACACGGGGACGCGCCCCAACACATAAACACACACGGAGATGAGATCTCCAACACGATCCAACAACTAGATCACCAACACAAACACCCACTGCCACAAGTGCAGCAAACCACACACACGAGACAGAACGGATCTAAATAGATCCACACACACACGTAGATCTAAGAAGATCTACGCACACACGCGAATGAAGCACGACGACCACATACAGCCACGGATCTGAATTGATCCACACACACACACACACAAATGTTACCAGATTATAAAGAACACAAACATAAAGCCCAAAACACAAAGACAATGAAGCACAGTTTAGAAGACTCCTGATTTGGCTTCCACTGAGTGTATGATGTAGAGCTTGGAACAATGCTTCCTGCTTCACTTGAATGGCTTTTGATGGAGCTTGAATGGCCTTGTGGTGGATGTAGAGTTTGTTGCACGGAGTACTGTTCACGGCTACAGTACTCTTCCTTCTTCACTTGGATGACCTTCCCTTGATCTCTTCTTGAAACCCTTGCTTGCTTCTTGATAGCCTCCCCCTTGATCTCTCTTTGTTGGTTGCTTGCTTCTTCACTTCATAGATGCTTGTTGGCTTCAGAAGTACCTTGAATGGGTTGGAGATAAATGAAGAACTTGCTGCATGAGGTACTGTTCATGGACCTACAGTACCCTCTTCTTCCTCTTTAGACAGCCTCCCCTTGGATCTCTTGGATGGTTAGGGTTTTTAACTCCAAATGAGATGTTTTATAACCCTTGAATGGTCCTGGACAAGTCCCAGACCAGATCCACGAAATCCTCCTTGATTGGGGGCAATGGGCTTAAAAAATTGTGCCAAAGAATCTCTCCATGAGCTGGAACAAGAAAGTCAACAATGAAGGCTTTGGGGCTGGCGGTCGACCGGTGGAGGCTGGCGATCGACCATTCTGAGAATTCCTGTAGATGTTGGGTTGCTGGAAAATCCGGTCGACCGCTATGGGTCTGGCGGTCGACCGCTATTTTTACAGGTGGGCTTCGTTCAGTTCTATTATTTCAAGTCGACTGCCAATGGTGCAGAGGTCGATCGAAAATCTCCAGTCCTGCAAAATCCAAGTGTTAGCCCAGTGAAAACTGTCCATAAGTCAAGAGCTTCATGTCCATATCAACTCCATGCATTTTGGGATTGGATTCAACTTGGTTTATGCATTAGACCATTTAAGCATCTCTCATTACATGAAATCTCCTTAAACAAGTTCAATGCTCACTCTTGAAGTTAATGGATAAAACAAATTAAGGGAATATCACCCTTATAGAGAACATTTTGTTCCAGGGGCTCCGCCCCCAGAAACCCCCGCAAGGGGCGTTGCCTCCTTGACCCCCGTGACCTGACCGGGTAGGTCGATCCCCGCGACCTAACCGCGCAGGTCGATCCGCGTGCGAGGGCGCACGATGGCGAGTTTTAAAAGGGCTTGAAACCTCATGAACTAGGTGCATATGAACACTTTGAAACACACATGTTCTGAGGTAAGGATCAAGTTCTGGGCTAAGAATCAAGAGATAAAACTCAATCATCCCAAGTAAATTATTCATAAAATACCCTCATGGAACACTCAATAACAAGGAGTGTATAACAGGGTAAGAGCCTTACCAATGGTTCTTGACAGTACATGACATATACCACCTGTTTTGGATTGTAGAGGAGCAGGGTGCTTATCCACACATTTGGTTTACCAGGTGACTGCCCTGAGTTTGATCCTGCAAGCAAGATAGTCAGGGGTAATACCATGCTTGTTCACATTAAAGAGGTCATGAAACCTCTTACCTCTTGTAAAACCAATTCAATCAAGCAAGAATCAAGACCATGTACCATTGCCATTTGCCATCTCAATCATATTTAAACAAGAATGTACACAGTCATCAAGAACATGTGCAATCAACCATAAGTTTACTTATCATCACTCAATCACACATTAAGTTTAGTTATCATCAAAATCATAACACCAACAATCATCAAAACCATAACTCAACACAATGATGGTCCCTTCTCAAGTCTTGACAAGACCCTATACCAAGTGCCCCCCACCGGTGCTCGGAGAGGTTCCATCCGTCGAACGCCTACGTCCGTCAACCCTAGGCCATTGAGCCACCTAGTTGAGTATGGGAAAGTCCCTTTCAGTCCAACTTAGGGATATGGACCAATGTACCACTCACCAACGTAGGAGAGGTCCCATAGGTTGACCCATCTAGTGCTAATAGGACCCGGTGTGTACTGAGCCCTATATAGCCCATGGCGCCTCATCCCTGTTCTCTTACAAATCTTACAGGTTAACGCCCTCAGCTCACCAAGTCAAAAGAAAGAAGAAACATAGAACACGACAACCACAAGCACAAGGAAAAAGTAAAAAATGAGGAGAACCATTCATTGCCCCCTTGGGGGAAGGTACAAAGCACAATTTCAGTCACCTGTCTTCAAGTCATACAAGTTAGGGGCGGTGTTCAGCACCTTTGTTGTGGTAAAAAGGTAGCGAACCCTATGCAAGGACACCTTCCCACCCATCAGGTAGCCCTGCCGAAAGGCTTCTGTGCATTCCTCTTCTCTCCTCACTCGTGAGGAGCTCCCTTCGAGTAACGGCTTCTCTCAAAGGCATGGGCGCTTAAGATACTTCTTCATCTATACTCAAAGATGACCCGTGTCCCTGGCTTGCCATCTCTCCCGCCAACAAGAGCCTTCATCAGAGGACTGCTATGCACTTGCAAAAGAACGACTAAGTCCTTGGCTGACCCTAAGGCCCTTGAAGCTCTATTTATAGCAGAAAGGGAGCTCCTTGGGGTCACAAGAGGGCCATCCAGCAATTGGCAAAGGCATACAATCCTCGATCCATGCAAAGTACTTTAAAGTGACCCCAGTTATTATGCCCATGACACTGAAGTGACGAATCAAAAACTGAGATGCACTCTAAGTCCCCAAGTGGCCTTGGAACCATGCAAATACACACAAAGGAACAGTGGACCAAAGAAGTTCATTGTACTCCACCAGTGTCAAATTACAACTTTGGACAACCTATTTGGACGTGCCCCCTCCAAAAAGAGAAAAAGAGAAAGAAGTAAAAAAATAGAGAGAGTAGAAGATAGAGGTGCAGTGGCAAGCGTGTAGTAGAATGATGGGCCCTCATTCTTCGACGATGAGCTCCGCATCGGGGGATGGGGCTAGGTTACGTGGTACTTCGACGGGCACCTTGAGGCTATCAGGATCAAGGGCCACCTCATTGGCCAGGCCCTGAGGGGCTTCCACAGCCCCTGTGTCCTCCTCGCTAGCTAGACCAGGAGCTACGAACTCCCCCTCCTCGAAGACTCCTACTTCGTTGGGGTCGGCGAGGGGCTAAAGATTGGGCATGGGCACACCAGCATCTTCGGCGATGGCCTTCAGGGCAGCCACCCACCCATCGTGGAAATTGAGGCCTTGAGTTGGGCAGAAGATGGTATAGGCGAGCTCGCTGACCTCCTTGGTGTATTCCACGGAGTCCTTGTAACGATCGATGACCATCGCTACCTCCGCTTTGGCCGCCCTCACCCTTGCCAATACGTCATCCCATTTGGCCTCTGCTCGTGCCTTCACCTTCGCCACTACCTCCATCGCCCCCTTTAGCATCGCCTCTAGATGGGTCACCCTCGACTCAACCTCTTTTCCTCGTGCCTTCGTTGTGCGCTACAACATCTCCATCTGTAACTACTCATTAGTGACCTCCGCCAGTTGCCATCGTATTACCTCCTTGGCCTTTTTCAAAGAATCTGAGATCCCTGGAAGGCCCGCTTCTCTATCTCCCATGCATCGCTTTGCCGCTGCAACTCCCGTCAGACCACCTCCACCTGGGATGCGTCCGTCTTGAGTGTCCGACACTGGTTTTCTAGGAGGGTGAGCTCTCAAGCCACTTTTTCCAGACCCCAGGAGGCCACAACCTTCCAATCGTTCACCACTAGCAAACCACCTAGGCCCCTATGGTCCACCAGCCGCGGCAACTGGTGCATGAACTCCATTTCCACCACATGGGCATTGTGCTTGTTAGTGAAGGGGAGGTCCCTGTGCACAATCAGGACTGGGACCTAGGGGGAGGCGATTGGACGGGCTGTGAGGAACCACGACTACAGGCTGGGACTCTGGCTATGATGGAGAAGGCGTGGGCTCTCTTAACCTCTTCCCATGCCACTCCCAAGCAAGCATCTCTTCTTGATTCAGACACCTGTGCTTCTCTTCGACCATGGTGCAACAACTACTCGAACTAGGGATCTCCTATGGCTCTAGGGCATGGTGAGGTGTGATGACAGGCAAGCAAGGAGGCAAGGGCTTCTCTAGTATAACAAGTGCCCTTTCAATGGCTTCTATTGTCAATGGGTAGTAGTGCAGCCAGCCTAGTATCAGTATCCCTAGAGGCACGCCTATAGGCACCTCCTGCTTTCCTCGCACAGTGGCTACGGGAGATTGGGTGGCAACTAGGGACGGTGCCCAACTATCTCGAGGGTGAGGGTCTGACGACTCTAACACCAAGGTCTCAAAGTGGAGCTCGAGCTAGACCTGCTTCGCACCCGCTGGTGGCTCAGCCTGCAACAACATATCCAGGTGAATTAAGCCCAAGAACAATTGCTGACCCCAGCACTAGGCCTTTATAGAACCCTACCAGAAGGAAGGGGCGGGCCAGTCCTAGTGACCTCAGCAAGGAGGGGGTCAACACCTAGTCCACCTTTTAAATGGGCACCCTATGAAACTCTTCAACTAATGCTCTCTCCCTAGGTGTCACCGACGGTGGCTCCCCGTGGACATATTGGTAATTAGAATAACCCCAGTTTACCCACCCCCTCGGCCTTCGCCAAGATGATGAACTTGTCCTACCAATGTTTCACATTTGACACAACTAGGGAGAAGGTGAGGAACTGCATCCCTGCCCAAGCCCGGAATTAAAACTCTGAGTTACAAAAGCTAGGGTAGTACCGAAGACAAAAAAGATTAAGGAAGAGGTTGGCGGCCAGATGACACCCTATCTGGTTACAATGATAAACGAAGGCACACTCAATCTGCCAAGAATTAGGGGCCATCTGCCCTGGCTGAACTTTGTGGAAACCAAACACTTCCTTGAAAAAGTGAGGAATGGGTAGGCAAATAGATAGTCTAGAAGGACTCCACTGGCATGACATTCCCCTCTAGGAAGCATATCCTCAGTCGCTCATCAGTGGTAGGGAAGAGGGTGTCAAACTCAGGGGGCATCTGGTACCCCACTTTCAGACCTAAGGTGACATGGTAGGAGACTCGGACGGTTAGGGGGATAGAAGGAGCCCCTGAGGGGCCTAGGTGCCACCAGTGGTCACCTCCAAGTTGCCCGTGGAAGGCTCGAACTCCTCCGCCAAGACTAACCTCCTACGGGGAGCCATGAGAGGGGGAGGAATGAAGAATGCTCATTGGAGGAAGAAGGAAGCAATACGACGTCGGCACCAAAGGAGATGAGTAGATGCCTCCCCCGTTGTTCCCTGTGCTCCTTTTAAAGAGAAGAAGAGGGAGTAAGCCAATCGGTAGGTATCGATGGCCCAGGTCTCACCATCAACATGTGAACGGATCACCTCCTCTCCCCGAATGGGCGGGAAAACCCTAGGCAGCATCGCTTCACCATCTATCCCGCGCCCCCATCGGGTAGCGCCATCATAACAGTGATGTCGGCACCCAACGGTATGACGATCAATTGGTAGGTGTAGTTAAGACTATGCTCTCGAAAGGTACCTGACAGGGAAGCCCAGCATTGTCCTACTCTCTCTCTCCTATGGCGAGAAGGGGACCGAAGTCCTCCTAATCACCAAGCACCCTCGCTGCTCGGGAGTGGGGGACTAGTGAGGAGGGCCCATCCTACTAGCCCAATAGCACCCGGTCTCCAGCCTACTACAGGAGCCCAACTCTCCAGGCCCGCCATGCTACCCGAGATGCCTGTTACATCCCCTGCCCTGTCGTAGGCCCAGGGTTGACGTTGTACGCGCTTGCTCCCTCTCCAGCAGTGGCCACTACTGCGCATTAATGGCGAATGGCCCCCCACTCCTGCGATGATACTATGATGCTTCATGTGCCACTCCTCCTGTCTACACTAGTGTGCCCCCTCTCCGGCGAGCTCTACCACAATAATGTCCGACGCCCCTGTCGCATTAATGGTAGAGCTACCACCTCGACAGAAATGGAAAGTCAATGCCCATGCCCCCTCCTCCATCAGGAACGTAAATTGGGCGGCTCACGCCTCCCTCGACTATGGTAACCGAACAGTCAACCCTCCTGGCGATGGTATAAAAGGACTCTGGCCCGATGGCCAGAGGTAAGCAAAAATAAGGGCAAGCAGCCCCCTTCAAGCCCTTCTGTTCTCCCTTTGCTCCACAGTTGCTTGATTTGACTGTCGGTGGGTTGTCCCCTGGAGTAACTCCCAGGGCTCCTTCTGACCTCTTCTCGGTGCTTGCACGTCCCTCTCCTGGTGAAGGTCATGGTCCCATTCTACAAATTATTGGGGGTGTGGATTGAGAAGTGGGTAACCATTGCCCGACCAGGAAAAATAATTATTTATTTTGTCATAATCTAAAATATTAAATTTGTAAAAAAAATATTTTCAACAATCTCTCCCTTTTTGATCATGACAAAATAATTGAAAGCTTCCTTGCAAATTTGTCATTTATCTTTCTTTGTTTTGACAAATTTGTGAAGGATTAAATGATATATTAATTTATTCCCCTTATTTCATAGTCACGTGTAATCACATCTCCCCCTTAATGTATCCCCCTTACTTCTCCTATTATTAATATATTTTCCCTCTTTTTGTCAAAATAAAAAAAAGGAGGGGAAGATGTCCTAAATTTTCATAAACTGGCTCCCCCTAAGATAAACAACCTATAATAGGATTTGTCAATCACAAGGAATCAGGGAAGATCAGAAAAGTAGGAAGCTTGTATAGCATATGTTAAATGATGATACAGAGTTATACACAGGACTGTTTGGAAGGAACAGAGAAGTAGAGGGTTTTACAGGAAGCAGAGGAAGGAGGGTGACCAAGGAAGTGTAGAGCCTATTGTAGTGTGTCTACAGGCATCTCGCGGATCTCTGCAGCTTGACTACGATAGGATGAGATGAACTACTTGAAGTTGTCTTCATGGGTACGTAGGTCTGTTGATCCCCTAGTTGATTTTGGCATTTGGGTTTTAATGATTACAAACCGTGTGTGCTTACTTGAAGAATTTGGCCTACTTCACTTGGCTTTATAATGAAGTGAGGTTTTGAATGAGTTCTCAAAATTGAGATCTTCTATCACATTTGTGAGTCATGTATATAACTCCAAGGCTGGTTACAAATAGAAGTTCAACATATGTCTTAGTGGGTTCATTGAAGCACTTTTAAGTGAACAAGTTTAAAGTGTTATCTTTGATGCATATATTTTGATTCTCATACAAACCACTTGTTTTATCATATTTTTTAGGATGGAGATTCATGGTTAATTCTTACATGTCAAATGGTTGCATAGAAATATCAACTGGATGTCTCAAAATAGCTAATTTATTGTGTAGACCCAAAAAGGGTCGACCCCCTCCTGAAAGGGTCGACCCCTGTTAAGTTTGCAAGGGACAGACAGAAAACTCTATCAAAAGGTGTCGACACCCCTACAGAAAGGTGTCGACACCTTTCAGTGTTCTGGGCAAAATAGAATGTATTCCAGAAAGGGGTCGACCCCCTCTATGTTCGCCCCTCGAACGTGATTTTCGTGGGCTTCCGAAACCCACTCGTGTGACCTCCATTTGGGCTGATATTTTACCCTAATACCCTTGGGTTATTGATAGACTTGTGACCGTCATTTTGGAGGGTTCTAGAAAGGGTTTTTGTGTCTTGTGGTCCCTTAAAACACCCTAAAACCCTTGGCTGTGAGAGAACAACAAGAAGAGTGAATAAGGGCGGCTGTGTGGTGGAGAGGAGAGTGTTTTTCATTTCTTAACCTTTTTCCTCTCTTGCAGGTCCGATCAGAGCATAGATTTCAAGGTCTTCAATAGTTCTCAAGCTTGCAAAGTCAGATTCGTGGCAAGATCTTCAAGGAGAAGCACTGGCGGCTCCAACCTCCTTGAGATCTACCTCCCTCTGACCTGAGCTTCAACGGATAATCGTCAAGCGGCCTTCAGAGACAAGGGGATAAACTCTACATCCTTCATTTGCTTATTTATGATGTTCTTCATGGTCTATACTTTGTTCTGAGCATATCTTGTATATTCTCGTACATTCCTGAACTCAGAAATATGGGTGTGGTTTGATCACCTGTGTGCGATCGTGTTTGTGTGTGTGTGGTGCTGCACTTGTGCAGCGTGTCATTGTTGATCCGAGTCTGCAGGCTGTGCAGTAGGATCGTATTGGAGACATCGTCTCCGTGTGTGGTTGGAGAATTTTCTCTGTGTGCTTCATTGTGAAGCGAGTGAATCCTCACCAGTTTGGTGAGGGGTGGATGTAGGCGGACTGGTGTGTCTGGCCGAACCACCTAAAAATTCCTCGTGGCTGTGGTTGATTGATTGCTTGCTTATCCTATCTATCATGATCGTGTGAGATCGGTGAGATTGAGAGAATTAATATTATCTCAGTTTAGTTTATTTTCCTCAATCTTGTTGATTCTGTGAATTATGTTTAAATTTTCTCAAATCAATTGGGGACAATTCAACCCCCCTTCTTGTCCGTGCGTTATCTGGGCCAACAATTGGTATCAGAGCTGGTCTCTGACATTCCCAGATCTAACGATCTGTAGAGAGATCCCAGTGCATGTTAATCATGAGCTCCTTTGTTGAACTATTTTCATTAAACTCTCCGCCTATCTTTGATGGTTCAGATTTTAGTTTATGGATGGGCAGAATGTGCAAAGTTATTTTCTCTCACGATCCTTCATTGTGAAGACTGATTTCAGATGGCCCTTACAAGCTGCCGAAAGATATATCAACATGGACTGTTGAACACAAGTCTAAACATTCTAATAATCTTAAGATTATGAATGTATTAAAAACTACAGTTGATCATAACAAGTTTATGTTTGTGTCTGATTGCAAGATTGCTAAAGAAGTATGGGACGGTCTAGTCAAGATTCATGAAGAGAAGGAAGAACGTCTGTGTTTCATGGCTGACAAACTGGACACATCAAGCAAGGAAAGCTGAGAGGTAAACTCTAATAATGAAGAATTTACATTTGAGGAACTCTTCGATGCTTATGAAGAACTGTCGGATAAGTACAAGAAGTTGAGGTCTGGAAATAAGAAGCTCAAGAAGAAACTTGAAAATCC
This sequence comes from Amorphophallus konjac, assembly GCA_022559845.1. NCBI lineage: Eukaryota > Viridiplantae > Streptophyta > Magnoliopsida > Alismatales > Araceae > Amorphophallus > Amorphophallus konjac. The sequence goes on from CM040126.1 coordinate 79,145,801, forward strand.
TTTTCATGAAAATTCTTCGTGTGATAAATGTTCAGAACTCAAAAGTGTAAATGAATCTCTCTTGATTGATGTTGAAATGCACAAAGATAAAATTTATTTTTTGAGAGAGGAAAATGAAAAGATGAATGAACAAATTAAAGTTTTAAATGACGAGCTCTCTGTCTATCAGAAGGGAACGTGTGTGATCACTGATGAGTTAGGAAAATTACATGAGCTAGAGCTAGAGATTGAAAGCTACCAAATAGTAAATGGAATGTTGAATGATAAGTTAGATGAATGTGAGGAAGAGAGTCTCAGTTCGAGTTGCATATCTCATCCTTGGAAAATCAAATCAAAGATTTGAATGATACCTTGTCTAAGTTTGTGAAAGGACAAGAAATCTGATCAATGTTTTAGGAACAAAGGGAAAGAAAATTTTTGAATACAAAATAAAATCATCATGTGTGCATGATCATTCTTCAAAACACTCACATGATAAAGCACAAAAAATTCATGGTTCTTGTTCATATTCGGTTAATACCTTCTCAAATGCAAGTAGCAAGAGTGTTTTTGGAAAAAGGAGAGCTACTTGTTTTTATTGTGGTAAATTAGGCCACACTATGTACACATACAATCTAATGAAATTTGACGATGAACAATTTAAAATGGATTTCAAGAATTCCTTTGTTGATACTCAGAATGTAAATAGGAGAAACAATTTTAGGAGAGCTCCAGTTACATGTTTCTACTGTGGCAAGTCTAGTCATTCAATGTATACATATGACTTGATGAGGGCGGATGATGAATGGTTTGCTAGAAGGGTTGAAAGTCCTTTTGTTCATGCTGGAACTAACTCCAAGGGACCCAAGAAAGCTTGGGTACCTAAACATATTGGATGACATTTCTGATTGCAGGGATGCCTTGAGGCCAGGAAGAATGTTGATAAATAATGGTCTCTCAAGGCAAAGGTAAGGGAGATTAAGTTTTAAATTCGTTTGTTAAACACTTCAGGTATACATTGGTTTATGCTCCATCTACTTGATTCAATAAGATTGATGCACATGTGAGGATCTAGGCTGGTTGGATTTTGTCACCCGTTCTATTTTAATTACATGTCCTTTTCGTTGATTTTGGCATTCATAAGGAGAGAACTTGGGGTTTATAGGTTGATAGTTAGAAATTTCATGCCATTTACACATGTACATACTTTAAACTGCATATAACTTGAATAAATTCAAGATTTCATACATGCTTTCAATTGCACATAATGGTTCATCAATGCATATAAGGTGTCCATACTTCAACTCATTCTAACTTTTGCATATAATTGTGAATAGAAATAAAATTTTTCAATCATTTTCTCATTTCCATTCTTATGCTTGCATATGTCCCATACTATTGCGTGCTTAAATGCTATGATTGTCTGGTATATCGAATGGTGTTTGTGGAAGGTTGGATTATATCCAGTCGTAAACTTTCACTATGCGTGAGGTGATCTTCGGATCTAAGTTCTCCGCCTCGTACTAGAAATCATATTGCTTGAATATCATGCTACATTCCTATTTGCTTGCATGTACATAGATTACAAAATCATTCCATTGAAACATTCTAAGACCTTGCCTCCTTCTTAGATAAAAATGCAGTGATTTTGATCATTTGTAGAACATGACATATACTAAGGGGGAGAATTCATTTCCATCTGTGCATACATTAAGGGGGAGTCATAGCTATGTCTTGACAAATTCACCTTATACATATAAAATAATTACCCCCACACTTTGCACATAATGATATTAATGGCTTTGATTGATAAGGATTTTAGATATTCTTTTTAACACTCTAAAAGGAACTTGAATCTCTACATGGACATTTAGAGTAATCGTGAGGAAAAAATTGCCTGCCCCACCAAAAATTGAATAAGTGGAACACAGAACTGAGTAACTGGGTCTCCCCATTGAACAAGTGAGGAGCCTCGTGTCAAAAGGTGAAGTGAGCTTCCACAATAAAAATAATACAATAGACGGATCCTAGTAAACGGGAATCTCCACTAAAACAAATGGGGAAACTCGCGTCAAATGGTGAAGTCCTCAATAATGTTTAAAAAGGGTTTGTGTGAAGCTACCGATAGTCGGGGATCTACAATGAAAGTGTAGAGAGGTGATAACCTTCTAGTGTTCCTAAGAAAATCTAGATATCCATATATGAAGTTCATTACTCGTTACTTCACATTTTCACACTTGGGTATTATTATGATGCATGTACACTCTGAATCTATCCACAACATAGTTTATGCAATGCCTCTAGTATATGACTGCACAACCCTTTTAGTTATGCCTCATGCTTTACCTTTTGATTCTGAATCACATGCCAATTTCCTATCCTTTGCCCCATTTAGGGGGACATATATTGATATTTGCATGCTTAAGAGTTATGCTTGCCTACTTGTATGAATACATTTTCAAATCTTCATATTTCAACACCATCTCTCAATCCACTGGTTCCATGTTCAATAATCGGGTATCAAATTCTGCATATTCTATATGAAGTCCCGCGATCAATGACACGCAAGAGGGGGGTGAATTGGGTGTTTACAAATTTTAATAAAACTTTTGGCCCTTTTGAAATATGTGATAAAACACTAACTAGGAAGTTGAAATCTATTTAACCACGAGTTAGAATACAATATATACTAACGTTCACAAAGAATGGAGGTAGGAGAAATGAATCACACCACACAATCCAAACCACAATTGCACAATGATTTTAAGGTGGTTCGGATGCAACGATGGTAGTCCTACGTCCACCCCTCACCAAACCCAGTGAGGCTTCACTCGAGGATAAATCCCCAAACGGAGACGACGCTCCAACCACACACGCAGGACGACGCCTGCACACACACACGGGGACGCGCCCCACACACACACACACACACACGGAGACGAAGTCTCCAACATGATCCAACAGTCGGATCAACAAAACATACACACGCTGCGACAGATGCAGCACTCCACACACTAAAATGACCAGATCTAGATAGATCCACACACACACATACGCAGATCTAAGAAGACCTACGCACACACACGAATGAAAAATGATAACCACACACGACCATGGATCCAAAATGATCCACACACACACGAGTGTTTACAGTTTATAAGGAACATAATTATAAACCCAAAACACAAAGATAATGAAGCACAGTTTAGAAGACTCCTGATTTGGCTTCCACTGAGTGTATGATGTAGAACTTGGATCGATGCTTCCTGCTTCACTTGAATGGCTTTTGATGGAGCTTGAAAGGCTTGTGTGGGAATGAAGAGATCTTTCACGATGTACTGTTCACGGCTACAGTACAGCTTCTTCTTCCTTGGACAACTTTCTTCATCTCCTTGATGCTTGCTTGCCTCTCCTCTTCCTTTTTGGTTGCTGGCTTCAGATGGAGCTTGAATACCTTTAGATGAATGAAGAAGTTGCTGGACGGAGTACTGTTCACGGAGGGTTGCAACAGCCTTCTTCTTCCTTTGATAGCCTTTCCCCTTGATCTCCCCTTGGATCTCTTAGATGGTTAGGGTTTTATAACTCCAAAGAGATGTTTTATAACCCTTGAATGGTCCATGGACAAGCCCCATACCAGATCCATGAATTATGGCTTAATTGGGGATATTGGGATTAAACAAATGGGAAGAAAAACCTCTCCACGCGCTTGAATTCAAAAGTCAAAAATGGGGGCTTCGGGGCTGTCGGTCGACCGGCAGCACTGGGTCGGTTGACCGAAAATTTGCAGACAGAGCATTTTTGCACTCTGTCAAAACTGGTCAACCGACCCCTATGTGGAGGTCGACCAAAAACCTGCATAACTTGATTTTTTAGGTTCTGGCAATTCTGGTCGACCAGCCAAGGTGTGTTGGTCGATCGAACTGACCCATACCTACAAAAATGAAGTGTTAGTCCAAAGAAACACATCCATAAGTCAAGAGCTTCTTGTCCTCATCAATTCCATGCATTTTGGGTTTGGTTTAACTTAGTTTGTACACATGGAAGGTTCAAGGCATTAGAGCACTTGTCATTACATGAAATGTCCTTAAATAAGTTCAATGCTCACTCTTGAAGATTATACATGAGATGCATTTATGAACAATGCAAGAGACTTATAGAACCTTCATTTGCAAGCCACATTCAAGCTAAAAGGTTTCATGTTTAAGGTGCATGAATGAGGTGAATTAAGGAGGGGTATATGAGATACACATGGTGAGATCGATGCTAAGATAAGGTAAGAGTCTCACCAATGATTCTTGACAGTAAGTGACATATACCACCTATTTGGGATTGTAGAAAAGTAAGGTGCTTATCCACACATTAGGTTCAACCAGGCGATCGTCATGATGTTTGATCCTGCAATCAAGATAGACAAAGTTTAATACCATGCTTGTTCATATTAAAAAGGTTATGAAACCTCTTGTCTCTTGTTCTACCTCTTGCCTCTTGTAAAACCAACTCAATCAATCAACGATCAAGACCATGTAACCATTCCCATTTGCCATGTCATTGATGTGTGTGCAAGCAAACATAAAATTTAGTCATCATAAAAAACATATGCACGGCATATACAACAATCTTCCCCTTTTTGATGATGACAAACTTTATGACTGACTAGACAGATCATAGACAGACCATATTCTTCTCCCCCTTTGACATAATCAAAAAGTGGGAGGAAGACAATGAAGTTCAAATTTTAGCAAGCAGATTCATAAAGCAATGAGGAACCACATCAGAAGTTCTAATGAGGCAATAGAAAGGCAAAGATACCAATTGTCGATTATGGAGACAAAGGCTGTGCAGACCGAGAGTCACCAATCAAAAGGATACCAATCAAGGCAAAGACATGCAAGCACGTATTGATATCAATTGAAGGTAATTGGTGGCCTCAATGCAAAAGATTTTTAGAACCCATTTCAGAGTTTCACAACATGCAAGAGCAGGAGGGCATATCAAAAGATTTTCTTTGATTTTTAAATTTTAGATTTTTATATTTTCTGGAAATGCATAAAAACCCAATGGAAGCATATGATGACACTGTGAATGTATGCAATGCAACTAAGCTGACATGATGACACTATGAATACCAATTGAAGGCAAATAACCCATATAGCAAGTGTAAAGAGATTGAAGTCCAAAATTTTGGAATTTTATTGATTTTTAGATTTTTACATTTTCTGTTGAAATGCATGAAGCTATGTACATGCAAATGAATCATATGAAATGCATACAGTGCAACCAGACAGTTACATATAAACATACATGCAACATATCTCCCCCTTACGTATATAAAAAGGGAATGGGTATAAGAAGGATGCAAGAGAGTCATGACAATCGGAGTGCACGTGTAACACATGGGAGAGTGTGCAATCATATAGGAGATTCATGCAATTGCTAAAGCAGTCAATCAATTTTCTGAATACATAATGGGTCAAATTTCCAGATGTGTAAGTGAGTAACATGAAAAATGATAGTTGCAATATGGATATTCAGATTTTCAGATCAACACAAGGAAACATTTTACAGACTGCACTTCAATTTTGAGAACAGCGTATTTGAGACTTCACTCTACCTCAATAATTTTGACATAACAATTTTTTAAAGATGTCACAAGGACAAATAGAATTTTTCTAAGGATGATCAGGTTCAAATAATCCAATTTTACGCGAGTAGACGCATGGAGCTCATGCCAGAATCTCCGGTTACTCATAATACTGAACCATTTCAACTCATTTTGAATAGAGGTACTTTAGTCAACACTTTTTAGAAATAAACCACATCACGTCTCAGGTGACATGTGCCCAGTTTACTAAGTGAGACCGAGCATTGCTCTATCTTACATTTTCATTTCAGATTTTTCAACAAGGATAGGTAGGCAGCTTTTTCCTCAACTGTCTCTTCAACATACAAGCAGCAAGTTTAACATCTTGAGAGTGTTGAAAAGAATTTCATATATCCTTATCTTCAACATTCATTTTCACATTTTGTGCATGAAGTGTGCGAATTTGATTCAGCATGTATACCGAAAATATCATGAATACATAACAGTGCAACTCCCCCTAAATAGATGCACTTATGAAATATGAACTCCCCAGAGTGTATAACATGAAACACTCCAATAATGACTCAGATTCAACATTATTTATCAAGAAGGTATAGGGTCATAGAAATTCCAAAGGATGGGGATGAATAGCATATAATAGCAGGCAAGCACACATTGGGAGTATATGCAACATGCAATGCAAATATGCAATGTAATGCAAAATTATTGATAGCAATTGAATGGATACCAACTGAATGAACTAAATGCAGCTAATGCATGAGTTCTAATGCAATGAGGATATAAGAATGCAATGTAATATGCAAAGGCAAGATGCAAAACATGATTTTCAGAATTTCTGGACAAATTTCACATGAGGGCAGTCACATTCAAATGATAAACAATCAAGCATTTTCCAAAATATGGCCCTCATGAACAAGGGTGCAAATATGATCAACAACAAACAATGCAACCCAACCGTTTTCAAGAATTTATGCAAGACAGATTTTCAAGATCATTTCATAGGTTAGAAATGGGAAATCATCCACAAGCTAATTGTTTGGATCATATGAGCAAAGATAAACTTTCAATTGAAATAGCTCAGATCAAGGACTCATTCACAAATCAACCATTTGACTTTTCTGAGTTCTAGTACGAGACGGAGAACCTTGATCCAAAGACCAACTCACGCATAGTGAGAGTTTTCAGGTGGACGCAATCCACCTTTTCACTGCTCATCATTTGATATACCAGATACTCAGTCAAGTTGAAAAGACCTCAAACAATTCATATTGAAGGATGTTCAATGATCATCAAAATCTTTAGAGTTTGTAATGCCATTCAAACAATTTGACAAGTTCATCTCATCATGCTAGGAAGATAACAAGTCAGATTTCAAGCATTGATACCTGTCCAGTGAGCAACATCACCATAGCAGGCTGGATGAATGACAATTCAAGTTTTAGAATCAATACCTGAATTCAGTATGTATCACCATGTGCCTTCAATCATGTTACCTCAACAATAGCCTTAAAAGAGACTAGCAATTCATTGTTAGTCCCAAAAATTGAAGTCCCGAAACTCACACAATAATGTCTTGATCAACTCAGATTTGGCAATTAATATTAAATGAATTTCCACAAGGATGAGTTCAATTTACAATTCAGAATCATTCATTCAAAAATAAGGTCCCCCTTTCTATGTGCACAATTTACACAATCGACATTTGTGTTTTGAAAATCATGCAACATATGACCTAAATGAACATGTGACTCATGGTACCAGGCGGAGACACATTCTCACGCATGGTGATAGGCTTCAGACAAGAAAGACTTGCTCTTCCTCAAATCACCATTTGAAATACCATGTAGTCATGCAATGATAAACAAACAGATGAATTTTCAGATTCATGAAATGCATGCAAGCACTGGTAGTTCATGAAAAGTGCAATTGCATTCTAATGGCAAACATAGTTTTTTTTATATTTTCATTTATGGAGATTTGGTTGAAGCAAATGTGAGTTTTTCAAATAGAGCTTAGAATTATTTTCAATACCTGTGCCTTGAGCATCCATCATCTTCCAAGCCTTCCACCTGCAATCCAAAGAAAGTACAAATCAGTTCATCCATTATGCTTATTTCAAAATTTCCTTACATAATCCCTGCAAATTGTTCACAAAAAGCATTGAAGAGGCGGAATCTCGCGCTGAGTCCTGAGCGGGCTGTGGATCACCAGAAGATGAATCTGCAAGAGGAGGGAAACGTATCAGAGGGCCCAGGGGATCTCCCTGGGGGAAAACCCTCCGATGGCTAAGTCAGTAGAGCGATGGTGGAAGCGATAATGAGGGGAGGAGAGAGCTGATGCGCGAGAATCCTCTCCACCAAGGGTGAAGCGAATCGTGCCCAGGAGCTTAGGGTATGTGAATGGCTAGTTCATCTTACCATCTTCCGGAGGGTCTCCCTTACTTAAATAGTGCATCGCCTTTTAAGAGTCCGGTGAGCTGAGGGCTTCCCGGCGGGAGTTACGTCTTCATCGGGGGCTTTCATGGCCGGATCGTGGGGGCGTTATCCCCTTGGAGTTCGGCAGCTCCCATGACTCTCCCGCTGGCGGAGGACTCTGAACGGCCGCACCTGCAGGTAATCAAGCGGTCTCACCGAGCTACGGGGATGCTAGCTCGTGTCCGAGCGATAGTCATGGCCCGGCGAAGGTGGGGTCGGATAGGTCGGCTGGAGCCTCTTTCTCTCGGTCGGAGAGTGGGCTTTAGACCGGACCTTCCATCCGACCTGACCGTTGTCTCGGGCCCTTCGAGCCTAGAAGGCCGCCGGGGAGAGTTGGTTCCTCGAGTCTTTATTTATTGGGCTTTTCTTCCCTGAGTGGGCCTAGTGGGCTATCACTCGGGTGGGCTCGCCTAGTTGGACCGCGTGGGTCTTGTTGGGCTGCCTTGGTGGTGGGCTGCGGAAATCCCCCTCTCCACTTGTCCCCCTCCTACTCCCGAGCCAAGGAGGCTCGGATGAGTAGTTTTTCGAGGCTTTGGACCGGCGTGGCTCAGGTGGGTGGAATTCCGTTGGCGTCATGTAGCCACTTATAGCGGTCGCCGAGGCCCGTAATGATGATCCTGACGGATTTGAAACGAAGGGCCCCCCTTTTTCTCAGAGCACGGAACGGCGCGCCGCCACCCTCAGGGGTTTATAGGGGGCGCTGTTCATCGTTCTAGGCTTCCAGGGTTTTAGGCTTTCCTTGCTTCTTGATGCGCCGTGAGAGCACAGCGGAGACGCGGAGCCTTGCGGCGGCGTTTGAAGAGTTGGCGAGGATAACCGCGGAGGCGGTTCGGCAGCTTCCTTCTCCCCCGGAGTCTTCAAGCTCGTACGAGGGATCTTCTCCCGATCCGATGGCGGATCAGAGTCCGGAGCTTGTGCCCGTGAGGCGCGATCCCGTCCCCAACTGTAGCGAGTTGGGAGAAGCGGAGGTGCGGAGGCTGGAGCATCGTTTCCGTCTGCCTCTCCGCTATAGCTTTGCTGCCGCCACCCCGTACGAGACGAGTCTGGACGACCGCGATGGGCACATTTGCACCTTCCTCTTGGCCTGGAAGAGTAGATTTCGGCTTCCTTTCGATCCTTACGTGCTGCAGCTGCTCACTTTTTTCCGGTTGGCACCTATCCAGTTTGTGGCCAACTCCTATCTTCTTCTTTCGGCGTTCGGGATTTTGTGCCACCAGCGCGGCATCTTCCCTTCTCTGGACCTCTTTCATTTCTTCTTTGAGTTGAAGGCGCATCCATCGGCGGGAAAAGGTTTTTACTTCATCCAGGCGCGGAGGAATAGGAGCTGCATCTCGCTTGCGGCGAAGGACTCCTCGCACAAGGGGTGGAAGACTCAGTTCTTCTGGGTGAAGGCGATGGCGACAGACGAGATCTGGAGATGCCGGACCTCGTCAAATTTTCACCCGAACCTGCCCCCTCGCCAGGAGGAGTTTCCTCCCCACGTGGAGCAGCAGGCTGCCCGTCTGTTGGAGAATCGCCAATCGACCGAGGAGCTGGTGACACCGGAGAACATCGAACGGTGTCTTCTCTCGCAGTTGACGGCGTCAGGTACGGTTCTTTGAGGTTCTTCTTCTGGGGTGGTAACCCTTTTTTCCTCCTCCTGACCAGGGCTTCTTCTTGTTGCAGACGTGAGGCGGGAGTCTCTGGAGGAGGCAGCCGAGGTCATCGATCTGGGAGAAGACTCGGCAGCCGACGAGCCTCATGTCTCGGTGGGTCGCGCTTATGCCCGAGATAAGGGCAAGGGGGCGGCCCCCGAGGGGACTTCTCGGTCGACCGGCCTGAAGCGCAAGGATCCCCTGGTGGGGAAACTGCGGGAGGCCGCGAAGGCCAGGAAGAGGGCCAGGAAAGCCGGTCTTCCTACCGCCGTCGGGGGCGACTCTGGCTCAGCGGCGCTCCCCTCTCGGGGGCAGGATGGGGCCGACCCTTCTGGGCTGGCTCTCCCATCTGCCGAGCGAGAGGGGGCCGAGGAGACCAGGGGCCCCGCAGAGGGAGGTGATGGGTCGGCTCTCCCCTCTGTAGGGACAGAAGGGGCCGATGCCGGCGTGGCCGGCGCTGGGACCGAGAGTTTGGTCGGTGCAGATGGGGGTGTGTCGCAACCCCAAGTGCCGGCAGTTTCTGGTGCCGTTGATCCCGCGGCGCCGGTCGAGGGTGGGGGTTCACCCGGGGAGGCGTTGCAACCCCAACCGACCGTGGTGCGCAGGGCGGTTAGTTTCGCCGCCACAACAGGGCCTTCTGACGGGGCGCCCAGGGTGGAGCGGTCCCCTTTGCCGGAAGCTCTGGTCAGGCTTGGTGTCTCGGGTGATCTGTACCGGATCTGCCGGTCGATCGCCGATAGGACGAGGGGAGGAGAAAAGCGCAGCACTCCTGCCGGGGTCCTTGACATCCTGATGGAGGGCGGCCTTGTTATAGCTCGGACAGCGGCCGTGATGGCAGAAGCGCACGCCCGGACGGAGGCGGAGCGGTCGACGCTCGCCTGGACCCTTGGTGGATGCGAGGGGAAACTGGCCCGGCTCGAGGGGGAGCACGAGGGGCTCCGACGGGAGTTCCTCGCTCTCAGGGAGCTGGCGCGGTCGAGCCGACGGGAGGCCGAGGTACTGGCCGAGCAGCTGACAAGGGCCCGAGAATCACTCGAGAGGAAGAGCAAGCGTCTAGAAGACGAGCGTCAACGTCACATCGAGCTGGATGGCCTCTGGGAGCTTGAGCGCGGCGAGCTGCAAGATCGGGCGGAGGACGCGGAGCGCCTTCGCGCCGAGGCCAAGGCGGACCGAGCCCGGGCGGAGGGTCGGATGACCGAGGCCGAGCGGAAGATGATCGAGCTGGAGGAGCGTCTGGCGAGAGCGGAAGAGCGTGCGGCCGAGGCGGAGCGGGCTCGGGACGGGCAGGTCGAGGCGGAGGCGATCGAGCATTATAAAGGCTCGAAAGCTTACTCGGCCGACCTGATTGCAGCCGCCCTACCCTACTACGAGGTAGCGCTCCGCCGGGGTGCTCGAAAGTGGTTCAGACAGGGCTATCGCCGGGCGATGAACTATGCCAATGAGCACCTGGCCGGAGGTGATTTTCCTTATGGCCAGCGTTATGACTCGGACGAGTCAGATTCCAGCTCCTCATCTTCGGCCGGGGAGGCACCGGAGGAGTCACCCCCTGCGGGGTCACCAGCTCTGGAGGCCTCGAGAGGGCTCGCGACCGGGATAGTTCTCGCACAAGCGAGGTCAGTGTCCGGGCCGGCCGTCGCCGAGGGTACCGGGGGTGACGCGTCCCCTACTGCGGTTCCCGAGCTTCAAAGTGGGCCCGAGGCCTGATGTAACTTTATTTTGCCCCTTCCCCTTTTTGTCCGTCTTCCTTGTTGTAAGAGGCTTTTATGGGAGGCAATAAATAACTTACTTTATTTGATCGCAATCTTTGCTGTGATTTGGTTGGCGTATCGTGGCAGTTGGAAAGTGCCGATATTTTTTGCGCCGTTTTCGCATGTCGATTCGGGAGACTTCTGGCGGGCGTCCTTCCGTATTACCATGCTTTGAAAGGCGAGGTGCTTCACGAATCCCGCTAGGGCGGGGGGCAGGGATTTCGAGGTGACCTTCCAGGGAGGTCCTGTAGCGTGTTTTCGAGGGGGGAGTCTTTTAAGGCGCGTGGCCTCCCTTGGCCTATAAAAAGGACCGAAGGGTGCTCCTTCTCTCTTAACACTTAGGACTTTCACCGGCGGTATGCTATTTTTCCCTCGTCTTCGCTTTACGTTGCGCCACCGCGATCGGAGCATGGAGGACCCTTCAGAAGGTGATGCTGCAGACGACGGGGAGCGGCCGGTTCCAGATGTCCTGGAATATCGATCGGGTCCCACGGTCGCCGCGCGTGCATGAGACGGGTCCGACGGTCACCGCGCGGATCGGGAGAGGGCTTCGACGTACGGGGGCACCCCGTTTTCCTCCTCTTGGCTCCGGCGAGGCTTCCGGGCGGACGCCGAGATGGAGGGCGGATGGGGGAGTTAGGGATGCCGGCCGCCATTCCCCTCCGTGGGAGGGGAGGAGGCGGCTCCAGTCCCTTCCTTACCCCCGTGCGCTGCCTCTTTCTCTCTCTTTTGTTCTTCATTTCTTTCACTCTTCGGGGGCTGCTTGCTTTCTGTTCGCCTCCAAAGAGTTGGCAATTTGGAAGAAAGGGGACCTTCGCGGCGTGCCCTTTTTCCAGGTTGTTGCCAACTTGGAAGGTAGCCTTCCTTGCGTGAAAGGTGACCTTCTCCTTGCCGTCCCTCTGTCACCTTTGTCACGGACCACCCGAGCCAACTGGGTCGACCATCTCTTGTCCGAGCCAGTTTCTACGTGAGGCAGAGTCAGTGGCTAGATGCGAGAAGGTCAAGACCGGGTCGACCGGGCGATGGCCGTTTGCTGCGGTGCCAGATGGATTTTCGCTTTTTGTTATGTAATGTATTGGCAGTTGCCTTTCTGATGTACCAACAGTTATCTTGAATGAATGCGAAAGATAAGGGGGTTTATTTTACCCAATTTGTTGATACAGTATTCAGAAATAAAATCTGCGTAGTGTGGTTGCGTTCCATGTCCGGGGAATGGGTTCCCCTTCCATTGTGGCTAACCTGTACGCACCTTTTCCGAGCGTCTCGATCACTCGGTAGGGGCCTTCCCAGTTGGGGGATAGCTTGCCCGCCGCCTCTAGTGGTCGAGAGGCTTCTGCCTTCCTGAGGACAAAGTCCCCTGGTCGGAATTGTCTGCCTCGGACCCTGGCGTTGTAGTACCGAGTGAGGCGGCGCTGGTACTCCGTAGCTCGGACGTTCGCGATCTCTCGGAGTTTGTCTGCCAGGTCGAGGTTCTCGAGCAGCTTCTGCTCGTTTGCCTCGGGCACAAAGCTGATCACTCGGAGAGACGGATTGGCGATTTCCAATGGAACGACGGCTTCGGTGCCATATACCAGTTGAAAAGGGGTCTCACTGGTTGCCGTTCTGGGGGTCGTTCGGTGCGACCATAGTACGCTAGGCAGTTCCTCGAGCCAGCTACCCTTAGCCTTGCCGAGTCTGGTTTTTATGCCTTTCAAGATTGTCTTGTTGGCATTTTCAACCAGCCCGTTGGCCTGAGGGTGGGCGACCGAAGTGAAGTGGTTGCGGATATTTAGGTCGGCACATCTATCTCGGAAGTATCGAGAGTCGAATTGTCGCCCGTTATCGCTCACTATCACTCGGGGGATGCCGAAGCGACAAATGATCGATTTCCATACGAAACCCCAGACGACTGTCTCGGTGATCCTCGCTGTTGCTTCAGCCTCGATCCACTTGGTGAAGTAGTCGATGGCGACGATGATGAACTTCTTCTGGGATTGAGCCGTTGGGAACGGCCCAAGGATGTCGATCCCCCACCGAGCGAAAGGGTAGGGCTCGGTAAGGGTGACAAGTTCCGTGGCCGGCTGGTGGACCAAATGGTCGAACCGCTGGCAACGGTCGTAATGTTGTACGTAAGCCGTGCAGTCGCGCTGGAGGGTCGACCACCAGTATCCTTGCCTTAGCAGGATTCTGGCTAGCGACCGACCTCCTGAATGTGCTCCGCACAGGCCTCGATGAATCTCCTCAATAGCTTGGCTCGCTTCGTCGGGGCTGAGGCACTTCAGAAGGGGCCCGGAGAACGATCTTCGGTAGAGGGCGCTGTCGAGGATGACGAAGCGCCGAGCTTGGTACTTCATCCGGCGGGCTTCTCGAGAGTCGGAGGGTTCCTGGGAGTCTCGTAGCCAGGAGAGGTAGGGGGAGCGCCAGTCGTCGAGAGTGGCCGAGTCAATGGCGAGGAGCTCCGAGTCTATGCTCGGGCGCTCTAGCTCTTCTAGGAGGACCGATCGTGTACCTTCCGGGTCTAGGGAGGAGGCCAGTCGGGAGAGGGCGTCCGCCCGAGAGTTTTGTTCCCGAGCTATTCGGACTACCTCGAACTCCACGAACTGCTAGGCCAGGCTCCGGACCAACTGGAGGTATTTGATCATAGGTGCCTCCCGAGCTTCGTACTCGCCGCTGACCTGGCTTGCGACCAGCTGGGAGTCGGTGTGGATCCTGACTCGCTCAGCCCCCAACCGTCGGGCCATGCGGGCCCCCGAGATAAGGGCCTCGTACTCGGAAGCATTGTTGGACGCCGGAAAGTTGAACTTTAGGGCGTACTGCAACTCTATTCCTTCGGGGGACCTTAGGAGGATCCCTGCGTCGCTACCGACCGAGTTGGACGATCCATCGACGAACAGCTCCCAGGTTGGCCCGGTTGCTGTCGGAGGCCTGTCCTCGACCGGAACGGTGCTCTCGGCGATGAAGTCGGCGAGCGCTTGCCCCTTGATAGCTGATCGTGGCCGATACGAGATGTCGTATGCCCCGAGCATGATGGCCCATTTGACGAGTCACCCCGAGGCCTCGGGGTGGGCCAGAATCTTCTTCAATGGCTCGTCGGTCAGCACGGTGATGGGATGCCCCTGGAAGTAGGGTCGGAGGCGCTTTGCGGAGGTAACCAACGCTAGCACGAGTTTCTCGGTTACGGGGTACCTCCGCTCGGCCTCGCCGAGCACCTTGCTGGTGTAGTAGACCGGCCTCTCGACTCCCGAGTCATCTCTGACTAGGACCGAGCTGACCGTTGATGGCGTCGCCGAGAGATAGAGCAGCAAAACCTCGCCTGCAACGGGCTTGGAGAGCACCGGGGGTGAAGCTAGGAGCTCTTTGAGCTCGGCGAACGCTGTCTGGCATTCCCCGTCCCATACGAACGTAGCAGACGCTATTTTAGGCCCCCTCATTAGCTTGAAGAAGGGCAAGCATCGTTCGGCCGCACGGGACAGGAAACGACTGAGAGCGGCAACACGCCCCGTCAGACGCTGGACGTCTTTGATGCACGTGGGCGGGCGCATGTCCAGGATGGCCTGGACCTTGTCAGGGTTTGCTTCGATCCCCCGCTGAGTGACTAGGAAACCCAGGAACTTCTCGGATCTTACTCCAAAGGCACACTTGGTGGGGTTGAGCTTCATGCTGTACTTCATGAGGGTGCCGAAAGTCTCGGCCAGGTCGGTGAGGTGGTCTTGGACCCTCGGGGTCTTGACGAGCATGTCGTCGATGTAGGCCTCGACGTTCCGACCTAACTGTCCCTCGAACATATGGTTGACCAGTCGCTGGTATGTGGCTCCAGCATTCTTCAATCCGAAAGGCATCCGGGTGTAGCAGTACACGCCGCAGTCGGTGATGAAGGCGGTCTTCTCGACATCTTCAGGGCTCATTCGGATCTGATGATAACCCGAATAGGCATCCAGGAAACTGAGTATCTCGTTGCCCGAGGTTGAGTCAACCAGTTGGTCGATGCTCGGCAGCGGATAGCAGTCCTTGGGGGTGGCCTTGTTCAGATCGGTGAAGTCTACGCACATTCGCCACTTGCCGGTGGTCTTCGGCACCAGGACGACGTTGGCTAGCCACGTTGGGTACAGGACCGGTCTGAAAAGACCAGTTTCTTGTCCCTTGGTGACCTGCGCCTTGATGATCACCTGTTTCTCGGGCGCATGCTTCCTCCTCCGCTGCTGTACGGGCCTCACGGTGGCGTCGAGGTTAAGCTTGTGCATCACAGTTTCCTCTAGTATACCAGGGAGTTGATCGTCGGACCAAGCGAAGACCCGGACGTACCCAGAAAGAAACTCCTTGTATTGCTGCTGTTCCTTCGGTGGTAGGTCGGAACCGATCCTCACTCCAAGGGCCGGGTCGTCGTTCAGGAATACCGTTAATAATTTGCCACCGGGCTCAGCAGTCACGGTTTTTCCTTCGACTCCCCTGGGGCCCTTATCCTTCCCGTCCGGCCTTGAGGCTTCCACCGAGATATTGTAGCACCTTCTAGCCGTGGCCTGGTTACCTCGGACTTCCCCCAACCCATTTTTGGTGGGAAACTTCATTTTTTGGTGATAGGTAGATGGTACGGCCTTTATTCGGCTGAGAATTTTTCGGCCGAAAATGGCGTTGTACGCTATCATACCTTTAATCACTATGAGAATTTTTTGGGTGGGGTGCCGATAGTGACCGGCAGGCTTAGGGCTCCCTCGGGGTAGGTGGCCAGGCCATTAAACCCGCACAGGGGTGTTCGGATCGGGCGGAGCTTGGATGGGTCTTCCCCCATCTTGAGAAAACAGTCATAAGATAATACATCGGGGGCGCTCCCATTATCAACCAAAATCCTGTCTACATTACAGTGATTTATCGTGGCCGAGATAACGAGGGCATCGTCATGCGGGGTGCTCAGCCCTTCCAGGTCTTGGTCGGAGAAGGCTGTGACCTGGGGCTCCATTGGCGGGCCTTTGGGGGGCTCTAAGGCTCGGCTGGCCCGCTCGGCATGACGTTTCCTTCCTCGACTGGTGTCGCCTCCCGATGCCGCTCCGCCGGAGATGACGTTGATGTGGACCCCTCGGGGGGCGTTGTCGATCTCCTCTGCGGCGTCTCGGTCCTCTTTGTGCCCGGCTGTGAACCGGGCTAGATGCCCCAGACGGATGAGGCGCTCGATCTCGTCCTGGAGCTGATGGCAATCTCCGGTGTGGTGCCCGTGGTCGCCGTGGAACAGGCAATGCCTGTCCCGCTTGCGGTTCTTCGACCTCATAGGCTCGGGCTGGCGGAGAAGTCCCGAGTCTTTGATGTCTTCATAGATCTCGTAGACTGGTGCGGTCAAGGGGGTATACCGCTCGTACTTTCTCTTGCGCTCTCCTTCTCGATCGCGCTTCTTACTCGAGCCAGGGTTTGGCTCGAAGGTCCGCTTTTTGTCCCCCTCCCGACTCGAGCCGGTTGTGTCTCGGCAGGCACTGAGTACTTCTTCGCACTCGGCGTGGCGCAGTGCCAGAGTCACTAGCTCGGCAAGGGTCGAGGGAGGGTGGAGGATAAGCTCGCGGCAGAGATTCTCATCCCGGGTGCCCCCGGTCAGTGCGGTTGTGGCTGAGGCCACATCCAGGCGGGGGATCCTAAGGGCTTCCGATTTAAATCGGTGGACGTAAGTCCGGAGCCTCTCCCCTTGCGCCTGTTTGAGAGCCAGGAGCCCTGCTACTGACCTTGGAAGGGCGCTACCGGCGAAGCTCTCCTTGAAAATTCGCCCGAACTGCCTGAAGTCTCGGATGGACCCCGGGGCGAGGGCTCGGAACCATGCCTGAGCGCCCTGGACCAGGGTGGCCGCGAAGGCTCGGCATTTGATGGGATCCGGCGTTCCATGCAGGGTCACCAGGGCGTCGAAGCTGTCGTAGTGGTCGGCTGGGTCGCCCTGGCCGTCGTAGAGCTTGAAGGTTGGGATGGAGGCTCTAGGAGAGACCTCTGCCTTCAAGATGTACTCGGAGAAAGGGGATTTTTTCTCGTCCTCCGGGAAAGAGGTCTTCTGCAGGGCGCGGAGAGCGCGCTCTTGCTCTGCGAACTGTCTTTCAAAATCTCGTAGCCGGAGAGACAGCTCCGGCTGTGGCCGTGCCGTGGGGCTGGGGGGGGCGTCATGGCGATCTCCCGGAGCACTGGTGCCCGGGTGCGGCGGCTTCGCCCCCTGCTTCCCTTTCCTCGGCGTGGAGGAAGCCTCTTGCTCCGCAGGCGGAGCTTGCGAGGGTCCTCCGACGTCGTTGCGGAGGAGCTGTCGGCCGCGGAGGGTGAAGCGGCCTCCGGCGGTGTGCTGCGTTGCACTCCTTCGAGGGGGACTTCCTGACGGGGCGCGGGACCTTGCGTCTCGGGCCGCCTGGGCCCTCATGAGCTCTACGAGGACGTCCATCTTCTCGTTGAGGGCTTGGAAGGCGTTGGCGCCGCCGTCGAGGGGTGCCCCTGTCTCCGCCGGGGGGGGTGGCCTGTTGGCGGGGACGCTGGCGTTGGAGGGGGGGGCTCTGCGAGACCCTAGGGGGGACGCCTCCCGCTGCCACAGCCTTACCTGCCCCGCCGGCGGATCTCCTCCCTGAGCTTTTTCTCACCATCTTGACTCTTCGTGCGTTTCCCACAGACGGAGCCAGATGAAGAGGCGGAATCTCACGCTGAGTCCTGAGCGGGCTGTGGATCACCAGAAGATGAATCTGCAAGAGGAGGGAAACATATCAGAGGGCCCAGGGGATCTCCCTGGGGGAAAACCCTCCGATGGCTAAGTCAGTAGAGCGATGGTGGAAGCGATAATGAGGGGAGGAGAGAGCTGATGCGCGAGAATCCTCTCCACTAAGGGTGAAGCGAATCGTGCCCAGGAGCTTAGGGTATGTGAATGGCTAGTTCATCTTACCATCTTCCGGAGGGTCTCCCTTACTTAAATAGTGCATCGCCTTTTAAGAGTCCGGTGAGCTGAGGGCTTCCCGGCAGGAGTTACGTCTTCATCGGGGGCTTTCATGGCCGGATCGTGGGGGCGTTATCCCCTTGGAGTTCGGCAGCTCCCATGACTCTCCCGCTGGCGGAGGACTCTGAACGGCCGCACCTGCAGGTAATCAAGCGGTCTCACCAAGCTACGGGGATGCTAGCTCGTGTCCGAGCGATAGTCATGGCCCGGCGAAGGTGGGGTCGGATAGGTCGGCTGGAGCCTCTTTCTCTCGGTCGGAGAGTGGGCTTTAGACCGGACCTTCCATCCGACCTGACCGTTGTCTCGGGCCCTCCGAGCCTAGAAGGCCACCGGGGAGAGTTGGTTCCTCGAGTCTTTATTTATTGGGCTTTTCTTCCCTGAGTGGGCCTAGTGGGCTATCACTCGGGTGGGCTCGCCTAGTTGGACCGCATGGGTCTTGTTGGGCTGCCTTGGTGGTGGGCTGCGGAAATCCCCCTCTCCAAGCATTATTAATAGTTTCCAAAATTGATATTGTCCACATATACTTGAGCTACTAAGATGTCTTTACCTGTTTAACTTGTAAAAAATATTTGATCAACCTTACCTAATGAATCCGTTCTTAATCAAAGGAGATGTGCACCTTTCATACCATGCCTTGGGTACTTGCTTTAGCACGTACAAGGACTTTCACAAATTGTACACAATAACGGATGTTGAGTCGATCCTGGAGGTTGTTCTACAAGAACATCCTTACCCATCTCCTGGTACCAATTGAGAATGTTTTCATCATTTTTCATCCTTGCAAGGTATTCTTCTAGTTTTTTCAAGCTTGGCCATGACTAGCCCATCATCATTTGGATTTTGAGAGTATAATCTGCATCCAATGGCAAAAAGACTTGGTTTGTCAATTTGGATTCAAATTTATTAATAATGACATGACAAAATCCCATTAACAACTAATATCCCCTTAATAGCTTCAGACTTGATGCATGACTCAGGTATGAACCTAAACACTAAGCCCATATGACAAATGTGGTTGCTCCCCCTTAGTGTGTGCATGAATTCAAGATGTTCAGTAACATCCTATGCCATGTGCAGTCATGGATATGATGAAGACAAAGCATGGATGTGATGAGTGCAAAACAGTTACAATTACATTATGGCATGAGTTCACAATGTCGAACTTTGCATTGCATGACAGGATGTGAAAGCATATGACAAACTCAATGTATGTGGTGAAGGTTAATTAAAGGTATACAAACAACTCTTAACAATATGCCATGTGACACTTGACATGCATAAGGATATGCAATTAACAACGAATGAAATGCATGTTCAGACATATGCATGATCACATGACTATATGACACAAAATGAGTCAAAACATAGCACAATCACTGTAGAAAGTAGGAGGGATATCACCTAGGTGTTCAGATTCCATTTTTGTTTTTCTTTTAACCTTGCTTATGCCACTTGACTCGTGTGCCTTACCTTCTTGAAGAAAATAGATTTCATACTTTACACTCCATGGCACACTTACAAAATAGATTTCTCATTTGGCAATCTTAGGTACCCAGATCCTTTTGGGTCCTAGTGGGTTAGCAGTAACATAAGCATGTGGTTTCTAATTTTTGACAACATTCATATCGTCATTTTTCATCAAAAGATAACAATGCATCATATGTCCAGATTTTTCACAATGATCACAACATGACTTTGAATACTTAGAGGTGTGAGGATTCTTTGAAGCATTTGATTTTTTGTTCCACTCTTGTTTCCTATTTGCAAAAGGTTTCATTCTTTTCCTGCATACTTCTAAATCATCATTCTTCATCGTAAAATAATCATGCATGGCATGTCCATGTTTTCCACAATAAAAATATGTGAGTTTCTTTCTAGTTGGTTGTGTGTGTGCGGAACAAGTATGTTTAACATGCATGGTGGTACTAGCAGCATTTTTAGATTTTTGATGCAAATTGATTTTCTTTGTCGATGCATATGTGTGTGCAACATGATTTTTCTTTTTAGATTTTCATTTGATCTTTTTACTATTTGTGAAGAGGATTGATTTGGAGACCCATTTGATGTGTTGGCTATGTTTGAATTGTGTATAAAAGATGTATAAACTTTATTTTCAAACTTCTTTTTGCTCATAGGATTATAGCCTAGCCCTTCCCTTTGAAAATTCACCTTAGTCCCCAAGATTTTATCCAGATTTTCTTTTCCTTTCACAAGCTTAGACAATGAAGCATTCAGATCAAGAATTTCCTTCTCAAATGATGAAATGTACAATTGATAGGAAACCATCTCATTTTCACAAGACTTAACTTGTTCGTATAAAGTGGCATTGATGGTTTTATGACTTTCAATTTCTTGCAACAACGCATGCACTTTTTTAGATTCATCAACATTCACAGATTTTTCTTTTTTAAAAGCAAGCAATCTTACAGAAATAGAACTGTTTAATTCCTTTAGTTTCTCATTTTCTCTTGCAAGCTTTTGATCAAATTCATTTTGACCATTGTCCATTAGACTTATTCTCTCTCTCAGCTCTTTATTTTCATTTCTCAGGGAGCAAATTAGATCTTTGTGAATTTCAAGATCGAACACATGAGCATCAATCAATTCCTTCAAGTGTGGGCATTTTTTACATGAGGAATTACAGTTATTTTGTTCATCATTCTTTTTCAATTTTTTATTTTCAAATTTAACCTTCTTGAACTTATCAACCAACACTTCATAAGCATTCAACAACTCTTCATAGCTAAATCCATCTTCATTATCAGAATCAGAATTTACCTTTGAGCTTCATCCACTTGGCTGATCACTCCCTTGTTCACTCGTGCCTGCCACAAGACATCTGTCTTTAAGCTCTTCCTTGAAGTCTGCTAATCCATCCAATATTTCCTTCATGGATCTGCAATGGGAGACAAAAGGGAAATGATTAGAATCAATTACAGCAGTAAGCAACTTTAAAACCAAGTAATTTTGATCATGTTTAAGCTTTTGATTTTTAGTCCAGACATTTTTATCCTTAGGTAACTCATAAGGGCCATATGAAACAAGCTTCCATAGCTTAGGGTCATATGAGTTGACAAGACTGCACATTCTTCCTAACAACAAATCAAAATTGCAACCATCAAACACCGGTGGAGAATTCAAGGTGTACATCATGGTAATCATTGATCTGGATCTCTCTAGATTGTTAGATATATGAGAAATAGAGCCTTAGCTCTGATATCAATTGAAGTCCCGCGATCAATGACACCCAAGAGGGGGTGAATTAGGTGTTTACAAATTTTAATAAAACTTTTGGCCTTTTTGAAATATGTGATAAAACACTAACTAGGAAGTTGAAATCTATTTAACCATGAGTTAGAATACAATATATACTAACGTTCACACAGAATGGTGGTAGGAGAAATGAATCACACCACACAATCCAAACCACAATTGCACAGCGATTTTAAGGTGGTTCGGATGCAACGACGGCAATCCTACGTCCACCCCTCACCAAACCCGGTGAGGCTTCACTCGAGGATAAATCCCCAAACGGAGACGACACTCCAACCACACACGCAGGACGACGCCTGCACACACACACGGGGACGCGTCCCAACACACACACGCACACATGGAGATGAAGTCTCCAACACAATCCAACAGTCGTATCAACAAAACATACACACGCTGCGACAGATGCAGCACTCCACACACTAAAACGACCGGATATAGATAGATCCACACACACACACACATAGATCTAAGAAGACCTACGCACACACACGAATGAAACACGATAACCACACACGACCATGGATCCGAAACGATCCACACACACACACACACACACACACACACACACGAGTGTTTACAGTTTATAAGGAACACAAATATAAACCCAAAACATAATGATAATGAAGCACAGTTTAGAAGACTCATGATTTGGCTTCCACTGAGTGTATGATGTAGAACTTGGATCGATGCTTCCTGCTTCACTTGAATGGCTTTTGATGGAGCTTGAAAGGCTTGTGTGGGAATGAAGAGATCTTTCATGATGTACTGTTCACGGCTACAGTACAGCTTCTTCTTCCTTGGACAACTTTCTTCATCTCCTTGATGCTTGCTTGCCTCTCCTCTTCCTTTTTGGTTGCTGGCTTCAGATGGAGCTTGAATACTTTCAAGTGAATGAAGAAGTTGCTGGACGGAGTACTGTTCACGAAGGGTTGCAACAGCCTTCTTCTTCCTTTGATAGCCATTCCCCTTGATCTCCCCTTGGATCTCTTAGATGGTTAGGGTTTTATGACTCCAAAAAGATGTTTTATAACCCTTGAATGGTCCATGGAAAAGCCCCAGACCAGATCCATGAATTATGGCTTAATTGGGGTCATTGAGATTAAACAAATGGGAAGAAAGACCTCTCCATGCGCTTGAATTCAAAAGTCAAAAATGGGGGCTTCGGGGCTGTCGGTCGACCAGAGGCACTGGGTCGTTCGACCGGAAATTTGCACACAGAGCATTTTTGCACTCTGTCAAAACCGGTCGATCGACCCCTATGTGGCGGTCGATCGAAAACTTGCAGAACTTGATTTTTTAGGTTCTGGCAATTCTGGTCGACCGGCCAAGGTGTGTTGGTCGACCGAACTGACCCATACCTACAAAAATGAAGTGTTATCCCAAAGAAACACATTCATAAGTCAATAGCTTTATGTCCTCATCAATTCGATGCATTTTGGGTTTGGTTTAACTTAGTTTGTACACATGGAAGGTTCAAGGCATTAGAGCACTTGTCATTACATGAAGTGTCCTTAAACAAGTTCAATGCTCACTCTTGAAGATTATACATGACATGCATTTATGAACAATGCAAGAGACTTATAGAACCTTCATTTGCAAGTCACATTCAAGCTAAAAGGTTTCATGTTTAAGGTGCATGAATGAGGTGAATTAAGGAGAGGTATATGAGATACACATGGTGAGATCGATGCTAAGACAAGGTAAGAGTCTCACCAATGATTCTTGACAGTAAGTGACATATACCACCTGTTTGGGATTGTAGAAAAGTAAGGTGCTTATCCACACGTTAGGTTCAACCAGGCGATCGTCATGATGTTTGATCTTGCAATCAAGATAGACAAGGTTTAATACCATGCTTGTTCACATTGAAGAGGTTATGAAACCTCTTGCCTCTTGTTCTACCTCTTGTCTCTTGTAAAACAAACTCAATCAATCATAGATCAAGACCATGTAACCATTCCCATTTGCCATGTCATTGATGTTGGTGCAAGCAAACATAAAGTTTAGTCATCATAAAAAACATATGCACGGCATATACAACACTATACACATCTTTAGGTTACTCTTGTACATATCACTCTCTTAATAACCCCGTTGTCAGTCGGTTTTTGTTGATGATAAAAAGGGGGAGACTAGGTGTGCTTAATTTCTTAATTTCTCTCTAACAGTTACACATTGATTCAGAATGTTCATTTTGCCATACTTTAACAGATGGGGGAGAAAAGCTCATTGGGAGAAAAGTTCAAATGGGGGAGAAAAGATCTTTGGTAGAAACGTTCAAAGTTAATTTCAAATTTCAAAGCTGTTAATTCAATGCCAAATCTGCACATAGCTGTAATGATGTTTTTGCACATACAAGTTTTCTACTCCATCTTTTGAAATTCACGCACACATCATTTTGTCATCATCAAAAGGGGGGAGATTGTTGGATCCCTTAGTTGATTTTGGCATTTGGGTTTTAATGATTACAAACTGTGTGTGCTTGCTTGAAGAATTTGGCCTGCTTCACATGGCTTTATAATGAAGTGAGGTTTTGAATGAGTTTTCAAAATTGAGGTCTTCGATAGAATTTGTCAATCATGTATATAACTCCAAGGGTGGTTGCAAATATAAGTTCAACATATGTCTTAGTGGGTTCATTGAAGCACTTTTGAGTGAACAAGTTTAAAGTGTTATCTTTGATGCATATATTTTGATTCTCATACAAACCACTTGTTTTATCATGTTTTTTAGGATGGAGATTCATGGTTGATTCTTACATGTCAAAGGGTTGCATAGAAATATCAATTGATGTCTCAAAATAGCTAATTTATTATGTAGACCCAAAAAGGGTGGACCCCCTCCTGAAAGGGTCGACCCCTGTTAAGTTTCCAGGAGCCAGACAGAAAACTTTGCCAAAAGGTGTCGACACCCCTCGAGAAAGGTGTCAACACCTTTCAGTGTTCTGGGCAAAACAGAATGCAGTCCAGAAAGGGGTCGACCCCCCTCCCAGAAAGGGTCGACCCCCTCTGTCTTCGCCCCTCGAACATGATTTTCATGGGCTTTCGAAACCCACTCGTGTGACCTCCATTTGGGTTGATATTTTACCCTAATACCCCTGGGTTAGTGATAGACTTGTGAGAGTCATTTTGGAGGGTTCTGTAGACACGTCAAAATTGACATCATTCTGAGCACATCTCCTATCGCATTACGATGCCCCAATTTGACCCTCAAATCAACTTATTTGAGTGATCTTCCTCATTTTTCTTGAATATTCAGTTTTCTCTAACTTTCCCATAATTTTTCCTATTTTTCTTGATTTTTCTGGAATTTTTCTCCAATTTTCTTTTTGAATTAACGCCAACCTAATGGATGCCATTTTATTAATTAATGTCAATTTGAAAGATGCCATTTCTTAAAGAAATAACAATTAAAAAATTAAACAAATGCGCCTGAATGCGGTCGCCTAGGCGATCGCGTTCTAAGGAATTGACGCCCACGTAAGCGAACGCCAATTTCTTTCAAATGTCATGATTTTTTACTTTTTTAATTGGCGTCCACCCCCTAAGACGCCATTTCTTTATTTTGCATTTTAGGCCTCGTTTCGAGCCAAATTTGTGTGATTTTGAATCAACGTCACTTTGGAAGGTCACCAATTCTTTAATTGGCATCCAGGGTGGAGCACGCCAATGCCAAATTCATATTTATTCTTGAATCCGCGTCCATCTGGAAGGTCCCTAATTCATAAATTGGTGTCCGCCCCCCCTGATGGCGTTTTCATTTCTATATTTTAAGCTTTTAACTCCATCCAAAATTCTTATAAATTTCTAATTGGCGTCTGGCCCCCTGGATGCCAATTCTTTTCTAATTTTGGAAATTTCTGAACTTTCTATATTTAATTCCAAATTGGCACCTTTTTGAACTGACGTTAATTAAATGGTGACTTCTGGGTCTGACGCCATTTCTTATAGTGTTTCGAATCCAACATAACCTCATTCTTTCCCCATTTTAAGCCCCTTTTCCACTTGGGAAAGGGTTCCTATGACTTTCTAAGGTTATGAGGACACTTGGCAGAGGATTTCCTCTCTCCAAATCTCACTAAAATTCAATTTTACATTTTTGGGGGAATTAAAACTCCAAATTTCTACTCTATAAATAGGACCCTTCTCTCCCTCATTCATAAGGCTGCTCAATCAATCAAAGGGGAGGTGCTGCTGGACCAAGGGCTCAAGGAGGAAGTCTCCCATGTGTCTAAAGCTTCATCCTTAGGGATCTTCTTCCCCATTGAAGATTTGAAGCCCTCTCCCAATTGGAGAAACAATCAATAAGCTTTCTTCATCCCCTTTATCTCTTCTTTTATTTTCATCAACGTTGCATGCATCATAATCATATCTCCCTCTTTTGTTTTTCTCATCTCAACCAAGTTGAGATACTCTCCTTTGTGCAACACTTGCACCCTCCCCATCTTCATTGATCATATTTTATCCACCCTTTTACATAGGGGTTTTAAAGGCTAACACCAACAAGGTGTGTCACTTTCCATGATTTTCATATTTATTCATACTAGAACTTGATGCTACATTCACCTTGTTTCTAATCCAATCTTTTTATTGGTGTTTTCTTTATTTTGCAAGGGTAATCAAAATAAGAAGAACTCTCTTCATTGGCCAGCCGATTGGAAGAGAATGTGCACTCACAATCTCCCCCGCACTTAAATGTATTTATATAGTGATCCCTCCTTTGTTATTATTGTTATTATCATTTGAGGCCCACGCGTCTCTAGCGATCACACCTCCTATTAGCATCCACGCATGCTCCCTCTTCCTTCTTTCCCATTCTTTTTCCTTTACCCCCTTTCTTTCCATCACTTATAGTTTTTTCATATTAATTCTCCTTAGTAGATTTTTCTATAATCTACAAATTGGCGATCACGGTGGGACCACCCTTGCTTTTCTTTGATTACCCTCTCTTTTGGCACCCACGTGTGCCCTTTTCCTTTTGCACCCAAGATGCATCTCCCCTTGTGCTCCACGTAGCACTTCCGTTTTTTAATATTTTTCATCCCTTGTGCACCGTGTACACACCCCCTCCTTAAGTGATTACAACTTGTTAGATTTTTAGAAAATTCCATTTCCTTATCTTTAAAAAAAAAAATTGATGCCATGCTTCATGTTATGTTGATTGCCATGATTTTCATGACTATGTGAGTGTTCATCTTGATTTCCATTGGTTTTTGTTCATATCCTTGTTCATACATACCTTTTCTTTTCTTCTTCATTAGTTTTGCTTTTAGGGCATTTGGTTTGGGAGACCTCCTCTCCCCACACCTTCTAGGAGATATTTATCCCCTCTTGGTGAAGAAAGGACCCTCCAATTGAGCACTCCGTCTCATTAGACCGGAATCTCCTAAACCAAGACCTCCATAAGTCCTCGCACCCGTGGATTCCCTCACGGAAGCTAGGCCGGTTGTACCTTTGAAGTTCCCCAGGTTAGTTGGCCTATACGTGGTGAGAAAATCAACCTAGTTGGCATTGAAGCAAACCGTATTGAAACTAGGTTCCTACCTTGAGTGAACTACATAAACCTTGTCAAAACTCATTTAATTCACCAAGGTCTAACTTAAGAAATCAAGCGTAAACATCCAACTTGTTTGATATCTTTACAAATTGTTTTGATTGAACCATTATTTGATTTTCATGATGTTTCACCTTGATAATAAAATTAACATGTCTAATCATTTATATACTTATGAGGATGAACAACCTAGAACATCCTATGATTCTCAATTTCATAATTCTCACCTCAATTTTTCTAAGGGACCACGTCTTTATCCTCATGGTCTTGCCCGACCTATGGGCAATTCTCAATCTTATGGTCCCTTGCATCAATCGCGTGCCACTATTCCCCCGGAACCATCTCCTCCACCTAGAGAGACGGTCTCCCAAAAATTGCATCTCACACCTCAACAAGCAGAGGCCCTTAAGGCCATTGTTGAGGGTTTAGCTTCTTCATCTCGCCCTCCTTCCATTCCCACTCGGGTGGCCCATCACCTGCATCCCTCTTCTAATCCTCCTTCTACTCTCTCTCGGGTGGCCCATCACCTGCCTCCCTCTTCTCACCCACCTTCTTCTACACATACTCCTCCTCGGGTGGCCCATCACCCGTCTCCTTCCAACCACCCTCCTTCACGGCCCCAAGGCCCTTATATTACTTGCACCCCGGCCCGACCGGGTCCTCATGGGCCAGCCCATTAACCCTCCTCCACAACCATCATATGCCGCTCCTCAAAGGCCATCATGCCAACCCTCCACTTCACAAGCCACACCCCTCTAACAAGCTCTTCTTGATAAAATCGCCAAGATGGAGGAACAACTAAAGAGGGCTATAAGCACGCGGCTATCTCCTCCTCCTCCTCAAATCAATCCTCTTCATGCTTTCATGAAGAACATAACTAAGATGGAGAAAGATTGGAAGGAGAGGAGAGATAATAACGGCATCAACAATCTATGTGAGGAAAATGTTCTATCGAGCTTCAATAATCAAGTGGATGTCATCCACCCTCCACCCATTCACCCTATTCATCCATATGTCCATCCCCGTCCACATCCACCTCCATATATGCAAAACTCTATGTCATTATACACCTCCTCCACCCATTCACCCTATCCATTCATATGGCCCTCCGCCTCTGCCTCCACCTCCACATCTATATACGCAAGATCCTTCATATCCGTAAAACCCTCCACAACATTATACCACATCACCCATCAATACGCCTTCGCCACAGCGTCTACTTGAATTAGATGATCTTGAAGAATTTGAGCCGGCACAAGATTAAGTTCCTCAAAAGGCACCCACTCCGAGTTTCCTTCGATTCCCTCTTCCTCCATTGCCACAAGAAGAACCCCTTGCTCAAGACGATGCCACCGTCCCCGCTCCTATTTATGAAACCAATTGGTGTTACGATCATGGGTCGGTACTTCAATCACCCACACCGGCGCACCATGACCCTTCTCCTATCCTTCAAACCTCTCATACCACCAAAATCCGATGCTTTCTACGAACCAAACCCATCACACCGTTAACCTCCACCAAGCCATCCGGGCCTCCCCATGACTCCCCTTCAACTATACCATTAAAAACTTTGCCACCAGCCTCCGCCGAACCTCCCGCTAAACCTCAACCAATTATACCTCCATTAACCTCCACACCATCGGCCTCCGCCGAGCCCCCCATCAACTCCTCTACCCAACCAAGTAAACCTCCATTGTCATCACCTCGGCCCTCCATTATTCCCATAAGCCAAAAGCCAATCCTTCCTATTCCACCACATAACCCTTCGCCCGAACCTGTGGCTAATCTTGAGCAGGGTCCACCCCATTATGCACTCGAGTTAACCCCGTACGCCTCCGAGCAAGGGGAGAAACTCGACGTGTTTGGACCATCACCTCCCCTAGCCCTTCCAACAACATCCTCCATTAAACCTCCATCACTCATTAAGCCTACCGCTTCCATTTCGCCTCCTTCCACTCGGAGTGGGTGTATGACTACAAGTGCATGTGTCAAGGACGATGGTTAAGAGCCGGGAAAGAAGGATTTGGCCTTGGCTATATTATTCAAAAGTCAAGATTTTATTTGCCGGATGTCGATCCGTGTTCTTGTGTCGGGCATTATTGAAAGATCTCCACCAAAGCTCACCATACAAGAATGTCAAGAATTGATGCCATGGCGGCCTAAGGCCAAGATTGTCCAAGTTACTTTGCTTATTGGCCAAAATATCTTTAATGCTCTCATTACCCCTTGTTCCGTCATTATACAAGTTCCTTGCCAAGAGAAGGGGTTCTCCTCCAATCTTGTCATGACACATTCCGTTGCTAAGGAAGTGATGAAGTCTATGCTCAAGGGCCGGACAGGGCATCCCTTGTTGGAAGCTCTTAACCTCAGTTTGCTCCTTCTATACTTCCATGCAAAGGGCGAGTGCCCGTGTTACCAAACACTATTTATATTCCAAGAGCCTTGAGCACGATAAATCTTCCTATGTTCAAATTCTAACTCCCTTGGATTGATTTTCCACTCCTTCTAAGGGAGCCACTTTTCAAGAAGCTAAACTTATCGAATGAGAGCACTCGGGCTTTACTTCTACTTCTTGAGTCGTTTGGTCGAACACTTTCTTTGCCATGGAGGGGTGGGCATTCTTTTAATGAAGGACCTTCCACCAATTCATTCACTCTTTATTCTATTCCATCCACATTTTTATTAACCACCATTTTTTCCTTATGGGCCACTCATGGGGTGAGAAGGATACTTTCTTCCGTGCACTCCTTGCATCCTTTGCATTCCCTGCATCCCCCGCATTCATTGCATTGCATTCATTTTCATTCCTTCTTTCCCGAGTTTCTGAACCTGTATCTCCCCCGTCTTCTGGAACCTCTGGACCCTTCTCGAACCGTTTCTAATTCATCTTTATCTCCATAATTTCTGGATTCTTTCTCTCTTTCCCCAGGGCATCGCACCCCTCCACGTTTTATCCCTCTGGAACCTCCGGACTCCTCTTTTCATCCCCTACCTCTTCTCCTGGGGCATCGCGCCCCTGCTTATTTCCTTCCTCCGGAACCCCCGGATTCTTTTCACTCCCCGATCCTTTCCGGGCATCGCGCCCCTCTATACTCTTTCCTTTTGCTACCTCCGGATTCTTCTCCCTTCCTAGGGCATCATTGTAACGACCTAGAAACCCAATATCCGAGACTCGATACCACTAGGACTCCGAGTCGCCACCCAAAAGCAGATGAGGCTTCGAAAGGGTTGGAAAAGAGGATGTGGGTGCATAAAGATCTACAATTACACGTGCATTTTAATGGAATAACAACATTAAGCAGAAGCAAATTTACATTAATAGAGTATTATAATTATACATTAGTCCAGAAGCACAAATTACAAGTCCAAAATTATACAAGAACCAAAAAGGATAACTACACGGGGCATACCCCGGGTTGGACCATGCTGGCTACTAAGACTGACCACCAAAACTACGCGGGAAACCTGCGGACTGTTGTGCCTCACCTGAAAAATAAGGGGTGAGTCTCATTTCATTGACTCAGTAGGGGTCCCGCAGATCCCTACCTCGCAGCTAAAATCACAAAAGAAACATTTAATCATAATAAATAACACAATGGCATGCAACTATATCAATTAATAAAACTTGTACATGAATATCAATAAATGAATATAGCTAAATATGAATTCCACATAAACTCATACTAATTAAAGCATATAATTAAACACAAGAATCTTTCATTCACCATTAGAGTCAAATTTTCACAGACCAAGTGACAAGAGAAAAGAACCACTAGAAGTAAGGCCAGACGCGTCCACTAATGACTTATACTATGCCTCGGGTGTCTCCCACTCACCTCGAACACGGTAACTGAGACACCAAAATTATAACCAAAAATAAGGACTAGTCAGGGTCACGCTCGTCAGCGTAAGTCCACGCCCCTGACCACGTGTGCACACACAAGCTCAATGTCCTGAGCCAGGCCTCTAGCTAGTTTTCCCCCCCAATCAGACGCTACTGCAAAGCAAGGGGGCCTACGGAAACTAACCTAAAAACCGTACACTGGGACTATCCCACCATCTCTCCCAGGTGGGCCGACTCTAGAGGTCGTCAGACTGCGACTAGTGGGTCAATCACATAGTAACGAGAAGCCAACTCAAATGGGACATAAAAACATGTTACCAATCATTACAGCATGTGAAAATACCAAACGTACGACCCCAAACACACGGCCGAACGACACGGTAGAAAACTAGGTTGGAGGCATGTGGCGGTCCTCACTGGGCCATCACTATCAACTGGCGGTCATGGGGAAGGCCGCTACTTGAAAGTGGCGGCCACCCCTATGGCCGCTACTTGCCCACCGCCTTGCCTCATCGGAAATGGTCTCTGTGGAGGCCGCCTTCCCTTCCAAAGGCCAAGTAGCGGCCTTATGAGGACCGCTACCTATTCGAAGGAACCGAAACAAGCCCTATCAGCTTTAAACACCTCCCAAATCGATCGAATCGATGTGAATACATAAGTATCACCTGTTCCCTGTTGTCATACATGATTTCCACAGCATTTAGACTTCAAAAACATAAAGAACTAGGCTATACAAGGATTAAACAACAAGGGTTTAAGAAATTGCATTCCACATGAAAGTTTTGATCAAACTAGCCATTTATACATGCCTAGGACTATTCAAAGCAATAGGAAAACATGCTAGAGTAAGGTAGAAATCCACCCCCTACTTGGAATCATGAAATCATGCCATTCAAGCACGTTCCCTCGCGTCAAAGCCTTCCCACGCCGGAGGGGAAACAATCACCACACGAACCTCCGCTCCCCAGCGTCACGAGCACTCCACCGTCGCCCCAAGCTCGTCGAGGTCTCCTCCTCCAAGCCGCCCGCAGCCGGGTGGAGCGGGACACCGAGAGAACAAGAGGGGAGAGAGGGGATTCGTGAGAAGAGAGAGGGGGAACCGTGGGTTCCTCCCACCGTGGGTAGAAAATAGGTTTTGTTTAAGTTTTTTTTGTTATAAAGCCTTCTATTACTAATAGGCCTTGAAAAAACCAAAATCATATTTATGCCCTATGATTTCCATGAATCATTTCATAAGTGGGTTAATTCATTCATAACTCACCCAAAAACCCACACAAACAACCAAATTCGTGGGAATTTTCTGATTTTTAAATCCGAGAAGAATCCATAGTTCACGGGTCTTATAGTCCCTCCCTCCTAATAAAAATTTCGTCCTCGAAATGTAAAGGAAACCCCAGGAAGGAATAGAAAAAATATACCTATTTAAACAAATACAAGAACTACAGGCACATATCTTCCTCACGCTCCCAAGTATCCTTCAGACCAGAGTGGCACTGCCACACTACCTTTACCAAAGGAATAACCTTGTTCCTCAGTCGCTGTTCATGATGATCCTCTATTCGAATTGGATATTTTGGCGTAGATAGATCCGCCGCCACTTCAGGCCACACAGAATCATCGAGAATGTGTGCTTCATCAGGCACATATTCTTCAACATAGAAACATGAAACACATCGTGGATCGCTCCCATCGTCGGTGGCAACTGAAGGCGATAAGCCACTTGGCCCACATGCTCCAAAATAGGAAATAGACCAATATATCAGGGACTGAGCTTTCCACGCTTACCAAATCTCATAATGCCTTTCATTGGAGATATTCTCACAAATACAAAATCTCCTAGCTCAAACTGCAATGGTCTTCTACGCTGATCAACATAGCTTTTCTGTCGACTTTGAGCTGTCAACAATCTCTACCTGATCAGACAAACCACCTCCACACAATGCTGCACCAAATCCGGTCCTGTCAAAAGCTGCTCACCAACCTCAAACCAGTCTAACGGCGTACGACAAGGCCGACCATACAAGGCTTTATATGGTGCCATATCAATACTAGAATGATAGATATTATTATAAGCAAATTCTACCAATGGCAAATGCTGGCTCCATGAACCCTGCCAATCCAGACAAAACGATCTCAACATATCTTCTAATGTCTGAATGGTCCTTTCAAACTGTCTATCTGACTGAGGATGATAAGCTGAACTAAATGCCAATTATGTGCCCAACGCCTTTCAGAAACTCCACCAAAAGCCAGATGTAAAGCGTGGGTCACGATCTGACACAATAGACATTGGAATTCCATGCAATGGCACAGTTCTCTCAACATAAAGCCTGGCCAATCTCTGGACATTCCACTTTACCTTAATCGGCAACATTCTAATTGTCTTAGTCAGACGATCAACCAACAGCAAAATGCCATCATAGCCTTGTGGGGTTCGAGGCAAACCCACAACAAAATCGGTAGTCACATGATCCCATTTCCACATTGGAATTTCTAAAGGTTGAAGCATACCTCCGTGTCTCTGATGCTCAGCCTTGACCTACTGACATGTCAAGCATTTAGCCACGAAGTCTGCCACATCCTTTTTCATACCTGGCCACCAGAATTGCCTTTTCATATTATTGTACATCTTCGTGGTTCTAGGGTGAATGGTATAGCAGGATCCATGTACTTCACGCAATATAGCATTCCTCAAAGAATCTTCAGCTGGAACATAGATTCGGCCTTTGAATCTCACCACTACATCATCACATAACTCCACTTCTGGCATTGTCATAATGCGAGACAACTCAGAATCTACCTGTTGTGCCTCTCTGATCTGCCGATAAATAGCTGAAGTCATAACCAGACTAGCAAGAACATTTGTCATCGTATCACAGGGAATTTTCAATATGAAAGTCTCACACAGGACTTGCTCCCAAAGCTTCCACTCTTGCATCATCAAGTGACTAATATGCACTTTTTAGCTCAATGCATCAGCCACTACATTCATCTTGCCAGGTTGATAAGATAGAGTAAAATCATAATCCTTCATATACTCCATCCATCTGCGCTGACGAAGATTCAAGTCCCTCTGAGATAATACATATTTCAAGCTTGATGATCAGTGAAGATCTCAAATTTCTCACCATACAAATAATGCCTCCATATTTTCAAAGGAAAAATCACCGCCGCCAGCTCCAAATCATGAGTGGGATAATTTTCTTCATGCTGCTTTAACTGTTGGGATGCATACGCCACAACTCTGCCATGCTACATAAGTACTGCACCCAAGCCCACTTGAGAAGCATCCGTACAAACAACGAATCCACCATAGCTAGAAGCCAAGACAAGCAATGGGGAAGTCGTGAGTACCCTTTTCAAATCATTGAAGCTCTGTTCACATTCCTCGAACCTTTCAAATGGCACATCTTTCCGAGTCAGTTTAGTCATTGGTGCGGCAATTCGTGCAAAATCTTGAATGAACCTTCTGTAATATCCAGCAAGACCCAAGAAGCTTCTAACTTCTGTCACAGACCTCGACCTCTGCCATTGAAGAACAACCTCAATTTTGGCTGGGTCAACTGCAATCCCTTCACCAGAAATCACATGACCCAGAAAATGAATTTCTCAAAGCCAGAACTCACACTTATTGAGTTTTGCATAAAGCTGGTGATCTTGTAGAGTCTGTAACACAATCATCAAATGCTGAACATGGTCTTCATTAGAAGCAGAAAATACCAAGATATAGTCATCCACAAAGACCACTACAAACCGGTCCAAATATGGACGAAACACCTGATGCATCAAATCCATGAATGCTGCAGGTGCATTGGTTAGCCCAAATGACATAACCAAAAATTCATAATGACCATACCTCGTACTAAAGGTAGTCTTCTCCATGTTAGATTCCCTGATCCGCAATTGATAATAGCCAGATCAGAGATCAATTCGGGAAAAGACACAAGCTGACTGAAGTTGGTCAAACAAATCATCGATCCTGGGCAGAGGATACTTATTCTTGATAGTCACCTGATTCAATTTCCTGTAATCTATACATAGTCTCAAGCTTCCATCTTTCTTTTTCACAAATAGCACAGGAGTGTCCCACGGGAAAAAACTAGGACGAATATAGCCCTTATCCAATAGTTCTTGCAATTGTGCCCTCAATTCCTTTAGTTCTCTAGGAGCCATACGGTAAGGTGCTTTTGACAAAGGCGCCATACCTGGAATTACTTCGATCACAAACTCAATCTCTCACTACAGAGGTAAGCCTGGCAACTCATTAGGGAAAACATCAGGAAATTCACAAACCACAGGAATACCATATATTTCCTGCTATGGTGCCTCAACAACAACCACGGGAGC
This sequence comes from Amorphophallus konjac, assembly GCA_022559845.1. Taxonomy (NCBI): domain Eukaryota; kingdom Viridiplantae; phylum Streptophyta; class Magnoliopsida; order Alismatales; family Araceae; genus Amorphophallus; species Amorphophallus konjac. The sequence continues at coordinate 79,181,171 of CM040126.1, forward strand.
AAGGAATCTCTGACAACCAGCATCAAGTAGCCTATGGGCTTGAATAGCATAAATAAGCAAGCGAGGAGAATGAGATCGAATACCTTGAAAATAGAATCGTGCTCCCCCAGATGGCTAAAAATAAATCTTCTTGGTTTTACAATCAACCATAGCACCATAATCTTCTAGCCAATCCATGCCCAGAATGACATCATAATCTACCAACTACAGAGCATACAATCTAGCAGACAGCTGTTGATTCCTAATTACCACTGGGGCCTTGTCAAGACAAAAAAGAGTGAACATGATCTCACTAGTAGGCAATTACACAATCAACTCACAAGACAACTCTGAAGTCAGGCCTCTCAATACAAGCAACGAAATCTTCAGAAATAAATGAATGAGAAGCACCAGAGTCGAATAAAACACATGTGGCTTGACCATAAATCATAACAGTACCTTCCACCAAACGAGATGCAACCGCCTCAGAGCGAGTCATATGCATAACCCTTCCTCAAGATTTCTTTCCGCCTGCCTTAGACTGCTGCGATGACGCCTGTGCCTGTGGAAACTGCTGCAACTGTTGTGGTGGTGGAGGTCGGAACTGCTGTGGCTATGGAAACTGAATAGGCTGCTTAGGCCTCGATGGACACTCATGGGCCACGTGTCCCACCTGATCACACCGGTAACAAACCACTGGCATCGTACACTGTCTACCCGAATGGCTTTCACCACATCTAGGACATGCTCAAGGTTGATTCCCTGCTGATCCCTGCCACTGAGAAGGTGCAGGTTGCTGCACACTACTAGCCGAAGCTTGTCGATCTTGCCACTTTTTAGACTTCCAGAACATCCACTTGAATTTTGACCTCAAAGAAGAAGAACCACTGGCAGAAGGAACATAAGATGGCACCCCTGGCACATTTGGTTGACCACTCGGCTGCTGCTGTTGCTCACTTTGCTGCATTAGCCCCACATGGGTCTACCCTTGAATTCCTGCCATATCAAGTTCTAATGCTACCGCTGCTTGGTATGCCATGTCCAAATCTGCCACTCTAGTTGCAATAAGAGGTTGCCTCAATTCTGGCCTCGGACCACGCAAAAACTGTTGAATCTTCAGCCCTTCATTTGCCATGATATGTGGAGCATATCGACCCAATTCCATAAATTTAGTTCGATACTGCACAACTGTCATGTCACCTTGGACCAACTCCATAAACTGGTACATTTTATCCATTCTGAGATAAGCTAGACTGTATGTACGTTCAAAGGAAGAGGCAAACTCTCGCCAATCAATCAGTCAAAGAGGACGAGATTGGAATGTCATTTCCCACTCTTTAGTCCACCAAGCAAGTGCCGCCCCTTGCAACTGAAAAGTAGCCAACATTACCTTTTCATCATCTGCACACTCTATGGAGCGAAAAACACGCTTAGTAGCATCCAACCATGCCCTTGCCGCATCTGGATCAGGCTGCCCCTCAAACTAAGGTGGGTGGAACAAGAGAAACTCCTTCAGGACTCGACCACGACCACCTTGGGAAGACAGACCTTCACCAATTTCAGGATCAACACGATCTTGACCTCTAACATTCACAGGAGGAGGCGATGAGCCTCTCTCTTCTTCTTGAACAGCCATGGGCACTCTGGCTTGGTAATGTGTCTATCTCTTAGGCGCCATTAGTTCTAAAACACGAGAGAAAACATGCAAACAAAAGAAACATAAATGATCACGGGAAACAACCTAAGCCAGTAATTAGTGGTACATATGGACTTGTTCTGGACTATTGTAATTCTAGGTCTTTGTACATCACCACATAACCACGCTCTGATACCAACTGTAACGACCCAGAAACCTGGATATCGGAGACCCCATACCACTAAGACTCTGAGTCGCCACCCAAGAGTTGATGAGGCTCCGAAAGGGTTGGAAAAGAGGATGTGGCTGCATAAAGATCTACAATCATACGCACATTTTAATAGAATAACAACATTAAGCATAAGCAAATTTACATTACCAGGGTATTATAATTATACATTAGTCCAGAAGCACAAAGTACAAGTCCAAAATTATACAAGAACCAAAAAGGACAACTACACGGGGCATACCCCAGGTTGGACCATGCTGGCTACTACGATTGACTGCCAAAACCACGCGGGAAACCTACGGACTGCTGCGCCTCACCTGAAAAAATAAGGGGTGAGTCTCATTTCATTGACACGGTAGGGGTCCCGTAGATCCCTACCTCGCAGCTAAAATCACAAAAGAAACAGTTAATCACAATAAATAATGCAATCGCACGTAACTATATCAATTAATAAAACATGTACATGAATATCAATAAATTAATATAGCTAAATATGAATGCCACATAAACTCATACTAATTAAACCGTATAATTAAACACGAGAATCTTTCATTCATCATTAGAGTCAAATTTTCACAGACCAAATGACAAGAGAAAAGAACCACTAGAAGTAAGACCAGACGCGTCCACTGATGACTTATACTGCGTCTCGGGTGTCTCCCACTTATCTCGAACATGGTAACTGAGACACCGTAACTGTAACAAAAAATAAGGACTAGTCAGGGTCACGCTCATCAGCATAAGTCCACGCCCCTGACCACGTGTGCATACACAAGCTCAATATCCTGAGCCAGGCCTCTAGCTAGTTCCCCCCCAATCGAACGCTACTGCAAAGCAAGGGGGCCCACGGAAACTAACCTAAAAATCATACACTGGGACTATCCCGCCACCTCTCCCAGGTGGGCCGACTCTAGAGGTCGTTAGACTGTGACTAGTGGGTCAATCACATAGGAAAGAGAAGCCAACTCAAATGGGACATAAAAACATGTTACCAATCATTACAACGTGTGAAAATACCAAAAGTACGGCCCCAAACACATGGCCGAACGACACAGTTGAAAACCAGGCTGGAGGCAAGTGGCGGTCTTCACTAGGCCGTAACTATCAGGTGGTCATGGGGATGACCGCTACTTGAAAGTGGCGGCCACCCCTGTGGCCGCTACTTGCCCTCTGCCTTGCCTCACGGGAAACGGTCTCTGTGGAGGCCGCCTTCCCTTCCAGAGGCTAGGTAGCGGCCTTATGAAGACTGCTACCTGTCCAGACGAACTGAAACAAGCCCTATCAGTTTTAAACCCCTCCCAAATCGATCGAATCGATGGAAATACATAAGTATCACCTGTTCCATGTTGTCATACATGATTTCCACAACATTTAGACTTCAAAAACATAAAGAACAAGGCTATACAAGGATTAAACAACAAGGGTTTAAGAAATTGCATTCCACATGAAAGTTTTGATCAAACTAGCCATTTATACATGCTTATGACTATTCAAAGCAATAGGAAAACATGCTAGAGTTTGGTAGAAATCCATCCCCCTAATTGAAATCTTGAAACCACGCCGTTCAAGCACGTTCCCTCGCGTCATAGCCTTCCCACGCGGGAGGGGAAACAATCACCACACGAACCTCCACTCCCCGACCTCACGAGCACTCCACCGTCGCCCCAAGCTCGCCGAGGTCTCCTCCTCCAAGCCACCCGTGGCCGGGTGGAGCGGGACACTGAGAGAACAAGAGGGGAGAGAGTGGGGATTCGTGAGAAGAGAGGGGGGGACTGTGGGTTCCTCCCACCGTGGGTAGAAAAAAGGTTTTGCTTTAGTTTTTTTTTTTGTTATAAAACATTCTATTACTAATAGGCCTTGAAGAAACCAAAATCATATTTATGCTCCATGATTTCCATGAATCATTTCATAACTGGGTTAATTCATTCATAACTTACCCAAAAACCCACAAAAACAACCAAATTCGTGGGAATTTTCTGATTTCTAAGTCCGATAAGAATCCATAGTTCACGGGTCTTACAATCATGCCCCTTCCCCTCTTCTTCCTCCAGAGCCTCCGGACCCCCTTTCTTTCCTCCGATTTATCCTTCTACTATTCCGGGACATCGCGTCCTTTGTTCTTTTCCTCATTTTGAATCACCTTTTCCATACCTTCTCCCAGGACATCACGTCCCTCGACATTTTCTTCCTCTGGAACCTCTAGATTCCTCTTCCACCCATGATTCTTCCCCTCTACCTCCGGGCCCTCCGGATCCACCACTCTCGATTTACCAACTTCTCCTCTTAATTCCTCCCGATCCCAGGACTTACCCAACTTTTTCCACGTCAACTGCTCTGGGCATTTGTCATTTTCCCACTGCTTTCGAGGCTTTAGTCCTCACTCCTCCTCTTAACTTCCCCTTCCTTCTGTAGACTTTTCATGTGATCAAGGTCTCTATACCTTAGTGAGGGAGTTCTAGCCCTCATCTCTTTTCCTTTTCTCCCCATTCATCTGCGTCTGGTCTAGGCAACCACTTCTTGTTAAGCCACTTTCAAAACTTTGCTATCCTTTCTTCTATCTGCCAAAAGAGGATAACAAATCGCATGCTTATCAACATCGCCACGATAGCTACTTCTACAACTAAGGTCGCAAGGTAATCTATTTGCATAAGTGTGCATTCTTATGCATTTTCATCACTTTATTCACGCATGATTTTCAACATGAAGTGCTTCTTAACTTGATTAAGAGTGGTATTCCATGCTATTATCTTAGGTCTTTGTTTAATTCAATTTCAAAAAAAGTCTATAGGCTTGCTATTGCAGCACTTTGGTTATAAGAGCCCCGCGCTGGGAGTTCGGCATTCCCTCCCCGCTCATTAAGGGCAACCCTTAGCTGGGCACCACACACACTTCACAGCGACCTTAGCCATTTCTTTAGTAGAACATTGTTGCTACTTGGGCCATGCTCGAGGGCAGGAGGTCTTTTCTCTTCTTAACTCGGCCAAAATATGAGGGTAGAGATAGTCTGGGCAAAATAACTAACCTAAGACACCCCGACAAGAGGAAATCTCAAATAGGGGCAGTCTATTATGACCTTATTCTCAAAATTCAATACTCAATTGCAATATTTGTCAAGTCCAAAGGATAAAACAAGAATCAAAAATGAGTGATGATCAACAAAAATGAAAAGAAAAAAAATCCAATGAATTTATGGCATGGCAAGAGGGAAGTAAAGTGTCCCCGCGGAATGTTATAAGCTCGGTCGTATGCGTGCCTACAAGAGAATTAAGGTTCGATGGTATGACAAAAAGTCCCGGCGCAACAGACCGAATCTCTAGGGGTTTGTGCTATGGAAAGAAGTTAAATCCGATAACTTCTTAACTCATATCAAGCTTATCCCCAATTTTTCTTCTCTTCTCCCTCTAAGACCGAGTGTTTCCTGGGTATGGCCGTAGTAGGGGCACCGTTAGCCAAGGGCAGCTGACTATAGGGCGCCACCCTCAATGCAAGCCCTGCTTTAGGCAGTTCTTAGCGAAAGGGGAAGGAACAAGGATCCCTATCCAGTGGTTTAAACATCCATTGATGCTGCATTAGCAATGTCTATACCAAACTTTCAAAAAAAAATGAATATTTCCCAACAAAAATCTAAAAAAGTTGAATATTTTCAAAAATCCAACCAAAAATTCAAATATCTTCCAAAAATCCATAAAAATTTGAATATTTTTCAAAACCCATAAAAGTTTACATATTTCAAAATTTTAAAAAAATTGCATTATATTTTATGATGGTGTTATTTTTACAGGGACAACCTTTTGCAAGGACTAAGGACATGGGATGAGTCCTCTCTCCTCATACCGACATCAATCTTTCGATTCTTCCCTATGTTCTTAACATCACTATCTCCACGATTGGCCACTCTAGGCATCACTCTGATCATTCATCTCCAAATCTTTCTAAATAACTCTTGCTGATTTCGCTGGATTATTTCTGCCACTGGGTATTAGATCTTGATCATTCAACTTCAATCTTATGGTTAGCCAAGTTGTCATCCTCATGATAAACAACAAGCAATGATGCTTTGCATGTTTCATGCTTCAATGCTATCCCTGCTATGTTATTTTTTTTTATTTATCTGCTATGTTATTCAATACCATGCTTTTCATGCTATGCCTCACATGTTTAATGCTCGATGCTTTTGATGCTATGCTATCATTGTTTGAATGTTTAAAACAATGATATGCATGCTATGCTATTCATGATGATTACTATGCTTTAATTGTTAAATTCATTGCTTGTTATCTTTTATATCTTGGCTAATCAAATTTTGAGCACAAGAAGAAGCTCTTTGGTCCCACCGTTCGGATATCACTCTGGTCCCACGGCGCTTGCACTTCATTTCTTAGTTCCCTCATGCTTATTGCTCCACAATCTTCCTTGTATGCATTTTATTATATGTTATCTACGCTATTAGATTATATCAATGACCTTATGACTTTGGTAAATCTAGAATTTGAGTTCACCTTCATCAAAAATGATGATAATTTCAGAGGAATCTTAGTCACACGGATAGGCCGTTTAGCCGTCCAAGACCGGGAATGATAGTTTCCTTTTGCAAGTTGGTGCGTGGATAAATGGGCTTTGGCTTAGTATCAGCTCACAAATTGGTATCTTGACTTAAATCTGGGCAGCTTAATAATATTATCCTTGATTATCTTCTATTTTAATTTGTTTCAATTTTTTCCTTTAAACTCAGCATGCATTCATGTAGGACTTTGAATTAACTTTGGGAAAATCATTATAATAACTCGATTTGGAGACTCAATTGATCATTAATTTCTAAGATATGAGATATTTCATGCCGAATTGAGTCCTCAGCTCGCCTTGTTGCTGTTTTGGGTTGTTTCCTTGAAAACTCCTTTGTTTGTATAACTATCCTCTTATTTGATCATTTTCCTTAGATCCACCTTGGCTGTAGCACGTCCACATTAACTGGTAACTTCTCTCCAATGGTGAAACCTACAGGGTCGTGACCTGGGGTACTTCCACCACGCTAGAAGTTGATCGCCTTGTACTTCCACCACGCTGGAAGTTGATCGCCTTCCTTTTCTCTCCTTCGTGCCCGCGTGCACACTCCCTTCCTTATCCAAACAACTATTACTTTCATTGAATCTTCTCAAGAATTCTTCATCTTGATCTTTGAATCCAATTCTTACCAGGGGGTGTTGATCGCGTGTCTCATCACACCTTGGCATCTACTTTTCAGTTTGCTTCCACTTCATTCCACTACACTTCACTTCATTCCACTCCGTGGCACTCCCTTGCAAAGCATACACCAAGGCGGGGCAGCTGTAGACACGTCAAAATTGACATCACTCTGAGCACATCTCCTATCACATTGCGATGCCCCAATTTGACCCTCAAATCGACTTATTTGAGTGGTCTTCCTCATTTTTCTTGAATATTCAGGTTTCTCCAGCTTTCCCATATTTTTTTCTATTTGTCTTGAATTTTTTGGGATTTTTTTTTTCAATTTTTCGAGGCTTTTTGAATTAACGTCAACCTAATGAACGCCATTTTATTAATTAACGTCAATTTGATAGATGTCATTTCTTAAAGAAATAAAATTAAATAAAATTAAAAAAATACGCCTGAACGCGGTCGACCCTGCGACCGCGTTATCACTATATATATATATATATATATATATATATATATATATATATTATCGCGCCTAAACGCGGTCGCCTTGGCAATTGCGTTCTCAGGAATTGATGCCCGCGCAAGCGGACTCCAATTCCTTCCTAATTTCATGATTTTTTACTTTTTTAATTGGCGTCCACCCCCTAAGACGCCATTTCTTTATTTTACATTTAGGCCTCGTTTCGAGCCAAATTTGTGTGATTTTGAATCAACGTCACTTTGGAAGGTCGCCAATTCTTTAATTGGCATCTGGGGTGGTGGACGCCAATGCCGAATTCGTATTTATTCTTGAATCCACATCCATCTGGAAGGTCGCTAATTCATAAATTGGTGTCCGGCCCCCATGACGCCATTTCCATTTTTATATTTTGAGCTTTTAACTCCGTCTAAAATTCTTATAAATTTCTAATTGGCGTCTGGCCCCCTAGAGGCCAATTCTTTTCTAATTTTGGAAATTTTTGAACTTTCTATATTTAATTCCAAATTGGCACCTTTTTGAACTGACGTTAATTAAATGGTGACTTCTGGGTCTGACGCCATTTCTTACAGTGTTCCAAATCAAACAGAACCTTATTCTTTCCCCATTTTAAGCCCCTTTTCCTCTTGGGAAAGGGTACCTATGGCTTTCTAAGGTTATGAGGACTCTTGGCAGAGGATTTCCTCTATCCAAATCCCACTAAAATTCAATTTTATAATTTTTGGGGAATTAAAACTCCAAATTTCTACTCTATAAATAGGACCCCTCTCTCCCTCATTCATAAGGCTTCTCAATCAATCAAAGGGGAGGTGATGCTGGACCAAGGGCTCAAGGAGGAAGTCTCCCATGTGTCTAAAGCTTCATCCTTAGGGATCTTCTTCCCCATTGAAGATTTGAAGCCCTCTCACAATTGGAGAAACAATCAATAAGCTTTCTTCATCCCCTTTATCTCTTCTTTTATTTTCATCAATGTTGCATGCATCATAATCATATCTCCCTCTTTTGTTTTTCTCATCTCAACCAAGTTGAGATACTCTCCTTTGTGTAACACTTGCACCCTCCCCATCTTCATTCATCATATTTTATCCACCATTTTGCATTGGGGTTTTAAAGACTAACACCAACAAGGTGTGTAACTTTCCATGATTTTCATGTTTATTCATACTAGAACTTGATGCTACACTCACCTTGTTTCTAATCCAATCCTTTTATTTATATTTTCTTTGTTTTGCAAGGGCAATCAAAATAAGAAGAACTCTCTTCATCGGTCGACCGATTGGAAGAGAAAGTGCACTCATAATCTCCCTCGCACTTAACGATATTTATATCACGATCCCTCCTTTGTTATTATTGTTATTATCATTTGAGGCCCACGCGTCTCTGGCGATCACACCACCTATTAGCATCCACGTCTGCTCCCTCTTCCTTCTTTCCTATTTTTTTCCTTTACTCCCTTTCTTTCTATCACTTATAGTTTCTTCATATTAATTCTCCTTAGTGGATTTTTCTATAATCTACAGGTTCTAGAAATGGTTTTTGTGTCTTGTGGTCCCTTAAAACACCCTAAAACCTTTGGCTGCGAGAGAACAACAAGAACAGTGAATAGGGGTAGCTGTGTGGTAGAGAGGAGAGTGTTTTTCATTTCTCAACATTTTTCCTCTCTTGCAGGTCCGATCGAAGCATAGATTTAAAGGTATTCAATAGTTCTCAAGCTTGGAAAGTCAGATTCTTGGCCAGATCTTCAAGGAGAAGCACCGGCGGCTCCAACCTGCTCGCGATCTACCTCCCTTCGACCTGAGCTTCAACGGATAATCGTCAAGCGGCCTTCGAAGATCAAGGGGATAAACTCTACATCCTTCATTTGCTTATTTATGATGTTCTTCATGGTCTATACTTTGTTTTGAGCATATCTTGTATATTCTCTTACATTCCTGAACTCAGAAATATAGGTGTGGTTTGATCACCTGTGTGTGATCGTGTTTGTGTGTTTGTGGTGCTGCACTTGTGCAACATGTCATTGTTGATCCAAGTCCGTGGGCTACGTAGCAGGATCGTGTTGGAGACTTCATCTCTATGTGTGGTTGGAGAATTTTCTCCGTGTGCTTCATGTTATGCCCCTTGGTTTTGATGATAGCAAACACCATAAGTTACCATTTGCATATATCATGTTTCATCTACCATATAGATATATGGGTCGGTGAATATGGGTAAAGTTCATGTCGTGCATTAGGCATATGGGTAAAGTTCATGTCGTGCACGTCTGTGCAATCTTTGCATTAGGCAGACACAAGTCGGTGCACATTCCATGTCCGTCTCACCTTGCGTCTCATATGGTCTAGGTCAGTGCACGACTGCGTCTCACATTATGTCTCATATAGTCGTTGCAATCTTTTAGTCTAGCACAAGCACGGTCGATGTAACCCTTGCATCGGTGCATCTTTTGCCTCATGCTCGGTCTTGTGTTCATGAGTTTCTGAGTTGGTGCATTCATTGCTTGTAGAGAGTCGGTGCAATAACCGTAGTCGCACGCATTCGAGTCGGTGCAATATCTTCACCATGCACATAGAGTCTGTGCATTCCTACTTGAGCTAGTTGGTGCATTAGTTGCCGTTACACATAGCTAAGTCAGTGCAACGCCTCTCGTGGCACGTCATCGAGTTGGTGCAATACTTGCACCGAGCGCACATTAAGTCTGTGCAACTCTCATTTTCACACTGCCGTAGTCTAAGCAAGACCACTCACAGATTGATAAGGTCTATGCAACACTTTCACCGGGGCCTTAGAGTTCGTGCATCAGGTCTTAGGCAACTCGATGCATAAGTATTCATTCGTCCAGTGCTTGCACAATAGGTCTGTTCAATGCTTGCACGTTGCAGATACGCACTCGGTGCAATTCGATTCAAATCACTCACGCATAAGTCTTTGCACCTGTTAGCCGTATACTGAAATGAAGTTTGTGCATCTGCTTGTCTATGAATGCTGAGTCTGTGCATGTGTGTGTGAACACTACATTGAGTTGGTGCATTCCAGCTCTGTCAGAATATTTACTCCGTGCAATCTCTATTTATAACTTGTATAACTGTCTGAAGGTGACCTTATGTCTGGTGCCTTGATAGAGGCCTTTTCGTGAAGACTAAGAATGGCACGTGATCCAAGATTAGAGGAGGTGCCAGATCGTGACACGTGTAAAGTAGTAAGCTGGGATGCTGCCACGTGACCAATGTGTTTGGGCGAGAATCGTGGAGAGCACACGCCCTACCTCTCTGTTGATACTATAAATAAAAAGCTTCTCCTTCGAGAGAAGACTGATCGTGCCAGAAGAGCAGATTGCTGTATTGAGAGAGCTAGCGCCTGCACGATCCAGAGAGAAAAATAAGACAGAGAGAGCTGAAAAGAAGTAGAGTTCTGAGAAGTGTTCTGAGATAATTGAGAGAGAAATGTTGTTCTTCAGTCTCCAGGTTCAGAATCGGAACTGAATTCGCTCAATGTGAGCTACATTCCCTTCGTGGGTTTTGGTTTTTCGCTTTGTTCCTTTTTGTTTTAGATACTCTTTTTCAAGCTGTTTGTCAGCGGAGCAAGCTGTGACGCTCAGCAGGCAGAGGTGTGGTATCCTCTGGACGGGTAAAGCTGTAAGCCCCAGTGGTTGCAGAGGAGGACTCTTCTGGTCGGCATAAGCTGTAAGGCCCAGTGGTCTGTAGGGTTTTTACCCCGAAGCTGTGGATCAGCGGAAGATGTGTATCAGTTGTTAAGCCACACTCTAGTTTGAGTGTGGGGTGGATGTAGACCTCGGGTTTGAGGTCGAACCACCATTAAATTCCACTGTCCACTATGCGATTGTTTGTGGTTTGCTTTTGTCCTTATCTTTGTGCATCGCTCAGTAGATGATTGCATAGGATCGTGGAAGAGCTAATCTGGTTAATCTGTTTCATTCTGGTTGTGATTGAGTGCCTTCCGATCATCCTGCAACAGTTTGATTATTTTCCGCAACTATTTCTACTGTAGTAAATTTTAGTGGGTGACCGATCTATTCACCCCCCTCTAGATCATCTATAGATACTCTATCTGTAGGTATAAGAGCGTCCATCTATTTTATCACTTGGTATCAGCGCCTAACTCTTCTGCAGGGATCAACGTCCTGAAGAGTCAACGGCCATGGACGCTCAAGGGATGACAACTGAGGGACACTCCACTGCCAAGCCCCCATACTTCGATGGATCCAACTATGCATACTGGAAGAATCGTATGCAAGTATTTCTGAGGGAGAAAGATTATGAGATCTGGAAAGTAGTCAGCAAAGGTCCGTTCGAGCTTCATGAGAATGAGGATGTTTGGACAAGAGAGGAGATCAGATCTACCCTCAATTGGAGCACAATCAATACTATTCAGTGCGCACTTCATCCCACCAAGTTCTCCCGAGTTTCATCATGCACCACTACAAAGGAGATGTGGGATAAGTTGGAGGTCATCTACGAGGGAACCTCTCAAGTAAGGGAGACCAAGGAGAATTTGCTGGTCTCAGAGTATGAAGCCTTTCTAATGAAGCCCAGTGAGACCATCACAGAATTGTATGCGCGCCTCATGATCATTACTAATGGTCTCAGGAGTTTGGGAAAGAATTATTTGGATTATGAAATTGTGAGGAAGATCCCTCGGTCCCTGACTCCAGTATGGCATACAAAAGCTATAGTTATTGAGGAGTCAAGGGATTTGCAGAACTTGAAGGTCGACGAGCTTATTGGTTCACTAATGACTTACGAGATGAACCTTACCAAGACTGAGGAGCTCGAGAAGAGGAAGAAGCCTATTGCTCTGAAGGCCAGCTTCAGCAGATCGAGCAGATCCAGCCACAATGGATCATCAAGTGAGGAAAGCCCCTCTGGGTCAGAGATCGATGGAGACCAACTGGCCATGCTGACCAGAGAATTTAGGCGATTTCTGAGAAAGGAGGGAAGAAACTTCGGCCAAAGGTAGTTTATTGGCGGCAGGAGGCAACCAAGGTATTGATCTAACCCTGCCAAGAAAGTTGACACTAATGTTTTCTACCACTACAGGAAGGCCGGCCATATGAAGGCAGACTGTCCCAAGCTCTAGAAGCTGAAAAAGAAGTCAAAGAAGAAAGCTCCCAAAGGAAAGGCGATGGTGAGCACATGGAGCAACAAGAACGAGGCCACATTCAGCTACACATGTGAGAGCGAGGATGAAGAAAAGCCCATCTGCCTGATGGCAAAAGATGATGAAAAAAAAGAAGAAGACTTCGATGAGGTATCATCTCCCTTTGAGAATTATACTATTTCTGATTGGGAAGATGCCTACGGAGATTTGTTGGACAAAGTAGATGATATTAGGAAAGAGAACATGCATTTGAAGAAGAAGGTTAATTCTCTTTCGAATGATAAAACAATGTCTGATAAACTTGCCTGTTTACAGTCTGAGAATGATAGGTTAAAAAACTCTTGCTCTGAATTTGATGGTTTAAAGCATGCTTTGATTGACTGTAGAAAAGAAAATGAAATACTGAAAAATGTTATTGATGATTTGAAATTGAAACTACAAAAATTTGAAAATGATATGAAAGTTGTTGATGAAAAATATGAAGCTGTCCTAGGTGTCAATAATGAATTAAAGAATTCAATTGAACAACTAGACAAGGAAAATGCTGACAAAGTGAAGATAATTGAGAATATGACCTAAGGATCCGATAATCTGAATGCTCTGTTGGTGTCAAATGTCAATTTCAGGAAAGAGGGTCTCGGGTATAATCCTACTGCTAAGAAAAGTTTTAATGTCAAGACAATTTCATTTGTAGCAGAAAAAGAGAAGAGACCCCTTATCAAAATGAATAATGAAAATTCTGCTGCTAACATTGCTAATTTCAAAATGTCCAGTGCTAAGGACAAGGGTAAGCAGAAAGTTGGTGAGCCCAGCACAGCCGGCACACCTAGTCCCATTTCTAAAGGGAAGTCTCAGGTTAGGGGTCAGCCTACACTTACATCCAAACCCCAAGCTAAGGCCACCAGGTCTTTACCAACACCTGCACCCGAGAAGAAGACCCAATATATACCTATGCACAAGTCTGGTGGGTCAAAGGTGAAGGGGAGACAGAATTCTGTCAGAGGTCAACCGAGCCATTTCCACCAACCCAGTGTCGAGACCTACCGTTATAACAGCCACAACAATCCTATAGGTCTGCATGGAATAAAGTTCAAGGGAGGTCTAGGTACCAGTCTTTTCCCACTCAATCTTATAGACCTCAGACTAGAAATTGGGTTGGTTAGTCTAGGACATGGGCTCCTAGTGGACAATCTTCCTTTGGACAGCCTAGGACCAACTATAGCCACCATTTTCTGAATACTTATTGGCCTAGGCACTGGCATAGAAACACCAAATTTTCTAATAACAATGGTGCCAGCACACAGCATCAGAAAAAGAAGGCTCGCTCTGTTGGTGCTGAGAAGAAAAGAAACAATGAAAAGAATGTTGGGAAATCCACTAAGCCAACCATGTTTAAACAAATGTGGATTCCCAAGAGTTTATTATCTTGTTTAAGTTGTTCTGCATATGTTTCAGAGCCCAAACACTTTTGGGTTCCAAAATTTTCTCCCTGATTGTGTTTGCAGGTATGCCTGGCAGCTGTAGACACGCCAAAATCGATGCTTTGATGAGTAAATCTCATGTCACCACGTGACGTCCCAAAGTGGACTTCAATATTGGCTTAATATGAAGTTTTTTTAATTATTTGGTAGTTTTTCATGATAATTGTAATTAATTAATAAATTATAATTAACGCCTGGAGGAAGGGCGTCATTTAATTGACGACCTGATGGGGGTCGTGGTTTAATAAATAAACGACTGTTCATACAGGCGTTGTTTCCTGGATTTTACGAATTCTAAACAAAATAAAACTCAAAGAATTGATGCCCATCTATGTTGATTATTTAACACCCATTGAAGCAGGGGTCATTGCTAATTTCTAAATAAGGAAAGTCATTTATTTCTATAATTAAATCCAAGAATTAACGACTGAATGGCTGTCATCATTTCAATTGACGCCCCTATCAGTGTCGTCATTTTCACTTCCGTCTCCGTTTCGCCTGCTTCTTTCTAGTAATCATCCTTTCCCCATTTTACATATTGTGTTCGATTGGGAAGGGAGATTTTGCTGAAGGGTTGATTTCTTAGTTTGAATCCTATTGAAGCAAGGCGTTTTTGCCCTATAAATACCCCATTGGATTCCTCACACGCGAGAGGGTGAACACACGAACAAGAGAGTTTAAAGAAGAACAACTGCACTGTGAGTTTTCGTACAGAGAGAGGAGAGTCTCTTGTTTTGTAGGTATTTCTTGAGGCTTCCTCCACGGGTGTTCTCCTTCCCACGGTGGCAGTTCTTCATCCCCACGAGCTTCTTCATCCTGTTGCTGCAGCTGCTGAAGTTCTTGTTTTCCCCCTTTACTACTGCACACACAGCAGCAGGGCCTCCCATCTCTAGTCTTTTAGTTTATTAACTATCATATCATCATCATACGCACTCTCCTCCTTAGCTCTCTGCTGGAGACGTTATCATCATTATATATTGCTTTGCATTAACATATCATCCATTATCCCAACCTTATTACTCCTTCTTAGGGGTTTAAACCAAAACACACAAGGTGTGTTCATGCTTGATTTAATTGACTCAATATTTCTAGAGCATTGATACTACACACTTGGCTAATCTATATCTTTTATTTTGTGTGTTTTTTTGCAAGGGTAATCAAGCTAGAAACCCCCTTCATCGGCCGGCCGGTAGAAGGAGGAAGGAAGAACTCCTAATTTCCCCGCTTCATACAATGTACATGCGATCACCCCATATTTTTTAGGTAACCCCTCTGGCTATCACCCTCCTTTGAGCATCTCATGCTCATTCCCCTTCTTTTCCTTATGTCCCACGTATTTTAGCACACTTCTCCGTATTTCTATTTTAAATCTTTTTCTTCTCTTTAAAAATGTCTATGTGACACCGTCCACAAATTGGCGATCACGGTGGGACTCTTTGTGTTTTTAGTTTGATTACCCCTCCCTTTGGCACCCTCGCGTGCCCCTCCTTCGTGCTCCACGTAGCACACTTCCCTTGTGCACCACGTGCACACCCCCCACTGGATTAGCCAATTTTGAAGTGTCCATATCATTTTGTAGAGAGGAAATTTGATTTCTGTCAGTTAGCGGTGCTTTCGGTTCGCTGAACTGAGTAGCACCCTCTCTGCTGCCGTCATTTTTGCATACAGTGACCGCGCATAGAGGCGCTATTTCATTTATTTTTTTGTATTTTTGTCATTTTTATAATCCACGCCCCTCTCAGAGGCGTCATTTCTCCATTCAACGCCTTACACCAGGGCGTCAGTTGCTTTGATTGCTATTGATTCTGGCCATTTCCCTGATTATTGTTCACTGTGTTTCAACGCCCCTTCACAGAGGCATCATTTCATTATTTAACGCCTCCCACCAAGGCGTCATTTCCACTGCACGATTTGACGCCCTTCAAAGAGGCGTCTTTCATTGGTTTAGCGCCTTACTCCAAGGAGTCATTTTTATTATCATTATTTTTATTCATATTTCGGGCACTGTTCACGACCATTTGACGCCCTTCGAAGAGGCGTCTTTCACTGGTTTAGCGCCTCACTCCAAGGCGCTGTTTCAGTTTTATTGCTCTCTGCTTCCACTGTCCACAGCGATTAGCGACTGACACTCAGTCGTTGCTTATTGATATAGCGACCTCTGTGAGGTCGTCATTTTGTTCTGTGCCCACAGAACCCTGCTTGCTGCTGTGCCTTCATCTGTTGATTGCCATTATTGTTTACTTAATTATTATCTGCTTGATCTGCCTGCATTAGGCTGCATCTTAGGGCATTTGGTTGAGATACCTCCTCTCTCTACACTCCTAGGATCCCCACACCCCCTCTTGGTGAAGGAAGGACCCTCCATTGAGCATTCCGTCTCATTGGATTAGAAATTCCTAAACCAAGCCTCCGTAAGTCCCCGCACCCATGGATTCCCTCACGGACGCCGGACAGGTTGTACCATTGAAGCACCCAGAGTATAGTTGACCCATACGTTGGTGAGGAGAGAGAGAACCTAGTTGACCCGAAGATTACACCCAAACTCCCAACTAGGACCCACATTCAAAGGAGAGAATTCATTATACTTTAAAATCCATCTTAATCTCCAAAGAAAAATCTTAAATTTTTGGGTTCATCATAACTTGAGTGTATATCTTGTTTGATTGGGTGATTATCTCTTGATTATACTTGTTTATATTTCTCTCTCTTTTTAATATGAAACTCCATTCAGGTAAAATCATCAATATGGCCAACTATGGGTACACCTACGATGGTCATAAGGAGGGTCAATCTGACACATTTCATAAGGTTCCTCCTCAGGATCATGTCTACTACGAGGGAAACTATGCTCCTTCTCATGTCTATTACTCTCAAGTCCACGTCGTGGACACCACTTCCCAGGAGGGTGAGCCCTCTTCCCAAACTCAACCTACCACTCAAAATACTTCCGGGGATGTCTCCCCTTCCTTCAACTTTAATGACTTTCTGAAAGCACTCACTCAGTTAGATGACTCTAACGTTAGGTGGTCCAGGCCGCTTTAAAAGAGAAGTCTGTCCCGTCATCCTCCAATCCACCTCAGGCCGCGGGAGGCCATTCCGTTAACATCCCCAATGACCAGGCGATCGCAAAAAGGGTGCCCTGGCACCCACCAACTCCCGTCATGACTATGCCGGCTCAACCGGCAAGTCACTCTATTGCTAAGCCTCAACAAACTCTTGTTCCGCAATTTTTAAGAAGGCCTATGCCAAACCAATATTCTTCTAATCCGGCCCCAGCCGAGTCTAATACCAACACTTTACTCCTCCAGAAAATTGCTAGCATGGAGGAGCAGCTGAAGAAGGTCACGGCACCGAAGACCGCTCCCGAAGTTACCCTTCCTACACTACCAGTTTTTCATCTACCTCCATCTGAGATGCTGAATTTCCGACGGTATAATGGAACGGGCAATCCGTTCATTCACTTAAAAGACTTCATGTATGAGGCATTGTTCTGGCAGGATAACAAGACTTCTCTAGCCTATCTTTTTAGGCGGTCGTTAGATGGTCAGACACTGGAATGGTTTTACTCCTTGGAGCCGGCTGATGCCGGAGATTTTGATATTGTTCAGCGAAAGTTACTGCAGAAATACAAGGACCGTGTGGGTCCGTCTTTGTTAGTTACCGATTTGGTTGTCGAGAAGATGAAGCCCGAGGAGGACTTCATTTTGTTTGCCGATAGATGGAGGGCCATGGCAGAGAGGTTGAAAGACACACTGTCGGAAACGGAGCAATTCAAAATGATCATATCAAACTCCACTCCACTGTTTCGTCATATCTTAGCCATGAATAAATTAAGCACCATGGAAGAGCTCTATGAGAGAGCAAGGTATATACAAACACAGATGAAAGACTCGCCCATCATGGGCATGTTTGAGCCAAGACCGAAAGTAATGAGGAAGAATGTTAATATCGGCAATACTGGTGCAACCACCGAAGGCACTGTTACTAACGAGCAGGTGAGCGCGTTTGGCAATTCCACACCCTTCCGTCACCCTCCAAACCAAAGGCCACCGCCACAACAGCCCGCATTCCAAAACCAAGTCCACCGGTCGAATAATAATCCTCCTCAGACCTTACGGCCTCCTCCACCACAACAACAGCAACCCCACTTCACATCGAAAAATCAACCCCCACAATACCACCAGGTACCCCCGCCATCCAACTATGCACAACAGCAACCGCAACAACCGAGAAGACCATTGGGTCCCCGAAGGGCCCAATATCCTCCATTGCTAGAAAGTCTACCCGATATTTTTAACGCCCTTATGGCCGCCAATGTGCTCACCTTGCCTAAAGAAAGAACGGTGTGGCCACAACATGTATACACCTCTCGGTATTGTGTCTTCCACCGACAGCTGGGGCATAATATTGACAACTGTTTTCACTTCAAGGATTACATATATGATATGAATGACCAGGGTGGTATTGATTGGGATGAAATGAGGAGATTCATCGCCACTTTAAAGGCATGAAGGCCTCCTCGGCAACCACAGGCTCAGCAGCCTTCCCAGCAACCAGCAGCACCTCCTCCTCAGCAGCAGCAAGCTCCCGCACAACAACCGAAGATGGGGATCGTCAATAACCCACTGCCGGAGCATCCGCCGAACCAACAGGTAAACCCTGTCACCTCCATCCATGAAGTGGAGAGGGGACAAGGGTGGCACCACGAGAACGCCTCTGTCGGGGCGTTACATCAAGAACCAATTCAACCTCCATGTCTATTAAGGACGCCTTATCCAATGTCTCCCCCCCAACCGCTTCGTCCCCTCTTGCACCCCACCAGCCAAATACCTTCCACCACCACTACTAACCCCTCGCCAACTCGGCCTCTTCTCATCCGACCACCGCCACCTTCCACACCGCAACAAGTTCTTCCCTCTACAAATTCCTTGCCATCTAGGCCACTCCTCCGCCCCTCACCAGCATCCAACTCCACCACTACAGCTAATACCCCTCCGCTTCCCACAAATCCTTCATTTTTGCCTAGGCCTCTCCTTATTCGACCTATACCCCCTCCAGCCGCCCAGGCACCTCCCACACCCCCTACCGTTACTTCGCCAATCACCACCACTCCCCAACCAACGAGGCCCCTCGTAAGGGTTCCTCCTTTGATTACTCCCCGAAACCCCAACTCCAACATTCCCTCTTCTTCATCATCTACACCCAACCCGATAGAGGCGCCATCATCACGAATCACGATGCTCCGCAGTGGACGGATGTTCCACCGCGTCTTTCCTCAGAGAGAGCTAGAGCCCGCACTGGGGCAGGAGGAACAAGAGCCAGAATAGGAATCCATCCCAGGCACACACTATGACTTATTAAAGCATTTGGACAAAATCTCGGTGAGGATTTCTATTCTGGAGCTGATAAAGAGATCCACTGTTCACCAACAAGTTTTAAAAGAATATTTGCAAAAGGTAATGGTTAGCGAAGACATCCCAGCTGAACAGATTACAATAGTCTTAACTCTGGCAGGTGATCAGCCAGCTATCACCTTCCATGAACATGAGTTAGCTCCAAAGCCGGCCAAAAAATATGCCTTGTGCATTACTGTCAACATTAACAAGGTGCCAGTCAAACAATGCTTGGTGGATACGGGGGCCTCAATTAATGTGTTGCCTCCGAGCACTCTCAAGATGTGTGGCATTCCAGATAGTCAGATCCGGCCATCAACCATTACCGTCATGGCCTATGATAATACTAAGAAGCCTCCTCTGGGGATGATCACTATGAAGATTGGTTTGGGTCCGGTCTCGATCACAGCGGATTTCCATATTCTAGACATGGATCCAACCTTCAACGGCATTTTAGGCCACCCTTATATTCAAGAGCTTGATGCTGTGCCCTCAACGAATCATCAATGCATAAAGTTCCCACATAAAGGGCGCATCGTCAAAGTCACAAGCATGCCCATTCTGCCATCAGAAGACATACATTCTGCAACATCGGTGCCTTCTATATGGCCTTCCAATAGGCCTTTGCTCTCAGTGTTAGATGTTGCCGACCCGCGGCAAGATTTGTTAAGGCCTCCAGTTCCTAAGTCGGCATCACCATTAATGGCACCCCTGCCCTCCCAGAGGAAGAAAAAGAGAAATATATTAAATACCCCAGGGTGGAACATTTTGTTGAAGATGGGGTACAAGACTGGTAAAGGTTTGGGTGCCAACCTCCAGGGCAGGGTCAAACCCGTCAGGCACCAAAAGCTGATTCCCCGACGTGGCCTGGGGTACAAAGGGCCGAGTCAAGAAGAACAAGGGCCATGGGCCGTCATGACTTCAACTCTCAAGATAGATCGGCAGCCTCTTACATGGACTCTACAGACACATTTTGTGACAGGAGGTACTCAACATGAAGGGCAAACCACAATAGTTACTTCCATGCTGGATTGTCAAGATGTACATGCTCGACAATTTTCCCGTCATATAGCTCCGCTGGCTACATATAAAGCTTTGGAATCTATAAGGCCGGATAAAAGAAGAAAGATGGACGACCCCGAGTGTGACTGGTACTGATGGTTCGACATGAATGATATTACCATTGCTCTGAGCCGTCTCATGCCGACTGATCCGGAATGGCCGCCATTGATTCATGAACTGATTGAAAAGTCAGCGGTGATCACTGACAAGAGGTAGCTTCTAAGCAATTACACAGATACTGGAGAGCCAGATGTGCCATATGAAGAAGGCTTCACCATGGATAGGCTGTGGGCTGGCCTTTTTTATCTCAAATCCATCCATCCAACAGTTGTTATTCATTTGTTTGATAAAATGATCACTCCCGGCATCCCTAGACCACCCGCGGTCTTGATAACTTTGTCTCCAGAATTATTCCAAACTCCTACAATTACTCCCTTGCTCCTCGAGTAATTTTCTAAACTCGCCATCACACCCCCACATGGGCAATCTCTTATTGAATCTTTCTCAAATCTTTTAATTTCAGCACCACCTCCTATTCCTCCCTCTCATTGCTTTATTCTTGAAAATGAAAAAAAATGCCAAATTTCAAACTTTCCAATCTTCCATCTCTTTTGAAGAGACCTCCTGTCTTGCTTCGGAGCTTGCCCCGATCTAAGGGCCGCTCTTTCAAGGTTCATTAGTGGACCTTCTTTCCTCCTCTGACGAGGAAGCTCTCCCTGTATCCTCTCCTGTATCAATTGCATCCTCTTCTTCTTCTCCTCCACCTCGTTTAGGTCAGGGTATTTCATCTAGCTTATCATCTTGTTCCTCTCCTTCTCCTTCTAGTAAGACTTTTGGGGTAGCTTCGCATAAGAAATCCAAGGGTAGGCAGATTCCCCGTAGGTTCTTGCTAGATTTAGCTAGAAGATGACGGGCATGCTTAGCTTTTCCCGAGTTTCTAGAGGATCCGATACTCTTGCCGGATATAGAATGTGAGGATGTGTGCTCTTTAGATGAAGGGTTTGGTGTCTATGAAATAATGAATGATGAAGACCTATCGAAGAGGGGGATGAAGAGTATGAAGAATATGAGGACGAGGCTAATGCTTTTGCTAGTGGTATAAGGAGATTTGACGAACCGTCACCCTCAGTAGAAGAGTCCACTAAAGAAATTAATTTGGGTACCGAGGAAAACCCTAAAATTGTCTTTATTAGCAAAAATTTGCCGCTCTCTGAAGAGAAGGCGCTTATTCAAGTTCTTCAAGATTATAAGGACACGTTTGCTTGGAGTTATGAAGATATGTCAGGTCTGGACTCTGCGCTCGTTGAACATCATCTTACACTTAAGCCAGGATCATCCCGGTCAAACAGTGGTTAAGACATTTCCACCCTCACATGGCTTTAAAAATGAAAGAAGAGGTCGATAAGCTTCATAAGGCCAGATTTATTAGACTCGTCCTCTATCCCAATTGGGTGACTAACATTTTCCCGGTTATGAAGAAGGACGTGAGAGTTAGAATTTGTATAGATTTTCGGGACCTCAACTGCGCGTGTCCTAAGGATGATTTCTCCCTCCCTCACATAGATGTGCTGATTGATAATACGGCAAGGTATGAGACCCTTTCTTTTATAGATGGCTTCTCTGGTTATAATCAGATTCGCTTGGCTGAGGAAGATCAAGAGAAAACCTCATTCACTACACCGTGGGGAACTTACTGTTATGTGGTCATGCCATTTGGGCTCAAGACTGCCGGAGCCACCTACCAAAGGGCCATGATGGCTATTTTTCATGACATGATCCACATTTTTATAGAAGTGTATGTAGATGACCTGGTAGTCAAGTCAAGAATGAGGATTGAGCATCCCGGGGTTCTGGCCAAAGTCTTGCAAAGAGCACGGGAGTATCAGTTAAAGATGAATCCCAAGAAATGCGTGTTTGGTGTTGTGGACGTCAAAAAAGAGAGAAGAGAAAGAATGTTCTTGCGGCCTGGATGTCTCGACATCTCAATAGCAAGTCGAAGATGAAAAGGCCGAACAAACCCCATACCTCCTCCAAGCAGGACGAATATATATATGCTCGGCGCTCCACCACCCAACGAGAAGCCCTTCGGGTAGAAGAGACAGCCCCGGCTCCCAAGTCGGCAGTGCCGAAGGCCGAATCAAAAGAAACTCAGGAATTCGAACGCATGCTTGGCATACGTCGGAAATTACTCAAGGTCCTGAATCGGGGTTTGGAGGCCTCAAATCAAACACCTCGGAGGCGGTTCATTACAACTGAAGCACCACAGGAGGGCAAGCATCCGTCCGAATCGCCACTAAGCTGCGAGGAAGCCCTTTGACGCTTAAACCGGTGCGGCATAGCCTTAAATCGGTGTGCCCCTCCAAGGGGCCTTACATCGGCGCGCCCCACCCAAGGGTCCTTAATCCGGCGTGCCCCCCTTCTTGGCTACAAATCGGCGCGCCACTTTGTATGTGGTTAATCCAGCGCGCTCAACACCGTGCCGGTTTAACTCAAAAGCCATCCCATTCGCCGGCCGATACCCTATTTTCGCATCAGCATGGTGCCTAGAGGGCATTCAATGCCTTGAAGCCCCATCTCCACGGGCATTCAATGCTCTGAAGCCCTGTCTCCACCTCCGTTCGACAACACAGCAGCATCAATGGCGAAGGCAAGCATGGAGTAGCAGCATCAGATCTCCCGGCAAACCCGCAAACATCCCTTCCTCGGATAAATGCCAGCGTACTGCGCAAATCAATAGACAACACCATGGCATGTCAACTCCGGATGCCTCAACGAACGAGGAGGAAGATGGCAGGAGTTCCTTCTGTCTGAGCGAAGAAAGGGCAGCCGGCTATATATACTCTGCATGTTTGACAGAGAGAAGAGGATGGGCTATTGAAAAGAGAAGAGAAAAGCTGGAACTCCCCCGGCTGGCTATCAAGGAGAAGAAAGGGCTCTCGACTGTGTGCAGTGAAGAGAAGAAGAAAAAGAGAGAAAGAGAGGTTCCACCTGCTCACGCCGGTAAGGTGAAGAAGAAGAAGAGAGTGAGTGTGTGAGAGGAGAGGTGAGTCGGAGGGGGAAGAGCCTGTGCTCTCTCCCCCTCCCTCATTAATGTATTCTTTCCCCCCTCGCGATGTAATTCTTCTTTATCAAGAGATGAATCCCTTCTGTTTTAAAATCTTCCCCGGTTATGTGGATGAATAAAAAGAAAAGGGCCTTTTGCGATCTTAGTATCCTCTGCTTTAATCCCCGGTTCCTTCTTCTTCTCTCCTCCTCCTCCTCATCCAAGACCCTTCGAAGCTTGCTTCTCCATAGCACGGTCTTCGAAGGAGTTCGTCATCGGATGAACATTCGTGGCCCTCATGGCAAACATTCATCCCGCTTTGAGGAATCATCACCCGTGAGTCGTGAGAGTTCTTGAAGGCTAGTCCTCGAGCTTTTCCACACTCACATTTGGGTTATCGGACCGCCATGAGGTCTGCATTTTGAGACTCACCCCGGAGCAATCCGTTTGGTGTTCCTCTTTTCTTCTCTGGCAAGCCTCAGTCCGGGGGAGACGCTGCCCAATTTTTGCCAGGAACACAAGCAACAAGGACGAACAAACAAACCATTCTCTGAGGATAAGAATAGCACGTGTTTGAAGCCACTGAAACAAATCGAACTTCTAAGCTTCTGCACAAACCCCTCTGAACAAAACACTTAAACCTTCACGATAATTTGCCTTAACAAATGGTTAAATGCTTAAGCTTCCCCTCCACAAACTTAATCCACCAATTGGATAAACAAACCAATCAAAAATTAACTTGCAGTTGAAAGAAAGAATAAGAGAAGCCAGAAGAATGAAATAAACCCCACAGAACTTAGCCCGGCGTGCTCTTAATCCGGCGTGGGCTAATCCGGTGTGGTACCCCCCCGCGCCGGTTTAGCTTCACACTCAAAACCTTCCTGATTTCCTTGGCACATAACCGGCACGCGCCCCCCCCTCTTTGCACCCTTAACCGGCGCGCCCATCTCACCCCCATGGTATTCTTCTTAAATCGGCGCGCCCCCCTTGAACACCATTAAACCGGCGCGCCCCTCTTTTGCAACCCATAACCGGCGCGCCTCCTCTTCTTGAGCCTATTCCGGCACGCCCATCTCCATCTTGTTGCATTAAAACGGCGTGGCCCCTATAGTCTTCTTAACACGGTGTGCCCCTTGCCCATTCTTAATACGGCGCCCTCCTTGAGGTTCCATACCCGGCGCGCTCCCTTGCCATCCTAATCCGGCGTGCCTCCTGTAAAAAAAAACACAATTAACTAAATGGAAGAAAAGCTTAAAACTCATAAATAAATTAAAAGAAAGGACCCAAACAAATGAATGAAATAAAAGACTATGAACCACTCTCATGAGAACAAACACCATAAAAGACTACGAACCCCGCGACCTGACCGCGCAGGTCGATCCGCGTGAGAGGCCGCACGTTGGTGAGTTTGGGCTTCACACTTGACAATTTACTCCCCCAGACTGGGTGCAAAGAGAAAATCAATGATGCCTTATGGTATCGGACGTGGACCTCGGAACCCCCGACATGGTCATGATCCGAACACATCTCGGGCCAATAGTTCGTTAACTCGACCCGCTTCTCCCGGGATCTAATCCCGTAACCCCACATTAAACTTGTCGTGTCTATGGCAGACATTTGCACGATTTTATCATCGTCTTCGATGCTTCAAACGTGAACTCGCGTCCGAACAATGAATGGTCCGACCGTGACCGACATGCACGCATACCTTGGAACCTTCGTTTCCCCGAACTGTGTGTGAAGAGAAAAGCAATGACGCCCCATGGCATCAGACGTGGACCTCGGGAACCCCGTTATGGCCATAGTCCGAAACCATCTCGGGCTGATAGTTCATTAGCTTGACCCACCTTTATCGGATCCAATCCCGCATCCACATTAAACTTGACGTACCCACGGCAGACATCCGTACAGCTTTGTCGTTATCTTCGATGCTTCAAATGTGGACTCTTGTCTGAACAGTGTATGGTCCGTTAGTGACCGACATATATCCCGGGATCTAATCACGCGCTTGCATTAAACTTGCCGTACTCACGGCAGACATTTGTACGGGTTTATTTCGTTTACGTCTTCAATACGGATCTTTGTCCGAACATAAAATGGTCCATTAATGACCAACAGAATCTGACTAGAACGAGACGGCTCTCGTCTTCCCCCAACCATACGTGTGGGAATATCAATAAGACCTTCGTGAGTCACGTCTGGACCTCGGGTTCGCCCCAACCATGGTCATTACCTGACCCACATCTAGGCCTATAGCCAGCTATCTCTGTATACGTCTTTGTTTTGGAATCTAGTCCTGGGACACTTTCCCGCTGCCCTTCGACACCGGAAATATTAACGATGCCCACGCAAGCCTCGTTTGGACCGCGGGAAGTGCCCCCAGAATGGTCCTGACTCGATCTCGCACCGGGCCAATAAACTCACTGATTCCTGACCACTCTAACCGGGACTCAACCGAATGTTTCATATCCCTTTGAACAATAAATTTGCCGTACCCCGGCATACATATGCTCCGATTTTCCCTGTGACGATCATGATTTTCTGAGGCCGGACGCTCGTCGAATATCAAAATGGTCCCTTGAGTGACCGACATATTTCGAATGCTTGCTTCCCTAGACATCGGGTTTTCCAACTGATTCGAGACCGCTATCGGCTTGTTTCTCTCGATATAGTTTCCTAGCCATGAGGCCCTGATTCCAGGCGATTAATCAAGGGTGTTCCCCTCTCCGAGGGGATGTAAATGACGTTGTGACCTTTATGGCGCGGCGGGTTTTGGTCCCGACACAAACCACACAATCGTCTGATTAATCAGATCGAGCGCACCATGGGCTTCCGTGAAGCCCAAATAAATCGTCACTATGTGACTGGCACGCCCACGCACTTAATAAACGAATAAACCCACCGACTAAACTGACTTAAAGAAACAAACAAATGAGCGTGTCGAAAAGTGCGTCCACAAGTGTTTCGTCGAGAAAGTTGCTTGGATTCATTGTCAGTAAGAGGGGTATTGAGATTGATCCCAACAAGGCAAAGGCAATAAGGGACATGCCTCCTCCCAGGAATCTGAAGGAAGTTCGAGGATTGATCGGGAGGTTGCAATTTATCTGTCGGTTTGTCTCCCAGCACTCACAAAGGTGTAGGCCGTTTTACGAGCTTACCAAGCCGGGAGTCAAGTTTATTTGGGATGACAAGTGTCAGGCAGCTTTTGACGGACTAAAGGATTATTTGGCCAATCCTCCTGTCCTGATGCCGCCAATTCCAGGCAAACCGCTTGTTCTCTATATTTCGTCCTAGATGACTCTGTAGGTGCTATCCTTGCGCAAGTTGATGAAGAAGGTAAGGAGAGGGCAGCCTACTATCTATCCAAACTTCTCAACCCCTGTGAGCATAAATACTCAGCCATGGAGAAGACTTGTGTTACTTTGGTCTGGGTAGTTCAAAAACTCAAGCATTATTTCTTAGCTCACGAGGTTCATCTCATTGCCCGTATGAATCCCATTAAATTCCTCCTTGAAAAATCCGTTCTCACTGACCGATTAGCACGATGGCAAAGTTTCCTTTCTCAATTTGATATCATCTATATTCAGCAAAAAGTGATTAAAGGCTATGCCATAGCAGAACATCTCGCTCATCACCCTCTCCCTAGATTTGACCTTGTTCGCTCAGAGTTTCCAGATGAGGAACTAATGACCGTCAATCAGCCCGATTCGACATTTTGATGGAGCTCTGAATTCAAAAGGGAAGGGGATTGGCATTGTTCTTCTATCACCTGAGGGTGTCACTATTCCGCTCGCCTCTCAGCTTGCATTTCCAGTTACAAATAATATAGCTGAGTATGAGGCTCTTCTGGCTAGACTGAGGCCGCTCATCAATTCGGTGTTACCCAGTTGCGGATTGTAGGTGATAGTCAGCTTATTCTTCGCCAAGTGCTTACCAAGTGTCGCACGCTCAATCCTAAACTCAAACCCTATCAAGAACTGACTTTTACTTGCGCTAAGCTTTTCACCAAACTAATCTTCGTCCATGTTCCTCGTGACCAGAATATTCTAGCCGATGCTCTTGCTTCTCTTGCTTCTTCCTTGGTTTTCCTTCCCGAAAGGGATTTCCATTCGATTATTGTTCACAGGCGCCTCACTCCTGCCTTCAATGATCCAGCTTTCCTTAGTATTAAGGAGGAGGTGCTCAGGAAGGTTAAGCAAGGAGGAATCATTGAGAATAAGGAGATCATGTTGATGGATTTAGAGGAAGAATTGGACGACGAAGAGAAGCCGTGGTATTATGAAATTGACAAGTATTGCCAGGATCAATCCTATCCTGAGGAAGCCACGGTGGAAGAGAAGAAGGCCATTCGAAGAGTTGCTCAGTGACATACCCTAGTTGGAGGAATGCTTTATAGAAGAGGTCTCACTGGAGTCTTGCTTAGGTGCCTCGACGATGGCGAATCTTGGAAGGTCATGGAAGAGGCACATTCGGGAGTGTGTGGTGGTCATGTCAATAGCCAGATGCTTGCTAAGAAAATCCTTAGATTAGGCTTCTATTGGCCCACTCTAGAAAAGGATTGTTCCATCAATGTTCGAAGGTGTGTCAAGTGCCAACTGCACGCCGATAAAATCCATTCTCCTGCTTCTTCGCTCCATCCTATGTCCTCCCCATGGCCTTTCTCCATGTGGGCTTTCAATATCATTGGACCTCTTGGTGATTCGAAACTCCTCACAAAGCCAAAGTCATTTATACTCACGGCCACAGAGTACTTCACCAAGTGGGCGGAAGCGGAAGTGTACGTGGAGATTAAAGCATCAACTGTCTGTAAATTTATAATGAAGAACATCATCGCAAGGTTCGGCATCCCGAGTACCATCGTCACCGACAATGGACCACAATTCATCTCTCAAGAGCTTCAGGACCTCTGCAACAGGTATAACATTGCATTGCATCATTCATCTCCTTATTATCCGTAGGGCAATGGTCAAGTAGAGGCAACAAATAAAACTCTAATCAAAATCATCAGAAAACGTGTGAGGCTAACAAATTCGTGGATTGGCCAGAAAAGTTGGTTGAAGCTCTTTGGACTTATCGCACTTCCATTCGTACTCCTACTGGGCAAACTCCATTTGCTCTCACCTATGGAATGGAGGCGGTAGTCCCTTATGAGATTCTTATCCCTTCTCTACGAGTACAATTGGACAAGGAGCTCCCTATTGATGAGCGTCGCGAGTCTCTCCTTGCTCAATTGGAACTCTTAGATGAGAAGCGTTTGGCCGCCGCCGAGCATGCGCGTGTTTATCAAAACAGGCTTTCACATTTTTACCAAAAGAAAGTAATTGAGAGAAAATTTAAAATTGGTGAGATGGTAATTAAAAGAATCCTCGTAAAACCCGGTGGACCTCGCTCAAAACTCCAACCAAATTGGGAAGGGCCGTACGTAATAAAAGATGTTTATCCTAGCAATACTTACAAATTGATTAACGCTGAAGGGGAAGAGCTGGCTCACCCTTGGAATGGTCTTTATTTGAAGAAGTACTACCTTTAAGTTTTTGAAAAGAAAAGACAACAAAAAAAGAAGCAAAAAATGCAAAAAAAAGTAAGAAAAAATGAAAAAAATTGCAGGTTGGCATAGTACATAGGCCCCTGATCTGAAAAATCAAAATCCTTAATTCATTCTTCACTCTTGATGGTTTAACCTTGGGGTCAATATTTGCACACACTACACGCTTTACTCCTAAACTCAAGCGGTCCAAAATTCGAGGAAAGTCAGACCCAAACTAAGAGTGTAAAAACTTTACATATTCTCTTCTTTTCGGCTCACGAGAGGGAGTACGGGTCGAGGAATGCTAACCAAACCTGCCCGCCGCCCTAGTAGGTGGACGTCAGAGCCCAAAAGGGAACGAGACGCTTGAAAGCCCAAGTACAATTAGGTCTTTATTTTTGAAAAGAAAATAAATAAAAGAAAGAAAGAAGGAAAAGAAAAAGCATCTCAAGAGGGCAAAGTCTCAGCAGGGAAAACCCTGGTCATAAGCATGCATGAAATAAGGGCAAAAGAGCAACAAAATTTTCCTAAGCCGAAGACCGAACCCCAACAGGCATTAGGGCATGGGAAGAAAGTTTTCCCATTCTCCGAAACCTCTCGTGAGCTTCCTCAACTTATTCTTTACTCCTCCCTCCATAGTAGGTTATAAGCTCAAAGGATGGCGAAGACCTACTAAGAAGGATGGGCCGCGAGAGAATATGAGTAACGGCATAAGGCAATAAGTACGTTGACCCGTTGTTAAATCATTTAAGAAAGACTAAGGAATTTAAGATGGTGATTGTGTAGGTTTAAGACCCTTGTGCTATGCTCAGCCTTGCTTTAAAAAAAGAGAAAGAAAGAGGAAAAAATGTTTTTTAATTAACGCCCTCGTCCGTAGGCATCATTTTCATAATTAACGACGGTGTCCATGTCGTCATTTTCAAATAAAGAAAAAATCAAATAAAAAATGATTTTTCACGCCCGTTCACAAAGGCGTCATTCTATTGATTCGCGACTTCGTCAATGTCGTCATTTTCAATAAAATTAAAAAAATGATTTTCCAATCAACACATGTGTGCGAGGGCGTCATTTTGAAAGAAAAAAAAAGAAAAAAATTTATTAAAGCCTACTGCTTTCCATCTCATATGCTTGATTGCATTCTTGTGAGGGCATCTTTTATTTTTTAAGTTGGCATCTGTTTGCTTGCATGTCACATCTTCCTTATATTTGATATTTTGCCTTTGTTGATTAGAGGCTTGGCCCCTTGACCCATCAACAAGGTCAAAGTAGTGACAATCCCTTGCTTATTGAGCAAGGGGCTAAGCCGAACAGATGGATTAATCTGTTTTTCTAAGTGGGAACTACAGGTGCAGGGCAAAAATGAAAGGGAACAGAAGAAAGAAAAAACAACGCAAGTACAAAGAAGCAAACATAAGTACACAAGTGCTCAACTGCTAAAGGTAACTCAGGTAACAAAAATCTCATATATATATATATATCAATGAATATCTGAGTACAGGTGTGAGGGTAGAGGAGTACAAGTCTCTCTCTCTCAGCTCTCTCCTCCACCCTCCTCTCTCCTACTCTCTACCTCACCCTTATCGTCCCGACGAGGTACCCGTGGAGGGGGCATGGACCCCCAGGAAGTAACTGGAGCTCGAGCCTGCTCCTCTGCCTCGCTCCTCTGTCGGAGAGAGGAACCCGCCACGAAGGTACTGTTAGTGAAGGAGTACCCCGCAGCCGCTCCTCGGTCTCGCTGGAGGCACTCCTCGGTCGCCCGTAGCCGCTCCTGAGTAACGGCTAGCTGAGTCCTCAAGTCCGCGAGCTCGCGCTCACGTGCTGCCAGCTGCTCCCTCTCCTGGGCACGCTCCCTCCACTTTACTTCGAGGAGGACTCGCAGCTCTACCACGTCCTGGGGCAGCTCCTCCCGCCGCCTAAGTGCCCCCTCGAGCTCTGCGACTCGCTGCTCGCGGATGGCCAGCTCGGTCCCTGCCAGTGTAGCCTGGGTAAGCACCGCCTGTAGCTCTGTGGTCTGCAATCAATCAAACAAGTCATCACTTTCACATTTTATTCAATTTCATAAACAACTGAAATAAATCTTTATAACTTACCCGGGTAGCCATCGCGCGATGTCCTGCCTCGATACAGGTAAGCGAGGCTCGGAGCTCCTCAGTCTGTAAAAACACAAATTTTCATGAACACATATAATAACATATGATCAAATGCATTTTTGAGTTTGAGTTTAAGCTTACCCATGTGGTGAGGTCACGCTCCGCTGCCTCGGCCCGAGCAACCGCTCCTGCAAGCTGCTCTGCTAGTGCAGTCGTCTCTGCACTAGGCCCCTTCGAGCTGGAGGCTTCTCCTATCTCTCTCACCGCTACTCCCTGTTGGGCACGCTGTATTCATTGAGATTTTCAGTGGCTAATAATTCAAGAAATCATTTGCATATAGAAAGTTAAACACTCACCAGGGTCTCCAGGTCTGCCTGAGTGGCGGCCAGTTGGGCCTCCAGGCTGTGAAGGTGGACCTGCATGTCCATCGCCGCTATGTCTCGTGCATCCTACATTCATTACACATATCAGTCATATGACATTTGCAATCAATTAAAAGAAAAGTAAGTGCATTCATACATACCCCTAGGACCCTCATCTGAGGTCGGCCGGTGTAAACCTCCCAATAGCGTCGGAGGTACTCGGAGCTGTCCGTCGCCTGTGATGTGACCCGTGTCCCGTCGCACTGCCAGTCAGCATACTGGTCAGGGAATCAGACTCTCCAGTCGGTCGCCTTCGTGCGACCGCGCGTCTTCTTACCTATCCCTCGGGGCTCTCCTATCTCGACCCACTCCTGGTGTAGGCCGAGGGCCCTCATGGCCAGCCTAAGCCGTAGCGGCTCGATCTCGTTCAGGCAATGAACCCAAAGCTCATGCCCAAAGCGAGGTCGGCCCGTTACGACCTAGGGCTGGCCCTCGTCGGTCATGCCCTCGTAGGGTCTCCACAACACCTGCATTCACAAGCTTGTGCATCATATCATCATATCATCATATTTCATAAAAAAAAAGTATTGCATCAGATTTAGTATGCGTACCAGTGAGGTAGGGTAGTCACGGAACTCCCTCGTAGAACTCGCAGCTCATAGGCGAGTGGCGCTCCGGTCACGACAGGTAGCCAGCGTCGTGCTAAGGGGAAGGATCCCTCATCTCTGGGTCGAGGGTCGACACACCCCATCGGCATGTATAGATGGCTCCATATATGCATCCATTCATTGCATTAGCAAGCATTCATATGCATAAGCATTCAAAACAAAAAAGAAAAGAAGAAAAAAGATAAAAATGCATACCTGAAGGAAAGGAGAGAAGCCACTGACAATCGTCTCTTGACCTATCCCCGTGGACAAATCGACCATCAAGTGCGCCAGTAGGGTAGCTCCCCAAGCGTATCTGCCGACGCTCTCTAAGTCCTCGAGGATCCAAAAGAATCGATAGTTGATGATGTCGCCTTTCGTGCCGAGCAGTAATCCCCCGAGCATCAGGAACAAGAATCGCCTCAGATCTCGGTTCACTCTCTCCCTCTGAGTCGGGTCCTGACAGTAAGCAACTCGGGCTCTCCCAATTAGCCTCTGCGAGAACTCCTCTAGAGACTCCCTCGACCTTAGCCTTGAGTCTCCTAACCCCATAGCTATGGTAAGGTCGGTGCGGTAGATAGTCCTACACTCACTAGGTGCCTCGTACACGGTCTCTAACCCTAGCAGTCTCTGGGCTAGCTCGCTATAGTCGGGTAGGGTGATCCCACTCACTGCCTCTCCATCCACCCTCAGCTCGATGATCCTAGCAACATCCTCTAGACTAGGAATCATATGACCCCACGACATCAAGAATGTCCGGCTCGTCCTGTTCCATCTCTCCCTAAGAACCTGGATGAGGGGTAGGTCAGGTCTCATAGGCTCTATGCTAAGAAAGGGTCCAAACCCCATGGCCTCTACCATAGCCCTCTGAAAGTCCGGAAGCCCGTAGTAGGCAGCTCGAACCTGGACCCAAGAGATCTGAGTCCTCATCAAACCCTGCAAACAAAAAGAACAATTTGATATGAGTTTCGTGGATATTCATTTGTTGTTTGTTCTCTGTCTGATTTGATGACCTGCCTAAGGTCCTTGTTTGTCTAAATGACGCCCCTGGGGCAGGTGTTACTTCAAAATGTGTTTTTGTTGATTTACTGAATAATTTGAATTGACGACCTGCCTTGGGTCGTTGTTTATTTAAGTGACGCCCCTGTGGGGGACGCTGTTTAAAGATTATTTGATGTCCCCGAAATCATGATTGTGAATTTTGTTTAATTGACGACCACCCAAGTGGCCGTTAAATGTTTAATTGACGCCCCGTTGGGGGGCGTTGTTTTCTGGGGTGTTTTAAAATAATAGTGCACGAAATGAAAATAAAACAGAGAGATATATCAAAAATGGCATGGAAAATAATAGCATGGTAATTAAGCATGATAATTTTGAAATAACGACATGCTGCAGGGCATGGTTTCATGGATTATGTATTTTCAGAAAATAAAAATATGATGAATTAACGACCCAAGGTAGGTCGTTATTTGAATTGACAGCACCACTGGGGGCGTCATTTCACTGTGTCACTAGTTCGACATTTCTCCCTTCCCCGAGGGCTATGAAAAATCGAATAAAATGAAAATAAATTAAAAAAAATGAGGGCTAGGGTAGAGGGACCTACCTTGCTGCGTTCCGGTGCCATCAAGCCACCACGGATGGGTTGCCCTGGCTGCCGTGGCTGTCGAGGTCGGGGGGGCGCCACCGGTGCCTCTTCTTCCCCCTCGGCCTCGTCCTCATCATTTTCATCATCGTCTTCATCATCTTCTTCTTCGTCTCCATCGTCCTCTCCGTCTTCATCTCTGTCTTCTCCGTCGTTTTCTTCTCCTTCTCTTCTTTCTTCTTCAGCAGCATCTTCTTCTACTCCACCGTGCTCGCCGTTGGAGTGCCATCGGCCTCCGCCCGAGGGGCTTCCTCCACGGCGGGCTCATCGTCGCCAAGGTCCACCACATCTGGGGCGCTGACCCTTTGACATTTGTGTGCGCCGCCTGCCATGTTAATAGAGAAGGTAGAGACGAGAGGGAGATGAGATGAGAAAGATGGAGATGGGGCGGTTAGGGTTTGGTTCATAGTATAGAAAAGGGGAGAGAAGGAAGAAAGCAAACGAAGGAAGGAGAAGAAAGAGGGAAATAGGGTTTAACGTTCGAAAAGAATTGACGCCCTATTAGGTGTCGTCACTCTCTTAATTGACGCTTTTGGTCAAGGCATGATTTCATGATCTGACGACACGATCCCAGTCGTCATTTAACTTTGCATGGAAACTTGTAACTGTCGTTAGACGCATTAATGGGAGATTGATTGACGTGATTGAAAGTTATGATTACTGTTTGGAATTAACGACAACTGGAGCAGGCGTCAGCAATGAGGTACGACATCAATTAAGGCGTTGTTTTTGGAAAATTGAGAGAATATTTTGAAAAGAATTTAAAGAATTTAAATCGATTAACACCTCAGGTGGGGGCGCGAATTAATCAACGCCAGTGTGAGTAGGCGTCAATTGAGGTTTTTATTTATTTTGGGGAAATTGATTAATAGAGATTGAGGACTTAACCGCGGGCGCTGTTTGAGGAATTGACGCCCTGAAGGAAGTCGCAGCTCAGGACAGAAACCCGAAACTCAGTTTATTTGAACAGAATCTCACAAAATTGGAAGAATTGATTAAGAAAAGATCATATAAAATGCCTTTTGGCTCAAATAAGGGAAAAATTCTTTATTTCATTATGAAAAGCATTGTTACATTAATGATCCATTTAGTGCCTCAACCTCTTAAGTGCTATTACATAAGACTTGTATTTGTCTTCTTCTTCTTCAACATATGTCTTGGACCTATGAAGTAGTCCCACCTTCCATTGAGCCATGATTGTCTTGACCTCCTCTTGATCCCAACTTGAGCCTAGTTCCCTTTTCTTGAGTGATGGAAGGTGAGAAGGTTCTTCAAACTTGTGCCGAGGAAGGCCAAGTTGTGGAAGGCACCGGTGAGCATTATAGAGCACGAAGTCGGTCCCGCCGATTAGACGTAGCTCGATACCGGAGGAGAGTCTTGAGTGTAGCTCTTGGGTCTTGAGGAACCCCGGTGTGCATGAGAAACCATCCTTAGGCATGCTCTTGAAGTAATTCCTCCAATCAATTCTTTTCTTAAGCTTTGGCACCCGATTTGTCACCCTCTCACATAAGCCTAGCGAATCCGTCATATACCGGAGAGGGCTCATGGAGAATATCTTTGAAGCCGTTGAGTTTCCTTGCATGGATCAAATTTTAGGTGAAGGTCCACCCAACAAGATAGAAGGAGCATTGACCCATAGAGGGGCCGCGCCAAGGAAGCGGAGGTAAGCCCATGGTAGAGATTGGCTAATACCGCCGGCCCAATCCTGTTGCCCTCCCATATGCTAGCTATTGCACTCAAGTGACCATACTTCTAAGTAATTCTCCATTGAAGGGAAAATGAGAGCTCCTACCAAGCATATAACAAAGCCCTTCATCACTTTCTCCAACAACTCTTCATTTTCTTGGGCTTGGTCCATCCTCTTGTAAACCCATGATGCTAGCTTTAAAAGATTAATCCCCTTATTGGCCTTGATTTGGTTCACTATATTAGGACTTGGTATAAGGCTAGATAGCATCTCATGAGCACTTATTGGTCTTATCAAGCTAGCCATCTTTGTCTCATAACCTTGTTTCATTATCTTCAACCCAAGGAGTAGTTCTACTTCTTCTAAGAGTATGGTGGCTTCAAAGGTAGGAAATAAGAAAGTATGAGTGTTTGGATGCCATAGTTCTATAAGTGCTCCTATGGAGGTCCAATCAAGGTGGATATCATCATAGTGGGTAGCATGGGTCACAAGGCCAAGAAGGTGCCACCTAGAGAGAAAAGACCTCATATCTAAAGACAATTTGGAAAGAAGGAGGGGGAGCCATTTGATTTTTAAGAATCTTCTAGGTCCTGGTACATTTGGGTAGTCCTGAAACAAAAAAGAGAGAAGGGAAGGAGAAGGAAAAGAGGAGAAGAGAGTGTCATCAGAATTTTAAGAGGAGAGAAAAGGGTAGAATCATAGCTTAAGAATAAGTCAAATAACTTACTTGGCCTTTGGTTATTCTCCCACTAATATGCCCAGCAACTTTAGAAATCCTAGGAAAACACATCCTAGGCTTCTTGGAAGGTTTCTGCAGCACCCTGTCCATCTTTCCTTTTGAGAACAAATGGTTGCTTCTACTATTCTTCTTTTGCTGATCTTCAGTTCTCTGCTACTCTCTGATGCAGCGTTCAGTCGCGTCGATGTGTTTAGCAGATGAACAAGATGCCTTTTATACTGTTTGATGCTCTGGTTAACCATTAGAACAATCATAGTTTGTGTTCGAATGAGATCAAGCCGTTGAAGGTTTGTTTCCGAGCAGGGAACGGAGCGCCGGTGTCCACAGTTAATTGACGACATATATTATGGCGTCATTTCGTTAATTGACGACTTTGTAGATGTCATCATTTATCTAGCGCCTCTCGCACATGCGTCATTTGCAATCCGATTCCAAGTCAAATAGTGAAAGTAATTAACGCCCCTGAGGCTGTCATCATTTAGGTTTCTAGCGCCTATATGCAGAGTCGTCATTTCCTGAGCTTACATCTTTTGAACTGTTATGAACTTAAGTGCTTTGTATCTTGATGAAATTAATTGTATCATGCACTTATGATCATATTATGATGATTCTTTGTTGAGCTAATGATTTTTGAGCACAGAGAGGAACATGTTATGCAAGTCTTGAAATGATTGGGTTCCTTCCACTGGTAATATCATTCCATCATTTGTATCTCTCCTGTAAGCACTTTTACTATATGATATCTACACTATTATAGCATATCAAGGACCTTGTGGTTCTGATGAACCTGGAATTTGAGTTCCCCTTCATCAAAAATAGTGATAGTTCCAGAGAAGTCTTGATCACACGGATAGGCCGTTGGGTCATTTAAGGTTTGGGACGATGGTTCCACTTTCTGAGTTGATGCGTGGATAAACGGGCTTCGGCTTAGTATCAGCTTAGAGATATGGATTCCTGACTAAGTCTAGATGGTTTAGTAATATTATCCTTGGTTATTTTCTATTTTAGTTTATTTTAATTTTTCTTTTAGCCCAGCATGCATCATATAGGACTTTGAGATTTGATGATGAAAATCCTCATATTACACCAATAATGAAGGCCGCTTGCTCTTAATCGAGTTGACATGAGATATTCCATTCAAAATCAAGTACTATGTTCTCCTTGAAGCTGCTCAGGCTGGTTCCTTGAAAGCATCCATTCGCTGGGTCTTTATCTCAATTCCCTTTATTTTTCTGTAAAACCCACCTTGGTTGTAGCACGTCCACATTGGCTGGTAACCGCTCTCCAATGGTGTCTTTCCTTCCGTGCCCTCGTGCACATTTCGTTTATTTAGTTTAGTTCCTTTCATCCAGCTAATCATTACTTTCTCGTAATCATACGAAGCTATTTCATTCAGAATTATGGAAAGATTTCCAACATTTAGTGTCGGAGGCGTGTCACATCACACCTTGGCATCTACTTCTCAGTCCGTTCTCACTTCATTCCGCTTGTTGCACATTCACTTCATTCCGTCTCACTCCCTTGTAAAGCAGACGCCAAGGCGGGGCAACTGTAGACACGCCAAAATCGATGCTTTGATGAGTAAATCTCATGTCACCACATGACGTCCCAAAGTGGACTTCAATATTGGCTTAATATGAAGTTTTTTTAATTATTTGGTAGTTTTTTTATGATAATTGTAATTAATTAATAAATTGTAATTAACGCCTGGAGGAAGGGCGTCATTTAATTGACGACCTGGTGGGGGTTGTGGTTTAATAAATAAACGACTGTTCATACATGCGTTGTTTCCTGGATTTTACGAATTATAAACAAAATAAAACTCAAAGAATTTACGCCCATCTATGGGGCGTTGATTATTTAACGCCCATTCAAGCAGGCGTCATTGCTAATTTCTAAATAAGGAAAGTCCTTTATTTCTATAACTTAAATCCAGGAATTAACGACTGAATGGATGTCATCATTTCAATTGACGCCCCTATCAGTGTCGTCATTTTCACTTCCGTCTCCGTTTCGCCTGCTTCTTTCCAGTAATCATCCTTTCCCCATTTTACACATTGTGTTCGATTGGGAAGCGAGATCTTGTTGGAGGGTTGATTTCTTAGTTTGAATCTTATTGAAGTAAGGAGTTTTTGCCCTATAAATACCCCCTTGGATTCCTCACGCGCGAGAGGGTGAACACACGAACAAGAGAGTTTAAAGAAGAACAACTACACTGTGAGTTTTCGTACAGAGAGAGGAGAGTCTCTTGTTTTGCAGGTATTTCCTCCACGTGCGTTCTCCTTCCCACGGTGGCAGTTCTTCATCCCCACGAGCTTCTTCATCCTGTTGCTGCAGCTGCTGAAGTTCTTGTTTTCCCCCTTTACTGCGGCACACACAACAGCAGGGCCTCCCATCTCTAGTCTTTTAGTTTATTAACTATCATATCATCATCATACGCACTCTCCTCCTTAGCTCTCTACTGGAGACGTTATCATCATTATATATTGCTTTGCATTAACATATCATCCATTATCCCAACCTTATTACTCCTTCTTAGGGGTTTAAACCAAAACACACAAGGTGTGTTCATGCTTGATTTAATTGACTCTATATTTCTAGAGCATTGATACTACACACTTGGCTAATCCATATCTTTAATTTCGTGTGTTTTCTTGCAAGGGTAATCAAGCTAGAAACCCCCTTCATAAGCAGACCGGTAGATGGAGGAAGGAAGAACTCCCAATTTCCCCGCTTCATACAAGGTACATGCGATCACTCCATATTTTTGAGGTAACCCCTCTGGCGATCACCTTCCTTTGAGCATCTCATGCTCATTCCCCTTCTTTTCCTTATGTCCCACGTATTTTAGCACATTTGTCCGTATTTCTATTTTAAATCTTTTTCTTCTCTTTAAAAATGTCTATGTTACACCGTTCACAGCAGCCAAGAACAACATGTGGTACCTGGATAGTGGCTGCTCCAGGCATATGACAGGAGACAAGGTCAAGTTTTGCTTGCTGACAGAGAAGAATAGAGGCCTTGTCACCTTCTGTGGCAACACAAAGGGTAAAATCATCGGATCAGGTAAGGTAGGTAAGTGCACTACCTGTTGCATTGATGAAGTCCTGCTGGTGGATGGTTTAGCATATAATCTACTTAGTATCAGCCAGCTTTGTGATAAAGGACACAAGGTAGTATTTCATGCTCTTAATTGTAAAATTTTTGAACCTGATTCTGATGTTGTTAAATTTTCTGGAAAAAGAATGAATAACATTTACATGGTGGATCTAGATGATCTTGCACATTCTAACCTATGCCTCACTGCTAATAAAGATGACTTAGCATTTTTGTGGCATCGTAGGTTAGGCCATGCTAGCTACACTGTCTTGCACAAATTGAACAAACATAGCATGGTTAGAGGACTCCTTGAAATATCTTTTAAGAAAGAAGATAAAGTGTGTGATGCATGTACACAGTCCAAGCAGACTAGGAAGTCATTTAAATCAAGAACTAAAAACATGTCCTCCAAACCTTATGAGCTGATA
The DNA here is from genome assembly GCA_022559845.1 of Amorphophallus konjac. Lineage (NCBI taxonomy): Eukaryota > Viridiplantae > Streptophyta > Magnoliopsida > Alismatales > Araceae > Amorphophallus > Amorphophallus konjac. Next base: position 79,220,986 of record CM040126.1, read on the forward strand.
CATATGGATCTTTTTGGACCCACATGATCAGTCAGCTTATCAGGTAGAAGATATGGATATGTCTTAGTTGATGACTTCTCTAGGTATACTTAGGTCTTTTTCATCACTCACAAAAATGATACTTTTTCTGAATTTCAGGAGTTCTATGTGAATATCAAACAAAAAAATAAAAATTTGACTAAAAATATTTTGTCCGGTCATGGAGGTGAGTTTGAAAACTCACAATTTGATGATTTTTGCAGGGACAATGGGATTACTCATCGGTTCTCCTCCCCAAGAACACCTGAGTAGAATGGAGTAGTAGAGAGGAGGAACCGGACACTTGTGGAGATGGCTCGTACACTACTTGTTGAAGGTGGCTTACCAAGAAAATTCTGGGCAGAGGCAGTTAACAATGCATGCCATGTAATCAACAGAGCTATGGTAAGGCCTTTCACTCAGAAAACTCCTTATGAGATCCTAAAAGGTAAGAAGTCTTCAATTGCTTATTTCAAGGTCTTTGGCTGTAAGTGTTTCATTCATGTTAATGATAAGAGAGACCTTGATAAATTCGAACCTAAAAGTGATCCAGGAATTTTCCTTAGATATTCTGAAAACACTAGAGCATATAGAGTGTACAACCTTAATTCTAAAACTGTTGAGGAATCTCCACACATTGTCTTTGATGAGTCCATGAATAACTCTGATGTTGGTCAATGCAGGAAAGAAGATGATGGAGAAATCCTTAAGGAAGAAAATTCTGAAGACCAATCAGACCAAGAAGAAGAAGCGGAAGAGATCAATGCAGAGGAGCCTGCTATTTAGGGGGAGGTAAATGAAGGTCAAGGTAACCAAGTTATTAATGTCATATTTTTAAGAGATCATCACGTTGAAAATGTCATTGGTGACTTTTCTGAACCCCCTAGGACTAGAGGCTTCCTTAGAGCACAAAATGAATTGAATAATTTTGCATTAGTCTCTCATGTTGAACCCAAAACCATTGACAATGCTCTCAAAGATGTGCATTGGATCAATGCCATGCACGAAGAGCTTAATCAGTTTGACAGGAACAAGGTGTGGCACCTGGTCCCACCCCTGATCATGGGACTGTCATTGGAACAAAATGGGTTTTTAGAAATAAAATAAATAAGCTAGGTAATGTAGTGAAGAATAAGGCCAGACTTGTTGCTCAGGGAAACAACATGGAATTCGGAATTGATTTTGAAGAGTCTTTTGCCCCTATAGTCAGGTTAGAGGCTATTAGAATACTTTTGGCTTATGCATGCTCTTTTGGAATAACACTCCAACAGATGGATGTAAAATCTACTTTCCTCAATGGGGAAATAAAAGAGGATGTCTATGTCCGACAACCTCCTGGATTTGAATGCTTAGATTTCCCTTCTCATGTTTATAAATTGAATAAAGCTCTTTATGGCTTGAAGCAAGCTCTTAGAGCTTGGTATGACAGGCTCAGCAGATTCCTTACCGAGAAGAAATTCAGAAGAGGTGAGGTTGACCAAACTTTGTTCACCAAGGTAAGTCATCCTGATATTCTCATTGTTCAGATCTATGTGGATGACATAGTTTTTGGTTCAACCAATCCTAAATTATGTAAGGAATTTTCTAAACTTATGACACAAGAATTTGAGATGAGCTCAATGGGTGAGCTGAAACTATTTCTTGGACTGCAGGTGACACAAACCAAAGATGGAACCTTCATCACTCAGTCCAAATACATAAAGGACCTCTTGAAGAAGTACAAATTTGACAACCTCAAGGACATTGCAGCTCCAATGGGTACCTCAACAAGTCTTGATGAAGACACCAAAGGTAACCCTGTGGATCAAAAGCTATACAGAGGTATGATCGGATCCCTTTTGTATCTTACTGCATCTAGACCTGATATTCAATTTGTAGTGTGTTTATGTGCTAAATTTCAGGCTAGTCCTAAAGAATCACATTTTAGTGCAGTGAAAAGGATCTTTAGGTATTTATCAGGCACCCAAGAACTAGGCTTATGGTATCCTGCAAGGTGTAAGCTAAAGCTTCTAGCCTACACTGATGTAGACTATGCTGGGTGTCGGGTAGATAGGAAGAGCACTAGTGGCTATTTCCAATTCCTAGGTGGTTGCCTAGTATCTTGGGCTTCTAAAAAGCAACACACTGTGGCACTTTTCACTGCAGAGGCAGAATATGTTGCTGCAGGGAACTGTGCTGCCTAGGTACTATGGATTGAACACCAGCTTTCAGATTATCAGATAAATCTGGGATGCATTCCACTTCTATGTGATAACACTAGTGCCATCTGCCTTACTAAAAATCCTGTTCACCACTCTAGGACTAAGCACATCAAAATTAAACACCACTTTCTTAGAGATGTAGTGAGCAAGAATGAAATTGAATTAGTGTTTCTTGAAACCAAAAAACAGACTACTGATATCTTTACTAAACCCCTTGGAAATGAAAGATTTAAATATTTAAGAAGAGAATTGGGGCTTTGTAAATTTTAGTAGGAAAATGATGAATAACTTAATTCTTGAATTGTTTGTTGAAATGCTTTGAGATGTTTGTGTCAGCCTATTCTTTAAATTTCGAATAAAGAATGTTTGATGCTTGAATACTTATTTTGCACTGAGTACATTAGTTGTTTGATGTCTTGCACAGACTATTTCTGATGTAGATGCATGAGTAGCACATAGTCCTTTGTTATTGCACGTACTGCACATAGTCAATGCATTGCATATTCGCACCAAGCATAAGTCTTTCCATGACTGGCATTCAGTCAATGCCTTGCATAAACATTCCAGCGTACAGGTCGGTGCATCCTGCATTTAAGTCACATGTAGGTCGGTGCACTTGCATCCCGCTCGCATACACAGGTCGGTGCATATTGTCCTCAAGCCGCATGTAGGTCGGTGCACTTACATACCGCACATATACATAGGTCGGTGCATTGTCTACATTCTGCATGTTAAGGCCGATGCACTGCATTCCTCATGCACGTTAAGGTCAATGCATCATGTTGTCAGGGAGAGTTGAGTGTTGTCTGATCAGAGTTCAATTCCTTTCACTCTCTCTCCTAAATCTCATAAGTTCCTATCTCATGACATCTTTTTCATTCGACTTATTCTTGAAAATCCTTTGAACTACTCTTGTGCTTTCATGTTCATTTTTTTTTCCATCCTGATTGAATATCAGTCTTGCTATCGGTTCATTACAGTAAGCTGCAATTATCGCAACTCTTCATTTATAAGAATCACAGTTGCTTCTTGACTGAATTGAAGGATTAACCTTAATAGACTGAAGAGTTCAGAGACTGCTCATCAGAAAATAAGGTGTTAGAAACTATTTATAGCTCTTAACCGCTTGTCTTCTCATATTTAGAATAGAAAAGGTCTTCACTGTACCTGAACATAACAGACTTAGTGAAGTCTAGATGGAGAAAAGTAAGAGTGTGTATTATCGTTAAACAGTCACTCTAAAAGTTATAAGGGCAGCAGAAACAAGATCATTAAAAGAAAAGAAATGAACAAAGTGGCAGAGCAATGATTGAGTTGCACTGAGAAACTGAGGCCTCCATCAAAGAAATGGAGAATACCTTAAGTCATGAAGTGACTCAGGTTAGTTCTATTAATTTGGTCAAATCTATAAGGGTGGTTTTACTGAGTAACTAGGGGTACTGGCCTCTAATCAAGGTGTACCCTTAATGTCAAAGGTGCAAACTATCTTTGTAGCTCTTGATCAGAAACAGATATAGTAGTTTATGCTTAGTAACTGGGGGTACTGGCCTCTAATCAAGGTGTACACCTAATGCCAACATCATAAATGATACTTGTCTGTTCACTAAGTTCATATTCAGAAATCAGAAGTGATAAAGAACTACTGTAACCCTTGGAAAACAAAAGTCATTGAGTGTCAACTGTTTAACTCCAATACAAATTCAAGTGACTTTCCTTGATATTCACTGTTTCTGAGATCAGTAGGGTAATGTCCAGACTTAGTTTATTATGGCTATGTGTTTTAGGTTCATTGCTATAAACGGAGTCTATAGCTCTATTTCAGGAAATCAGTTGCTTTACTCTACTTTCTATAATGTTAAACCTGAACTTGATTAAATATGTACATTGTTGACTCTTCTATCCTAAGGGTTGTTTCATAATTTGCTCATTTCCTGAACCATTGCATAGAATGTTATTCAGTCTCATTCATCATCCCTGATTTCCATATATCTCTTCTCTTTCCTTCCTCCTTTTTGCTGAAGTCAAAGGGGGAGAACTTGTTCTTTCTAATGCAAAGGGGGATAGAAAGTCACACAGGGGGAGAGTCATATATTCAGGGGGAGCATTTTAAAGATGCATTAGTCTGCATATGCATTGTCCATTGGTGTTGCCATCATCAACAAGGGGGAGATTGTTATGCCCCTTGGTTTTGATGATAGCAAACACCATAAGTTACCATTTGCATATATCATGTTTCATCTACCATATAGATATATGGGTCGGTGCATATGGGTAAAGTTCATGTCGTGCATTAGGCATATGGGTAAAGTTCATGTCGTGCACGTCTGTGCAATCTTTGCATTAGGCAGACACAAGTCGGTGCACATTCCATGTCCGTCTCACCTTGCGTCTCGTATGGCCTAGGTCAATGCACGATTGCATCTCACATTACATCTCATATAGTCGTTGCAATATTTTAGTCTAGCACAAGCATGGTCGATGTAACCCTTGCATCGGTGCATCTTTTGCCTCATGCTCGGTCTTGTGTTCATGAGTTTCTGAGTCGGTGCATTCGTTGCTTGTGGAGAGTCGGTGCAATAACCATAGTCGCACGCATTCGAATCGGTGCAATATCTGTACCATGCACATAGAGTCTGTGCATTCCTGCTTGAGCTAGTTGGTGCATTAGTTGCCGTTACACATAGCTAAGTCAGTGCAACGCCTCTTGTGGCACGTCATCGAGCCAGTGCAATAGTTGCACCGAGCACATTAAATCTGTGCAACTCTCATTTTCACACTGCCGTAGTCTAAGCAAGGCCACTCACGGATTGATAAGGTCTGTGCAACACTTGCACCGGGGTCTTAGAGTTCGTGCATCAGGTCTTAGGCAACTCGATGCATAAGTATTCATTCGTCCAGTGCTTGCACAATAGGTCTATTCAATGCCTGCACGTTGCAGATACACACTCAGTGCAATTCGATTAAAATCACTCACGCATAAGTCTTTGCACCTGTTAGCCGTATACTGAAATGAACTCTGTGCATCTGCTTGTCTATGAATGCTGAGTCTGTGCATGTGTGTGTGAACACTACATTGAGTTAGTGCATTCCAGCTCTGTCAGAATATTTACTCCGTGCAATCTCTATTTATAACTTGTATAACTGTCTGAAGGTGACCTTATGTCTGGTGCCTTGACAGATGCCTTTTCGTGAAGACTAAGAAGGGCACGTGATCCAAGATTGGAGGAGGTGCCAAGATCATGGCACGTGTAAAGCAATAAGCTGGGATGCTGCCACGTGACCAAGGTGTTTGGGCGGGAATCATGGAGAGCACACGCCCTACCTCTCTGCTGATACTATAAATAAGAAGCTTCTCCTTCGAGAGAAGACTGATTGTGCCAGAAGAGTAGATTACTGTATTGAGAGAGCTAGCGCCTGTACGATCCTGAGAGAAAAAGAAGACAGAGAGAGCTGAAAAGAAGGAGAGTTCTGAGAAGTGTTTTGAGAGAATTGAGAGAGAAATGTTGTTCTTCAGTCTCTAGGTTCAGAACCGGAACTGAATTCGCTCAGTGTGAGCTACATTCCCTTCGTGGGTTTTGATTTTTCGCTGGTTTCTTTTTATTTTAGATACTCTTTTTCAGGTTGTTTGTCAGCGGAGCAAGCTGTGATGCTTAGCAGGCAGAGGTGTAGTATCCTCTGGACGGGTAAAGCTGTAAGCCCCAGCGGTTGCAGAGGAGGACTCCTCTGGTCGTCATAAGCTGTAAGGCCCAGCGGTCTGTAGGGTTTTTAATCCGAAGCTGTGGATCAGCGGAAGCTGTGTATCAGCTGTTAAGCCACACTCTAGTTTGAGTGTGGGGTGGACGTAGACCTCGGGTTTGAGGTCCAACCACCTTAAAATTCCACTGTCCACTGTGCGATTGTTTATGGTTTGCTTTTGTTTTTATCTTTGTGCATCGCTCAGTAGATGATTGCTTAGGATCACGTAAGAGCTAATCTGGTTGATCTATTTCATTCTGGTTGTGATTGAGTGCCTTCCGATCATCCTACATCAGTTTGATTATTTTCCGCAACTGTTTCTACTGTAGTAAATTTTACTGGGTGACCGATCTATTCACCCCCCTCTAGATCGTCTATAGATACTCTATCTGTAGGTATAAGAGCATCCATCTATTCTATCACTTCATTGTGAAGCGAGTGAATCCTCACCGATTTGGTGAGGGGTGGATGTTAGCGGACTGGTGTGTCTGGCCAAACCACCTAAAAATTCCTGGTGTCTGTGGTTGATTGATTGCTTGCTTATCCTGTCTATCATGATCATGTGAGATCGGTGAGATCGTGAGAATTAATATTATCTCAGTTTAGTTTATTTTCCTCAATCTTGTTGATTCTGCGAATTAAGTTTAAGGTTTATCAAATCAATTGGGGACAATTCAACCCCCCCTTTATGTCCGCACGCTATCTGGGCCAACAAGGTCATCTATAGCTTTAAAGCAGTCAAGGCTTTTGTCATGAATTCAAAATCTAGTAGTAGTTAAAAGATAAGTCTTAATTCTGACTCGTCGACCGACTAGAATAGAGGGATCATCCCTTGGAGGAGCAGAGGTTATGATAGGTGGGACAATGAGCACCTGAGAAGGTTCTTCTGTGACTTCTTCAGATGACTCAGCTTGTTCTTCTAGGATGACAGCCAGCTCCTGAGAGGTTTTTATGTCTGCATCCCGTTGCATGAAGAACTCCTCATAAGTGATTGGCTGCTTATTTTCCAGGAGGATTGTTTCACAGTATTCTTGATAACTAGCAAACACAGTATTGTTTTCTTTCTGTATTTTTCCTTCGATCTGAACTGCTTGAAGATCAAGAAATTTTGCCACAGATAATGTATCCTGACCTTGCTTGATTTATTCTCGATTGTACTTTCTATGTGTTGATCGCTCCTTTGGATAAGTCACCGGATACTATTCTTTAGATAATGTGTAAATCTTTTCCCAGTAGTCCATTGCCTTGCCCCATGAAAGAGTGCCTCTCTTCACTGATTCTTCCAAAAAATCCTTAAGGGATGTCTTCTTTCTGCCCAATTTGATCCCCCTTAAGTGATGCCTGCAGCATTCTCTATATAACTTGCATCCTTATGAATCTTTAAGGAGCACATCTCTAATACTTGGGAAGGATGTGAAATGATTTCTATAAAAAATGACTTGAATCTGGGCATTATCCAATGCTGGTTGAGTGGCTTGGTCATGGCTTGTTCCAACATCGGTTAGTTGTTGTGGAAGAATTTTGGGAGTGGGCTCCTGAGCGAGAGAAGGGAGTGTTGGATATTGTGTTTTGATGATGACAAACACTATGACTCGTATGTGTGATGTCATATGTGTTTTTATGATTCCATATGTGCTTATTGCATACAGTGTTTGTTATATGCATATAATGCTCATATTGCTGTATAGATGAATTACATGGAATGAATTGCTGCACATGTGCATGTTTGTGGATGTCTCTGTACAAGATTTGCATAAAATCTGGTACAAAAGTTCATTTGAGTCAATGCATCACATGTCAACCATAAATCAAACCAAAGTCAATACTGTGTACATAAAGTCAAAGCATCTGCATAAATTCTATGCACATGACTGTTTACTGAATAACCTGTGTCCATGGCATTTGGTCAAACAGGTGGTGTGCATGATCCTCATATTGCACTATGCTTATATAGAGTCAACGCCAGTTGCATCTTGCATAACTAGGATCGGTGCTAGTTGTGATTTCACACAGCTAAAGTTGATGTTAGTTGATGTTGTGTAAGTGCATGAGTCAGTGCATCACATGTAGAGTCGATGCTAGCATCACACATATTGCATTCAGGGTCGGTGCTACTTGCACCTTATGCATACATAGTCGGTGCCAGTCACTATTGACTGAATAGTCAAGTCGGTGCACTTGTAAGCATTTTGCATATAAGGTCTGTGCACGTTCCAGTTTTTACTGGATCTGAGTTAGTGCATATCTACCTTAGCATTACCAAGATCGATGCAGGTTCTGTAGAAGTACGTATAAGGTCAGTGCAGACTATGTCATGCGCATCTAAAGTCGGTGCATATCAATTTTGGTCTTTGATCAGGTCGGTGCATGTTTGCATTATCATTGCATACAGTCGGTGCATGTCTTGAATCACATATAAGACGGTGCAAGTTTCACTGGAAGTACATAAGGTCGGTGTAGGTTTTTGTTGTAAGCTTAAAGGGTCGGTGCAGGTTTTGTTGTGAGCATATAGAGTCGGTGCAGGTTTTGGGCATGTGGAGTCGGTGCAGGTTTCGCTGTGACCACATAAGGTCTATGCGCATTTTTGCCTTACGCATATTGGAGGTTGGTGCATGTCTTGACATACGCATGCAAGGATCGGTGCAATGTCTACTTCATACACTTAAGGTATGTGCATGTTTTCATATATGCGTAATAAGGTCAGTGCACACTTGTTTCCTGCCCAACCAAAGTCAGTGCATTGTTAGTTTTACAAGTGTAGATGGTCAGTGCTCTTTCTTCTCTATACCACAACACGTAGTGCCTCATGCACATTTTAGGTCGGTGCAAGCATCATGTTCACTGCATTAAAGGTCAGTGCAAGCACCATGTCTCCTGCATCTAAAGTCTATGCTAGTCCTTTGCCCTGTGCATAAGGTCGATGCTATTGTGCATTGTCTTGTGTTCAAGGTCGAAGCTAGTAGTCTCGTTTCATACTGAGGTCTGTGCATGTTCACATTGAGGTTGATGCATCTTCACATTAAGTGCACGCATTTAAGTCATGTTATCTGGTCTGTGCTTATACACATAGACATGTGCGTTGTCTAAGTTCATGTCACGTGACTTATATCTTTGATTCGTTACAAATGACTGGTGAGACACATGATCAAACACCAAGTCACGAGCAACTAAAGTACCAGGATGAAAGTGCACGTGATCCAAGAAAGAAAACAGTCTGGAGCATCTGACACGTGGAAAGTGAACCCTCTCCATCTGACACGTGGTCTTCCAATTATTGGCGGGAACATTCCCTCCACATTACCAGGTGATTCCTTTTGGAGATCGCTGGGATCCTACCACATGGAACTATCTGACAGAGGGAGCATCATCGTCTCCATCAAATTACCTCTGGTGCCCCTGTTATCTGTATAAAAAGCACCTATAGAGAAGAACAAAAGAAGGAGAAAAAACGAGGAGGTGAATACATAAGAAGAAAAGAAAAGGTGAGCAGTAGAGAGCTAGCAGAAGATAAAGAAAGAGAAAAAGAAAGAGAGGGAGATAGAATTAAAGGAAGTGAGAAAAAGAGATCAGAAAGAAAAAGCAGACTGAGAAGAATTAGAGAAAGTTTTGAGAGCAGAGATCGTGTAGCAACCCTGATAAATGAATATTGAAATAAAATTAAAAACATATATATTACAGAAGTAATATAGATAATAAGAATAGGGTTAGTTAGACAAAATAAAACAAATTAAAAATAACGCCTCTGAGTAAGGCGTTAATTTAAAAAGAAACGCCTCTACATACGGCGTGACTAAAGAAAGGACGCCCACGCATGTGGTCGTCAACTCTCACGCTACCAAATAGGCAAGTGAAAGAAACGCCCATATATTAGGCGTGTTTTAAAAACAAGGAACGCCCTTATACATGGCGTTTCTTAAGAAACGACCTGAACTAGGTCGTTAATTAAAGAATCGACGCCCTGACCTAAGGCGTTAATTCAGTTCGTGACCCGTTCGAACCCAGAGCTTATCCAGAGAAAGATTAACCTAATCTAGTAAGTGTCTATTAGAGTAAGGACTCTATTAGGGATATGTTACCCTCAATCAAACACTACTTTTGTTAGGACTCCAAAATCCTATAAATAGTCTTGATCGAACAACCCTAAACCTAATTGGACGATCGAACTGCACAGGTACGTGAAGAACATATGTTCTTCTATTTTCTTCTTCTGTTCCTTTCTTATGAACGTAGCATGAGAAGAATTAATATTCTTCGTTTCTTCTATTCTTGCAGGATAAGAAGACTAACGGGTAAGTCTTCTTTCTTTCTTTTCCTTTACCTCTGTTAAGTTATTACGAAGCATAATACCTTCGTATTCTATCCTCTGTAGGTCGTTCATCTTCATCCAACATCTGCTGCATCTTGATTCTTACAGACCCTTCACGGTTATCTCCAAATCAACCCTTTAAGGTAGGATCTTCTCAAGTCTTGTAGCCCAAACTAAATTTATATAATACAAGAAGCATCATGCATATCATGTATTAGTTTTATTATAGTTTCTCGGACGTTGCTGGTATATTTTACAAGAAACGCCCCTGTCAAGGGCGCTATTTTACAAGATACGACCCTCACAAGGTCGTTAATTCAAAATTATACGCCTTATATATAGGCGTTAATTTCATGAACAACCGCATGTAATTAATAATTGATCCTGTTTAAAATTCGATAAATATGAAATATCGATTCTAATATCTTGCATGACTCTACCTGTGAATTCCTGTTAATTTTCTTGTCATGACCATGCCTCCTATTTTTATTTCCCGAAATATTGTAATTCACGACTTGGACAAAGTCATTTTTCATATGTTAACGCCCCAGAACAGGGCGTGAATATGAAATCTAACGCCCCTTCCTAGGGCGTTCCTCAGTTAAAATCTTGGAATACATATTTTGCAAAAATAGAATTAAAGAGTAACGCCCCTTACAAGGGCGTGTTTTAGACAAATCGTGAAAATTATTGATATTCTGTCAAATATATAAATAAGGAGACGCCTGCTACTGTAGTCGTCAACTCTTGAAGAAACGCCCCTGCCTAGGGCGCGTTTTTAAATTACTAAATTATTGAAAATTCTGTAAAAACGGAAAATATGTAAACGCCCTTCTGTTAGGCGTTAATTACTTGAGAAACGACTTGACCTAAGTCGTTATTTTACTGTAAACTGATTTTCATCCGTTTTTGTTAACCGATCGTTTCATATGCTATAATATATATATATATCGGCACTATTCTCCACTCCGTGAGTATAGTCCCACGTTTCATGTTGATTTATCGATCACACTCAACTCTCATTGACATACAAGCTCTCCATTGGACATTCCGTTCCTTTGGACTAGCGAGTTAGTCATAGAGACCTCCGTAAGACTCCTCGTAGCCTTGGATTCCCTCAAGGCCGACTGAGCTGGTTGTACCCTAAAAACCCATTACACGATCCTTGCCATGTCAATCGAAAGAAACATGGTATACCGGCCCTTATGTTTATACAAAGAGTATATCATAAGAAAATTCTTAATGGGATGATGATATCATGCCATATCATGTCGTTCTTGTAAACCTCAATTCTATGATAAGAATGAGGGTATCTTACTTTGATATACTGTTCATGTGGACCTCAATTCTATATAAAGAATGTCCATATTGATTTGTCATGGTACTTAAGTTAAGGGAACCATATTCTACCTAGTTTTATCGATATCGTGATTATACCGTTATTATCGTCAATCTATGTCCTTTGTCATATTTTTGGACTCTATTCTATCAAAGTTGTCATACATGACTACAAGCTTGAATATTGAAATTCTATATTGGCTATATAAATAAGAGTGGATGTCAAAAATACATGATAAATGCCTGCGCATATAGGGCCCGATCTGGTCCTGGGAGGAGCACCCGAAAGTACTTGTGCCCATGGGAGTTAAAATGATAAGGTATCTGGCATTATACCGAGTACTTGACTTGCTTGATTGGACATTCCACACATATCTTGTACTTGAATCGTACTTGACTTTACATGAAATGCGTGACCCGAAAAAGGGTAATTTACTTGCTTGATACATGATAGCCAAAGTTCTTGACATGACTTGTTAAACGTACTTGCTTGAATACTTTGAATACACTTGTTATCTTGTTGAAAGATCATGATTAGTCCATCTTATTTCTTTGATATTACATTCTCTCTATCTTGTCGTTTTATGCGAGCATGCATAGCTTTATTGCATTCATGAAAGATGTAATTACTTAAACCCCTTGCTAGTACTTGAGATATAATTTCCTACTGAGCGTTCGCTCATTCCGTTTGTCCCTTTGTACTTTTCAGGTAAGTCCGACGACGATGGAAGTCAATCGGATGGGAATGATCAAGAGTGAAAGTGATAGAGCTTCTACAAGTGTCGTCTAGTCTTTTCTATAGTTTCTTGAGTCAAATATGTATTCTTTTCCTTTTTATGAAACAGAGTATTGGATTTGTAATAGTCTATCCAATATAAAATAAAGGATTGGGTTATCTTGCTATTTTGCGCATCTCTGTCTTTGTGTCGAATACACGACCACTCTGATTGACATGATTGATATAGACACGTCGCGCATCTCCGGGTATCTTCTGCGCTCGGGGCGTGACAGTCTTTGTGGTATCAGAGACTAAGGTATTCAATTCCTAGGAAAAAAACCCAAGTCCAAGGATAAGTTGAACCTTTAAACCAGTGAGATTGGGTAGGACCAAGGGTTAGATTTAACATAGTGTACGAGTCTTTAAATACGATCACGTACTAATATAGTTATTGTAATTGTAGGATAATGGCTGCCGAACGTGCTCAATGGCGCAACATGCAGCGTACCCTTCAAGGGATGACCCAAGTGCTACAACAGGTAGCATAAGGTGGTGCTCCACAAGCTGGAAGCTTACACCAAGCCTTTAAGAACATGAATCCCCCGAAGTTTATGGGATCGACCGATCCGGACGATGCCGAGCATTGGGTTCGGGAAACCGAACGCATATTCCGTGTCATGCAATGCACGGACCAGGACAAAGTGCTATTAGCTACATTCCAGTTAGAGAAAGATGCTAGATGCTGGTGGGAGTCTATTGAAGCAACCATCGATCCTACTCAAGTAACATGGGAAGAATTCGTGGAATACTTCAATGCTAAATATTTCTCGGACCGAGTCCAAGAAAAGAAGGCTGCCGAATTCGCTGCATTAAAGCAACGATCCTTATCATTAGCAGATTATGAAGCTCAGTTCTCCAGGTTATCTAGATATGCTAAGCATCTTATTAGCACGGAGAAGATGAAAGCCCGTAGATTTCTTAATGGGCTTAGGCCCCACTATATTACACAACTGGCGCCTATGGACATCCAAGTTTATTCTGAGATAGTGCGCCGAGCTCAACTACTTGAAGATGCCACGGAACTATCTGATAGGATCCGAGGGAAAGACAAGAAGGAACAAGTCACGGGTTCGGGTTCTTTCAAACCCAATTTCAAGAAGAGGCCCAATAATGGAGGTTCTTCCTCTCAAGACCATAAGTTCAAAAAGACCAAGCCTTTCTCTATCACAACTACCCCTTCTAATACAGTATGCAAGCATTGTGACAAGGCTGGTCACAAGACAGAAGAATGCTGGAGGAAATTAGGAGCTTGTCTCCGTTGTGGAAGCCGTGAACATCGGATTCCCGAGTGTCCATTAATGAATGACCAAGCCGGCGATGGTAAACGCCCGGTGACAAAGAATGCTCATCTTCATGCAATACAGGAGACCGAACCTGAAGAAGAAGGCGGATTAGTGGAAGGTACATTGAAAATTTGTTCCAAATATGCACATGTCTTATTTGATACGGGTGCATCGCATTCTATTGTTTCTAAGAAGTTTGCTGACCCGTTACCTCTAGAACGGGAATGGATGAAAATAGTGTTGTCTACTCCTCTCGGAAACGAGACGGATATCACGCATCATTACCAAAACTGTGAGGTGTTGGTTCGAGGAAAGAATTTTCCTATTGATCTTATCTGCTTAGATCTAAAAGAATATGATGTTATACTAGGAGCAGATTGGTTATCTAAGTACCAGGCAACGGTTGATTGCCGTAATAGCAAGATTGTTTTCAAAGAATTTCCAGAACTGACTTATACTAGTCCTAAGAGTCGAAGCAAATCCCCTCTTATTTCGGCTCTTCGAGCAAGCAAGCTCGTCAGGAAGGGATGTGTATCCTTCCTTGCTTTTGTCACTGTTAAAGAAGCTAAGGAAACCAAGATAGAAAACGTTCAGGTAGTGCGAGAATTCCCAGACGTATTTCCAGAAGATTTGCCGGGATTACCCCCTCAAAGAGAAGTGGCCTTCACCATTGACTTAGTCCCTGGTGCTGGTCTTGTTTCAAAGGCACCATATAGAATGTCCCCTGCTGAACTCAAGGAGTTGAAGGAGCAGTTGATGGAACTAATCCGAAAAGGGTTTATTAGACCAAGTACTTCCCCGTGGGGAGCACCAGTCTTATTTGTAAAGAAGAAGGATGGATCCATGAGATTGTGTATCGACTATCGACAGTTGAATCATCTTACTATCAAGAACAAGTATCCACTGCCGAGAATCGATGAATTATTTGATCAGATTTCAGGATCCAAATATTTTTCCAAGATTGATCTCAGGTCGGGATATCATCAGTTAAGAATCAAGGATGATGACATTCACAAGACCGCATTCAGAAGCAGGTATGGCCATTACGAATTTGTTGTTATGCCTTTTGGACTAACAAATGCCCCTGCTGCCTTTATGCAGTTAATGAATAGCATATTCAGGCCTTACTTGGATCAATTCATAGTAGTCTTCATTGATGATATATTGATATATTCTAAGACTAAGGAAGAACATGAAGAGCATTTGAGGATTGCATTGCAAGTCTTGAGGACAAATCAATTATATGCTAAACTCAGCAAATGCGAGTTCTGGCTTGAAGAAGTGGCTTTTCTCGGACATGTCATATCCAAGGACGGTTTATCTATAGATCCGTCAAAGGTTGAAGCTGTAAGAAACTGGGAAAGACCCACTAATGCAAGCGAGATCAAAAGTTTCTTAGGTCTTCCAGGCTATTATCGGCGATTCATCAAAGATTTCTCTAAGATCGCCGTGCCCCTTACAAGGTTAACTCGCAAGGAGATCCGATACGAATGGAGTGAGGAATGTGAAAGAAGTTTTCAAACTCTCAAAGATCATCTCACTACAGCTCCGGTCCTAGCTCTACCGATAGAAGGAGAGAAATTCGAGGTCTACACAGATGCTTCTGGCATTGGCCTCGGATGTGTCCTAATGCAACAAGGAAATGTCATAGCATACTCTTCACGTCAACTGAAGAAGCATGAGGAGAATTACCCCGTCCATGACTTAGAACTGGCCGCGGTAGTATTTGCCCTAAAGATATGGAGACACTATCTCTATGGAGTACAGTTCACTGTCTACTCCGATCACAAGAGTCTCAAATATCTATTCTCACAAAAGGAGCTAAACATGAGACAAAGACGATGGCTAGAATATCTCAAGGACTTCGACTTCAATATACAATACCATCCCGGAAAGGGTAATTATGTTGCTGATGCCCTTAGTCGAAAGCCGAGAGCAATGATAGCCAATTGTATGATACAAGAATGAAGGTTACTTGAACAATTCTCCGAGCTCAATATAAGCTTGGACACGGAATCCAAATTTGTTACATTATCTCATGTAAGCATACAGTCAGATTTATTATCTGAGATACAAGCACTTCAGGGTGATGATCCTATATTAGTGGAAATCAAGGGCAGATTAGAAGGACAATCTGATTTCCAACTAACTTCTGATGGAAGATTATTATTCAAAGATAGAACTTGTATACCCGACTGTCCGGAATTAAAGAAGAAGATCTTAGATGAAGCTCACCGATCAAGGTACACTATTCATCCTGGATCAACCAAAATGTACCAAGATGTAAAGAGGAACTTTTGGTGGCCCAATATGAAAAGAGAAATAGCGGACTATGTAGCACGCTGTCTCACATGCCAACAGGTCAAGGCAGAACACCAAAAGCCTGCTGGAAAACTACACCCTCTAGATATTCCTAAGTGGAAGTGGGAGGATATTGGTATGGACTTCATCATGGGTTTGTCTAAATCTAAAGGAGGACATGATGGAATCTGGGTTATCATTGACCGATTAACTAAATCGGCACATTTCTTGCCAATAAAGAGCCGATGGTCAATTGATGTGCTAGCTGCACTGTACATCAAGGAAATAGTCAGGATACATGGAATTCCTGTCTCAATCGTGTCTGACAGAGATCCCCGTTTTACTTCTCATTTTTGGAAGGGATTACAACATTCATTGGAAACAAGGCTTAACTTTAGTACAGCTTTCCACCCACAAACGGATGGTCAGACCGAGAGAGCTAATCAAGTTGTTGAAGATATGCTTAGAGCATGCATCATTGACTTTGGAGGAAGCTGGCATGATCACTTGCCATTAATTGAATTTGCATATAACAACAGCTACCAAGCTAGTATCCAAATGGCACCTTTCGAAGCCTTATACGGAAGGAGTTGCAGATCACCCATATGCTGGAACGAAGTTGGAGAAAAACAACTGCTAGGTCCAGACATGGTAAGGGATACAACTGAGAAGATACAAGTAATCAGAGAAAGATTGCAAGTTGCTCAGATGAGATAAAAAGCTTATGCTGATACAAGAAGGAGAGATCTTGAATTCTAAATCGGAGATCATGTATTTCTCAAGATATCGCCTGGACGTGGCATACGAAGATTTGGTGTTAAGGGCAAGCTTACGCCAAGATTCATCGGACCATTTGAGGTACTTGAAAGAGTTGGCGAGGTTGCTTATCGCATCGCGTTACCTCCTCAATTGTCCGACGTACATAATGTGTTTCACATATCTATGTTGAAGAAGTATGTGCACGACCCATCTCATATTATTGAACATGGAGATCTGGTGATCCAGAAAGATCTCACATATGAACAGAAGTCTATGAAGATCTTGGATCGAGAAATACGAGCTCTAAGGAATAAGGTTATTCCCATGCTCAAGGTGCAATGGAATAAGAATCCTGAACACGAAGCGACATGGGAGACCGAGGAATCTATGAAGAAACGATTTCCCGAGTTATTCTAAGAGGTATATGTTCTACACTCTCCACGTGTATAATTATATATATATTGAATTTGGGGACCAAATTCTTTTTAAGTGGGGGAGTGTGTAGCAACCCTGATAAATGAATATTGAAATAAAATTAAAAACATATATATTACAGAGGTAATATAGATAATAAGAATAGGGTTAGTTAGACAAAAAAAACAAATTAAAAATAACGCCTCTGAGTAAGGCGTTAATTTAAAAAGAAACGCCTCTACATACGGCGTGACTAAAGAAAGGACGCCCACGCATGTGGTCGTCAACTCTCACGCGACCAAATAGGCAAGTGAAAGAAACGCCCATATATTAGGCGTGTTTTAAAAACAAGGAACGCCCTTATACATGGCGTTTCTTAAGAAGCGACCTGAACTAGGTCGTTAATTAAAGAATCGACGCCCTGACCTAAGGCGTTAATTCAGTTCGTGACCCGTTCGAACCCAGAGCTTATCTAGGGAAAGATTAACCTAATCTAGTAAGTGTCTATTAGAGTAAGGACTCTATTAGGGATATGTTACCCTCAATCAAACACTACTTTTGTTAGGACTCCAAAATCCTATAAATAGTCTTGATCGAACAACCCTAAACCTAATTGGACGATCGAACTGCACAGGTATGTGAAGAACATATGTTCTTCTATTTTCTTCTTTTGTTCCTTTCTTATGAACGTAGCATGAGAAGAATTAATATTCTTCGTTTCTTCTATTCTTGCAGGATAAGAAGACTAACGGGTAAGTCTTCTTTCTTTCTCCTCCTTTACCTCTGTTAAGTTATTACGAAGCATAATACCTTCGTATTCTATCCTCTATAGGTCGTTCATCTTCATCCAACGTCTGCTGCATCTTGATTCTTACAGACCCTTCACGGTTATCTCCAAATCAACCCTTTAAGGTAGGATCTTCTCAAGTCTTGTAGCCCAAATTAAATTTATATAATACAAGAAGCATCATGCATATCATGTATTAGTTTTATTATAGTTTCTCGGACGTTGCTGGTATATTTTACAAGAAACGCCCCTGTCAAGGGCGCTATTTTACAAGATACGACCCTCACAAGGTCGTTAATTCAAAATTATACGCCTTATATATAGGCGTTAATTTCATGAACAACCGCATGTAATTAATAATTGATCCTGTTTAAAATTCGATAAATATGAAATATCGATTCTAATATCTTGCATGACTCTACCTGTGAATTCCTGTTAATTTTCTTGTCATGACCATGCCTCCTATTTTTATTTCCCGAAATATTATAATTCACGACTTGGACAAAGTCATTTTTCATATGTTAACGCCCCAGAACAGGGCGTGAATATGAAATCTAACGCCCCTTCCTAGGGTGTTCCTCAGTTAAAATCTTGGAATACATATTTTGCAAAAATAGAATTAAAGAGTAACGCCCCTTACAAGGGCGTGTTTTAGACAAATCGTGAAAATTATTGATATTCTGTCAAATATATAAATAAGGAGACGCCTGCTACTGTAGTCGTCAACTCTTGAAGAAACGCCCCTGCCCAGGGCGCGTTTTTAAATTACTAAATTATTAAAAATTCTGTAAAAATGGAAAATATGTAAACGCCCTTCTGTTAGGCGTTAATTACTTGAGAAACGACTTGACCTAAGTCGTTATTTTACTGTAAACTGATTTTCATCCGTTTTTGTTAACCGATCGTTTCATATGCTATAATATATATATATATCGGCACTATTCTCCACTCCGTGAGTATAGTCCCACGTTTCATGTTGATTTATCGATCACACTCAACTCTCATTGACATACAAGCTCTCCATTGGACATTCCGTTCCTTTGGACTAGCGAGTTAGTCATAGAGACCTCCGTAAGACTCCTCGTAGCCTTGGATTCCCTCAAGGCCGACTGAGCTGGTTGTACCCTAAAAACCCATTACACGATCCTTGCCATGTCAATCGAAAGAAACATGGTATACCGGCCCTTATGTTTATACAAAGAGTATATCATAAGAAAATTCTTAATGGGATGATGATATCATGCCATATCATGTCGTTCTTGTAAACCTCAATTCTATGATAAGAATGAGGGTATCTTACTTTGATATACTGTTCATGTGGACCTCAATTCTATATAAAGAATGTCCATATTGATTTGTCATGGTACCTAAGTTAAGGGAACCATATTCTATCTAGTTTTATCGATATCGTGATTATACCGTTATTATCGCCAATCTATGTCCTTTGTCATATTTTTGGACTCTATTCTATCAAAGTTGTCATACATGACTACAAGCTTGAATATTGAAATTCTATATTGGCTATATAAACAAGAGTGGATGTCAAAAATACATGATAAATGCCTGCGCATATAGGGCCCGATCTGGTCTTGGGAGGAGCACCCGAAAGTACTTGTGCCCATGGTAGTTAAAATGATAAGGTATCTGGCATTATACCGAGTACTTGACTTGCTTGATTGGACATTCCACACACATCTTGTACTTGAATCGTACTTGACTTTACATGAAATGCGTGACCCGAAAAAGGGTAATTTACTTGCTTGATACATGATAGCCAAAGTTCTTGACATGACTTGTTAAACGTACTTGCTTGAATACTTTGAATACACTTGTTATCTTGTTGAAAGATCATGATTAGTCCATCTTATTTCTTTGATATTACATTCTCTCTATCTTGTCGTTTTATGCGAGCATGCATAGCTTTATTGCATTCATGAAAGATGTAATTACTTAAACCCCTTACTAGTACTTGAGATATAATTTCCTACTGAGCGTTCGCTCATTCCGTTTGTCCCTTTGTATTTTTCAGGTAAGTCCGACGACGATGGAAGTCAATCGGATGGGAATGATCAAGAGTGAAAGTGATAGAGCTTCTACAAGTGTCGTCTAGTCTTTTCTATAGTTTCTTGAGTCAAATATGTATTTTTTTCCTTTTTATTAAACAGAGTATTAGATTTGTAATAGTCTATCTAATATGAAATAAAGGATTGGGTTATCTTGCTATTTTGCGCATCTCTGTCTTTGTGTCGAATACACGACCACTCTGATTGACATGATTGATATAGACACGTCGCGCATCTCCGGGTATCTTCCGCGCTCGGGGCGTGACAGATCGTAAGAGAGTGCAACATCAAGATCAAAGGAGGAAGAAGATATATAGCTTCTGGATCAAATTCAAGCTACATTGCTCCAAGAGCAAGCTACATTTTCTGAGCTTTATTTCCAACTTTTCGTTGCTAAATTTTATCATACTTGTTTTCCATTTTACATACCATTTCAGAAGCTGTGAATCAGTGGTGGCTAAGCTGTAAGGCCTAGCTGTTTGAAGCTATGAATCAGTGGTGGCTAAGCTGTAAGGCCCAGTGGTTTGAAGCTGTGAATCAGCGGTGGCTAAGCTGTATTGCCCAGCGGAGCAAGCTGTAAGTCAGCGGTTGTAGGTAAGCTGTAAGGCCCAGCAGTTTAAGCTGTGTATCAGCAGAAACCACACTCTGGTTGGAGTGTGGGGTGGATGTAGGTCTGGAGGACCGAACCACCTAAAAATCTTCTATGCACTATGGTTTGATTGCTCATCCATTTTTCGTTAGATGAATGTCTAGGTATGCTCCGATTGATAGTTTTACCTGAGTGCCTCTAGAACTCATAAGTGTGCTTTGTCTATTTCTGCGAATGGCTGAGAAGCTCTTGTGTAGTTCACTGCATAGACCTGCAATCTGTTCGTTAGTGTGCCTCAACATAGCTCACAGTCAGCCGCCAAGTACTTGACCTTTTGTCCCACATTTAGTTAAAGTCAATCATTTTTAATTCCGCATAGTTTACTGATTGTAGCTTAAACCTTTTAAATTAGCCAAAATTTCTAAAGGGGATTCATTCACCCCCCCTCTGAATCCGTGAGTGCACCATTGCACCGTGTCCTCATAGACTAACAATTGGTATCAGAACGGTTCTCTTATTGATCAGATCCAACAATCTGCAGAGGATCCTGCTATCTTGTTTTTGGTGCATTGCTCATCCATTGTTACTTTCAGTATATTGCTCAAATCCACTTAACTATTTTTTAATGACTCTTCTGTTGGTCTTCGATAGTTCTAATTTTAGTTCTTGGTTAGGAGGCCTATGCACTTACATGAACTCCATTGATTCCAATTTATGGAGTCTTGTATCCAACGGGCCACATAAAGTGCCTCAGAATCAGACCGAATGTTCTCATGAGGATAAAGTAAAGGAAAGTGAGAACACTATAGTTCTAAATATTTTGGAAGTTGCAATTGATACTGATTTATTTCCATTTTCTTTCAGGTGCACATCAGGAAAGGAAATCCTGGATGAGGTGATTGCTATTCATGAGAAAAAGGAAGAAGAATGTCTCATGGCTAAAGACAGTGATCATAGCAGTGATCAGGAAGAGGATGATGAACAGGTAAATCCATTCAACAATTTCTCTTTAGATGATTGGCAGGAAGAATATGATGACTTGTTAGAAGAATATGAAAATTAAGAAAACAACATAAAAAGTTGAAAAAGAAAATTGATCAGAATAGTACAAACTCATCCTGTGAAAATTGTTTGAAAATAAAACAATCTCATGAAAATTGTCTATCTGATATTCAAATACTTAAGAAACAAATTGGATTGTTAAAAATTGAAAATCAAGAACTTGCAAATGAAATTTTTGAACTAGAAGAAAAGCTTAGCTCAACTAGTGACAATCATTTCTCTACTGATGATCATGTTCAGAATAAAAAATTGCTAGAAGATCTTGAATGTGTTAACTTAGAACTGAACAAACTGAAATCTGAAAATGGATCTCTCAGAAAATCTTTTAAAGAAAGTGAAGAAAAATCTAGGAAACTTGAAGTTGAGAAGAATGTCATAGCTGAAAAATCTGATGCAATAAAATCTGTGAACATGGAGTTGCATAGAAATATTGAAAAACTTCAAAAAGATCTGAAGAAATGTTCTGAATATAAACCATCTTCGGAAGCCAATTTAGATGATCAAATTTTAATAAATGAGTTAATTCAAAATGATAAAATTAAGGAAGAAAATGAAAAGTTAAAACAGCTGAACTCTGCTATGTCTGAAAGACTTCTAGCCTTAGAAAAAGGAAAAACTGTTTGTAATGAAGATTCTGAAAAACTGAGCAATCTAGAACAAGAAATTGAGAAATACAAAACTGCTAACAAAGTATTGAATGAAACTGTTAACTGCAGTGAACAATAGATTGCAAGTTATGAAATAAACATTGCATCATTAAAAGATTCAGATTTGAAATCTTCTCTGTCTAAATTTGTTAGTGGGCAAGAAAATATGGATAAGTTGCTAGGAGTCAAGGTTAACTTCAGGAAGGAAGGGTTGGGCTACAATAATAATAATAAGAAAGTTTTTAATAACAAGTTAATGACATCGTTTATCACTGCTTCAAACGTAGCCCCCATCTCAAAAGATAAACAGCCCATTGTTCAGAAAAATCAGAAATAATCTGACATTCAGAAACAAGCTGAAAAGGCGAAAAAGAATGTTCACGTGAAGAATAAGCAAAAAAGTACTCATGCTGGTGTTGTGCATGTGATTCATAACCTGAACACACACACACATGCACAAAAAAAGAAAATGCCATTCCATTATTGTCATAGATTTGGTCATTTGATGCATGAGTGTAGATTAATGGAACAAGATGATATAAATACAAGTGGAACGCATGCTAGGAATTCTCATAAAAGAAATCATGCATTTAAGAAAAAGAGAATTCATTGTTCTTACTATGATAAGGCAGGCCATCGTGGCTCGGAATGTTGGTCTGTTAAAAGTAAAGGTAAGTTTCATTCTCATTATGTAAATCCTCATGAGAACCAGCATGTTGTGTGTTTTAAATGTGGTAAGCCAGGCCATAGGGCCATTGAGTGTTGGTATGCTCAGGGAAAGAAATTTAATTCTAAATCTGTTGAATTCCCTGCGAACAGAAATGATATTAGAGAAACTAAATTTGTTCTTAACAGAAATGTTCTTGTGTGCTTTGAATGTGGGAAATCTGGCCACAAAGCTTCTAACTGTTGGCTGGCCAGTGATAAGAAAAATGCTAGAGTAGACAACAAGAAATTCCATGTTCTAGCTCATAGCAAAAATGTGAAATCTGCTGTGTATTGTCATCATTGTGGCAAGATTGGACATGTCATGAAAGAATGCTGACATGCTCAAGGGAAAAGATCTAATTCTACACCCATAAACTTCCCTAAAAACCATAACATTTTTTATTAAGACAAATTTGTGATTAAGGAAGAATTTCATGCATGTTTTAACTGTGGAAAGTCAGGCCACAAAGCTGCTAATTGTTGGCTGGCTGGTTTAAGTAAATAGAATGCAAATTCTGTTAAAAGAAGTTTTCATGAAAATGCACACAAATTTCATGATTATAGTACTGTGCATCGAAAGAATTCTAAAACTGCTGCATCATGCCATTATTGTGGACAGTTAGGACACTCTATGTCTAATTGTTATCTGATGAAATTTGATGACTCTCAAGCACCAAAACTGTTTAGAGCACCAGTCAAAGGTAACACTGCCATTACAGGACCTAAGATATCTTTGGTGCCTCTTTGTGCCAAATGATTTGGTGATTTGTAGGTGTGCCTTGGGTTAAAGAATAAAGGAGGTAAATAAACCAAGGCACCCTAGTATGAAAACCCCATTTCTACACACTTTAGGTAACATTCTTGCATTCTTCAGGCTTGCTTTCTTCAGAAATCTCGTTTGATGTATTTCATGCTTAAGTTGTTTAATAAAATCTCATGCATACATATTCTTAACTACATTGTCATTTGCGCTGCACAATCTAAGCTTCATCATATATTGAGCTATGTGTGGACATATTCATTGAAGACATGTTGAATTCATTTCTTATTTGCATGCATTAATGTTTGACATTTGATTATGCATATAGAGAAGGCTAGAAACTCATGAGCGTAGTCTGCAATTTTGTGCATATATGTGAATTGCACATGTCAATTGTCTACATACACATCTATTTGACATACAGTCATTGAAAATCTGATGCATTTAGGACTGTGTTGGTACTGCATTGTCATGCATGACCACTATGGTATATCAAATGGTAAGCTACTAAAGGGCAGATGAAATCTGTCTGGAGGTTCTTACTAAGTGTGAGGTGATCCTTTAGACCAAGTCCTCTGCCTAGTACCATGGGTCATGTTGCATATAGGGCAGTCTGAATGATCATGAGCTTGAGTCATAAGATCATATAGTTAGCCTTCACTGCATATAGACAGGGGGAGCTTTTTAATTCATCAGTCTGTCACTGTCTGAATTCTTACTGTCAACACACTTTCATCACATCTGGCTATATATGGGTGTCAGTAATTCATATCATCAAATGATTTCTATTGATCCATCATCTGAATTCTTACTTTTATTAAATCTGACATTTTTGTCTGCTACTCCTCAACCTGCTGAAGGAGAGCTTCATTTGAATTCAGTCTATTCTGCACTGCATTACTCAAGCGCATACTTCTTGCTGCACCTTTGGAAATTCACTGTTCTTTAACAGATCTTCCTAAAAAATTGCCCGATTAACTTTGTAACAAGCATGAGTTGTGAAATCATCATTTTCTATGCATATTTGGTTACATTTCTGATATTTACCACTGCTCAGATAATGACTGAACTGAGATTTGAAGAAAACTTCAGCCTGTGAACTGCTTCATAAATTTGAAATCATCTTTAATGTGGAACCTTCCATTATACAGGTTTAAGAATATTTGTTGATATGCATTGGTTTAAGTCTGATGTAGTGTTAAGTTTGAACTTAATGGACTTGAAAATATCTGATTCAATCCTTTTAATAAATCTTAACTGTTTGTCTCATATAAGTTCATGTAAGACTTCCTGAAATCTGAAAAGTTAAAATCTTGATTGAAATTCATAGGATAAGTATTGTTCTTGAACATTTAGTCTGTCTGAAATTATCTTAAAGAAAATTATGGACAGAGCAATGACTATGGTTACTGAGAAACATGTCCAAAGGATTGTGTCATGAAGTACCATAGTTAACTCTGTTTAAAAATATTTGAAAATGATGTGAAAAGATGGTAGGGCAATGGCATGGTTGTATTGAATAACTGAGGATTCCGGCCTCTAACCAAGGTGTCTCCTCATGCAAAAGATGCTTCTAATGCTACCTCTATTCTCTAAGTAGAGAAGCAATACGGTTATCATACTGAGTAACTGGGTCATTTCACCTAAGACATGTTGTGTCTCAAGTAAAATGGTGTTGATTAAACTAAAATTGCTCATTGAAAAACAAACTGATGCTCTATAAGATAAATCTGAAAAATATATGCATCAGAAAATTCTGTAAGAATAGTCAAATTCAAATATAAACATGAATGTTTAATTTCAATACTAACTTTTGTTACTCTCAAAGGAGTCATGGAAATTAAATTGATTAAGATGGAAGAAAGTTGAACTAGAATTTTATATGAGCAAGTGGTTCATTTTTATTAAGAAATTGTCTCAGATATGAGTATTGCATCTTATTACAAGAATTCTGATTACATCATTCTTAAACCATACTTTTCAATCAAATCCAATTCATAAGCCCTTACAATGGAAGACTCTGAAATCTAGATATTGATTTATGAAGTTGGCACTATTCTGAAAAATTCTTCATCTCAGATTCTTTGAATATTCACCGATACATCTGTTCAAATCAATGTTCTCTGTCCATACCAACTCTTGATCACTTACTCAATTGTTTCTGAAAAATCTATGTTTTGACTGATTTCTACACAGTAACTTTGTCAAAGGGAAGAACAGATTCTTGTCTAGAATACATTCATTATTTCTCAAAGGGGGAGAATTATCTGTCATTTCATCTGTTCTATCCAAGGTGGAGTATGTGCTTTGTCAGTCTTTGCCACATCCTTTGGCATCTGGTCTTGTTTAGACTGACTTTATTCCCTTCAAAGGGGGAGGATAGCTTGTGGCCTTATCTGATTAAGTCAGGGTGAAGATTCAGGCACATTGATCTTTTAAGCATAAGGTTCTACATGACATGCATTCATCTTTCAAAGGGGGAGAATGAGTTCTATTTCTGCTATCTTCATTGGTTTCATTCCATCTGTGCATTCTGACCATTCTTTTTGATGAAGTCAAAGTGGGAGAATGTGTTGAGTCTTATGCAGGTCATAGGCTGAGCTGAGAATGTTTTGGTTGTCACTTGCGTAGAATGAATTGATGGATTATCTGGTGGATTATTTGGTTTTCTGGTTTTCGTAACTTAAATGACTCAAAGTGTTGCCATCATCAAGAAGGGGGAGATTGTTGGATATTATGTTTTGATGATGACAAACACTATGACTCATATGTGTGATGTCATATGTGTTTTTATGATTCCATGTGTGCTTATTGCATACAGTGTTTGTTATGTGCATACAATGCTCATATTGCTGCATAGATGAATTACATGGAATGAATTGTTGCACATGTGCATGTTTGTGGATGTCTTTGTACAAGCTTTGCATAAAATCTAGTACAACAGTTCATTTGAGTCAATGCATCACAGGTCAACCATAAATCAAAGCAAAGTCAATATTGTGTACATAAAGTCAAAGCGTCTGCATAAATTCTGTGCACATGACTGTTTACTGAATAACCTGTGTCCATGGCATTTGGTCAAACAGGTGGTGTTCATGATCCTCATATTGCACTATGCTTATATAGAGTCAACGCCAGTTGCATCTTGCATAACTAGGGTCGGTGTTAGTTGTGATTTCACACAGCTAAAGTCGATGTTAGTTGATGTTGTTTAAGTGCATGAGTCAGTGCATCACATGTAGAGTCGATGCTAGTATCACACATATTGCGTTCAGGGTCGGTGCTAGTTGCACCTTATGCATACATAGTCGGTGCCAGTCACTATTGACTGAATAGTCAAGTCGGTGCACTTGTAAGCATTTTGCATATAAGGCATGTGCACGTTCTAGTTTTTACTGGACCTAAGTTAGTGCATATCTACCTTAGCATTACCAAGATCGATGCAGGTTCTGTAGAAGTACGTATAAGGTTAGTGCAGACTATGTGATGCGCATCTAAAGTCGGTGCATATCGATTTTGGTCTTTGATCTGGTCGGTGCATGTCTGCATTATCATTGCATACAGTCGGTGCATGTCTTGAATCACATATAAGACGGTGCAAGTTTCACTGGAAGTACATAAGGTCGGTGCAGGTTTTTGTTGTGACCTTAAAGGGTCGGTGCAGGTTTTGTTGTGAGCATATAGAGTCGGTGCAGGTTTTGTTGTGAGCATATAGAGTCAGTGCAGGTTTTGTTATGAGCATATAGAGTCGGTGCAGGTTCGTGAGCATATACAGTCGGTGCAGGTTTTGGGCATGTAGAGTCGGTGCAGGTTTCGCTATGACCACATAAGGTCTGTGCACATTTTTGCCTTATGCATATTGGAGGTCGGTGCATGTCTTGATATACACATGCAAGGATCGGTGCAATGTCTGCTTCATACACTTAAGGTCTGTGCATGTTTTCATATATTCGTAATAAGGTCAGTGCACACTTGTTTCCTGCCCAACCAAAGTCAGTGCATTGTTAGCTTTACAAGTGTAGAACGTCAGTGCACTTTCTTCTCTATACCACAACATGTAATGCCTCACATACATTTTAGGTCGGCGCAAGCATCATGTTCACTACATTAAAGGTCGGTGCAAGCACCATGTCTCCTGCATCTAAAGTCGATGCTAGTCCTTTGCCCTGTGCATAAGGTCGATGCTATTGTGCAATGTCTTGTGTTCAAGGTCGAAGCTAGTAGTCTCGTTTCATACTGAGGTCTGTGCATGTTCACATTGAGGTCGATGCATCTTCACATTAAGTGCAAGCATTTAAGTCATGTTATTTGGTCTGTGCTTATACACGTAGACATGTGAGTTGTTTAAGTTCATGTCACGTGACTTATATCTTTGATTCATTACAATGATAGGTGAGACTCATGACCGAACACCAAGTCACGAGCAACTAAAGTACCAGGATGAAAGTGCACGTGATCCAAGAAGGAAAGCAGCCTGGAGCATCTGACACGTGGAAAGTGAACCCTATCCATCTGACACGTGGTCTTCCAATTATTGGCGGGAACATTCCCTCCATATTACCAAGCAATTCCTTTTGGAGATTGTTGGGATCCTACCACGTGGAACTATCTAATAGAGGGAGCATCATCGTCTCCATCAAATTACCTTCGGCGCCCCTGTTATCTGTATAAAAAGCACCTACAAAGAAGAACAAAAGAAGGACAAAAAACGAGGAGGTGAATACAGAAGAAGAAAAGAAAAGGTGAGCAGCAGAGAGCTAGCAGAAGATAAAGAAAGAGAAAAAGAAAGAGAGGGAGATAGAATTAAAGGAAGTGAGAAAAGGAGATCAGAAAGAAAAAGCAGACTGAGAAGAATTAGAGAAAGTTTTGAGAGCAGAGATCGTAAGAGAGTGCAATAGCAAGATCGAAGGAGGAAGAAGATCTATAGATTTTGGATCAAATCCAAGCTACATTGCTCCAAGAGCGAGCTACATTTTTCGAGCGTTATTTCCAGCTTTCCGTTGCTGAATTTTATCATACTTGTTTTCCATTTTACATACCATTTCAGAAGCTGTGAATAAGTGGTGGCTAAGCTGTAAGACCCAGCTGTTTGAAGCTGTGAATCAGCGGTGGCTAAGCTGTAAGGCACAGCGGTTTGAAGCTATGAATCAGCAGTGGCTAAGCTGTATTGCCCAGCAGAGCAAGCTGTAAGTCAGCGGTTGTAGGCAAGCTGTAAGGCTCAGTAGTTTAAGCTGTGTATCAGCAAAAACTACACTCTGGTTGGAGTGTGGGGCGGATGTAGGTCTGGAGGATCGAACCACCTAAAAATCTTCTATGCACTATGGTTTGATTGCTCATCCATTTTTCGTTAGATGGATGTCTGAGTATGCTCCGATTGATAGTTTTACCTGAGTGCCTCCAGAACTCATAAGTGTGCTTCGTCTATTTCTGCGAACGGCTGAGAAGCTCCTGTGTAGTTCACTGCATAGACTTGCAATCTATTCGTTAGTGTGCCTCAACATAGCTCACAGTCAACCGCCAAGTACTTGACCTTGTGTCTCACATTTAGTTAAACTCAATCAGTTTTAATTCCGCATAGTTTACTGATTGTAGCTTAAACTTTTTAAATTGGCCAAAATTTCTAAACGGGATTCATTCACCCCCCTCTGAATCCGTAAGTGCACCATTGCACCGTGTCCTCACAGACTAACAGGGAGGCATCCACTAGCCTTCACTACCACGAATCTGGCTTTCACACCCCAATCCAGTAGTGGAAGCAAACTCAGAATGTGACAGCGAATAGTCATATCAATGAGAGCACTAGGAGATAACAACAACAAGAGACAAGACAAGATTGGGACAAAAACACAATTTTATTAATAATCAAACTCATTATTACAATTCTTGACTCAAAAAAAGACTCAATACAATACTCTTATTACTTCTAATCTAGACTCAAGAAAATAGAAAAGACATGGGTCATCTAATAATCTAGGGGCACTCGATCACTCTTGCCCTTCCTTATCAGAGTGAATTTCATCTCCGTTATTACCTAAAAATATTAAGAAACACTACGTGAGCGAGAAGCCCAGTAAGAATTACTTCTCTTTGACCAGGCAGAATATAAGTAATTAACATTTACTAGTGAGCATAATTACTATATGATGCAATTGTAAGGTTTCAACTAGAAACGCACCAGAAAACATCGAAACCCTAGATGCATATTATTGCTAGTTTTTCAAAATCGATTAACGGTAAATTCCACGGTGAGAAGAACGACTCTATACTAAAAGTTCGAAGAGGAATGAGTGGAGGAACCCAGGGTCACAAGTCATCCAAGAGTCCGGCCCCTAGTAGTTTCTACACGAGCAGTGGATGCAGACGGGATCTCCTCCACGATCTCCATACGTCAACTCGATCTCAACACTACCATCCACCGGGGAGGAAGGAGAGAGAAGAAGGGGGCGCCCCTAGGGGAGAGAGAGGAGAGAGGGCGGCCAGGGTTCCATTGGGGGTTGGGCCAGGGTTTCTCCCTTCAACATAGATTTATAGACCTCTGACATTTTTCATAAAAATCCAACAATTGTCTATAAAATCCACCCATCCCGGCCTATTCAATACTTTATTGTGTGTGACCTTCTAGGCCCAATAGTCTGTTTGGTTTTTCAGCCCATTAAGTCAAGAACCCTTCTCAACTTAATAAATATTGTCTATTAACTCTTAATAGACTCAACGGGCTTTCCGATCATGAAAGGCACCAAGCAACACCTCATGATCCTAAATGATATTAAGGATAAGCACCCCACACTAGACTCTTTCTGTCTATAGATTCCACACAGTTATAGATCCTCATTGATCTAATGCCTCCACTAGGACTAGGGTATGATCCAACTGTCAAACCCTATTATGTCCCGGCTCGTCTGTACTTTTAATTGTTTCTTAGAAAAACTCATTTTTCATAATGAAATCCCATACCCTGGCCAAGGGTTTTCTGAGTATAAATCCATAAGGTATTTTCTCTCATATATCATATTAAGAGTGAATGATCTCATGTTGTTAAACTAATTGCCTTCATAAGAGTTCCACTGAGTATGAATAACTAACTGCACAGGACCACTTAACAAGAGTGCATAAGTCAGTA
Organism: Amorphophallus konjac; assembly: GCA_022559845.1. Lineage (NCBI taxonomy): Eukaryota > Viridiplantae > Streptophyta > Magnoliopsida > Alismatales > Araceae > Amorphophallus > Amorphophallus konjac. The sequence continues at coordinate 79,251,855 of CM040126.1, forward strand.
ATTAAACACTCAGCATCCCTCATGCAAGACATCTTTAGTGACTCAAGTCTAAGATCCAACCATGCTACTTAGACGATAGAATATCTTGATTGATAGTTAGTATGATTACCATCTAGGGATTCTAGGTCAAGTCAGTTCAGTGTACTCATTTCACTAATGAGCACCCACACACTTACTCCAATGTCATCACACTAATGACTATGAGAACAATCACACCCATCATATGAGTAAGTATCATGTGTGGCAGTCTATCTAATCTTCAATGTCCCTTCTTGAAGATTCTATGACTAGAAACCTTTAGAACATGTGCCTCTGGATGACTGATCTCATTATCATAATCTCATTATGATCCAGTCATCATCGCATAGGTTCAGGGATTTCATTACATTCATATTAGTAATACATATTAAATGCCAAGAATAAATGTCATTAATATAAATAAGAATGAGCTATTACAAGAAATGTCACTATCGCATCTCATGTGATTGGCTTGTAGGGCATACATCTCCATCAATCTCCCACTTGCACTAAAGCCAATCACCCACATGCCTGATCCCCATAAGCCCTAGGTGACGCTAAAAAATACTTTGAGTTAATGGCTTAGTTAGTGGATTTGCAATGTTATCACTGGAAGACACTCTGTCAATTACAATATATCCTCTAGCTATGATCTCTCTGATTAGATGGTAGCATCACAGAATATGCTTCAATTTCTGATGAGACCTTAGCTCCTTTGCTTGTGCAATCACCCCATTATTATCACATAATAATGGGACCAGATTAGAGATGCTTGGAATAACTCCAAGCTCTTCGATGAACTTCTTCATCTAGACCGCTTCTGTAGCACCCCGAGAATTTCAAAAAACTATGCTTAATGGGTAATAATTGAGAAATTTTCTATTATTATATTAAGATCCCCTTTTTGGCCAAATCTAAACTAATTTATAAAAATTTGGAAAATTTATAATCATGTAGAGGACTAAAAGTTTAGATAATTTGTCTTCTTGGTCGAACCCTAAACAAAATTTTAACCAAGCCGAATTAAGACAATTAGGGCAAAAAATGAAGTTTGTTTAACTAGACCTTAGATCGCCAAATTCGAGCCCAAATCGTAATCTTTTGAGCCCAAACCAGGCCCATTCGATCGACCCTGATGGGTAGCCCTTTTCCCCTCTTGTTCCCTTGCGAAACCCTAACCCTAGGAGCTCAATTCCGAGTGTTAAGGTGGCGTGACTTGGTCAAAGCGTGATTTCCGCGCGTGTCAAGTTCGTGGGACTCTTCCCAGCCATATCGACGCCCCTAGATCTGATTGCCTGTATAAATCAAACCCTCGACCGACCTAGAACCCTATTTGTTGCGGCGGCCGGCGAGGAGCACGGTCGAGGGAGGATTCGGCGAGTTTTTGGGAGGTGTTCATCCTGCATTTTCGTCGGCTGCGTCCTCTTGCCCCTTTGATTAAGGTAGTTAATAGTGGTCCAAATTTGAATTAAAATATACCATTAGAAGCGTCTTCGGGTCTTCTTTCTGTTGGTAGCAAAAGCCCCAATTATTGATCCTTATAGCGTGCGTATTGCCTATTTTAGTAGGAGCATGTCAACGTTAGGGCACCGACCGTGTTAGCATCTTTTGATTGAATCAATGCTTGGTGTAGGTAGGCTAAAACTTTAATTAATCCTGACATATTATGTGTCTTTATGTCCTCTTTTCAGTGAGGTTATTTTTCCCAATTTTTATGCATCACTCCGCATGAATTTGTTGCTGGAATAGGGGTCTATTGGAGTTCGCCGGGGTCCAGACGTGTCATCCTGGTTACGGTCGTAACAGGAACCGCCCTGGAACTTAGCGGTCTCGCGATAGACCATTTATTGCTCTTTGCGGCCTTTGTTAGACCATTTTTATGTAGAGCGGTCGCTCGACATACCGTCTCTACCTATTTGTTTTCATATGATAAATCGTATCGTGGAGCGGTCTATCGATTGACCGTTACCCTTGGTCAGCGGCCATTGACAGACCGCCTTTGACGCACAGTTTATTCTTTGTTCATGTTTTAATAATTGTGTTTGTAGGAAAGAAACCCACATAAAAATTGGAATATATGAACCATGTTTGACTTAACTATGCTCATGACTAAATCTTACTTTATCCATCTACATTAATATTTCCTTTCTTCTACAGAAGCATAAATTGTAAATTTATGTTACATTGATTATAATGTTGCAAAGTGGAACATTTAATAGGATTGTTCTGACAGTCACGCCACTCCGGTGGTGCTGGCTGACCGTTATACACTATTTTTCGATGTTTTATTAGCCCTTAATCTTGTAATAGTTGGGACTCCCTGCCAGATATTTCTTCCGTCGGACTAGGACCTCTATTATGAGACATCCGTAAGTCCCCGCGAGCCTGGGATTCCCACTAGGACGCCGGTCAGGTTGTACCCCCAAATCCTGCACCTATTGACTCAATCGGATCGCATGGTTTTACTGCTCAGAATCGGAACTGTCCTATTTGATTGCAGCCCTTCTGGGACCGCTACCATCAGGTTCCAGCCCAGGTGTGACCGCCTGACCCTTAAAGCGGCTCTATTGTGATGGCATCTAACTGGCTAAGTGCCAGGTTCTGCTGGTCAATTTTTCTTGAATTTTCGTCGACCTAGCCATGTTTGAGTCGACCTATAGCCTCTAACTCGACCTGAGAAGTGTGGGCTGGACCCTGGTTCAGTTCCACCATGTCTCGGGTAGGCTGGGAGCCCATTAAGTCGACTGCTTTAGTCTTACTGGGGCCATGTTAGCTACGGTTAGCACTGGACCGTCCTGGTCTTCTTGCGGCCCAATACGGACTGTTTTCGTCCTTTGACGCTGGGCTTTGCCCTCTGGCCCAGTATCGACTACTGCAGTCCATGATAGACCCTTTTTACCTTGTTGCGGCCCATGCATGACCGCAACTCATCTAGAAGCGTGTTTTCGCGTGTTTCTTGTGTGCCTCGATAGCCAAGCCATGGATGGCTTGTGCTGAAATCAAACCCTGATTTTTATTCCTGTCTTTTGCAAGCCATAATCTTATGGCTTCCCATTCAATTATTGAAACTTCACTTGTCACGCCCTGAGCGCGGAAGATACTCGGATATGCGCGACGAGTTTATATCAATCATGTCAATCAGAGTAGTAGTGTATTCGACACTAAAACAGAGATGCGTAAAATAGAAAGATAACCCAATCCTTTATTTCATAATGGATAGACTATTACAAATCCAATACTCTATTCAATTAAACAGGAAAAGTACATAGTTGACTCAAGAAAATAGGAAAAAGACTAGATGACACTTGGAAAAGCTCTAGCTCTTTCACTCTTGACCATTCCCATCCGATTGACTTCCCTCGTCGTCGGAATTACCTGAAAAGTAAGGGACAAACACGGAGTGAGCGAACGCTCAGTAGGAAATTATATCTCAGGAACTAGCAAGGGGTTTAAGTAATTCCATTTTTCATGAATGTACTATAGCTATGCATGCTCGCATAAAACGATAAGATAGAGAGAGAATTTATCAATAAGACAGCAAGATGAACTAGTCACGAGCTTTCAAGAAAAGATAACAAGATATTCAAGCAAGTACTCTTTAGCAAGTTATGTCAAGAACTTTGGCTATCATGTATCAAGCAAGCAAGTAATTACCCTTTTTCAGGTCACGCAAGTCTTGTCAAGTCAAGTACGAGTCAAGTACAAGATTTGTGTGGAATGTCCAATCAAGCTAGTTATGCACTCGGTATAATGCCAGATACCTTATCATTCAACTCCCATGGGCACAAGTACTTTCGGGTGCTCCTCCCAGGACCAGATCAGGCCCTATATGCGCAGACATTTATCATGTATATTTGACATCCACTCTTGTATATATATATATATATATAGCCAATAGGGAATTTCAACAATTTAAGCTTGTAGACACGTAGGATAACTTTGAGATAATGGGGTCCAAAAATACGACATTGGACATAGATAGGCGATAACAACGGTACAATCACGATGAATGATGAAACTAGGTGGAATTAGGTTCCCTTAACTCGGGTACCATGACAAACAAGTATGGACATTCTTTATATAGAATTGAGGTCCACATGAACAGTATATCAAAGGCAAGATACCCTCATTCTTATTATAGAATTGAGGTCCACAAGAACATCAACAAATGGCATGATATCATCATCCCATTAAGAATTCTCATGATATACTCTTTGCATATCATAAGGGCCGGTATACCATGTTTCTTTTATAGCGACATGGCATTCAATAGTGTAATGGGTTTTTAGGGTACAACCAGCTCAGTCGACCTTGAGGGAATCCAAGGTACGAGGAGTCTTACGGAGGTCTCTATGACTAACTCACTAGTCCAAAGGAACGGAATATCCAATGGAGAGCTTGTATGTCAATGAGAGTTTAAGGGTGATCGATAAAACATCATGAAACGTGGGACTATACTCACGGAGTGGAGTAATAGTGCCTACATATATATATATATATATATATATATATACATATAGTGAAACCCTCGGATAACAGCAATCGGGAAAAATCAGTAATGCAGAAAGTAGCGACTCTGGTAAAGTCATTTTTCGTAAAATTAACGCCTTAATCAGGGGCGTTTATATTAAATTTGACGACATATAAAGAGGTCGTCCTTTCCAATATTGCTATTTTACAGGATATTAAAAATCTGTAATTTTGTTGAAAACGCGCCTTGGGTAGGGGCGTTACCAGGAAAAAGGCGCCCTAGTCTGGGGCGTTAGTTACACAAGAGACGACCTGGTTAACGTCGTGAATTCACAATTTTACAATTTCGAGGTAATGAATATTTCAGGAACATGGTATATAGTCAGGACCAGAAAAATAGCAGGATTACAAGAAATTGACCATGCATTAATTTAGAATCATGTTTGCATTGATAATTACTTTTTAAACATGCTATTTATTAATTAACAGGAATTAACGTCCATGTGCAGGGCGTCAAATCTGGAATTGACGACCTGGGCATGTTCGTGTCTTTTAAATTAACGCCCTTGTTAGGGTCGTTTCTTTCAAACATTCCGTAGAAAATAACCAGAACGCATGAAAACTATATGCATGAACTACCGATGATAATTATCTATAGTTATATGGTAGTTTGGGCTACGTTCCATGAGAAAATCCTACCTTATGATGATTAACTGGAGAACTGATGAAGACACAGTACTCCGCTATCAACAGAGTTGGATGAAAGGGGCAGAAGTCTTGGTGTAGATGTATCGACAGGTTCTCTTTTTGGCACGATCAGAAGCAGACGTTCGTCGATGAAGAACCCACGTTCTTCAGTAGGTTAAGATGACTTCTCTACAGAGAAATAAGATGAAGAAACATCAGTTTTTCTTCATAATACTTAACTAAAGGTGTAGGAAAGAAAAACTTACCCGTTAATCTTCTTAACCTGTAAGAAGAGAAAAAGAATAAGAATATTTAGTATTCTTTCATGAAATCGATAATCGGACGAACAGAGATACAAGAAGAACCTGCTGTTCTTCACATACCTTAGAATACTCCGAACGCCACATAGCGTTCTCGGTTCAAGCAGTAGGTTATTTATAGGATTTCTAGAATCCTAATAGAGTTAGTGTTTGATTGGAAGTAATACTTCCATATTAGAGTTATTACTACATTTGAACTCTTTCTCATAGTTATCACCTTACCCTGGATAGACTCCTAGGTCGAACGAAACTCAAACTGAATTAGCGACCTAGGTCAGGGCGTCGAAATTAAATTGACGCCTTGTCAAGCGTCGTTTCTTGTTGAAACGCGTCCATGCAAGGGACGTTACGCTATCTTTCCCTTTTTATTTATTTTGGTCGTTTGAAATTTGACGCCTTGACGTGTGGGCGTCCTTTCTCAAAACACGCCTTAGGTAAGGGCGTTTTATTTTAAAGTAGCGCCTTTATCTGAGGTGTTATTTCCATCAGGGTTTTAATTATTTTTATTCCAAGCTCTTTCGTTTATTTATTAAATCTTCTAATCTATTTTGATTTATTTATTCCTTTTTATTTTATCAGGGTTGCTACATCACTTGATCTTAGGAGATAAGCTATATAGCTTGACCTTGAAATTCCTGGCCGATTCCAATGAATGTCTAGATATTACTTGGGATCTTGGATCCACCAAATCAATGCCAACGCATCATAAGGGCCCGGTCTGGTCCTGGGAGGAGTGCCCAAAAAGTACTAGTGCCCGGGGAGTTGTAATGACATGGTGAGGCATCGCACCGAGTGCATGACTAGCGTGTTGTCTATGACATTCATTCTCCCTATACATTTCTACAAGTAAATAAATTCCCACATGGAAATTATCTCTTCAAGACTTGTTTGTTTACATACTCGATCGGCTAATTCCTGGAAATGATATATTTCTGTTCTACTTATTCTGAGTTGTTCTTTTTATATCCATCATGACTGGTGAATGTTATTAACTCCGTATTTTATTTATTCGCATGACATTTAATTAATTTGGTTATTACTTAAACTTTACCTGCTATTGCCTACTGAGCGTTCGCTCACCCAGTTTTCCCCATTTCAGGTAGCTCTGATGATGAAACGCAAACGGACAGGGATGGGCAAGAGTGAAGACCCGGAGTGGACCCAATAGACGTGGATTTGACAGTTGTCTTAGTAGTATTGTGGGGTGGTCTCATAGTTGCTTTAATGTGTCATCATTTAGTGTCGTTTGTTGTCAGCTTAAGGATTGTCATTATGAGTTGTAATATCTTCCTTATCTCTTTTTCATTTGAGTCGTGAGGTGAGATGCTTGAGGATGTTGGAAACTTTTATGTACACGGTTATGAATAAATTGGTAGTTTAGAGTAATTCCTTCTCTTGCCATTATATGTTCTTTTAAATTCTGTTATTGCCCTATTTATCATGAATGTATATAACTGTCGCATTCCGATATTCCGCGTCGGGGCGTGACAGTTTTGTGATATCAAAGCTTAGGTTTTCTAAAGTCCCTAGGTTTCTAAATGGTGTTATAGAACCCATGACTTTGTTAAAGTCTAAGGATCCAACCCGGTGAGATTGGGTAGAGACTTGGGGTTGAGTCAATTAATACTCTCTAAAAGATTCCCGCTAGGCTGTTTCTAATTAATTTTTATTGTGTATAAGAGTCTATTCTGATGGCAGCTGAACGTGCACAATGGAGAGATATGCAGCGTACTGTGCAGGGCTTGACTCAGGCCCTCCAGCAAGTAGCGCAGGGTGGCGCACATCATGGGGCCGGTGATCTCCACCGAAATTTCCGTGGATTGAATCCCCCACGATTTGGTGGATCGGCGGATCCCGATGAAGCCGATCATTGGCTGAAGGAGATAGAGCGAATCTTTAGAGTTATGCAGTGCGGTGACCAGGACCGAGTTCTCTTGGTGACTTTCCAGCTGGAACGCGATGCATGTGTTTAGTGGGAAGTAGTAGATGCTACGCTCAGTAATAGGCGTGTGACGTGGGATGAGTTTAAGGAGTATTTTAATAGCAAGTATTTCTCAGACCGAGTGCAAGAGAAGAAGACAGTAGAGTTCGCTGCTTTAAAATAGAGAAATTTATCAGTTGCTGAGTACGAGGCACAGTTCGCCAGATTGTCCCGTTGTGCGGTGCATTTGGTATCTACAGAAAAGATGAAAGCCAAAAGGTTTCTGAATGGGTTGAAGCTCCAGTATATCAACCAATTGGCACCGATGGAAATTCACAATTATGCCGAGATCGTGAGGAAAGCTCAAGTCCTTGAGGTGTAGCACCCCTGATAAATACGTTTGAGTAAATTTAAAATTTCTTCCTAAAAGAAATCATACATGAAGGCCTTACATAAAGAACCCAACCTCACAAGGACTATAATATAAATATCCAAGCCAACCTTACTTTTTGACATAAAGAATCATGAGGGCTTTATGTAAAGAGCCAAACCTTAGGGGGCTAGTATATAAAATTTCAACCCATCACTTTATGCATACGTAATCTACTCTTCTTAAAAGAATTCTAGGCTTTGTTTAAAGAACTAAACTATAGGAGGACTAGCATACAAATGTGCAATCCAACTTTATGCACATGGGTAAAGATTCTTACATGGGAGGTCTTGTAAAAAGAAACAAACCATGAGAGGGTTATTATATAAATGTACAAGACAAACTTTAACACATGGGCCATGGGTTGTACGTAAGTGCTTTCCACTTTTTCCAACTTCCAAATTGAAGACTCCCCACCTGGGCGCCATTTACGATATTGAAGACATGCATGGAGGCGCCATTTTGAATAGGACCCCATTCCATTATAATATTAATATATATATGTACATCTTTAATGCTAACATGTGAATGTGGCAGAATTGTCTAACAAATAACGCCCTCTTGCAAGGGCGTCATTCTCATGAATAATGCCACAATAATGCCACCTAGACTAATGACGCCCTCATGCAAGGCGTCATTTGCATGAATAGTACCACCTAGATTAATGAACGACCCCTTACAAGGGCGTCATTTAAACCTATGTTTCTAGAAGGTTGAGACACGAACAACGTCATTTTAGCTGGCAAACCCCATGCCTACTTAGCAAGACCCGCAAGGCATTAAACCAATGTCTTACGATTCCCTATAACTAATCTCCTATGAAGCACTGTCAGAGGCTACTGCCATCTTTCAGTGCTTGCAGAAGGGAATATTTCCCTTCGTTCCTCGAAAAACATGAAGTCTACGTCCTGCTGCGGTGGCGGGGAACGTGTGGCTTCATCCTGTCATCTTTCCTCGTAATCACACGTCAAAAGGTAGGTGTTCTCAAATCCTTGCCCAACTAGTAGCTAAATAGGTTAACTGATGCATGCTTAGAGTTCGATTAACTCGTCAACCATGCTATATATGTCACCTGGCTTTACTATGATCACAAAATAATCATGTATATACCATGTGATGGGGACATCGAAGCAAGACCGCTCATATTTTGTTTGCATTTATGTCCTTTCATATTTGTATGTATACCCTTGTGTTATATGGGTACGTACTTGTAAGTCTTAGTGGGTTTATATGCAAAATGCCAGTAGGACCTGCTAGGGGGCCCCCAGCCCTTCCCCATTGGGCCACCTAAGCTATGTAGGGCTGGTCAACCATCCTAGGTGGCCATCTAGAAGGTTTGAATGTCAATTGACACATGGGTAGACAAGGGGGTTAAAAATTCAAAGGTAGGTTACCTACCTTACCAACCATGTCCCCCCTTGGTCAAGGGGGCGCCCCCCTCCCTATTTTCCATTTCTATTTTTTTTGTAAAATTTGGATTAGAACTAATTAGTTCTAACCCTAGATCTGAGGGTATTAGGTGTCATTTTCCAATTAGTATATAAGCTATGTATTTCCATTATTTGTGAATTAATGAAGAGAAGAAATTGCATTGTGCAAGAAGAGTCATTTGCACCCCCCTCTCTCTCCTCTGGTGTTCTTCACCCATCCTCTATAATTCTAGAGTGGTTATCCCTTCTATCTCCTCCCCACTACTTCTGGAATTCATCACAGGTGCCGCCGCCGCCGCCGCCGCCGTTCGTGCCGCCATCGAGCCGCCGCGAAGCCATCTCCAAGGTGCTGTCCAAGGTTCTATCCTACTGGACAAAGGCCCACTACGAGAATTTCTGCTCTCCACCTCGAGATCTTCTGGAGCTGAATTTTTCAGAGTGTGTTCTTATCTTGAATCCCCATCTCCACACAAACATTTCACGTCCAAAATCCTTCTTTTGTTATTTTTCCATTTTCGGCCTTCAATCTCTCCCAGATCTGTCAGCTTTCTATTCACTGTAATAGCAAGCCTGAGTTTTCCATCTTAGGACCTCTCTTTGATTTTTTCTTGAAGCCCCAAATTTACTAGGGGTTCTGTCTACCATCCCCTCCCTCCACAAATTTTGTGGAATTCCTGAAGATCTCCATCTATTTTCTAAAAACCCCCTTCAGATCAAAAATAGTTCTATCTTCATCAGTCCTGATCTGACCACAGTCCAGTATAAAATCTCCAGAAAATGCAATTCTGCACAAAACCTTTCACAAAAACTATTCCCGTCTTCCTTGTTCAATTATCTAAAACTTTGAAGAATATCTCAAGATCTGAATCGGAAGTCTCCTTTACGGTCAATGCTGGTTCTCAGTCAGATCTCAGTTTTCCTGATCAGATCTGAGACTGAGTACAGAAAGCTTCAAAAATCGGCCATCCGAAATACAGCTCTGGTGAATTTTTCTTAGTCCCACAGGGTCAAAGTACTTCAAGAGAGCTTTCCAACGATACCTCTTGTGCGTCGATCTGACGTCGGGAGTGATCGTAGCGACAGATCTCGCCGGGTCGCGCGCCTGAAAACAGAAGTTGCAGATCCGTGGGAAGCTTATCCGGCGAGTGACGATCGGAGCCGCCCGGCCTCCAGGCCGGCGAACTAGCGTGCCGCCATCCCAGGAAGCGCTTCCCCAGGCGTCTCCACCATAGTGGTGCCACCCCGGTCCCACACAGTCCCACCGACCAGTGCGTGGGCCCCACAACCAGCAGCATACGCGTCCGAGCCGTGCCGACGAGGTGATCAAGTGCAGCCCGTCAACCCGAGATCGGTCCTCCCGGGCCCACTTGTGTAGCCCTTTACCTCCCTGCGTGGAGTGGGCGATATTTCATTGCTGTAATCTAACTCATTGTTGTTACCGAGAGTTACTGAATTCGGCCGGGATCGTCTTCCCCACGCCGAGAGCGTGGAGGTATCGTATTCACTCTTGATTGGCACCTTACTTTATTCGTATATATTTCATATGCCGCTGCTAGAGAGCATGATAGGGTAATTAGCTTGCTTTATATTATTACATTACCGCTACTGCGAGAGAGAGCGAGACCGTCCCGTGACCCGATCCGGGCACAAAATTGTGAGTTGACCACCCTAGCTCTTGCCGGTTTCTCAACCGTGCACGTCCGACGCTTCCCTCGATACGCGAGTTTGTGTAGAGTCCAAGGATTACATATCCAATTGGAGTCGAGTCCATGGTCCATCCCGCACCAATTTGGTATCAGAGCTAGTTGAGTCTAGGGTGTCAAAAAAAAAGAGTGTCATTTACGTCTAGTCATCGTCTAAGTCGGTCTAGGTTGCATTTGCATACCATTAATCGGTATATAAAAAGGTGTTGTCCGAACGTTAGGCTACGCCAATCGGGAAGGCCGCACACTTGCGCGAGTGATCTTCGGATCGATTAACTCCGCCGCGTACCGAATCTTGGTCGTGTCTAGGTTGGTAGTCGAGTCGGCATTCCAACTTTGCATTACTTAGGGTCGTGTCTAGTGTTTTGTCCGAGTGTCGGCATGGCCACCCACTAGCTTCCCCGTGTCCCATGGATTACAGAACACCCGGATCTTATCCATAGTGGCGATACTATCTAAAATGGAAGCACCACCCGAACCACCCCAAAAGGCCCGAAGCCCGGGACTTCTATGGCTCTGAAAACCCGAGTGACTACTTAGAGTAGGAAGCCGTTATGGACGACTACTTTGAGTGTTACCTTATGTACGGTCCCGCGCAAGTCGACTTAGCCAAAAGGTGACTTTTCTATGAAGCCACCGAAACATGGAGGGACATCAAGTACTTCCGGGAAAATATTGGGCTAAGGCCCATCGAGTCATGGTGGGATATGAAGAGAGCGCTTAGGAGGGTCTACCTTCCCCGTCCACCTACCTCCAACTACGGGGGTCATACCACTAGCCATCCCCACCAACTCACCTGCAATCAAGTGGGCCACACCTCCAACCAACCCCGCCCCTTCACCCCCATCCAAGCCCTCCAAAGCAACCCCAATCAAGTGGTCCACCCCGTCGCCTCCAACCAAGTGGAAGCCCCGCTTCTAGTCGAGTCTAGGTCCACACCCGAGCTGAGAGCCGAGGAGCAATTCCACTCCGAGGTCCTCACTCCAACCCGCTCCTTTGAGGAAATCGAGAAAAAGTTTTGGGATTGGTTGGAAAGGACACGTGCTTCTTCACCACCCGTGAGTGCTCCATTGCCATCTACTTCCAAACTTTATTCGGAACCATCTTATTTGGAGCCACCAAAACCCGAGCCACCAGTGTTTCTTACGGGAACGCTATACATAGCCGAGCCACTTCTTAGTTGGCTCAAGATGGCTTGGTCCCACGTCCTTACCCTTCTATGGACCCCACCTTACCTATAGTGCCCGTCAACTCCTTCCACACTACCTTTCGGTCTAGTCACCATGTTGATACATTGGATGACCATATTATGGGATTAGACACGCAATGGAAGTTGATGCATTCGTTGGCCCGAAGCTTCGACCAACCCACTAGTCTTAGCTTCACCCATCCGGCCTTAGGGTCCATTATCTCCGTGTGCACCGTGGGTTGTATCACCACGGAGGTTCTATTATTCCTCCCCATGTCAGCCGAACCCGACTTCATACCCTTTCGCCCGAGGGAGGAACCATACATCCTACACATGATCACCGTCCCACCTACCACAATGCATGAAGGTGACCATCCACGCCCTCAAGACTTATACACATGGGACCGTAACTTGTGGGAACCCACCGCAAGGGGTCATACCTTCTTTGATCCCTTTGACACATTCCCTAGTGGACCCTTAGACCCTCCATATATACTTCACTTCTTAGAGGGAGTCCACTATCACACCCCTACCCCACGGGCCGGGTCATCTACACCCACCAAGCCCGTCCATGATACACCAACATCCGGTTCTTCTAGCCCTCTCAAGTTCCCCAAATCCAAAGGGCCCATCCATGCATGACTGGGTCATACTTGGACGTGTAGGTGCTCCCCATGCCACCCATCTCCGGTTACATAACATGCATGCATGGCACACGTTCGGGTGTCCAGATCCGCCGTCACCCATGTACGGGTCGAACTAACAATAGGTTTGTCTCGAGTCATGCATGAGTCAGTTTCTTGTTTGTGTGGTTTGCATACGTGTGTTAGTGCATGGTGAGTCTGCATGTGTGACGATCCAGATTCCGGATACCAGATATACCTGGTAGGACTACCGAATACACCTGATACCACTTGGAACCCGCGAGGCCTCCCAAGAGCGGTAAAGCTCCGAAGGGAAAAAGGATTGTCGTGTAGTACATTGAACTGACAGATATAACAGCAAGCAATTAAATTTCATTAGATCGATTTGCTAAAGTAGCAGAAATAAAATTAATTTTTATTATTAACAGATTTTACACAATTATATACCCAGAGTCAAGTCCAAAGGAAAGATAGCAAGTCTACCAAGTGTGAGCGACGTCACGCGGTTCGAGGAGCGAAGAAGACGCGGAGCGCGCGGGCTCCTCTTGTTTGCTGCAACACAGAAATAAGAGAAAAGAAAAGGGGCCACCACGGGAGATTGCTCCGGCGGGGCGAGCGGGACAAATGCAATATAGCAAGATATGGGGGTTAAACGGTCATAGCGGGAAGTGACTCGCCGCGGCCTCGGGGGGACAGGAATGGTGCAGAAATCAAATAGCAAGAATTGAAACGGCCATTGGGGAAGTGACTTGCCACGGCCTCGAGAATATGAGCAGATAAGAATATAACAGAATATAAGGAGAATATAAAGAACGGGAATTTAAACGGCCATTGGGGAAGTGACTCGCCGCGGCCTCGAGAATATGAATAGATAAGAATATAACAAAATATAAAGAGAATATAAGAACGGAAATTTAAACGGCCATTGGGGAAGTGGCTCGCCGCGGTCTCGAGAATATGAGCAGATAAGAATATAACAGAATATAAAGAGAATATAAGAACGGGAATTTAAACGGCTATTGAGGAAGTGACTCACCGCGGCCTCGAGAATATGAGCAGATAAGAATATAACAGAATATAAAGAGAATATAAGAACGGGAATTTAAACGGCCATTGGGGAAGTGACTCGCCGCGGCCTCGAGAACATGATGTGATCGCCAGGGGCCAAAAGACCCCAAAATAAAGAAAGTGATCGCGCCTACCTCAAGAGCGGGAGATGGCGGGTTGCTTCTTCTTCCCCTTTCGACCGGCCGACGGAGAGGGCTTTCCTTGGCTACCCATGCAAAAAAATGACAAATAAATAACGAGTGGATTAGAAAGATGAAGGTGTAGTATTCAAATCCTTGCGATAAAAATAATGAAATGATGGCAAGACACACACCTGGTTGGTGTTAGGAATTGTTGAGAGAAGAAACAGGTCATGATGAGGACTTCTTTTAAACCCCTCTCGGATACGAGTAGGAGGAAAATACTTATGATGAATGGCGATTATGCCGACGTAGGAATAGAAAAAAGACTCTCTTACAAGGGGGATGGAGGATGCGATATGATGAATGCAAGATAACTATGAAAGAAAAGGAGAGAGTGGCTTATTGGATGGCCGATAGTGAGATCCGGCGGAGCTTCGGTAGCGTAGGGACGACTTGGAAGTACGGTGGACGAGGACAGCCTTCCTCCTCCGAGCGCGGGCACCCGAGAAGCCGGCAGAACCTCCACCTACAAAAGACCCCACGGGTTAGAAATGACTCCGGTAGCCTCTGGGCTCCGACAGCCTATCGGATCTCTTAGAAGCTCCCCCAGAACTGAGGGGGTGGGCCTCTATTTATAGGGCTCCGGAGGGTGGAGGCGTCCAGGACCCTGGACACCTCCATCAGGGCCGAACTATTATTTTATTCTATTTTTATTCATTTTTTTCGAATATTTTCGTGGAGGCGTCCAGGGTCCCGGACGCCTCAATAAGGTCCACCGAACTCCACCGAAAGCCGCACGTGGTTTGGCACAACGCGTGGTTTTGTGAGCGGCGCCTCGTGATTCAGAAATGGGCACGTCCAGTTGTCTGGACGCTTCCACAATTGGCTTTTTTCACACCCGACAAACCGTCGGACGGTGGACGGGGCCCGGTAGGCAAGTTGATGGAGGCGTCCAGGGTCCTGGACGCCTCCAAAAAAAATATATTTTTTTTATTTTTGTTTTGTTTTTATGCCAAAGCTGCCATTTTTATATTTTTTATATTTGTTTTCATGGAGGCGTCCAGGGGCCTGGACGCCTCCATAAATATATATATTTTTTATGTATTTTTTGTCTTAAGAAATAAATTAAAGTAATGGAGGCGTCTGGACGCCTCCATTAAGACCCCCCCGGGTCCGCTGAAAAGGCGTTGGCAGCTCCCCGACAGGCACCCTTCCTGGTTTCGGAACCTTCCGGTGCGTCGATTGGTGTTGATGCCGTCCGAATGCCGCAACGAGATGATTTCCAGATGCCGAAAAGGCGGAAGAAGACTCAAGAATAGGAAACACTCGAGCGATTCAAAATGCGAAAGCCAATGCGGGGCGTCGTATAGTAATATGTGATTTTCTCAGGAGATGTCAGGAATGGCGTGTCTACAGCTGCCCCGCCTTGGCGTCTGCTTTGCAAGGTAGTGACACGTAGTGGAATGGTATCGAAGTGGAGTGAAATGAAGTGGGAGCGGACTGATAAGTTGATGCCAAGGTGTGATGAGACACGCTTTTGACGTTACTGTTTGGAATCTTTCCTGAAGTTTCAATGAGGCGACCTTGAAGGAGGTCTTTCAAATTTTGACGATTTGCTTGGACGGAGATCAAATAAGGGAGGGTGAGATGTGCGCTCAGGCACGAAAGAAAAAGAGACCAACTTCTCGGTGTGGAAGTACCTGGGTCATAAACCTGCAGGTTTCACCTTTGGGGAGCGGTTACCAGCCAACGTGGAAGTGCTGCGGCCAAGGTGGGTCAAGCAAGGTAAAAAGTAAAGGAATATATGAGGGTCTGTCCAAACAAGGGTCTCCTTTGGAAGAGCAGCGTAGGGCCATTTCAAGGAAACTCAGTATTTCATTCGGAGTGGAATATCTCATATTTGTAAGAATTGAAGCACAGCGGCTTTCGCAATCGAATCACTTGAATGATCTTCCGCAATAAATCAAACTCCTATATGAATGCATGATGGGCTTAAAGAAAAATTTAAAACAAACTAAAATAGAAAATAGCCAAGGATAATATTGTCAACTTGTTAAGAACGGGTCAGGATACCGATCCGGTGAGCTGGTACTGGGCTGGGGCCCGTTTATCCATGCACTAACTCACTGAATGGAACCGTCGTCCCCATGCTACCACAAATTAACGGCCTATCCGTACAACCCAAATTTTTCTGGAACCATCACCATTTTTGTTGAAGGGGAACTCAAATCCCAGGTTCGTTCAGGCTGCAAGGTCCTTGACATATTCTAGTAGTGTAGATATCATATACTATGATGCGTGACAAGGCGGGACCAACCAATGAAAGGTGGGACAGGAGACAGGACAAAGTCGTCAGTTAGTAAAACCTGCACAGACCAGCAAAGGTTAGCAACATCAGAAAGTAGCAGAATCATAGCAGAATCACACCACAGTACAAAGGAGATCCAGATAAAATCCGGACAACTGACCACTGACGTGACATGTTCCGTCCTGTAGCGCCCTACCCTTCCTATAAGTACTTCCCTTAGGCTAGTTCCTACAAATGCACCAAGGAGAGTTTTGAAAGCTCAAGAGGAAAAGGAGAGGAGAATCTAGAGATTTCAGGATGAAAGGAGAGTCTTCTCGCATTATGAAGAGGAGCAGGCCTAGCAGCGAGATCAGGCGACTCTCCGACCTCGAGGGTCATCTGAGTGGGACGATCATGTCGCATATGGTAAGCTGATTCATTTCAAATTTCTCCACGTGAACCTTCTTCTTACTTCCTTCCTTTCTTCTTCTTTCTTTTCTCTTCCAGCCATATCCACTCTTCCCAGGCCCGAGGAAGTTTTCCAAACTGCCAAGGCTTTCAAAGCTAACTTCCAACATCTCCATCGGCATGAGGGCCATACTCTCGAAGTGGCATCTTCAGGGGCTCCTTATTCACGCCAAACACTATGAGAGAATCCGCATGGACTGGGCTGCTATGGGCGCATTAGTGGAGATCTGGCATCCCCAGACCCACATGTTTGTCTTCCTGACCTTCGAGGTGACCATCCTCCTCGAGGAGGTGGAACTTCTGCTTGGATTGAAGAAATTCAAGAGTGACGGGAAGGTGAAGGCTATGCGGATGCTGACACGGGGGACTTCCGAGAGTGTCCTTGGAAGCTTCATACGGCCCGACGCAGCGAAAAAGGTCCGTACTCGACAGGGAATTGATTTACAAAAGCTCGCGGAATGGGTTATGGATGCCCTGAGAGGGTCACCAGATGATGACTATTTGGAAGGAATCATGAAAGGGTTCACCATTTGTCTGGCGGGAGCTCTCTTGTTCCCTCATACTGACAACATAGTGGAAGAAGACCAACTGAGTGCCATTCGCGGGATCTGGAGTGGAAAGAGGGTGGGACCCGCCGTCCTTGCCTATCTTTACAGTGGTCTTACCGCCTCGAGCATGGGTAAGCCTCCTTTTGGTTGCGCACTTGTCCTGAATTGCTGGCTTGATTTGCATTTCAAATTTGATCACCGTGAGGGAATGCCAACCGCTTCGAAGCTCTTCCAACAAAGCCCCCTTCATCACATAGCCGATGTGTTAGGCTTCGGTGGCACTGTAGCGAACCGTGTTCCGTGGCTGAAGAAACGTGAAGACTGGCGGTCTTACTTTCGCACCGTGACACAAAGCATCTTCACTTGCGCACCGGCATGTCTACTCTCGCTTGAACTCCTTATGAGGTCTTCTCCCGAAGTTGATCTCCAACTGATCGGTGCGACCGAGTTTGTCCTTTACAATGCGCATCGGTGCTGCCTCCAGATCGGCATTCCGCGCCATTCGTTCCCACTACTGACTGGCATCGTCCCTTTGAAGAAGAGGGATTTGGGCACGGAGGCGGATGCGAAGGAAGAGAAAGCCGTAAAGGCACGTTGGAAAACAAGTGTAGCGGGAAAGGCCTTAGCACATGTGGGGGAAGAATGTGAGCTGTGGAGAGCTTATATAACCGAACTGGGAAAAGTTAAGGGCTAGAGTGCCTAAGCCCCTGATGTAACTCGCTCTATTTTCTGATGGAATAAAATCTGGAATTTGGATGTTTCGGACCCCCGTTTCCTTTGTTATTATTTTTATGATTTTCTTTTTATATATATTTTTGTATTTTCTTTCTTTTTTATGTACTTATATATATATATATATATAATTATTTTTAATGGGGGCGTCCAGGGGCCTGGACGCCCCTATAAATTTTTTTTTTGAATGTTCTTGTTTGGGGGCGTCCAGGGGCCTGGACGCCCCTAGTTTTTTTGAATTTTTTTGAAGAAAAGAAAGAAGTGGGGGCGTCCAGGTGCCTGGACGCCCCAAAAAGGAGTGATTTCTTATATAAAGGGGGCCTCACCCCCTTTTCACTTCTACTGTTCATTCTGACGACTCGTTCACTCTAAACGACCCATTCCCAGTTCCCAATGGAGCAAGGAGGCCCGAGCCAGGGTGGAGAGAAGTGGAAACGACGGGCTCGTCGTTCGAGGAGGTCGAGGGATCATGCAGAGGAGGCTGCCGCAGGAGAGGAGATTGCTGCGGAAGAGGAGATAGCCGCGGAACAGGAGGCGCCTCCTTTGGCCGTGGAGGATCCTGCGGGTGCTGGCGATGCGGGAGAGGATGAGCATGACCCGGTAAGCCCCTCAGAACCCCAATTTATTGGTTTAATATGCTAAACAGGCGGCCAAGAGCCAGTGGAGAAGGCCGGGGAGTGGGGGAAGGAGGCGTCCAGGGGCATGGACGCCTCCAACTTTTTTTTATTTTATTTTTATTATTTATTATTATTATTTTTTTGGGTTATTATGTAAAATAAAAATAAGGAGGCGTCCACATGGGTGGACGCCTTCATGATAAAATACATTTTATTTTTATTTTTGGTTATTTATTTTTTTTGGTTTTGTTAAAATAAAAAGAAAATAAAAAGAAAGCGTCCAGGGGGTTGGACGCCTTTAAATAAGTAAAAATAATTAAATATTATGTACAATGTTGTTGTTGTTTATTATTCATGATGCTGATGTGTTCCTTTTTGTTTATTTTTTGTGGTGTGCAGGGCGTGATGAAGAGCCGGATCAGCTGGTCCCTGGTGGTGGCAGCGTACCGTGGGCTGCCGGACTTCCAGAGGGCGCGTGTGGACGCCATGGGCTTTGGAGGCTTCCTCAGGATCGAGCCCTTCCGGCTCGACCTTCCTCTCATTCAGGCGTTGAGGGAGCGGTGGCGTGCGCCGAGTCGGGCGTTTCTGATGCCCTGGGGGCACATGGTGCCGACACTTGAAGACGTGGCTCGGATCACCGGGCTACGAGTTGACGGAGAGGCGGTCAGCGGGGTCACCTACCCCGACTACCGAGAGAGTGCCCTGGACCTGCTGTGGTTAGAGACGAGCGTGATTGACAGAGACAGTCGGGTAGTTGGCCGAGTGGAGATCATGGAGGAGCTCGGACTCGGTGACCCGCGCCAGCGGGTTAGCGAGACTGGAGTGGAGTTTCTGGCACGACTCGAGGGAGACGCTCGTGCAGCTTTCACCTAGGACCCGAGCGAGCGGGAGCTGGTGGATCTAGACCTCCGGAGGTTCCGCTTCTTCTTCCTAGGCCGCCTTCTGCTGGGGACGAAGGGGGATGGCATCCACTGCCGCTTCCTCGAGATCCTGGTGGACCTGGATAGAGTGGGACACTATGCGTGGGGAGCGGCTCTGCTTGCTCATCTGATCGCCGATCTCTCCCAGACTTCAGAGAAGGAGTGGCTTCGCACCTTTTCTCCAGGTAAATATTTTTTATGCATTCTATCGTAGTTAAATATGCAATTATTGTACTAATGATGTGTGATGGATGCAGGTGTGGAGCTATTACTATTTCCCGATGGGTAGGGCTAGGCATGGGAACAGGAGAGCCGTGCCTCTGGCGCGGCGGTGGAGGCCGGTCGTGGTTGCGGCACCCCACGGCTACCAGCTGGCGTCGCTTCGTCGGGAGCTGAGCGAGTATCCCGAGGCCATGGTATGATGCGTATATATTTTTTTTGATGTTTTTATACACGTGACTGAATGGCAACTAACATGATGTATGTATGGTGATGCAGGTGGTGTGGAGACCCTACCTGGGCATGGGCGACGCTGGCCAGCCTTGGGTTGTAGCGAGTCTTCCTCGTTTCGGGCGGGACGTGTGGGTCCATTGCCTGAATGAGATCGAGCCGCTGCGGCTCAGACTGGTTATGAGGACGTTGGGGCTAGCCCAGGAGTGGGTTGATGTAGATGAGCCGGCCCGCATCGGGCGGAAGACCAAGGGGAAGGTGAAGATTGTGGACTGGCGTACGCGCTTCCCAGCACAGTACCAGGACTGGCAGCAGGGCGGGGCCCCAGTGGTGTCCCATGTACAGGACAGCACTGATTACATGAGACGGTATCGAGCTACGTACGGGGACCGCCACTCCCTCGGTGGTATGGCAGGGGTAAGTGTGAAATGAAAATGCTTCATTCTTCTATGTGTATATGCATGTGATACTAACTTATATGCCATGCAGGATGCTCGTGACGACATGATCGCCGACCTGCGGGCCCAGTTGGCGGACGCCAGGCGGTAGTTGGTGGCCATCCGACAGGAGTTGGAGATCCTGGTGAGTCTATGCAATGCATTTTTTGTGACCTGGATTTCGATGCTTAGCCTCTGACTGTCGTTTTCCCCGTGTTTCAGCGGGCCCACCAGGCAGCAGCAGCCGGACGGCTGGTGGAGCGGGTTCCAGTTCGTGGGGCCCTCCCTCTGAGATCTCTGCCCTTCAGGAGCAGCTGGCGTATGCGGTGGCTCGGGCTGAGGAGGCCGAGCGTGACCGTGAGGCTCGAGTGAGTGTCTGCCTGACCCCGACTCTCCTTCTAGTTGCTTTCCTTCTATCACTGCTCTCTTACAGTGCATGCGTGCTTCGACAGGTGGCCGAGATTCGGGAGGCCCTGGCCCGTTCTGTTCGTGCCGAGCAAGAGCGCGATGCCTGGGTGGCAGAGCGTGACGCCCAGATTGCGGAGCTAGAGGAGGAGCGACGACGAGAGGCTGAGGAGCTTCCTCGCGACGTGGTGGATCTGCGGATCGCCCTCGAGCTGTCGAGGAGAGAGGCGATGAGGGAGAGAGAGGAGAGGGAGAGGGATAGGGAGAGCATCGAGAGAGAGAGGGAGTACAGGAGGGCAGAGCGACATCGAGATTGGGACGAGAGGAGGGCTCTGGAGGCCCAGGTGATGGAGCTTCGACTGAGCCTTGGCACAGCGGAGGGGAGACTGCGGGAAAGTGAGGAGCGGTATCAGAGGGCGAAGGAGCGCGGGGCGCGACTTCGTCAGTCTGGTTCCTTTTCCGTGGGCAGCTTTCTAGTCTCTTCGGCCGAGGAGCGTCGCCGTGCCTTCGAGGCTGGCGCGCCACCACAGGGCGAGGCGAGCACAGCTTTTCAGGGTTCACAGAGGTAGCAGAGGCCCCCTAGGGATCCGTCAGAGGAGGGAGGAGAGAGATGACCAGGAGGGTGATGGCGAGAGTTAGAGAGTTGCTTGTACACTCCACCCTCCTTACTGCATGATGTACTTTCGACTATTATATAAAATGAAAATGGCTTTCTTGTGTTGTGTGTATCTTTCCTCTCTCACTTTTCTGCTGCACCGAGTTGTTTCGAGGCATGCCTTACGAGACTTTGCCCTGAACAGCGGGGAACTACGCTTTGCACGGGGGGATTCTGTTTCCTTTCTCCCTTTTTTGGGCGCGTCCAGGCGCGAGGACGCGTCTTAATCCTCGAATTCAAATTTAAAGCACCGGGTGGCCTTTCTTCTCCCGTGCCTTACCAGCAAACGAGCCCACCTTCCGCCGAAACTCACTCGCCCGTCTTTGTCTTCTTCCCCTCGATCGATGGAGTTCGGCGATCTGGACCACGGCGAAGGTGGAGAGGGACGCGGGACCCCTCGCCTGAGGAGGGACGCGCCAGAGCACGGAACGGCGTCCATGGAGGAGGAAGGGCCGCTTCGGGCCCCCGAGGGGCCCAATGGCGCGGAAGGAAGTGAACACTGTCTGGTAGGTCCTCCGATCTCTTCCTCTTTAATCCATTTTGAGTTTTGAAGCAAGCCGTGGGGGAAAAGGTTTCGGCGAGTGTTGCACTCAAATGATGGACGCGTCCTTGACAGGAGACGCGTTCTTGTTAAGACGCGAGGCCCTTCTTTCTTGATACAGGACATGGCAGAGACCCCGGGTTTGGCCGATGAATGGGCGAGTGTAGATGAGCCGAGCCATGTCAGGAAGGAGAGTCGTGGCAAGGTGAAGCTCGAGGATTGGCGCATACGTCTCCCTGGACAGCAAGGGAGCGTATTGGTGCAGGACAGTGCCGACTTCCTGCGGCAACAGAGAGAGAGTTATGCGGGGCTTCCCCAAGCCGGGGATACAGCGACGTCAACGGCTCGCGTGCCCAATTAGCCGAGGTCAGGCGGCAGCTGGCCGCCACTCAACAGGAATTGTCGCTCTTGGTAAGCTAAGTGCTGCATTTTCTATTTTTAAATGCGGAGCTTAGCTGACGGCTGTTGTTTGTTCGTTCCAGCGTGCCCAGCAGACAGCGATGGTGGGAGTGGCTGGCGACGCATCTTCCAGTTCCTCAGCCCCTTTTCTTGAGATTGCCTCCCTCCGGGAGAAACTTGCCGGTGCTGTGGCTCGGGCTGCCCGGGCGGAAGAGGAGTGTGATGCCTGGGTGGCGACTGTAGCAGAGCTGCGACATCGTGGTGAGGAGAGACCTTCTCCAGACATCCTGGAGTTAAGGGTTCTTCTGCAGATGACAAGGAGAGAGGTAGAGAGAGAGAGAGTCGAGAGAAGGGCCGAGCGTCAGCGGGATCAGACCGAGAGGAGGGCCTTGGAGGCCCAAGTGAGGGAGCTCCAGCTGGGCCTTCAGGCCGTCGTGCAGAGGCTAGGAGGGATGGAGACGCGCTACGAGAGAGCGCGAGAGTTTGGGGAGCGACTGCGCCAGTCTGGTCGCTTTGCCGCTAGTGGCTTCTTCGCCACGCCAGGGGAGGAGCAGCGAGTCATTGCTGTGGAGCCGGCGCCACGAGGCGAGGCGGGTGCTACTGCATAGGGATCCAGGAGGCTTCTGAGGGACCCTCACCTCAGGGGAGAGGAGAGGGACGCCTAGAGGGACGAGCATGAAGATAATGGCACAAGTTGGCGAGCCAATGGACCCGCCTCATCTCTATGATTGTAGTGTTTATGACAGCTTATGTAGAATTATGAATGGAGTGATTTGATTTTCTACTGCTTGTTTATTCTCTTGTGCGTTCCTTCTTCCCTACACTTCTTCTCCTTTGCACTGTTCCCATGTGATGAGTCTGTCGAGACTCCACCCCAAGCGGAGAATCGCGTCTTGTTGTGACCATTTTCCACGGGAATCTGCCGTCAAAGTCAATAATGACGGCCCTAGTCCCTTTTCCCGGATGTTGTGTCAAATTTTGCGGACGTCCTCCAAAACATGATAGGGTATCCCTAGACAACATAGGGGGCTAGTCGTCATATTCTTCGTCCAATCAATCACCCTGTGCGAGCGGTGAAGTGACACACGGGACCGCATGGTAGGTGCCTCATCGCGAGGGCTATCATTAAAGGTGATGGAGGCAATCTTGGCCTACACTCCTTCTATTTCTATAAATTCTTGTCCCTTTTATCCTCCCAGGTATATCGAGAGCTAACTCGAGGAGCACAAGTTCTCACCGGAGAGGAGGAGTTCAAAATTTCGAGAGTGGATGGAGGGTGAATCTTCCCACTCCTCGAAGAGAAGCAGGTCCAGTGGTAGTAGTTCCAGGAGGCTTTCGGACCTCGAAGGGCACTTCAGCGAAAGGGCCCAATCACAACTCGTAAGCTGAGCTTTCCTGCCCCTTTTTCCATTCTTTTTTCTTCCTTTCTTTCTGACCAAACCTCCTCTCCATTCCCTGCATGCGTAGAGTGTGATGAAATCACAGATCTCATGGGAGTTGGTAGTGGCAGCATACCGAGGTCTCCCAGATTTTCAGAAGGCGAGGCTAGACGTGATGGGATTTGGCACCTTTCTTCGGATCGAGCCGCTCGAGCCCGACCTGGTCCTGATCCAAGCCTTGTGTGAGAGATGGGACCCAGTGAGTTGGGCATTCCTGATGCCCTGGGGGCACATGGTGCCCAGTTTGGAGGATGTGGTCCGGATCACAAGCCTGAAGGTGGAGGGCAAGGTAGTGACCGGGGTCACTTATGCGGATTACCGAGAAGGTGCTCGGAAGCTACTGGGTTTGGACCTAGATGGTCGGAAAAATAGGTCGGTAGCTAGGGTGTCCCTCATGGATGCATTAGGGCTCATCGACACTCATCGGCGGGACGACGAATCCTCAGAAGAGTTCATGGAAAGGATAGAAATAGTATGCCGTGCCGTGTACTGCACAGATTTCGGCAACTGGGAAAGATGCAACATAGATTTGAGGAGATTTCTCCTCTTCCTTTTGGGGAGATTGGTACTGAGCTCGAAAGGGGACGGTATCCAATGTCGCTTTCTGGAGCTGCTATCAGACCTTGAAAGAGTAGGATACTATGCCTGGGGAGCTGCTATGCTGGCGCACTTGTTTGCAGGTCTGTTCCAAGAAGCGGACCGTGAGATGACTGTGAGTGGTTTCACACCATTCATCCAGGTATTTTTGGTTTTGCTTGTTTTGTATTTTTTTGTATTTTTGCAAGGTACTGATGACCTGCGCCGAGCAGCTGTGGAGCTATTATTACCTCCCCATGGGGAGAGCTCAGCATTGACGACCCGCGATGGTGCCGCTAGCCAGGCGGTGGGAACCCATCATGAGTGCGGCACCCCTAACCTACCAACTGATGGTGCTAAGGCGGGAGCTACAGGAGTTCCCTGCAGCGATGGTAAACTGGAGACCCTACTCAGACATGGTCGATGCCGACCAGCCGTGGGTTCTAGCAAGTCGTGCCCGGTTCGAACGGGAACTGTGGATGCACTGCCTGAATGAAATTGAGCCGCTTCGGCTGCGATTGGTTATGGGGTCCTTGGGACTGGCTCAAGAATGGGTGGATACGGCTGCGCCACCTCGCGTCGGGAGAAAGACGCGGGGACCGGAAACCTGCATTGACTGGCGCGTGCGGTTCCCTGAACAGTATGAAGACTGGCAACGGGGTGGCACGATCGTGGAATCGCAGGCACGGGATAGCGAGGATTACCTGCGTCTATACAAGATAAGGTACGCAGAGCGGTTCCAACCCCGGGGACTTGCGGAGGTAGGTCTCCCCTTTTTCTCTTTTCTTCTTTCTCCCTTTTTTGGTTTTCTGGTGGAAATGATGACTCGTATGGCTGTAGGATATCCGTGATACGATGATAGCAACTTTACGAACTCGTTTGGCAGAGATGGAGCAACGGTTGGGCGATGCCCGCGGAGCTACGAGCACCTTGGTAGGTGTACAGTGCGTTCCTAATTAAAACCGCAGATTCCAGATGTTGGCTGCTAATTCACGCGGTCGTAGCATGCCCAGATTGGCGCGGCTTCCCCAGCGATGGGAGTAGGTGGTGCCTCTTCCAGCTTGTGGATTCCCACCTCAGAACTTGACTTGCTTCATGAGCAACTTGCTCACGCCACGCAGCGTGCTGCGGAGGCAGAAGAGATGCTCTGTATACAGGTAAAAGTTTCAGTGTTGAGTTCTCTTTGTTTACGCCTTATCACGTATCTGAGATGGTACACTCGGCAGGAAAAGGAGACGGAAGAAGCGCTTGCCCAAGCTGCGCAGAGGGAGGCTAGGATAGCAGAACTGGAGAGGGAACTATGGCGTCATCCTGATGACGACTCTTCTAGGGATGTCGTGGAACTGAGGATCACTCTCCAGTTGGAGAGGGAAGACCGTGAGAGAGAACGTGCAGAGAGAGAAAGATACGCAGAGAGAGAAAGAGCCAACAGATTGACTGAAAGGGAGGAACGAAGGGCCATGGAGGCCCAGTTGTTCAAACTCCGAACCAGCCTTGGTCTTGCTGAACAGTGGCTGAGAGATGGTGAGGAGCGCTACCGAAGAGCACGAGAGCGTGGCTTTCGTGTTGGTAGCTTCTCTGCTGCTTCCGTGGATCAACGCCGGGGTGTGGGAATAGGAAGGGGAGTACAGAGCGGTAGGAGTACCGCTTTTCGTAGTTGGGTAGCACCTTTGAGAGCGTTTTGCCCGGAGAGTAGTGGGACGAGTAATGCAGAGAGAGAGGGCGGAACTTGATGTAATTTTTTTGTTTTTGGAATAAAATACAAGGTTCGGTTTGTTTGGTTTTCACCTTTGCTTCTGTTGCCTGAATCCCTGCACACATCACTGAAATAAACAAATCAGAATTTCTGTTCTGACTTGGCCCCTTGCTCAATAAGCAAATGGTCACTGTGACTGTCCTTGATAACTGGTCAAGGGGCCAAGCCTTTATTTAACGAAGGCAAGGGAAAGATGCGGTGATGATAAATGCGACAGGCAAGCACACGAATGCAAGCGGTATTGAAAGTGAGATGCTGCACGCAAATGCAATCATGCAAAATTGATTTGTTTTCTTTTTTATATTTGGCATTTTTTTGTTTTATCATAAAAAAAAATTTTATTTGCAAATATGTACATTTTCTCTTTTCCATTTTTTTTTGCTTTTATTATAAATTTTTTTTGTTGCTAATGCCTGTCAAGCACCCAAATGGCACCCAACCTATACGAGAACAGGGGTTTCTTACTAACCTCCCAAGTATCCTAAGTGCACATCTAGGTTGATTTGGGCTCTAGACCCCTCGAATGATGATCCCGCCGGCTAAGACTTACCCTGATGACAATACCGTCATGCCATGCTTAGGCTCCCAGTCGCTTCCGACCACAGGGATTCACCCAAAAGATGTTTGAGGTAAATGATTTGCCCGACCCGGGTCTGTTTCCTCACAACTCTAGATGGTATATGATGGAACACCCTGGAACCCTAACGACCAACAGCGCGACGCTGACCCGGAATCAGACGCCGTCGCACCCATAGGTGACGCGCTTGCATTGGCCTAAGCCCAAGGTTAAGCAAGAAGACATCAAGGTGGTAAACAGGGGTCTTGACCAGCCAGAAACACGGAGACTCCTTCGCAGCGATAGCTTTTTCTTTTCAAAGTAGGCAACCAAATGTGTATATTAAAATAAGGTCGCAGACCCTGGGCAGTTTTCACCCTTCAGAAACTCCATCGAACCTTCATCTTTAGAGGGAGAAGGAAGAGTGTAGGGGATAAACCTCCTGAGAGGACCGGCAAAGCCGTTAACCCGGCGAGCGAATAAGGGCCCATTAACTCTTTCCTTTCGGACAACTTCGGACCAAATCTCGAGCATTTACATTCCATAGCCCCCCCCTTTAATGGATTTGAACTTTTGCTTTGAGGGGTTCCATTTATCGCATCAGGCACGGTCACGACCAGGCTCTTGATTTTGATTTTGTATTTCTTTTGTGAGGGAGATATAGTCGTTTGACGTTTGTGGGCTCCCTTTCGTATGCCTGCGGTGACACTGCCCTCTTCTCGTGCTCTGATCGATGCTCGAGGAAATGGATCCTACTCTTGCCCTTGGGGTTTGAGTTTCGGTTTCTCATGCTCAGCGTTTTAAGGGCGCCGACTGTCTCATTTGGTCGAAGAGAAAAGAATAAAGATTACAGCTTCCGGAGATCTTCTGGGTGGGGCCCCACCGTAGGTGATGCTACCGACTTTTTTTTTGAATAAAATACATAAGTGAGCACATGTTAGCTTCCTTCGAGCGAGCATAGGCCGACGTGGCCGGACAGGGATCTCCACGGTTCTGGCAAACCAAGACCCGGTGCCTACCAAGCCTTAATGGGCCCTATCCTAACATGAAGGTTAGATGCAGTGACTTGACTACATGGTGACCACCAGGCATTGGCATTTTGAATTTTTCATATTTTTAGTGGTTTTCAATATTTCTTTGTTTTTGATGTTTTCTATCTTTTCATCATTTTTTTTTGTTTTATGCTAAGGGTAGTATTTCTTAAGATAAAGCCCATTCTAAGGGTGGGATAACTCGGTCCCTTCGGCGTTGATTAGCTTGTAGGCATTGCCAGGGTACACGGCTTGAATTACATATAGTCCTTCCCAATTGGGTTGGAGCTTAGAACGCGGCCCTCCAGGTTTGACAAAAATTATTTTTACGACCATCTCACCGACTTTGAATTTTCTCTCAACGACTTTCTTTTGGTAAAAGCGAGCGAGTCTATTTTGATACACACGCGCGTGTTCGGCAGCGGCCAGCCGCTTCTCATCCAAGAGTTCCAACTGGGCGAGGAGTGAATTACGACGATCGTCGAGGGGAAATTCCTCATCCAATTGTACCCTGAGAGAAGGGATCATAGTCTCGTACGGGACTACCGCTTCCATACCATAAGTAAGGGCAAATGGAGTCTGCCCGGTGGGGGTACGGATTGAAGTGCGATAGGCCCATAGGGCTTCGATAAGTTTTTCCGGCCAGTCTGAAAACTTACTAGACTCGCAGGTTTTTTTGATGATTTTGAGCAATGTTTTATTGGTGGCCTCCGCTTGGCCGTTACCTTGTGGGTAATAAGGCGATGAATGATGCAATGCAATTGCGTACCTTTTGCAGAGGTCGTATAGGTCCTGAGAAATGAACTGTGGCCCATTGTCGGTGACGATTGTGCTTGGGACGCCGAATTTGGCGAGGATATTCTTCACGATGAACTTGCAGACTGTTGACGCCTTGATTTCCGCATAAGCTTCGGCTTCGGCCCATTTGGTGAAGTATTCCGTCGCAGTAAGGATGAAAGATTTCTGCTTGGTGAGGGAATTGGGATCACCTAGGGGACCAATGATGTCGAATGCCCACATGGAGAAAGGCCACGGGGAGGATATTAGATGAAGTGAGGAAGATGGTGAATGGATTTTATCGGCGTGAAGTTGACACTTGACACACCTACGGACATAGACAGCACAATCTTCTTCCATAGTGGGCCAATAAAAGCCTTGGCGAATGATCTTCTTGGCGAGCATCTGACTATTCACGTGGCCATCGCACACACCCAAGTGCGTCTCCTCTACACATTTCCAAACCTCATCATCACCAAGACATCTTAACAGAATACCAGTAAGGCTCCTCCTATAGAGTAGACCTCCAACCAATGTGTATTTCTGAGCCACCCTTCTTATGGCTTTCTTGTCCTCTGTGGTGGCCCCTTCAGGATAAGACTGATTTTGGCAATATTTGACGATTTCATAGAACCATGGTTTCTCTTCATCAGCCAGTTCTTCTTCGGCCTCTACCAACATGATTTCCCTCTTCTCAAGGATATCTTCCTGCAGGATCTTCCTTGCTATCCTGTCTTTGATATTTACGTAGGAAGCATCATCGATTGCAGGGGCGTGAAGTTTGTAGATGGAAATGGACTCAAACCATCTTCCTAGAGGGAACCTTATGGATGATGCCAACGAGGCGAGGGCATCGGCAAGAATATTCTGATGACGAGGGACATAAACAAAGATCAGTTTGGTGAACAGTTTGGCAAAGGCAGCAGTGAGTTCTTGGTATGGCTTGAGTTTGGGATGGCGAGTGCGATATTTAGTGAGCACCTGGCGAAGGATGAGTTGACTATCACCTACGACTCGCAACTCAGTGATACGAAAAGAATGAGCGAGTTCTAGGCCAGCTAGAAGAGCTTCATATTCGGCTATATTGTTGGTAACTAGAAATTTGAGCTGGTATGCCAATGGGAATGTGAGGCCTTCAGGCGACAGGAGGGCGACGCCGATTCCTTTCCCTTGAGAATTTAGAGCTCCATCAAAATATAACGTCCACATTGGCTCATCAAATTGGGTGACGGACATTAGTTCCTCATCTGGAAACTCTGATTGGACGGGATCGAACTTGGGAAGAGGATGGTGAGTGAGATGCTCGGCTATGGCATAGCCTTTAATCGCCTTTTGCTAGATGTAGGTGATGTCGAACTGAGAGAGAAAACTTTGCCAGCGTTCTAGCCTATCCGTAAGGACGGATTTCTCCAGAAGGAATTTGATAGGATTCATTCGAGCAATCAAGTGGACCTCATGAGCCAAGAAGTAGTGCTTCAATTTCTGTACTACCCAAACGAGGGCAGCACAGGTTTTCTCCATGACGGTGTACTTCTGCTCACAGGGATTGAGAAGTTTGGACAAGTAATAGGTTGCCCGTTCCTTGCCTTCTTCATCAGCTTGTGCGAGGACAGCTCCCACGGAGTCATCCAAGACTGAGACGTAAAGGATCAGAGGTTTTTCTGGTTTGGGTGGAATGAGAACGGGTGGACTAGCCAGATATTCCTTCAACCCTTCAAAAGTTTTCTGACATTTAGAATTCCAGTGGAATTCTACTCCTGGCTTGGTCAACTCGTAGAGAGGTCTACACCTTTGTGAATGTTGGGACACAAACCGACGAATAAACTGCAGCCTCCCGATTAAACCTCGGACTTCCCTCAAATTCTTGGGAGGCGGCATATCCCTGATAGCCTTGGCTTTGTCGGGATCCATCTCGATCCCTCTTTTACTCACAATGAAACCTAGCAATTTACCCGACGACACACCAAACACACACTTCTTCGAGTTCATTTTCAATTGGAACTCCCTTGACCTCTGCAAGACCTTAGCCAAAACTTCTGGATGTTCCATCCTGGTCCTTGATTTCACCAACAAGTCATCCACATACACTTCCAGGTATATGTGCATCATGTCATGAAATATGGCCATCATAGCTCTTTGGTAAGTAGCTCCAGCATTCTTTAACCCAAACGGCATGACCACGTAACAATATGTTCCCCAAGGGGTAGTAAATGACGTCTTCTCCTGATCCTCTTCTGCCAAACGAATTTGATTATATCCTGAAAATCCATCCATGAATGAGAGGGTCT
Source organism: Amorphophallus konjac (assembly GCA_022559845.1). NCBI lineage: Eukaryota > Viridiplantae > Streptophyta > Magnoliopsida > Alismatales > Araceae > Amorphophallus > Amorphophallus konjac. The sequence continues at coordinate 79,282,739 of CM040126.1, forward strand.
CATAACCTGCCGTGTTATCGATCAACACATCAATGTGAGGCAAGGGAAAATCATCCTTTGGACACGCGCGGTTAAGGTCCCGGAAGTCGATGCAAATCCTGACTTTCCCATCTTTCTTCATGACCGGGACAATGTTCGCCACCCATTGAGGATAAAGGACGACTCTAATGAACCTGGCTTTGTGGAGCTTATCGACCTCTTCTTTCATTTTCAAAGCCATCTGAGGGTGGAAACGCCTTAACCTTTGTTTTACCGAGACGGACCCTGGTTTTAGGGTTAAACGGTGTTCGACCAAGGTTGAATCTAGACCCGGCATATCCTCGTAGCTCCATGCAAACGTGTCCTTATATTCCTTGAGAACTTCAATTAATGCCTTTTCTTCAGAGGGTGGTAGATTGTCACTTATGAGGATGATCCTAGGGTCTTCCTCAGTTCCCAAGTTGACTTCTTTGGTGGATTCTTCTACGGCGGTTGACGGCTCGTCGAATCTCTTTATTCCACTGGCGTATGCGCCTGCCGCATCCTCATATTCTTCACCCTCATCTTCAGTGGGGCATTCTTCATCCGTGATCTCGTAGACTCCATACCCTTCATCAAATGCACAGTCGCCCTCACATTCTATTTCCGGTAGCCGGATGGGATTTTCTAACAACTGGGGGATGGCAAGAAGGGCCTGACACCTGGCGGCTAAATCCAGGAGGAATCGATGAGGGATCTGCCTACCCTTGGATTTCTTCCTAGGTACTACCCTTGACCTATCATTCCTAGATTGACTGACAGTATTTACAGAAGAAGGGGAAGACGAAGAGGATGGTGTAGAATGTACAGGAGAAGACCCCTCAGAGGAGGGGTAGAAAAGGTCGCTCATCGGACCTTGGACGGGTGGTCCGCAGGGCGGGACGCACCCGTGGGAGATGTAGGAGGTTTCCTCAACGAAGATGTGTTGTTGAGGAGTTTGAAAATTGACGTTTTTTTTTCGTTTTCATTTTTGATGACAAAACAGTGAAAAGAGATCGGAGGGGAGAGAAAAGTGGTTATGGCTAGAGGATTGCGAGGCTCATAGAGCATATCATGGTTGAAGACCTGGCGCGGGTTGAAAAGCCCGCGTAGGTATGTAAGCAAAGAAGGGGACCTGGGAAGATCATCAGACAATTGTCTGGCCCAGGAAGAAAATATCAGCAAAGGCTGAGACGAGTGGATGGAGAAGATGGCGGCTAATGAGCCGTCAACGGCAATGTTGAGGACGGATGAAGATCCATCGATGACAGGGCCTTCTGGCGAGGATGAGGATAGTTTGGAACCTTGGCAAGAGTGGTAATATTCTCTGGTATTCTGGAGATCAATGGTGGTCCTTCAAGCTGCGGAGACGAGAACATCCTTTCCAGTGCAACGGAAATGTCCCGTATGTCGAACCATTTGTTCCACTCGCATTCCGGATCTTTGATCTTGCCTCTTTTGGTGATCCTCGGACATTTTTCAGCCAAATATACAGCATGTGATCCCCCATATGCTTCTCGTGGGTAATCTCCCATCTGAACAATGGGCCCTCTGTTGAAGTGGTTTGATAGAGTCCATGTGAGGGGCTTCCAATCCGCCTTGAACGGTCCTTTGAAGCCTAGGCCAAACCTGCGGTTCGGCCTAATTTCCTTTGGCGGTTTGAGCCTACCCTGTAACTGTGCGCCCAGACCTTTACCCTGTTGGTAGCCGATGTTCCTCATAATCTCCAAACCTTTGGAGTGAAAAGGGAGATATGATGTTGCGGTTGCCCTGACCGGCTCCTTTGGTGCTATTGGAACGTGAGATAGATCACGCACGTCCAGCAATGACAATATGGGCCGATGAGACGGCCAAACAGAGGGCAGAGAGGTATTGATAGCATCCACCGTGTGAAGGACAGGTGTGCTGACCACTTTAATAATTCTTCCATTGTAAGAAAACTTCAGGCACTAATGGTTGGTGGAAGGCACAGCATCCATGGCTTCAATGTAGGGGCGACCCAGTATGGCCTTGAATGTGGGGTCCATGTCGAGGACATGGAATTCCGTAGGGACTGATATAGGGCCTAGCTCTGCCCTCAGAATAATCATCCCTTGCGGCGGCCTTTTGCTATTGTCATAGGCCGTGACTGTGATCGAGGACGGTCTTATTTGTTCCTCGTCGACCCCACACAACTGAAGGGTGTCCATGGAAATCACATTTATGGACGCACCCGTGTCTACAAGGCACGAGTTTATGGATACCCCATTAATTTTTATTGAAATGCACAATGTATATTTTCGAGCTTCCTTGGGAGCGAGCTCGTAGTTGTGGAACATGATGGCCGGTTGTGTGTCTGTTGGGGTCAGGACGGTCGAAATCTTCTCCACGGGGAGGTCCTCATTAACCATGACTTTTTGAAGATATTCCATCAAGGCCGCCTGGTGGGATGTGGATCTTTGAAGTAGCTCCAGGATGGAGATCCGAGCAGGCATCTTGTCCAAGTGTTTCAATAGATCATACTGTGTTCTAGGGATAGCTCTTTCTGGTTGTTCTCCATCATCCTTCTCTGGCTGAGATTGCTCAGGATTCTGACTGTTGTGGGGGAAAACCCTGTGGAAAATCCTTCCACTCCGGAGCACCATTGCCTGCGGCTTTTGTACCTCTGTGGGGGTAGCAGTGGGTTTTAACAGGGATTTGAGGGGTAGTGGTGGAGGAATGGTCGATGAAGCAGGGGTGATGATGGGAGCAGGGATTCTGATGAGGGGTTTGTTAGGTGGAGGCATGGTGGAGGTAGAGGGGATATCACACGGGTTATGAACGATAAGGGGTCTGGAAGGTGGAGGCGGAGGCAAAGTGGAAGTGGGTAAGGTTTGAAACGGGTAATGGTTTTGAGGTGGATGGTGGGTGATGAGTGGTTTTGAAGGCATTAGTGGTGATATGGTGGAGAAAGACGGGGTTATGTATGGTTGACGGATGATAAGGGGTTTAGAAGGCGTAGGGGTAAATGTGGTAGAGGTGGATGGTAAAGTGGGGGAGTGAGAGAAGATGAGAGGGTATGAGGGCGTAGTGGAGGGTGTTGGCTGATAGGTCATTGGGGTGCGAATGAGGGGCGTAATGGCAGTGGAAACGGTGGAGGCGGTACTGACGCGGGTTGGTGAGAGAGAGGTGCTACCCGGGCAAGGCAAGGGTGTTGCGTGATGATAGGATTGGCGGTAGAAAGAATGGAGGTACTTTCCGGGTGCCACACCTGCTCTCTCCCGACTTCCGGGAAGGAGGAGATGGGGTTAACCTGATGATTGGGCTGTTGGTGCTCCGGTAATGATTCTGGATTATGCCCATGTTGGGATGTTGTTGTGGGGCCTGCTGAGGCTGTTGTTGTTGTTGTGGTTGCTGCTGCTGCTGCTGTTGTAACTGCTGCTGTGGCCTATGAGGAGGTCTCCTAGCCTTGAGAGCGGCGACGTATCGTATCATTTCATCCCAATCTATTTGATGTTCATCATTCATATCGTGGATGTAATCTTTGAAATGGAAGCAGTAATCTACTGTGTGTCCTGGCTGCCTGTGGTAGACGTAGTATTTGGAGGTATCAACATTCGGGGGCCACACGGGCCTTTCCCTGGGTAGCACAAGTATGTTTGAGGCCATGAGGGCGTTGAAAATATCCGCTAGAGTTTCTGGCAATGGTGGATAGTAGGCTCTCTTGGGACCAACCGGCCTCCTTTGTTGCTGTTGGGGACCATAATTCCCCGGGGGTGGAACTTGGTTGTACTGAAGTGGTGGTTGTTGTTGCTGAGGTTGTGGTTGTTGTTGCTGGGGTTGAAGTAATGGAGGCATATTATCCTGGGGTAGATTATTTTGGGGTGGAGGACGAAGAGGGAAAGGACCTGGTTGGAGGGGAAGTCGGGGTATTTGTGGAGGCCTTGGGTTGACTGCATAGTTGGCATTGTTGACCGCACCCACTTCCTCATTTGTCACGACCCCTTCTGTGGTTCCGCCTGGGACACCAGCGCCCGTCTTTCTGACCACTTTGGGCTTCGGTGACTCAAACATGTTCATAATGGGGGAGTCTTTTAACTGGGTTTGGATGTACCGGGCCCTTTCATAGAGTTCCTCCATTGTCTGAACTGTGGGGTTGCATTAGACATAATCATCTTCACTTGTTCGGGCTCGGAGAGGGTATCCCTTATTCTTTCTGCCAGAGACCTCCATCTATCAGCATAGCGGACAAAATCCTCGTCGGGCTTCATCTTTTCGGCCACTAGGTCGGTAATGGAGAGTGAGGGACCGACCCTATCCCTATATTTCTGCAAGAACCTTCTCTGGACTATTTCAAAATTCTCGGCCTCGCGGGGCTCCAAAGAATAGAACCACTCTAGCGCGGGACCATCCAATGATCTCCGAAAGAGGTATGCCAGGGACCTCTGATCGTTTTGCCAATAGGAGGACTCATACATGAAATCCTTGAGGTGAATGAAGGGGTTGCCGGTACCATTGTATCTGCGGTACGTGGGCATTTCGGAGGGAGGAAGATGAATGACGGGAAGGATTGGCAAAGCAACCTCCGGGGTGGCTTTCACGTCCACCATTCTTCTCAGATTTTGAAACTGCTCGTCCATGCGATTGAACCTATTGAGGAGCGATTGGGCGAGCTCCTCTGGAGGTGAAGGTGGCACTTGCCACTGGGGGAGAAACTGTCTCCCGGAGACTTGAGGGGGGAACCCCGAATGAGAGGGAGCTATCGGACCGCCGACAGTCGGCCCCGGCTGAAGCGGTATGTGGGGAACAACGGGAGTTTGAGATTGTGACGGGAACTGGAATGAGGGTGGTTGTTGGCTCGCTTGTCCTTGAAGCGAGGGAGACTGGATGGCTTGCGCCAATGAAGGAGATGGAATGGCCTGCACGGACTCTTGGAGAGGTGCGATGGCCAGAGTTGATTCCTGGGGCGTGGGGGAAACAGATTTCCCCTTCAGAATGGCCTGGAAGGCCTGGAGCTGTTCAGAGGTAAGCTCCGTGTTGGCGAGGACGCCCAGTAAGGAAGAGATATCCTGTGGTGGGGACGTGTCCCCGGCAATAACCTGCACCTCATGCGAGGGCTCATGAGAAGGACCCGAGTCCATAGCATAGACTCACGGGTCGGCTGACAAACCACGACTAGGGTGGTTCTCCTCAAAAGACTCGTGAGCCATGCTCACAGTTTTCCCAGAACGCAAAAACATACACTAGCAAGCAGGTAGCAGAGATTATCAAACAAGTGGATGCCTTTACGCCTTTTTTGTGTTTTGATTTTGATGATTTTTTTTGTGTTTTTAGCGAGATCCGAAGTTCACACAAAATAGGGACCCTAGTTTATTTTTGTTTCACCGCCGTGTCAGCTAGGGTCTCTCGTCTTACCACGAATGGGATGACTAACTCCGGGGAACTTCAATGGTACAACCAGCCCAGTGAACGAAAAGGAGATTCTTCGATGTCGGGGACTTACGGAGGTCCCAGTGGAGGAGATTCTAATCCGTTGAGAGGAATTCTCAAACGGAGAGTCCTTCCTTCACCGGGAAAGGGTGATCCTTAGAAAAAATGAAAAAGGATATAAAAGAGGGATGGATGTATGCAATTGAATGCTGACAGAGATATAGAGTAAGAAAACAACAGAAATAACAAACATATAATAAACACCCAACCAATCACAACTGACAGTGCTGCCGTGAGCACAACGGGGGTGCGCGAGGGCGCCAAGGTGGAGAGGCACGGACGGTGCCGAACTTGCAAGGGTAGCCAAAAGGAAGCAGTAGACGTCCCACCGTGATCGCCAATCTATGAGCGACGTCACACGGTTCGAGGAGCGAAGAAGACGCGGAGCGCGCGGGCTCCTCTTGTTTGCTGCAACACAGAAATAAGAGAAAAGAGAAGGGGCCACCACGGGAGATTGCTCCGGCGGGGCGAGCGGGACAAATGTAATATAGCAAGATATGGGGGTTAAACGGCCATAGCGGGAAGTGACTCACCGCGGCCTCGGGGGGACGGGAATGGTGCAGAAATCAAATAGCAAGAATTGAAACGGCCATTGGGGAAGTGACTCGCCGCGGCCTCGAGAATATGAGCAGATAAGAATATAACAGAATATAAGGAGAATATAAAGAACGGGAATTTAAACGGCCATTGGGGAAGTGACTCGCCGCGGCCTCGAGAATATGAATAGATAAGAATATAACAAAATATAAAGAGAATATAAGAACGGGAATTTAAACGGCCATTGGGGAAGTGACTCGCCGCGGCCTCGAGAATATGAGCAGATAAGAATATAACAGAATATAAAGAGATTATAAGAACGGGAATTTAAACGGCCATTGGGGAAGTGACTCGCCGCGGCCTCGAGAATATGAGCAGATAAGAATATAACAGAATATAAAGAGAATATAAGAACGGGAATTTAAACGGCCATTGGGGAAGTGACTCGCCGCGGCCTCGAGAACATGATGTGATCGTCAGGGGCCAAAAGTCCCCAAAATAAAGAAAGTGATCGCGCCTACCTCAAGAGCGGGAGATGGCGGGTTGCTTCTTCCTCCCCTTTCGGCCGGCCGACGGAGAGGGCTTTCCTTGGGTACCCTTGCAAAACAACGACAAACAAATAACGAGTGGATTAGAAAGATGAAGGTGTAGTATTCAAATCCTTGCGATAAAAATAACGAAATGATGGCAAGACACACACCTGGTTGGTGTTATCTTTTAAACCCCTCTCGGATACGAGTAGGAGGAAAATACTTATGATGAATGGCGATTATGCCGACGTAGGAATAGAAAAAAGACTCCCTTACAAGGGGGATGGAGGATGCGATATGATGAATGCAAGATAACTATGAAAGAAAAGGAGAGAGTGGCTTATTGGATGGCCGATAGTGAGATCCGGCGGAGCTTCGGTAGCGTAGGGACGACGTGGAAGTACGGTGGACGAGGACAGCCTTCCTCCTCCGAGCACGGGCACCCGAGAAGCCGACAGAACCTCCACCTACAAAAGACCCCACGGGTTAGAAATGACTCCGGTAGCCTCTGGCTCCGGCAGCCTATCGGATCTCTTAGAAGCTCCCCCAGAATTGAGGGGGTGGGCCTCTATTTATAGGGCTCCGGAGGGTGGAGGCGTCCAGGACCCTGGACACCTCCATCAGGGCCGAACTAATATTTTATTCTATTTTTATTCATTTTTTTTGAATATTTTCGTGGAGGCGTCTAGGGTCCCGGACGCCTCAATAAGGTCCACCGAACTCCACCGAAAGCCGCACGCGGTTTGGCACAACGCGTGGTTTTGTGAGCGGCGTCTCGTGATTCGGAAATGGGCGCGTCCAGTTGTCTGGACGCTTACACAATTGGCTTTTTTCACACCCGACAAACCGTCGGACGGTGGACGGGGCCCGGTGGGCAAGTTGATGGAGGCATCCAGGGTCCTGAACGCCTCCAAAAAAAAAATATTTTTTATTTTTGTTTTGTTTTTATGCCAAAGTTGCCATTTTTATATTTTTTATGTTTGTTTTCATGGAGGCGTCGAGGGGCCTGTCAAAGTTGTCACTCTTTCCAAGAACAGTAGATGTTTCATTCCCATTACTCCTTTTATTTGTCGGACTATAGCCCAGTCCCTTTCTCTCAAAGTTGTCACTCTTTCCAAGAAGCTTATTCAGATTGTCCTTACCTTTGACAAATTTTGATAGAGAATTTTTCAAATCTTTAATCTCAAAATTCAAATCAGCAATTTTAGCTTCATATTTGGACAGATCGGTTTCACAGGAAATGACTTGTTGATGCAAGGCATCATTCAGACTCTTGAGTTTTTCAACTTCTTGTTTTAGTTTTGTTTCATTGTCAGCTTCAGATAGGGACTTATAAAGATCATCAACTTCTTATTGAAGGGATGTGATAGTAAGCTCATATCCAGCTATTTTTCGTTCACTACAACTGACATTTTCATTTAACATTAAGTTGATGGTTTTCATACTCTCAATTTCTTGTTCAGCATTCATCAACCTATCAGAATTATCCACACTCACACACTGGCCTTTTTCCATTGTTATTAGCCTATCTATCAACTGGGTGTTTAGATGTTTCAACTCATTGATTTCCTCTTGCAGTTTACCATTCTGCTCTAGGAGATCAGCATCAACCACCCATTCATCTGAGAGAAACTGACATTCATGAAACATTTCCTGTTGTTTTTCAGAATCTTTCTGTAATTCTATGTTACAGATTTTATGGCATTAAGCTTTTCAATCAGCAATTTGTTCTCCTGTCTAAGTTTCTCTGATTTTTCATCATTTTTATTGGAGAACTCTTTAAGAGAATCATTTTCAGATTTCAGCTTGTTTAATTCAGACTTAACACATTCAATTTCTTTCAGCAAATCCTTGCTCTGAACAGAATCATGACTAGCTAGACTAAGCTTCTTTTCAAGTTCAGAGATTTCTTTCACATGATCTTGATTCTCAGTTTTCAATAAGGAAATTTGTTTCTTCAACATTAGAGAATCAGACATACAGGCATCATGAATATTTTTCAATTCAACACACTTTCTACAAGGAGAACTTGAACTATCTAAACCAGTACCCTTCTTCAATTTTTTATACTAACAGTTCATGAGATTCAAATAATTCAGCATATGCATTCTCCCAATCTTCTAGAGAAAAATTCTCGAAGAGATTTACCTCATCATCATCATCTTCAGTCTGACTGCTGCCAATTGGATTACTTCTGTTAGCCATCATGCAGTTGTCCTCGTTTACCCTGTGAAATTGCTTCAGCCTATCCAGGATGTCCTTTGCTGAGCTGCAATTATGAAGACAAGACCATAAGGCTCTGTTAGTAGCTGATTTCAACAGGTTAAAGGCTTTCTGATTTTCTCCATCCTATGATCTGTGTCTGTCGGTCCATTTGGACACTTTCGTTGGTAAGGTGTGAGGACCTTGTGAAATTAATTTCCATAAATTAGGATTAGCAGAATTTACATAAGCATGTAAAGCAGTGTACCACTGACTGAAACCAGAACCACTAAAGACGGGTGGTAAAGCCATTGAAAAACAAATAGCGAGTAAGTTCAAGGCAACAGGAATAATTATGCACTAAAAATAAATTAGCACCTAAGACAGCAAGATCGAATCTGCAGGTCGCTGGACATTGTATGCAGACATCGCTCTGATACCAACTGTTAGCTAGGTACGATTGATAAACACTGATCCAGAGGGGGGGGGTGAATGGATCGTTCAAAGAATTCTACCCAATTTAAAATTCGCATGAGATGATAACAACTAGATCAGTGGACAATTGATCAAACAAAATATGCAAACTCAATTAAATTCTAGGATATAGATAATCAATTAAATCACGGTCCTAGCATGCATCTAGCGGAAGCAGGCGATCAAACAAACCACTACACGATGATTTTAGGTGGTTCGGTCAACAGACCTACATCCACCCCTCACTCCCAACCGGAGTGAGGCTTCCACTAGTAACACTAGCACAGCAGACTCAGTCTGCAACAAATGCTGCCACACAGCTTGACCAGGGAAACAACCTCCCCTCTTCCTCCCAGCCGGAGGGACACCCCAAGTGACTCCCAGCCACTTAGAAAACAGAGACACACGGTCTCTCTTCCTCCAGACCCGGAGGGAACCCCTGGACTTGCTACCCACAAGCCCAGAACCGGAGGACCAAACCTCCCTTCCTCCAAACCGGAGGGGAACCTAGAGACCCAAGTCTCTCTACCCCTGAACCCCAGAGGGAAGCACAAGTGACTTTAAGTCACCTGCAAACCAGAGGTCTCGGACCTCTCTTCCTCCCAACCGGAGGGACCCCTGGACTTGAAACCTACAAGCCCAGAACCGAAGGACGAGCCTCCCTTCCTCTAACCAGAGGGAACCCACAAGTAGCACCCAGCTACTTGCAACCGGAGATAGCAATCTCCCTTCTCCTGAACCAACAGGAGAGACCCCGACCTCTCTACAGAGAATCGGAAATACAGCAGGTGAATAGTTCAAAAGAAAAACAAAACCCAGCAACAGAAAGCTGAAAAGATAAAAACAAATGTGGCTCTCGCAGGAGCTGGCTGGCCTGGATTTGATCCACGGTCCAGCAGGAACTTCTTCTACTGCTTCTTTCTTTCTCCCAGCACGAACTCTCTTTTCTTCTTCTTCTTCTTCTTCTTTCTTACTTCTTCTTCTTCTTACTGCTTCTGCCTTCTCCTTCTTCTCACTCTCTCTATCTCACTGTCTCTCTTTCTTTTTCTTCTTCTGCTCTCTCGATCTAGCTCACAGCTTTCTCTATCTCTTCTTTCTCTTCTGCACTTCTTCTCTTAGCTCTGGCTGCTTCTACTTCAGTCACTCTCTCTGCTCTTCTTCAGAGGAAGAAGACACATATTTATAGCAGCAGCAGATTAGGACAGCGTGTGCTCTCCACGATTCCCGCCCAAATGCTTCAGTCCACGTGGAGGCTCCTCTGCATCTCGGATCACGTGCCAGATGCCAGCCTCGTATCACGTGCCCCACTCTGCATAGGCTCCACGAACAGTACCTGTCACACAGTCATAGGAGATTAATCAGAAGGATAAAATGTATAGACTTTGAAGACTTAGACAACGAGTGTATTGACTTGAACAGCTAGCCATGAGTGTATAGACTTAAGATGTGATAACAAGTGTGTAGACTTGAACTTAGAAATGAATGTATAGACATTTGAACCGCAAAAGGTGCACTTTACTGAAAATGACACGAGATACATAAGAGGACTACAACACGAGAGAAACAGAGAACGACACGAGGTACATACAGTATCAAAGATAACACTACAAAGATAACGACACGAAGTCAGATGAGAACAACACGAGGTAAGAGAGAACGACACGAGGTAAAACGGTAGTAAAACATGCGATCAGAGGAAACCTGGACGAAGATAGAAATAAGTAACACGAAGACATAAAAACAACACTAAGACATAAACACAGAATTAACATGTAGACTCAAACACAAAAATAACATGAAAACATAACCACAGCATGAAGTGTAATCACAAAGCAAGAAAGGGTCTTGGAAGAAACAACACGAATACAGAAGACTCGAAGACATAAGGGTGACACAGATGGAGCGACACGAGGTGGCACAGAAAGCAGCACGAGGTGCTGCAGTGTTCAGCACGCGATGGAACAAATAACGACACTAAGGCTCATAGTGTTGCTATCCTCAAAACATGTAAAGACTCAACAAGACTTCATATGAACAGTCTAATGTGCAGACTGCGTTCAACTGGATGTATAGACTTGGAACGGCTTCAAGGCAACAATGTACAGACTTTGAAATAAAGAGTGTACAGACAGAGAGTTCAAGGCCATGATGTATAGACTTTGCCCAAGGAAACGAATGTGTAGATTTTGGCTTAGAACGAAGGTAAGGATGAGGCTGTATAGACTTGGCCAGAACGTAGGGAAAAGCACCAATGTGCAGACATGAACATCCAGCAGTGTATAGACTTCGTGAACAAGATGCAATGCTGACCGATGTGTACACTTGGCAAAGAGAGTGATGCATGAACTACCCTGTACAGACTTTAAGACTTAATGCGCAACAAAAAGTAGACAAAGCAGCATGGCGTCAACCCAGCTGATCCACTGCGTCAACGCAGCCATTGCACAGAACCCATATTAATGAAAGACAGACATGCAGACATGATCTATGCCATGCTCACAGTTAAACTGTGTACCAAGTTCTGAATGAAGTAAACACATATGACATGAGACGAACGCTGTACATACTTGATGCATGTGAACAGTGAGACGGATGTATAGACTTGATGAACTGCAACATGAACATTATCAGCAGAGAAGCAATGCACAGAACAGAAATTAAGCACAAACCAATTTATCACTGCATGACTCAAGCATACACATGCATTCTTCACAATTCAGACATGGCACACTCATGCAATCTTCCACAGAATAGATCAGACATATTCAAGACAAAGTGGTGACTTAATTATGTTGCTATCATTAAAACACCACATCATCTGACTTAATTATGTTGCTATCATTAAAACACCACATCATCAACAAAGCACAAGGGGCACAACAATCTCCCCCTTTTTGATGATGGCAACATAATGAGTCACACTGACTCTGAGTCACACTGACTCATCAAACTATTCTCCCCCTTTGACATAATCAAAAAGAAGGGAAATGGTTTGATAGTCAAATGTAGCACATAAATGCAGCACACAAAGACAGCACATAAATGTAGAGAATGAGTCATGGTTCTTAAAAATGAAGATCTCCCTTATGACAATGAAACAACTCTCCCCTTATCAACATGCATGATTGACTACTCTCCCCTTAGATGTAAATAAACCATAACTCCCCCTGAAGCACAAGAATGGACTCTGGTTATCCAATAAATCAATCTGAAATCAGCCATTTCAAAGAATCTGAATTCTGGTGAAAATACCACAGAATCAGAACTTATTGCAGAACAAGATGGAAGATTCCAACAGTGTGGAGAGAAATGCATCTCAGGAATCAATCTGGAATCCACCACCATAAGGATTCTGAAGTTCAGAGGGCTGCAAGTGAACAAGGTAATAATGGGAGTGGCACCTCACATTTGTATGGTCAGAAAAATGCAGATGGAATCAGTCAACTGATAAGAGAGAAGTTCACTTTGTTGATCATGCAAGAATCTGATCATGAAGGATTTGAATGCATACATCACTTCAATAAGTCTTAAAAGACGTAGACTCTTCGATCATAAAGAGTTATGAAGTGGCAACTTAACCAATCTGATTTAATTTTGATGTATACCAACTTTGCCAAATTAAACTCAATGCTCATATCTGAATCCAAGTTTTAATAAAAGTGAACCAAATAGTCAGAAAAACACTCAAAAACAATCATCTTTTATCTTACACATATGATCTCAATTGCACCTTTGAAAGATACACAGGTTAGTACTGAAGTTAAACACTTTTTCAAGAACATGAGTTGACAGATTTTTTCAAGATAATTTTATTTGAAGCACATTATATTTTTCCTGAGCAATTTAAGTTGATCAACACCTTTTTACATGAGGCACAACAAGTCTTAGTTGAAGTGACCCAGTTACTCAGTGTGATAACTGGCATTGCCTCTCACTTTGAGAGCAGAGTTAGCAATATGAGTGTCTTTTTACATGAGAAGACACCTTTATCAGAGGCCAGACTCCCCAGCTACTCAACACAAATAAGCTATTGCTCTGTCAGGTTTTATTTCACTAAATTTTTATCAGAGATAACTGTGGCACCTCATGACATGAGTTACTTTATTTCATTGATGAGGAACTCAGTTTCTCAGTGACCGAGTCATTGCTCTGAATTCATAATTTTTTCATTTAGTCAACTTTTTCAAGTTAATGTTTAACCACAACACTCACTCTATGTATCTCTACCAAAGTAGCCTAGATTTCAAATTTTCAGATATCAGATGAGATACTTTAAGGATTACATGACACAAGAGGTTAAAGTTTATTAATCCTTATCAACAGATATATTCAATTCGTTTAATTACAAGGCAGATAATACATTAATCTTATATCAGTCTGATTCAGTGATAATTCTTAAACCCATATGACAGGAGTTTCTACCAAAATCTCAAACTGAATTGCATGGGATGCAGCTTAAGTTCCTCAGATCAGAACAATAAAATTAGCTGACCAACAACTCAATAATGCAGCCAACATAGTTACACCAGCTAAGAGGTATAGGAAGGAAGAGTACATGCTGGTGGAAGAGTCAATCAGCAAGAGAGAATAAGGTTTAAAATCACTAGCAGAGTCAATCACTCAATACAGGTTTAAAGTCATTTCAGTCAGACAAAATGAAACACTCCTTCTTCAACAGATAGAGGATTAGCAGCCAAATTTTTAGATTCATGAAGGTATGAGCTCAAAATAGTCAATTGATGATTTGAAAGAGTGTAGAATGTGAATTTCAAATAGTGACAATAATATAATAAAGCTCCCCCTTGACTATATGTAGTGACTCACATACGACTCAACAAGCTCCCCCTGAATTGATGCAGTTTATGCAAGTTAGACAGATGAGAATTACTATAAGCATGATTGTTCAATTCATATTTCAGAGAACTTCAGTTTAGCACCAACAGATCAACATGATATGCAATACACTGCTCTATTTGACTTGACCCATGGTACTGAGCAGAGGACTTGGTCCAAGGACCACCTCACACATGGCAGTAGCATCCAGACACACTCCAACTACCCTCCAGCAATGTTCCATTTCATATACCATGATGGTCATGCAAATGACATATGCAGTGCAAAGCAATCTCATTTATTTAGTGCAAACAACAGCATGAGAAGAGCATCAAAAATCAACCAAGCAAAACAACAATTTCAGATAACGAAATTGAAACAGATTTCAGAACTGACCTGAATTGAGTCCTGGGGTTTTCCTTTTTGAGTGCCTTGGTTAACCCCTTTTATTTCTCCCTCCAAGGCACACCTGCAAAGTAATTGATCATCTTGATCCTGCAGGGACCCAAGCAGCTTTGGGTCCTGCGTTAGCCCTGACAGGTTTTTTAAACATTTTCATAGCAACATTATCATCAAACTTCATCAGTGAGCAGTCATCCATAGAATGTCTAAATTTTCCACAGTATCTACATGAAATGGCTGGTGTTTGATTCTTATGATGCATATTAACAGCAGGGTGATGTTTATAAACATGTTCATAAGATTTTCTGTTATATGCATGAGCAGTTTGATGCTTGTTCTTAACCATCCAACATTCGGCAGATTTATGACCTGGCTTCCCACAGTTATAGCATGAAATTTTCACAAAAGGTTTTGCAGGGAATTTGACAAAATGGGGTTTAACATAGTTCTTTTGAACATACCAACAGTCCTTGACTGTGTGCCCCTTTTTCCCACAGTGGGAGCAAGCAAAAGAATTTCTTCTATGAAAAACATTTTTACCCCAAGTAGATCTAAACCAGCACTCAGCAGCCTTGTGCCCAGGCTTATTGCAGTTGAAGCACACAATGTGCTGACTAGGATTGTGGTTAGATCCATATTGACCATGAACATGAATGGGGAACTTGGCATGCTGTTTATTGTCTTCTTTCATGATAAAACATTCACTCATGAGATGACCATGCTTCCCACAATAATAACATGCACCCTTTTTAATGTGAGTGTGTGAGAGATCATGTGAATTGTGTGTAGCCTTCTTTATAGTAGCAGGAGTGTCTTTATCCTTCTTCTGTGAAGTTTCACCCTTTTTCAATTTTTGATTTTGTTCAACAGTTTTGGGTTTCACAGTGGATTTTTGTGCAGTGAATTTGAAGACAGAAGGAGCAGAGGTTGTGTTCTGATTGGTGGCTTTGACAAAAACTGTAGATGTTTCATTCCCATTACTCCTTTTATTTGTCGGACTATAGCCCAGTCCCTTTCTCTCAAAGTTGTCACTCTTTCCAAGAAGCTTATTTAGATTGTCCTTACCTTTGACAAATTTTGATAGAGAATTTTTCAAATCTTTAATCTCAAAATTCAAATCAGCAATTTTAGCTTCATATTTGGACAGATCGGTTTCACAGGAAATGACTTGTTGATGCAAGGCATCATTCAGACTCTTGAGTTTTTCAACTTCCTGTTTTAGTTTTGTTTCATTGTCGGCTTCAGATAGGGACTTATAAAGATCATCAACTTCTTGTTGAAGGGATGTGATAGTAAGCTCATATCCAGCTATTTTCCGTTCACTACAACTGACATTTCCATTTAACATTAAGTTGATGGTTTTCAGACTCTCAATTTCTTGTTCAGCATTCATCAACCTATCAGAATTATCCACACTCACACACTTGCCTTTTTCCATTGTTATTAGCCTATCTGTCAACTGGGTGTTTAGATGTTTCAACTCATTGATTTCCTCTTGCAGTTTACCATTCTGCTCTAGGAGATCAGCATCAACCACCCATTCATCTGAGAGAGACTGACATTCATGAAACATTTCCTGTTGTTTTTCAGAATCTTTCTGTAATTCTATGTTTACAGATTTTATGGCATTAAGCTTTTCAATCAGCAATTTGTTCTCCTGTCTAAGTTTCTCTGATTTTTCATCGTTTTTATTGGAGAACTCTTTAAGAGAATCATTTTCAGATTTCAGCTTGTTTAATTCAGACTTAACACATTCAATTTCTTTCAGCAAATCCTTGCTCTGAACAGAATCATGACTAGCTAGACTAAGCTTCTTTTCAAGTTCAGAGATTTCTTTCACATGATCTTGATTCTCAGTTTTCAATAAGGAAATTTGTTTCTTCAACATTAGAGAATCAGACATACAGGCATCATGAATATTTTTCAATTCAACACACTTTCTACAAGGAGAACTTGAACTATCTAAACCAGTACCCTTCTTCAATTTTTTATACTAACAGTTCATGAGATTCAAATAATTCAGCATATGCATTCTCCCAATCTTCTAGAGAAAAATTCTCGAAGAGATTTACCTCATCATCATCATCTTCAGTCTGACTGCTGCCTTGATTGCTGCCAATTGGATTACTTCTGTTAGCCATCATGCAGTTGTCCTCGTTTACCCTGTGAAATTGCTTCAGCCTATCCAGGATGTCCTTTGCTGAGCTGCAATTATGAAGACAAGACCATAAGGCTCTGTCAGTAGCTGATTTCAACAGGTTAAAGGCTTTCTGATTTTCTCCATCCTTTGATCTGTGTCTGTCGGTCCATTTGGACACTTTCGTTGGTAAGGTGTGAGGACCTTGTGAAATTAATTTCCATAAATCAGGATTAGCAGAATTTACATAAGCATGTAAAGCAGTGTACCACTGACTGAAACCAGAACCACTAAAGACGGGTGGTAAAGCCATTGAAAAACAAATAGCGAGTAAGTTCAAGGCAACAGGAATAATTATGCACTAAAAACAAATTAGCACCTAAGACAGCAAGATCGAATCTGCAGGTCGCTGGACCTTGTATGCAGACACCGCTCTGATACCAACTGTTAGCTAGGTACGATTGATAAACACTGATCCAGAGGGGGGGGTGAATGGATCGTTCAAAGAATTCTACCCAATTTAAAATTCGCATGAGATGATAACAACTAGATCAGTGGACAATTGATCAAACAAGATATGCAAACTCAATTAAATTCTAGGATATAGATAATCAATTAAATCACGGTCCAGCATGCATCTAGCGGAAGCAGGCGATCAAACAAACCACTGCACGATGATTTTAGGTGGTTCGGTCAACAGACCTACATCCACCCCTCACTCCCAACCGGAGTGAGGCTTCCACTAGTAACACTAGCACAGCAGACTCAGTCTGCAACAAATGCTGCCACACAGCTTGACCAGGGAAACAACCTCCCCTCTTCCTCCCAGCCGGAGGGACACCCCAAGTGACTCCCAGCCACTTGGAAAATAGAGACACACTGTCTCTCTTCCTCCAGACCCGGAGGGAACCCCTGGACTTGCTACCCACAAGCCCAGAACCGAAGGACCAAACCTCCCTTCCTCCAAACCGGAGGGGAACCTAGAGACCCAAGTCTCTCTTCCTCTGAACCCCAGAGGGAAGCACAAGTGACTTTAAGTCACCTGCAAACCAGAGGTCTCGGACCTCTCTTCCTCCCAACCGGAGGGACCCCTGGACTTGAAACCTACAAGCCCAGAACCGGAGGACGAGCCTCCCTTCCTCTAACCAGAGGGAACCCACAAGTAGCACCCAGCTACTTGCAACCGGAGATAGCAATCTCCCTTCTCCTGAACCAACAGGAGAGACCCCGACCTCTCTACAGAGAATCGGAAATACAGCAGGTGAATAGTTCAAAAGAAAAACAAAACCCAGCAACAGAAAGCTGAAAAGATAAAAACAAATGTGGCTCTCGCAGGAGCTGGCTGGCCTGGATTTGATCCACGGTCCAGCAGGAACTTCTTCTACTGCTTCTTTCTTTCTCCCAGCACGAACTCTCTTTTCTTCTTCTTCTTCTTCTTCTTACTTCTTCTTCTTCTTACTGCTTCTGCCTTCTCCTTCTTCTCACTCTCTCTATCTCACTGTCTCTCTTTCTTTTTCTTCTTCTGCTCTCTCGATCTAGCTCACAGCTTTCTCTATCTCTTCTTTCTCTTCTGCACTTCTTCTCTTAGCTCTGGCTGCTTCTACTTCAGTCACTCTCTCTGCTCTTCTTCAGAGGAAGAAGACACATATTTATAGCAGCAGCAGATTAGGGCAGTGTGTGCTCTCCACGATTCCCGCCCAAATGCTTCAGTCCACGTGGAGGCTCCTCTGCATCTCGGATCACGTGCCAGATGCCAGCCTCGTATCACGTGCCCCACTCTGCATAGGCTCCACGAACAGTACCTGTCACACAGTCATAGGAGATTAATCAGAAGGATAAAATGTATAGACTTTGAAGACTTAGCCAACGAGTGTATTGACTTGAACAGCTAGCCACGAGTGTATAGACTTAAGATGTGATAACAAGTGTGTAGACTTGAACTTAGAAATGAATGTATAGACATTAGAACAGCAAAAGGTGCACTATACTGAAAACGACACGAGGTACATAAGATGACTACAGCACGAGATAAACAGAGAACGACACGAGGTACATACAGTATCAAAGCTAACACTACAAAGATAACGACACGAAGTCAGATGAGAACAGCACGAGGTAAGAGAGAACGACACGAGGTAAAACGGTAGTAAAACACGCGATCAGAGGAAACCTGGACGAAGATAGAAATAAGTAACACGAAGACATAAAAACAACACTAAGACATAAACACAGAATTAACATGTAGACTCAAACACAAAAATAACATGAAAACATAACCACAGCACGAAGTGTAATCACAAAGCAAGAAAGACACGGGGTCTTGGAAGAAACAACACGAATACAGAAGACTCGAAGACATAGGGGTGACACAGATGGAGCGACACGAGGTGGCACAGAAAGCAGCACGAGGTGCTGCAGTGTTCAGCACGCGATGGAACAAATAACGACACTAAGGCTCATAGTGTTGCTATCCTCAAAACATGTAAAGACTCAACAAGACTTCATATGAACAGTCTAATGTGCAGACTGCGTTCAACTGGATGTATAGACTTGGAACGGCTTCAAGGCAACAATGTACAGACTTTGAAATAAAGAGTGTACAGACAGAGAGTTCAAGGCCACGATGTATAGACTTTGCCCAAGGAAACGAATGTGTAGATTTTGGCTTGGAACGAAGGTAAGGATGAGGCTGTATAGACTTGGCCAGAACGTAGGGAAAAGCACAAATGTGCAGACATGAACATCCAGCAGTGTATAGACTTCGTGAACAAGATGCAATGCTGACCGATGTGTACACTTGGCAAAGAGAGTGATGCATGAACTACCCTGTACAGACTTTAAGACTTAATGCGCAACAAAAAGTAGACAAAGCAGCATGGCGTCAGCCCAGCTGATCCACTGCGTCAACGCAGCCATTGCACAGAGCCCATATTAATGAAAGACAGACATGCAGACATGATCTATGCCATGCTCACAGTTAAACTGTGTACCAAGTTCTGAATGAAGTAAACACATATGACATGAGACGGACGCTGTACATACTTGATGCATGTGAACAGTGAGACGGATGTATAGACTTGATGAACTGCAACATGAACATTATCAGCAGAGAAGCAATGCACAGAATAGAAATTAAGCACAAACCAATTTATCACAGCATGACTCAAGCATACACATGCATTCTTCACAATTCAGACATGGCACACTCATGCAATCTCCCACAGAATAGATCAGGCATATTCAAGACAAAGTGGTGACTCAATTATGTTGCTATCATTAAAACACCACATCATCTGACTCAATTATGTTGCTATCATTAAAACACCACATCATCAACAAAGCACAAGGGACACAACAATCTCCCCCTTTTTGATGATGGCAACATAATGAGTCACACTGACTCATCAAACTATTCTCCCCCTTTGACATAATCAAAAAGAAGGGAAATGGTTTGATAGTCAAATGTAGCACATAAATGCAGCACACAAAGACAGCACATAAATGTAGAGAATGAGTCATGGTTCTTAAAAATGAAGATCTCCCTTATGACAATGAAACAGCTCTCCCCTTATCAACATGCATGATTGACTACTCTCCCCTTAGATGTAAATAAACCATAACTCCCCCTGAAGCACAAGAATGGACTCTGGTTATCCAATAAATCAATCTGAAATCAGCCATTTCAAAGAATCTGAATTCTGGTGAAAATACCACAGAATCAGAACTTATTACAGAACAAGATAGAAGATTCCAACAGTGTGGAGAGAAATGCATCTCAGGAATCAATCTGAAATCCACCACCATAAGGATTCTGAAGTTCAGAGGGCTGCAAGTGAACAAGGTAATAATGGGAGTGGCACCTCACATTTGTATGGTCAGAAAAATGCAGATGGAATCAGTCAACTGATAAGAGAGAAGTTCACTTTATTGATCATGCAAGAATCTGATCATGAGGGATTTGAATGCATACATCACTTCAATAAGTCTTAAAAGACGTAGACTCTTCGATCATAAGGAGTTATGAAGTGGCAACTTAACCAATCTGATTTAATTTTGATGTATACCAACTTTGCCAAATTAAACTCAATGCTCATATCTGAATCCAAGTTTTAATAAAAGTGAACCAAATAGTCAGAAAAACACTCAAAAACAATCATCTTTTATCTTACACATATGATCTCAATTGCACCTTTGAAAGATACACAGGTTAGTACTGAAGTTAAACACTTTTTCAAGAACATGAGTTGACAGATTTTTTCAAGATAATTTTATTTGAAGCACATTATATTTTTCCTGAGCAATTTAAGTTGATCAACACCTTTTTACATGAGGCACAACAAGTCTTAGTTGAAGTGACCCAGTTACTCAGTGTGATAACTGGCATTGCCTCTCACTTTGAGAGCAGAGTTAGCAATATGAGTGTCTTTTTACATGAGAAGACACCTTTATCAGAGGCCAGACTCTCTAGCTACTCAACACAAATAAGCTATTGCTCTGTCAGGTTTTATTTCACTAATATTTTATCAGAGATAACTGTGGCACCTCATGACATGAGTTACTTTATTTCATTGATGAGGAACTCAGTTTCTAAGTGACCGAGTCATTGCTCTGAATTCATAATTTTTTCATTTAGTCAACTTTTTCAAGTTAATGTTTAACCACAACACTCACTCTATGTATCTCTACCAAAGTAGCCTAGATTTCAAATTTTCAGATATCAGATGAGATACTTTAAGGATTACATGACACAAGAGGTTAAAGTTTATTAATCCTTATCAACAGATATATTCAATTCGTTTAATTACAAGGCAGATAATACATTAATCTTATATCAGTCTGATTCAGTGATAATTCTTAAACCCATATGACAGGAGTTTCTACCAAAATCTCAGACTGAATTGCATGGGATGCAGCTTAAGTTCCTCAGATCAGAACAATAAAATTAGCTGACCAACAACTCAATAATGCAGCCAACATAGTCACACCAGCTAAGAGGTATAGGAAGGAAGAGTACAGGCTGGTGGAAGAGTCAATCAGCAAGAGAGAATAAGGTTTAAAATCACTAGCAGAGTCAATCACTCAATACAGGTTTAAAGTCATTTCAGTCAGACAAAATGAGACACTCCTTCTTCAACAGATAGAGGATTAGCAGCCAAATTTTCAGATTCATGAAGGTATGAACTCAAAATAGTCAATTGATGATTTGAAAGAGTGTAGAATGTGAATTTCAAATAGTGACAATAATATAATAAAGCTCCCCCTTGACTATATGCAGTGACTCACATGAGACTCAACAAGCTCCCCCTGAATTGATGCAGTTTATGCAAGTTAGACAGATGAGAATTACTATAAGCATGATTGTTCAATTCATATTCCAGAAAACTTCAGTTTAGCACCAACAGATCAACATGATATGCAATACACTGCTCTATTTGACTTGACCCATGGTACTGAGCAGAGGACTTGGTCCAAGGACCACCTCACACATGGCAGTAGCATCCAGACACACTCCAACTGCCCTCCAGCAATGTTCCATTTCATATACCATGATGGTCATGCAAATGACATATGCAGTGCAAAGCAATCTCATTTATTTAGTGCAAACAACAGCATGAGAAGAGCATCAAAAATCAACCAAGCAAAACAACAATTTCAGATAACGAAATTGAAACTGATTTCAGAACTGACCTGAATTGAGTCCTGGGGTTTTCCTTTTTGAGTGCCTTGGTTAACCCCTTTTATTTCTCCCTCCAAGGCACACCTGCAAAGTAATTGATCATCTTGATCCTGCAGGGACCCAAGCAGCTTTGGGTCCTGCGTTAGCCCTGACAGGTTTTCTAAACATTTTCATAGCAACATTATCATCAAACTTCATCAGTGAGCAGTCATCCATAGAATGTCCAAATTTTCCACAGTATCTACATGAAATGGCTGGTGTTTGATTCTTATGATGCATATTAACAGCAGGGTGATGTTTATAAACATGTTCATAAGATTTTCTGTTATATGCATGAGCAGTTTGATGCTTGTTCTTAACCATCCAACATTCGGCAGATTTATGACCTGGCTTCCCACAGTTATAGCATGAAATTTTCACAAAAGGTTTTGCAGGGAATTTGACAAAATGAGGTTTAACATAGTTCTTTTGAACATACCAACAGTCCTTGACTGTGTGCCCCTTTTTCCCATAGTGGGAGCAAGCAAAAGAATTTCTTCTATGAAAAACATTTTTACCCCAAGTAGATCTAAACCAGCACTCAGCAGCCTTGTGCCCAGGCTTATTGCAGTTGAAGCACACAATGTGCTGACTAGGATTGTGGTTAGATCCATATTGACCATGAACATGAATGGGGAACTTGGCATGCTGTTTATTGTCTTCTTTCATGATAAAACATTCACTCATGAGATGACCATGCTTCCCACAATAATAACATGCACCCTTTTTAATGTGAGTGTGTGAGAGATCATGTGAATTGTGTGTAGCCTTCTTTATAGTAGCAGGAGTGTCTTTATCCTTCTTCTGTGAAGTTTCACCCTTTTTCAATTTTTGATTTTGTTCAACAGTTTTGGGTTTCACAGTGGATTTTTGTGCAGTGAATTTGAAGACAGAAGGAGCAGAGGTTGTGTTCTGATTGGTGGCTTTGACAAAAACAGTAGATGTTTCATTCCCATTACTCCTTTTATTTGTCGGACTATAGCCCAGTCCCTTTCTCTCAAAGTTGTCACTCTTTCCAAGAAGCTTATTCAGATTGTCCTTACCTTTGACAAATTTTGATAGAGAATTTTTCAAATCTTCAATCTCAAAATTCAAATCAGCAATTTTAGCTTCATATTTGGACAGATCGATTTCACAGGAAATGACTTGTTGATGCAAGGCATCATTCAGACTCTTGAGTTTTTCAACTTCCTGTTTTAGTTTTGTTTCATTGTCGGCTTCAGATAGGGACTTATAAAGATCATCAACTTCTTGTTGAAGGGATGTGATAGTAAGCTCATATCCAGCTATTTTCCGTTCACTACAACTGACATTTCATTTAACATTAAGTTGATGGTTTTCAGACTCTCAATTTCTTGTTCAGCATTCATCAACCTATCAGAATTATCCACACTCACACACTTGCCTTTTTCCATTGTTATTAGCCTATCTGTCAACTGGGTGTTTAGATGTTTCAACTCATTGATTTCCTCTTGCAGTTTACCATTCTGCTCTAGGAGATCAGCATCAACCACCCATTCATCTGAGAGAGACTGACATTCATGAAACATTTCCTGTTGTTTTTCAGAATCTTTCTGTAATTCTATGTTTACAGATTTTATGGCATTAAGCTTTTCAATCAGCAATTTGTTCTCCTGTCTAAGTTTCTCTGATTTTTCATCATTTTTATTGGAGAACTCTTTAAGAGAATCATTTTCAGATTTCAGCTTGTTTAATTCAGACTTAACACATTCAATTTCTTTCAGCAAATCCTTGCTCTGAACAGAATCATGACTAGCTAGACTAAGCTTCTTTTCAAGTTCAGAGATTTCTTTCACATGATCTTGATTCTCAGTTTTCAATAAGGAAATTTGTTTCTTCAACATTAGAGAATCAGACATACAGGCATCATGAATATTTTTCAATTCAACACACTTTCTACAAGGAGAACTTGAACTATCTAAACCAGTACCCTTCTTCAATTTTTTATACTAACAGTTCATGAGATTCAAATAATTCAGCATATGCATTCTCCCAATCTTCTAGAGAAAAATTCTCGAAGAGATTTACCTCATCATCATCATCTTCAGTCTGACTGCTGCCTTGATTGCTGCCAATTGGATTACTTCTGTTAGCCATCATGCAGTTGTCCTCGTTTACCCTGTGAAATTGCTTCAGCCTATCCAGGATGTCCTTTGCTGAGCTGCAATTATGAAGACAAGACCATAAGGCTCTGTCAGTAGCTGCTTTCAACATGTTAAAGGTTTTCTGATTTTCTCCATCCTTTGATCTGTGTCTGTCGGTCCATTTGGACACTTTCGTTGGTAAGGTGTGAGGACCTTGTGAAATTAATTTCCATAAATCAGGATTAGCAGAATTTACATAAGCATGTAAAGCAGTGTACCACTGACTGAAACCAGAACCACTAAAGACGGGTGGTAAAGCCATTGAAAAACAAATAGCGAGTAAGTTCAAGGCAACAGGAATAATTATGCACTAAAAATAAATTAGCACCTAAGACAGCAAGATCGAATCTGCAGGTCGCTGGACCTTGTATGCAGACACCGCTCTGATACCAACTGTTAGCTAGGTACGATTGATAAACACTGATCCAGAGGGGGGGGTGAATGGATCGTTCAAAGAATTCTACCCAATTTAAAATTCGCATGAGATGATAACAACTAGATCAGTGGACAATTGATCAAACAAGATATGCAAACTCAATTAAATTCTAGGATATAGATAATCAATTAAATCACGGTCCAGCATGCATCTAGCGGAAGCAGGCGATCAAACAAACCACTGCACGATGATTTTAGGTGGTTCGGTCAACAGACCTACATCCACCCCTCACTCCCAACCGGAGTGAGGCTTCCACTAGTAACACTAGCACAGCAGACTCAGTCTGCAACAAATGCTGCCACACAGCTTGACCAGGGAAACAACCTCCCCTCTTCCTCCTAGCCGGAGGGACACCCCAAGTGACTCCCAGCCACTTGGAAAACAGAGACACACGGTCTCTCTTCCTCCAGACCCGGAGGGAACCCCTGGACTTGCTACCCACAAGCCCAGAACCGAAGGACCAAACCTCCCTTCCTCCAAACCGGAGGGGAACCTAGAGACCCAAGTCTCTCTTCCTATGAACCCCAGAGGGAAGCACAAGTGACTTTAAGTCACCTGCAAACCAGAGGTCTCGGACCTCTCTTCCTCCCAATCGGAGGGACCCCTGGACTTGAAACCTACAAGCCCAGAACCGGAGGACGAGCCTCCCTTCCTCTAACCAGAGGGAACCCACAAGTAGCACCCAGCTACTTGCAACCGGAGACAGCAATCTCCCTTCTCCTGAACCAACAGGAGAGACCCCGACCTCTCTACAGAGAATCGGAAATACAGCAGGTGAATAGTTCAAAAGAAAAACAAAACCCAGCAACAGAAAGCTGAAAAGATAAAAACAAATGTGGCTCTCGCAGGAGCTGGCTGGCCTGGATTTGATCCACGGTCCAGCAGGAACTTCTTCTACTGCTTCTTTCTTTCTCCCAGCACGAACTCTCTTTTCTTCTTCTTCTTCTTTCTTACTTCTTCTTCTTCTTACTGCTTCTGCCTTCTCCTTCTTCTCACTCTCTCTATCTCACTGTCTCTCTTTCTTTTTCTTCTTCTGCTCTCTCGATCTAGCTCTCAGCTTTCTCTATCTCTTCTTTCTCTTCTGCACTTCTTCTCTTAGCTCTGGCTGCTTCTACTTCAGTCACTCTCTCTGCTCTTCTTCAGAGGAAGAAGACACATATTTATAGCAGCAGCAGATTAGGGCAGCGTGTGCTCTCCACGATTCCCGCCCAAATGCTTCAGTCCACGTGGAGGCTCCTCTGCATCTCGGATCACGTGCCAGATGCCAGCCTCGTATCACGTGCCCCACTCTGCATAGGCTCCACGAACAGTACCTGTCACACAGTCATAGGAGATTAATCAGAAGGATAAAATGTATAGACTTTGAAGACTTAGCCAACGAGTGTATTGACTTGAACAGCTAGCCACGAGTGTATAGACTTAAGATGTGATAACAAGTGTGTAGACTTGAACTTAGAAATGAATGTATAGGCATTAGAACAGTAAAAGGTGCACTATACTGAAAACGACACGAGGTACATAAGATGACTACAGCACGAGATAAACAGAGAACGACACGAGGTACATACAGTATCAAAGCTAACACTACAAAGATAACGACACGAAGTCAGATGAGAACAGCACGAGGTAAGAGAGAACGACATGAGGTAAAACGGTAGTAAAACACGCGATCAGAGGAAACCTGGATGAAGATAGAAATAAGTAACACGAAGACATAAAAACAACACTAAGACATAAACACAGAATTAACATGTAGACTCAAACACAAAAATAACATGAAAACATAACCACAGCACGAAGTGTAATCACAAAGCAAGAAAGACACGGGGTCTTGGAAGAAACAACACGAATACAGAAGACTCGAAGACATAGGGGTGACACAGATGGAGCGACACGAGGTGGCACAGAAAGCAGCACGAGGTGCTACAGTGTTCAGCACGCGATGGAACAAATAACGACACTAAGGCTCATAGTGTTGCTATCCTCAAAACATGTAAAGACTCAACAAGACTTCATATGAACAGTCTAATGTGCAGACTGCGTTCAACTGGATGTATAGACTTGGAACGGCTTCAAGGCAACAATGTACAGACTTTGAAATAAAGAGTGTACAGACAGAGAGTTCAAGGCCACGATGTATAGACTTTGCCCAAGGAAACGAATGTGTAGATTTTGGCTTGGAACGAAGGTAAGGATGAGGCTGTATAGACTTGGCCAGAACGTAGGGAAAAGCACCAATGTGCAGACATGAACATCCAGCAGTGTATAGACTTCGTGAACAAGATGCAATGCTGACCGATGTGTACACTTGGCAAAGAGAGTGATGCATGAACTACCCTGTACAGACTTTAAGACTTAATGCGCAACAAAAAGTAGACAAAGCAGCATGGCGTCAACCCAGCTGATCCACTGCGTCAACGCAGCCATTGCACAGAACCCATATTAATGAAAGACAGACATGCAGACATGATCTATGCCATGCTCACAGTTAAACTGTGTACCAAGTTCTGAATGAAGTAAACACATATGACATGAGACGGACGCTGTACATACTTGATGCATGTGAACAGTGAGACGGATGTATAGACTTGATGAACTGCAACATGAACATTATCAGCAGAGAAGCAATGCACAGAACAGAAATTAAGAACAAACCAATTTATCACAGCATGACTCAAGCATACACATGCATTCTTCACAATTCAGACATGGCACACTCATGCAATCTCCCACAGAATAGATCAGACATATTCAAGACAAAGTGGTGACTCAATTATGTTGCTATCATTAAAACACCACATCATCAACAAAGCACAAGGGGCACAACAATCTCCCCCTTTTTGATGATGGCAACATAATGAGTCACACACTGACTCATCAAACTATTCTCCCCCTTTGACATAATCAAAAAGAAGGGAAATGGTTTGATAGTCAAATGTAGCACATAAATGCAGCACACAAAGACAGCACATAAGTGTAGAGAATGAGTCATGGTTCTTAAAAATGAAGATCTCCCTTATGACAATGAAACAGCTCTCCCCTATCAACATGCATGATTGACTACTCTCCCCTTAGATGTAAATAAACCATAACTCCCCCTGAAGCACAGAATGGACTCTGGTTATCCAATAAATCAATCTGAAATCAGCCATTTCAAAGAATCTGAATTCTGGTGAAAATACCACAGAATCAGAACTTATTGCAGAACAAGATGGAAGATTCCAACAGTGTGGAGAGAAATGCATCTCAGGAATCAATCTGAAATCCACCACCATAAGGATTCTGAAGTTCAGAGGGCTGCAAGTGAACAAGGTAATAATGGGAGTGGCACCTCACATTTGTATGGTCAGAAAAATGCAGATGGAATCAGTCAACTGATAAGAGAGAAGTTCACTTTGTTGATCATGCAAGAATCTGATCATGAGGGATTTGAATGCATACATCACTTCAATAAGTCTTAAAAGATGTAGACTCTTCTATCATAAGGAGTTATGAAGTGGCAACTTAACCAATTTGATTTAATTTTGATGTATACCAACTTTGCCAAATTAAACTCAATGCTCATATCTGAATCCAAGTTTTAATAAAAGTGAACCAAATAGTCAGAAAAACACTCAAAAACAATCATCTTTTATCTTACACATATGATCTCAATTGCACCTTTGAAAGATACACAGGTTAGTACAGAAGTTAAACACTTTTTCAAGAACATGAGTTGACAGATTTTTTCAAGATAATTTTATTTGAAGCACATTATATTTTTCCTGAGCAATTTAAGTTGATCAACACCTTTTTACATGAGGCATAACAAGTCTTAGTTGAAGTGACCCAGTTACTCAGTGTGATAACTGGCATTGCCTCTCACTTTGAGAGCAGAGTTAGCAATATGAGTGTCTTTTTACATGAGAAGACACCTTTATCAGAGGCAAGACTCCCCAGCTACTCAACACAAATAAGCTATTGCTCTGTCAGGTTTTATTTCACTAAATTTTTATCAGAGATAACTGTGGCACCTCATGACATGAGTTACTTTATTTCATTGATGAGGAACTCTGCTTCTCAGTGACCGAGTCATTGCTCTGAATTCATAATTTTTTCATTTAGTCAACTTTTTCAAGTTAATGTTTAACCACAACACTCACTCTATGTATCTCTACCAAAGTAGCCTAGATTTCAAATTTTCAGATATCAGATGAGAGACTTTAAGGATTACATGACACAAGAGGTTAAAGTTTATTAATCCTTATCAACAGATATATTCAATTCGTTTAATTACAAGGCAGATAATACATTAATCTTATATCAGTCTGATTTAGTGATAATTCTTAAACCCATATGATAGGAGTTTCTACCAAAATCTCAGACTGAATTGCATGAGATGCAGCTTAAGTTCCTCAGATCAGAACAATAAAATTAGCTGACCAACAACTCAATAATGCAGCCAACATAGTCACACCAGCTAAGAGGTATAGGAAGGAAGAGTACAGGCTGGTGGAAGAGTCAATCAGCAAGAGAGAATAAGGTTTAAAACCACTAGCAGAGTCAATCACTCAATACAGGTTTAAAGTCATTTCAGTCAGACAAAATGAGACACTCCTTCTTCAACAGATAGAGGATTAGCAGCCAAATTTTCAGATTCATGAAGGTATGAACTCAAAATAGTCAATTGATGATTTGAAAGAGTGTAGAATGTGAATTTCAAATAGTGACAACAATATAATAAAGCTCCCCCTTGACTATATGCAGTGACTCACATAAGACTCAACAAGCTCCCCCTGAATTGATGCAGTTTATGCAAGTTAGACAGATGAGAATTACTATAAGCATGATTGTTCAATTCATATTTCAGAAAACTTCAGTTTAGCACCAACAGATCAACATGATATGCAATACACTGCTCTATTTGACTTGACCCATGGTACTGAGCAGAGGACTTGGTCCAAGGACCACCTCACACATGGCAGTAGCATCCAGACACACTCCAACTGCCCTCCAGCAATGTTCCATTTCATATACCATGATGGTCATGCAAATGACATATGCAGTGCAAAGCAATCTCATTTATTTAGTGCAAACAACAGCATGAGAAGAGCATCAAAAATCAACCAAGCAAAACAACAATTTCAGATAATGAAATTGAAACAGATTTCAGAACCTGAATTGAGTCATGGGGTTTTCCTTTTTGAGTGCCTTGGTTAACCCCTTTTATTTCTCCCTCCAAGGCACACCTGCAAAGTAATTGATCATCTTGATCCTGCAGGGACCCAAGCAGCTTTGGGTCCTGCGTTAGCCCTGACAGATTTTCTAAACATTTTCATAGCAACATTATCATCAAATTTCATCAGTGAGCAGTCATGCATAGAATGTCCAAATTTTCCACAGTATCTACATGAAATGGCTGGTGTTTGATTCTTATGATGCATATTAACAGCAGGGTGATGTTTATAAACATGTTCATAAGATTTTCTGTTATATGCATGAGCAGTTTGATGCTTGTTCTTAACCATCCAACATTCGCAGATTTATGACCTGGCTTCCCACAGTTATAGCATGAAATTTTCACAAAAGGTTTTGCAGGGAATTTGACAAAATGGGGTTTAACATAGTTCTTTTGAACATACCAACAGTCCTTGACTGTGTGCCCCTTTTTCCCACAGTGGGAGCAAGCAAAAGAATTTCTTCTATGAAAAACATTTTTACCCCAAGTAGATCTAAACCAGCACTCAGCAGCCTTGTGCCCAGGCTTATTGCAGTTGAAGCACACAATGTGCTGACTAGGATTGTGGTTAGATCCATATTGACCATGAACATGAATGGGGAACTTGGCATGCTGTTTATTGTCTTCTTTCATGATAAAACATTCACTCATGAGATGACCATGCTTCCCACAATAATAACATGCACCCCTTTTAATGTGAGTGTGTGAGAGATCATGTGAATTGTGTGTAGCCTTCTTTATAGTAGCAGGAGTGTCTTTATCCTTCTTCTGTGAAGTTTCACCCTTTTTCAATTTTTGATTTTGTTCAACAGTTTTGGGTTTCACAGTGGATTTTTGTGCAGTGAATTTGAAGATAGAAGGAGCAGAGGTTGTGTTCTGATTGGTGGCTTTGACAAAAACAGTAGATGTTTCATTCCCATTACTCCTTTTATTTGTCGGACTATAGCCCAGTCCCTTTCTCTCAAAGTTGTCACTCTTTCCAAGAAGCTTATTCAGATTGTCCTTACCTTTGACAAATTTTGATAGAGAATTTTTCAAATCTTTAATCTCAAAATTCAAATCAGCAATTTTAGCTTCATATTTGGACAGATCGGTTTCACAGGAAATGACTTGTTGATGCAAGGCATCATTCAGACTCTTGATTTTTTCAACTTCCTGTTTTAGTTTTGTTTCATTGTCGACTTCAGATAGGGACTTATAAAGATCATCAACTTCTTGTTGAAGGGATGTGATAGTAAGCTCATATCCAGCTATTTTCCGTTCACTACAACTGACATTTCCATTTAACATTAAGTTGATGGTTTTCAGACTCTCAATTTCTTGTTCAGCATTCATCAACCTATCAGAATTATCCACACTCACACACTTGCCTTTTTCCATTGTTATTAGCCTATCTGTCAACTGGGTGTTTAGATGTTTCAACTCATTGATTTCCTCTTGCAGTTTACCATTCTGCTCTAGGAGATCAGCATCAACCACCCATTCATCTGAGAGAGACTGACATTCATGAAACATTTCCTGTTATTTTTCAGAATCTTTCTGTAATTCTATGTTTACAGATTTTATGGCATTAAGCTTTTCAATCAGCAATTTGTTCTCCTGTCTAAGTTTCTCTGATTTTTCATCATTTTTATTGGAGAACTCTTTAAGAGAATCATTTTCAGATTTCAGCTTGTTTAATTCAGACTTAACACATTCAATTTCTTTCAGCAAATCCTTGCTCTGAACAGAATCATGACTAGCTAGACTAAGCTTCTTTTCAAGTTCAGAGATTTCTTTCACATGATCTTGATTCTCAGTTTTCAATAAGGAAATTTGTTTCTTCAACATTAGAGAATCAGACATACAGGCATCATGAATATTTTTCAATTCAACACACTTTCTACAAGGAGAACTTGAACTATCTAAACCAGTACCCTTCTTCAATTTTTTATACTAACAGTTCATGAGATTCAAATAATTCAGCATATGCATTCTCCCAATCTTCTAGAGAAAAATTCTCGAAGAGATTTACCTCATCATCATCATCTTCAGTCTGACTGCTGCCTTGATTGCTGCCAATTGGATTACTTCTGTTAGCCATCATGCAGTTGTCCTCGTTTACCCTGTGAAATTGCTTCAGCCTATCCAGGATGTCCTTTGCTGAGCTGCAATTATGAAGACAAGACCATAAGGCTCTGTCAGTAGCTGATTTCAACAGGTTAAAGGCTTTCTGATTTTCTCCATCCTTTGATCTATGTCTGTCGGTCCATTTGGACACTTTCGTTGGTAAGGTGTGAGGACCTTGTGAAATTAATTTTCACAAATCAGGATTAGCAGAATTTACATAAGCATGTAAAGCAGTGTACCACTGACTGAAACCAAAACCACTAAAGACGGGTGGTAAAGCCATTGAAAAACAAATAGCGAGTAAGTTCAAGGCAACAGGAATAATTATGCACTAAAAACAAATTAGCACCTAAGACAGCAAGATCGAATCTGCAGGTCGCTGGACCTTGTATGCAGACACCGCTCTGATACCAACTGTTAGCTAGGTACGATTGATAAACACTGATCCAGAGGGGGGGTGAATGGATCGTTCAAAGAATTCTACCCAATTTAAAATTCGCATGAGATGATAACAACTAGATCAGTGGACAATTGATCAAACAAGATATGCAAACTCAATTAAATTCTAGGATATAGATAATCAATTAAATCACGGTCCTAGCATGCATCTAGCGGAAGCAGGCGATCAAACAAACCACTGCACGATGATTTTAGGTGGTTCGGTCAACAGACCTACATCCACCCCTCACTCCCAACCGGAGTGAGGCTTCCACTAGTAACACTAGCACAGCAGACTCAGTCTGCAACAAATGCTGCCACACAGCTTGACCAGGGAAACAACCTCCCCTCTTCCTCCCAGTCGGAGGGACACCCCAAGTGACTCCCAGCCACTTGGGAAACCGAGACACACGGTCTCTCTCCCTCCAGACCCGGAGGGAACCCCTGGACTTGCTACCCACAAGCCCAGAACCGGAGGACCAAACCTCCCTTCCTCCAAACCGGAGGGGAACCTAGAGACCCAAGTCTCTCTTCCTCTGAACCCCAGAGGGAAGCACAAGTGACTTTAAGTCACCTGCAAACCAGAGGTCTCGGACCTCTCTTCCTCCCAACCGGAGGGACCCCTGGACTTGAAACCTACAAGCCTAGAACCGGAGGACGAGCCTCCCTTCCTCTAACCAGAGGGAACCCACAAGTAGCACCCAGCTACTTGCAACCGGAGACAGCAATCTCCCTTCTCCTGAACCAACAGGAGAGACCCCGACCTCTCTACAGAGAATCAGAAATACAGCAGGTGAATAGTTCAAAAGAAAAACAAAACCCAGCAACAGAAAGCTGAAAAGATAAAAACAAATGTGGCTCTCGCAGAAGCTGGCTGGCCTGGATTTGATCCACGGTCCAGCAGGAACTTCTTCTACTGCTTCTTTCTTTCTCCCAGCACGAACTCTCTTTTCTTCTTCTTCTTCTTCTTCTTTCTTACTTCTTCTTCTTCTTACTGCTTCTGCCTTCTCCTTCTTCTCACTCTCTCTATCTCACTGTCTCTCTTTCTTTTTCTTCTTCTGCTCTCTCGATCTAGCTCTCAGCTTTCTCTATCTCTTCTTTCTCTTCTGCACTTCTTCTCTTAGCTCTGGCTGCTTCTACTTCAGTCACTCTCTCTGCTCTTCTTCAGAGGAAGAAGACACATATTTATAGCAGCAGCAGATTAGGGCAGCGTGTGCTCTCCACGATTCCCGCCCAAATGCTTCAGTCCACATGGAGGCTCCTCTGCATCTCGGATCACGTGCCAGATGCCAGCCTCGTATCACGTGCCCCACTCTGCATAGGCTCCACGAACAGTACCTGTCACACAGTCATAGGAGATTAATCAGAAGGATAAAATGTATAGACTTTGAAGACTTAGCCAACGAGTGTATTGACTTGAACAGCTAGCCACGAGTGTATAGACTTAAGATGTGATAACAAGTGTGTAGACTTGAACTTAGAAATGAATGTATAGACATTAGAATAGCAAAAGGTGCACTATACTAAAAACGACACGAGGTACATAAGAGGACTACAGCACGAGATAAACAGAGAACGACACGAGGTACATACAGTATCAAAGATAACACTACAAAGATAACGACACGAAGTCAGATGAGAACAGCACGAGGTAAGAGAGAACGACACGAGGTAAAACGGTAGTAAAACACGATATCAGAGGAAACCTGGATGAAGATAGAAATTAGTAACACGAAGACATAAAAACAACACTAAGACATAAACACAGAATTAACATGTAGACTCAAACACAAAAATAACATGAAAACATAACCACAGCACGAAGTGTAATCACAAAGCAAGAAAGACACGGGGTCTTGGAAGAAACAACACGAATACAGAAGACTCGAAGACATAGGGGTGACACAGATGGAGCGACACGAGGTGGCACAGAAAGCAGCACGAGGTGCTGCAGTGTTCAGCACGCGATGGAACAAATAACGACACTAAGGCTCATAGTGTTGCTATCCTCAAAACATGTAAAGACTCAACAAGACTTCATATGAACAGTCTAATGTGCAGACTGCGTTCAACTGGATGTATAGACTTGGAACGGCTTCAAGGCAACAATGTACAGACTTTGAAATAAAGAGTGTACAGATAGAGAGTTCAAGGCCACGATGTATAGACTTTGCCCAAGGAAACGAATGTGTAGATTTTGGCTTGGAACGAAGGTAAGGATGAGGCTGTATAGACTTGGCCAGAACGTAGGGAAAAGCACCAATGTGCAGACATGAACATCTAGCAGTGTATAGACTTCGTGAACAAGATGCAATGCTGACCGATGTGTACACTTGGCAAAGAGAGTGATGCATGAACTACCCTGTACAGACTTTAAGACTTAATGCGCAACAAAAAGTAGACAAAGCAGCATGGCGTCAACCCAACTGATCCACTGCGTCAACGCAGGCATTGGACAGAACCCATATTAATGAAAGACAGAGATGCAGACATGATCTATGCCATGCTCACAGTTAAACTGTGTACCAAGTTCTGAATGAAGTAAACACATATGACATGAGACGGACGCTGTACATACTTGATGCATGTGAACAGCGAGACGGATGTATAGACTTGATGAACTGCAACATGAACATTATCAGCAGAGAAGCAATGCACAGAATAGAAATTAAGCACAAACCAGTTTATCACAGCATGACTCAAGCATACACATGCATTCTTCACAATTCAGACATGGCACACTCATGCAATCTCCCACAGAATAGATCAGACATATTCAAGATAAAGTGGTGACTCAATTATGTTGCTATCATTAAAACACAACATCATCTGACTCAATTATGTTGATATCATTAAAACACCACATCATCAACAAAGCACAAGGGGCACAACAACACAGACCTCGAGTCTAGCCACGGGAAGGCTAACTCGGGCAGGTCACAACACAGGAAAAGCACGGGAGTCGTGCGCCACGCGCCGGAGAACCCCCGCACCAGGAGAACGGCCAGATGTGTCGGCGACGTCTTACACTGCACCGCAACACACACCACAAGTGTCTTGACTACCAACCAATCACGTCTACGCGAGCTCGGCCGAGTCGCAGACCCACGCGGAACACAAACCACAAGTGTCTCGACTACCAACCGATCGCGTCTACGCAAGCTCGGCCGAGTCGCAGACCCACGCAGAACCATAGTAACATGTACTAGTCAGGGTCACGCCCGTCGGCGTCAGTCCTCTGCCCCTGACCACATGTGCACACACTGGCTCCTGCCTAGAGCCAAAACTCTAGCTAGTTTTCTCCCCCCGTAGGATGCTATGGTGCAGCCGGGAGCCGACGGAGACTAGCTTACAAACCGTACACTCGGAAAGTGCCCCACTCCGCGAGCTGTCACAATGAGTCTGTGAGGAAAGGCAACAGCACGAGAAGATCATGAAATATGGAGCTGAAGTACAGACAGTCAGACATGCACTGTCACCCGTACCTCAAACACCGAAGGCAGCACAAGAAATTGCCGACATACTCAAAAACGTAGTCTTAACCTTCATAGGAACATCAACCGACGTCCACGGGGAAAGCGGCCAGACCACGGGAACGACAGACATCACCCTAACTTAGATAGACACACACACAGGCACGCCATAAATCTACCTCTAAATAGCCCCTAACATCACCTAAAACGGACTAACAAACACACAGCCGCACACCAAAAAGTCCAACAGCCATCACGGCCACAACAGGACCGAACGCACCACCATAGACGCGTTACACGAACCAGACGCCAAACGAAGGTAGCGGTCACCGGAGGACCGCGACCACGCAGTCACGGTCTCTTGAAGACCGCGACTAGAATAACGCGGTCTGTCGCAAGGATGCGACTCTTGCCGACTCTCTCGGCCGGGTAAACGCGGTTCTCCTAGGACCGCGACCAAATGAACGCGGTTACTGGTGGACCGCGATCAGTTCGTAAAATCAAGAACGGCGGGAAAATCAAGGGGAAGGCCAAATCGGCCCGTTCCACGCCCCATTCACGCTAAAATGTAGGGGAAACAAAGGCAAACCATGAAAAATAACATCTGGAGGCTAAAAAGCCCACATGCATGCATTAAAACAAGAGATCGGGGCGATTTAGATAAGTCGACCCTAAACGGGTCACCGAGGTTCCCGGACTCCTACCGGCCTCGAATGATGACCAATTGACACGAAACTAGCATGAATGGGATCCAGACATCCCAACGGTCATTTTGATACTAACTAGACCAAGAACGGTTGCCGTTTTCCGGTAAACCTTGAAATCCCCAAAAACTACGATTTTCACTAAGCCGGCCCGATCTCCCCTGATCGAGCACCAAACTACGCACGGAAGCAGGGAAAATGCACAGAACAAAGTGGTGGTCCATCTCCCTACCTCCACCGAAGAAACCGTGCCCCGAAGGGACTAAACCACGCCGAAAATCATGCCACGAACCGAACCGCCGGCTTTGAATCCACCGTTCGGGATTGCACCCAAACCGCACCGATCCTCACTCCACCACGCCCCTCTGTAGCTCCTCGGCGTCGCCACCTCGCCCACGGTCACCTCCGTCTGCAGCCGGAGCCGAGAGGGTGAGAGAACGAGGTAGAGAACCAGGGCATTACATCTGTCTTGTGCAAGCTCGTTGTCAGTCCCTTAAGAGGCGAGTGGACTCGCTCGATGAGTATGGGATCAGTTCTACATCTATGCCCCGGATCTAGTCACCTACAGGGACCCAGCGGTGATTCCTAGTGAGTCTTCGAGCCGCCTCCTTCCCCTTGAGAGTGACCCCACCCCGGAGTGTTCCACCACTAGCCTCTTCCAATAGCAGCATGCGCATATCGAGTATATACAGAATGAGCAGGTGACTATCACTTGGAGTGAAGCGTACCCACGCTACTTGGTACGGTGACGGATCCGCCGGAGCTACTAGAGCAGTCACCCCTTTACTCGACGGGGTCGAGTTCTTCCCACCGGGGGAGAATTGATGGGGACATCGAAGTAAGACTGCTCATATTTTGTTTACATTTATGTCCTTTCATATTTGTATGTATACCCTTGTGTTATATGGGTACGCAATTGTAAGTCTTCGTGGGTTTATATGTAAAATGCCAGTAGGACCTGCTAGGGGGCCCCCAGCCCTTCCCCATTGGGCCACCTAAGCTATGTGGGGCTAGTCAACCATCCTAGGTGGCCATCTAGAAGGTTTGAATGTCAATTGACACATGGGTAGACAAGGGGGTTAAAAATTCAAAGGTATGTTACCTACCTTACCAACCATGTCCCCCCTTGGTCAAGGGGGCGCCCCCCTCCCTATTTTCCATTTCTATTTTTTTGTAAAATTTGGATTAGAACTAATTAGTTCTAACCCTAGATATAAGGGTATTATGTGTCATTTGTAAGACCCCGAATTATTTAATTGAGCCCAATATATTTATTAAGCTTTTATTAATTAAGAATTGAATTCTTATTGAATTAATAATTGAATTTCGATTTATTAATATTAAATTCGTTAGAAATAGTATAAGTGAAAATCTGACTACCTTATAAAAATCCATAAAAATAGTAAACATGTTAAGGTCGATGTAGACAACAACTTTATCTTCTGGCATTAAGCCATTATAAATCCGTGGTTAGATCTAATTAGAGATTAAGCCCAAAAGGTCGATGTAGACAACAACTTTTTAACCCTTACCTAACCTTAGTTTAAAACGCAAAATTCGGGCTTAATACTCAACCAAATTAGCTCAAATCAGAGGCAAATGAACGGCCATGAGCTAAGGATTAATAGCCCTCAATCAATTCGACACAAACCTAACCCTAGGAGGCGCAGCCGGCCGAGTGTGGTTGAGTCAACCATTTCGGTGCCGTTTTTAACACGTCTCTTGTTCCGTCGAATTCTCCCAGCTCAGAACTCTCCAGAAGATGTGTGAGCTATAGATAGAAAGCTCTTCGAGTCTAGTTTCTTTTGGTGACTGTGGGGTTCACTGAAGTTTCAGATCTAGGAAGATCTTGCTCGATTTGTGGAGGTGTGTCGGCAGGCCGTCGGCTTCCTTCTTCCTTCTTTGTTTCTTCAATTGAGGTAGGAATTCTCAACCAAAATTCGATCATGAATATATGATTTTGTTCCTCTCGACGAGATCTATCCAGTGGGACTGAAAGCCCCAATTTTTATCAGGTATCTAGA
The DNA here is from genome assembly GCA_022559845.1 of Amorphophallus konjac. Lineage (NCBI taxonomy): Eukaryota > Viridiplantae > Streptophyta > Magnoliopsida > Alismatales > Araceae > Amorphophallus > Amorphophallus konjac. Next base: position 79,321,582 of record CM040126.1, read on the forward strand.
GAGCTATCGTGGGTTTTGTGAAGGGTGATCCAGTTCGTTCTTCATTCTAGGTTTTAAGTTCTCTCTTCGATTGAGGTAGGTTTAACAGGCCAAACTCTAATTAACTTATATGATGTAATCATCATGTTGTTAGCTTTCATTTAACGTAGAAAGCCCCAATTTTCTTTGAGCATGCTTGGAGAATTTCGATTTTTAGTGAGAGCATGTCTAGAACTTGATTTATATTGTGACCCTTTGAGTTAGAGCTTGATTACGGGCTGATTTTGAGTTAGATAACTTGACCCATATATAGCTTATCATATATGCTTGGATTCAGCATCAAGTTAGCTTTCTTTTGACATAAGAAGCCCCAATTTTCGTTATGTATATTGAGAGATTTTCATGATTTAGTAGAAGCATGTCAAGAATTAGGTTTTTATGTGTTCATCATAGAATAGGTTAAGATTTAATTAATTTCTGTTGAAACTAGTGTTTCAAATCGCTTGTTTTATGACCCTAGTATGTATATTAATAACCCTAGATCATGTGGTTAAGATCCCAACTCAATTGGACCTCAATTGGATGAGTTCATATGTTTTCCGGAGGTTAAAACTGTTTTTATTCTTGCAGGGGTCGACCCCTGGGGTTGACCCATTTTTTGGGAGCCCTGGCAGGCCCGAGGGTCGACCCCAGGGGTCGACCCACATCCAACACCCAGCAAGGGTCGACCCCTGGGGTCGACCCATACAGCCAGAGTGTGGGGGTCGACCCCAGGGGTCGACCCATTCTGCAGAAATTGTGGGGGTCGACCCCAGGGGTCGACCCATCTCACTGACAGACCCCATTTTTATAGGGGTCGACCCCAGGGGTCGACCCGTGTACCAGAAACCCAATTTTTTATCTTTCTTCGACTCGAGGATCGATCCGGATCATTAGGGGATCGACCCATTTAACTTAGACCAATTGAAAAGTATATTCTTGAAGAACCAGTAACCTATTCATGTACCCCTTTGATTTCAATTAACATTGGTCCCTACATGCAAACGTAGTGTAAAAACATGCCATTTATCATCTTCATACAATGGTTAAATAGAAACCCACATAATTAGTGGTTAATGGTGAAACTAAATCTCTGTTAATGCATGCTATTTCATTCCTGTACGAGCTTGTTCCTTTACCTTATCATCTTGAATCATCCTTTGGCAAATTGGTTTAATGCAAATGATAATGGATAATCCTTGATATATTAACTTGGTAATTAGGATTAAATTGATTGTTAAGTTACTGTTTTAGTCCCTATTATTCCAGTAGAATGGATTACTTACACACTTGAACGGTATACTGTCAGCCGTTCTTTCTTGACCCCGTGGACCGAGTTTTGGTTCAGTTCTTGTAAAGCGGCACCGAGGTGACCGTATCAACCGAGTTTTTGTCTGGAATCCAAGGACATGTTAGTCCTTAAAAACTCATACTCTTGACAGAAATTCCTCTGATTAATTGGCCATTAAAATTGACTGAATGTCTGGACGTGTGGGACTTTGGGCCCATAAAAATAAATGCCATCGCATCATAAGGGCCCGGTCTGGTCCTGGGGAGAGCGCCCGAAAAATTACTGAGCCCATGGGATGCTAATGACATGGTGGGGCATTACACCGAAATACTTGCTTGCTTGTTGCGTCTATGACAAACATCTCTTGTTACTTGTTACTTGTTACTTGATCGCGAATGAATTGATATTACTTACTTGTGGCCAATTCTTTACTACTTTCTCTTGTTATATCTCCTGTTGTAAATTCTTGTACTTGTTATCTTGTTAATTCTTGACATCACATATTTCTTGACCTTGCAAGATCTTGTTATTACGTTGTTTCATTATATCGTTATCGTCATTTATTTCTTTCTTAGTATTGCATATGAAAATGTAATTAACTTGTTAATCACGTAAATTGCCTGTTATTTCCTACTGAGCGTCAGCTCATAGTTGTGTTTTCCCCCCTTTCCAGGCTTTTCAGGTGACGCGCTTACCGACGGGGAAGGGCAGGAGTGATGTCATGAGTGTGTCAGTTCTAGTGTGTTAGCAGTGTGTTATCTTACTTTTAGTTGTGTTTTGGAGAGCATTTAGTTTCAGTTATGTTATTGAGTTTTAGTGGTTGTAATTCCAGTTGTATTAAGTTGAATTTGAGGTTATTGTATCAGTTGTGGTTGGTTAATGATCATTTAGTATTTCCATCTTGTAGCATTGTGTATTATTTTAGATAGATCTCTCTCTTGCCAGCTCGTTCCCGACTGTACGTCCCGATATTCGCGTCGGGGCGTGACAGTTTAGTTGGTATCAGAGCCCTAGGTTTCACATTCCTAGGTTTCCTAAGTTTAGGTTTTCTCGCATTGCATCCCAATAACCGGTATATCAAAAGGTGCTGTCCGAACGTTAGGCTACGCCTATCGGGAAGGTCGCATACTTGCGCGAGTGGTCTTCGGATCGATTATCTCCGCCAGGTACCGAGTTTTTGGTTGTGTCTAGGTGCATTAGATCCCTAACCTTGTAAAAGTCTAGGACCTGACCTGGTGAGAATGGGTAGAAACTTGGGTTAAGTTCGTTTCTTAATCGTGTAATTATTTATCTTGATTAAACCTAAGTAATCTATTTCTCGTGTAGATGGCAGCTGATCGCGCTGAATGGAGGAACCTGCAGCGCACTGTTCAAGGCCTTACTCAGGCCCTTCAACAGGTAGCTCAGGCAGGAGCAGCACAGCATGGCACCGGTGATTTATACCAGAATTTCCGCGGATGAATCCGCCTAGATTCGCTGGTTCGACCGACCCCGACCAAGCCGAGCACTGGCTAGATGAGATGGGGAGAATCTTTGAAGTTATGCAATGCACCAACCAGGAGCGTGTCCTTTTGTCCACATTTCAACTGGAACGTGATGCACGTACTTGGTGGGATTCTATCAAGGCGACTCTCGGTGACCGGCAGGTTACGTGGGAAGAGTTCGAGGAATTCTTTAACAACAAGTATTTTTCTGATAGAGTGCAAGAGAAGAAAGCGACGGAGTTCGCGGCCCTGAAACAGCGAGGGTTGTCCGTGGCAGAGTATGAGGCTCAATTTGCACGGCTTTCTCGTTATGCTACACATCTTATTTCCACCGAGAAAATGAAGGCGAAGCGTTTTCTCAATGGTCTGAAGCTACATTATATTAATCAACTGGCACCGTTGGAGATTTCCACTTATTCCGAGATGGTAAGGAAAGCACAAGTTCTGGAGGATACTCTTGAGATGACGGAGAGGATCCGTGGCACAGGCATGAAGAAGGAACGACCTACGGGTTCCGGGAGTGTCAAACTCGGGTATATCAAGAAGAGGCCCGCGAGTGGGTCGAGTTCGTGGACCGGAGCAGGATCATGGAAGGGAAAGATGCCGAAGCATGAAGATAAGAAGCCTGGCCCTATTATTCCATACATGGGCGTTTGCAAGTTTTGTAATAATCCTGGCCACAGGGTGGAGGATTGCTGGCGCAAGCTAGGCGCATGCCTACGATGTGGAAGCAAGGAGCACCGTATCTCTGATTGCCCTCGTATGTCTGAGCAAGCTACCCCGGCAAAACCGCAAGTCTTCAAGAAACCACAAGGCAAGCTCCAAGCTCTGCATGCTGAGGAAGCGGGAATAACCGAGGATGGTGGACTCGTCGAAGGTACACTTATTATATTCGACAAGCCAGCATTTGTTCTTTTCGATACTGGTGCAACACATTCCTTTATTTCTCGAGATTTGCTAAGTCTTTAGCTGTGGAACCTGTTTTGATGAATTCTCCGTTAGAAATATCAACCCCTATTGGTACTAGATCAGCAATCCAGTATTTCTATCCCTCTAGTACGGTTATGATTGGTGAACAGAACTTACCAGCAGATTTAGTCTGCATGGACATGAAGGATTATGATGTAATCCTAGGAGCAGATTGGTTGGCTCGATATGAGGCTAGTGTTCACTGCAGTTCTAGCTCAGTGTCTTTTACTAGGCACCCGAGACTTTCTTTTGTGGGTGTTAAGCATCACAACTCTGTGTCACTTATTTCGGCTCTTCGAGCTGATAAGCTGATGAGACGTGGATGTGAGGCTTTTCTAGCCTTTGTCTGTGCAACCCCTGAGCAGCAGATTGAGATCAAGGACATTCCTGTTGTCCGAGATTTTCCTGATGTCTTTCCAGAGGAACTACCAGGACTTCCGCCTGAGCGGGAAGTTATCTTTTCTATTGATCTTATTCCTGGCACATCTCCTATTTCTAAGGCTCCTTATCGTATGTCTCCTGCGGAACTGAGAGAGTTAAAGCAACAGTTGATGGAATTACTCGAGAAGGGCTTCATTCGTCCTAGTACTTCTCCGTGGGGAGCCCCTGTATTATTCGTCAGGAAGAAAGATGGTTCGATGAGGTTGTGCATTGATTATCGGCAAATAAACCAGCAGACTGTCAAGAACAAATATCCATTGCCGAGGATTGACGAGTTATTTGACCAGATAGCGGGAGCTCAATATTTCTCTAAGATCGATCTTCGATCTGGATATCACCAGTTGCGGATTAAGGAAGAGGATATCTATAAATCAGCTTTCCGTAGCAGGTATGGTCATTTTGAATTTGTCGTTATGCCTTTTGGTCTAACGAATGCTCCAGCAGCTTTCATGCAGTTGATGAACAATGCATTTCGGCCCTATCTTGATCAATGGGTCGTGGTCTTTATTGATGACATCTTGATCTATTCCAAGAGTGAAGTGGAGCATGCTGAACATCTGAGGATGGCATTGCAGTTATTGAGAGATCATCAACTTTATGCCAAGTTCAGTAAGTGTGAATTCTGGCTGCAAGAGGTGTCCTTTCTCGGACATATCATTACGAAGGACGGTATTTCTGTTGATCCTTCGAAGGTTGAGGCAGTGAAGAATTGGGAACAGCCTACCAGTGTGACAGAAGTTAGAAGTTTTCTAGGCCTGGCAGGCTATTATCGAAGATTTATCCAGGATTTCTCTAAGATTGCGGTACCTATGACAAGATTAACCCGCAAGGAGAACAAGTTTGATTGGTCCGAAGATTGTCAGCGAAGCTTTCAGACTTTGAAGGAGTGTTTGACTACTGCACCTGTATTGGCTTTACCTTCTGGTGAAGGAGGATTTGTCGTATATACTGATGCATCAGGTATTGGCTTAGGCTGTGTGCTCATGCAGCATGGGAAGGTGATTGCCTATTCTTCTAGGCAGTTAAGGAAGCACGAAGAGAATTATCCTGTTCATGATTTAGAACTGGCAGCAGTCGTGTTTGCTTTGAAGATTTGGAGGCACTACTTGTATGGAGAAACCTTCACGGTGTTTTCAGATCATAAGAGTCTGAAATATTTATTTTCTCAGAAGGAACTCAATATGCGGCAGCGCAGATGGTTGGAGTATTTGAAAGACTTCGACTTCTCGATTGAGTATCATCCTGGCAAGGGTAATGTTGTGGCAGATGCATTAAGCCGGAAGCCGGTAGCTAGACTGTCAAGTCTCATGTTACAAGAATGGAGATTACTGGAACAATTGTCCAGCCTGGATCTTAATATTGACAATGATCGGGTTATGATTGCTCAGATCCAACTTAAGCCCGAATTGTTGATGGAAATCAAGTCCTTGCAAGATAATGATCCCGAGTTGGTAGAGATCAAGGGAAGCTTGAGCAGCAGACCTGACTTCATGTTGGCCGATGATGGAAGATTATTATTCAAGGGCAGAACTTGTGTACCTGACGAAGCCGCAATAAAGAACAAGATTCTGGAGGAAGCTCATAGATCCAGATATACTATTCATCCTGGCGGCACTAAGATGTACCGAGATTTGAAAAGATCCTTTTGGTGGCCGAATATGAAAAGAGGAGTTGCAGATTTTGTGAGTAGATGCTTGGTATGTCAACAAGTTAAGGCCGAACATTTCAGACCGGCAGGGAAACTGAAACCACTCGACATACCCCAATGGAAGTGGGAGAGCATTGGCATGGATTTCATTATGGGTCTACCTAAGACTCGTGGTGGATTTGATGCGATATGGGTGATTGTCGACCGATTGACAAAGTCAGCTCATTTCTTACCAATTAAGTCCAAGTGGACGATTGATGTATTGGCTGCTTTGTATTTGAAGGAAGTGGTGAGACTCCATGGTATTCCAGTCAGCATTGTGTCTGATCGAGACCCCAGATTTACTTCACATTTCTGGAAGGGACTGCAAGAGTCTCTTGGTACTCGTCTGAATTTCAGTACTGCTTTTCATCCGCAGACAGATGGACAGACTGAAAGAACCAACCAGATAGTGGAAGATATGCTGCGAGCTTGCATGATTGATTTCGGTGGTAATTGGAGTGAGCATTTGGCATTAATTGAATTCACCTACAACAACAGTTACCAATCCAGTATACAGATGGCTCCTTTCGAAGCATTGTATGGTAGGAGTTGTCGTTCCCCGTTGTGTTGGGACGAGGTAGGTGAGAAACAGTGGCTTGGACCGGATCTTGTCTCAGAATCTTCACAGAACATCCGTATTATCCGAGACCGGTTACAAGTAGCCCAATCCAGACAGAAGAGTTATGCCGACAACAGGAGAAGAGCATTGGAATTTCAGGTTGGCGAGCATGTGTTCTTGAAGGTCTCTCCTTCGAGAGGGATCCGAAGATTTGGCATTCATGGCAAGCTGAGTCCGAGATACATTGGTCCATTCGAGATTCTAGATAGAGTGGGAGAGGTGGCATACAGACTGGCTTTACCACCGCATTTGTCTGGCGTACACAATGTTTTCCATGTGTCTATGTTACGGAAATATGTGTACGACCCCACTCATATCATTCAGCAAGTGGATTTTGAACTGAAGGAAGATTTGACCTATGAGGAAAGACCTGTCAAGATTCTGGACCGGAAGCAACAGCAACTCCGGAATCGTTCGATACCGATGGTCAAGATTCAGTGGAGTCGGCGTGGGACCGAAGAAGCTACATGGGAGTCTGAAGAGACTATGCGGAAGCGGTATCCCGACCTATTCTAGGTGAGCAATCTCATTCCCTACTCTCAGTTTTAGTGCAGTGAATTTGGAGGACCAAATTCCTTTAAGTAGGGGAGGGTGTAAGACCCCGAATTATTTAATTGAGCCCAATATATTTATTAAGCTTTTATTAATTAAGAATTGAATTCTTATTGAATTAATAATTGAATTTCAGATTTATTAATATTTAATTCGTTAGAAATAGTATAAGTGAAAATCTGACTACCTTATAAAAATCCATAAAAATAGTAAACAGGTTAAGGTCGATGTAGACAACAACTTTATCTTCTGGCATTAAGCCATTATAAATCCGTGGTTAGATTTAATTAGAGATTAAGCCCAAAAGTGGACACTTTTTAACCTTTACCTAACCTTAGTTTAAAACGTAAAATTCGGGCTTAATACTCAACCAAATTAGCTCAAATCAGAGGCAAATGAACGGCCATGAGCTAAGGATTAATAGCCCTCAATCAATTCGACACAAACCTAACCCTAGGAGGCGCAGCCGGCCGAGTGTGGTTGAGTCAACCATTTCGGCGCCGTTTTTAACACGTCTCTTGTTCCGTCGAATTCTCCCAGCTCAGAACTCTCCAGAAGATGTGTGAGCTATAGATAGAAAGCTCTTCGAGTCTAGTTTCTTTTGGTGGCTGTGGGGTTTGCTGAAGTTTCAGATCTAGGAAGATCTTGCTCGATTTGTGGAGGTGTGTCGGCAGGCCGTCGGCTTCCTTCTTCCTTCTTTGTTTCTTCAATTGAGGTAGGAATTCTCAACCAAAATTTGATCATGAATATATGATTTTGTTCCTCTCGACGAGATCTATCCAGTGGGACTGAAAGCCCCAATTTTTATCAGGTATCTAGAGAGCTATCGTGGGTTTTGTGAAGGGTGATCCAGTTCGTTCTTCATTCTAGGTTTTAAGTTCTCTCTTCGATTGAGGTAGGTTTAACAGGCCAAACTCTAATTAACTTATATGATGTAATCAGCATGTTGTTAGCTTTCATTTAACGTAGAAAGCCCCAATTTTCTTTGAGCATGCTTGGAGAATTTCAATTTTTAGTGAGAGCATGTCTAGAACTTGATTTATATTGTGACCCTTTGAGTTAGAGCTTGATTGCGGGCTGATTTTGAGTTAGATAACTTGACCCATATATAGCTTATCATATATGGTTGGATTCAGCATCAAGTTAGCTTTCTTTTGACACCAATTTTCGTTATGTATATTGAGAGAATTTCATGATTTAGTAGAAGCATGTCAAGAATTAGGTTTTTATGTGTTCATCATAGAATAGGTTAAGATTTAATTGATTTCTGTTGAAACTAGTGTTTCAAATCGCTTGTTTTATGACCCTAGTATGTATATTAATAACCCTAGATCATGTGGTTAAGATCCCAACTCAATTGGACCTCAATTGGGTGAGTTCATACGTTTTCCGGAGGTTAAAACCATTTTTGTTCTTGCAGGGGTCGACCCCTGGGGTCGACCCATTTTTTGGGAGCCCTGGCAGGCCCGAGGGTCGACCCCAGGGGTCGACCCATCCAGCACCCAGCAAGGGTCGACCCCTGGGGTCGACCCATACAGCCAGAGTGTGGGGGTCGACCCCAGGGGTCGACCCATTCTGTAGAAATTGTGGGGGTCGACCCCAGGGGTCGACCCATCTCACTGGCAGACCCCATTTTTACAGGGGTCGACCCCAGGGGTCGACCCGTGTACCAGAAACCCAGTTTTTTGTCTTTCTTCGACCCGAGGATCGATCCGGATCATTAGGGGATCGACCCATTTAACTTAGACCAATTGAAAAGTATATTCTTGAAGAACCAGTAACCTATTCATGTACCCCTTTGATTTCAATTAACATTGGTCCCTACATGCAAACGTAGTGTAAAAACATGCCATTTATCATCTTCATACAATGGTTAAATAGAAACCCACATAATTAGTGGTTAATGGTGAAACTAAATCTCTGTTAATGCATGCTATTTCATTCCTGTACGAGCTTGTTCCTTTACCTTATCATCTTGAATCATCCTTTGGCAAATTGGTTTAATGCAAATGATAATGGATAATCCTTGATATATTAACTTGGTAATTAGGATTAAATTGATTGTTAAGTTGCTGTTTTAGTCCCTATTATTCCAGTAGAATGGATTACTTACACACTTGAACGGTATACTGTCAGCCGTTCTTTCTTGACCCCGTGGACCGAGTTTTGGTCCAGTTCTTGTAAAGCGGCACCGAGGTGACCGTATCAACCGAGTTTTTGTCTGGAATCCAAGGACATGTTAGTCCTTAAAAACTCATACTCTTGACAGAAATTCCTCTGATTAATTGGCCATTAAAATTGACTGAATGTCTGGACGTGTGGGACTTTGGGCCCATAAAAATAAATGCCATCGCATCATAAGGGCCCGGTCTGGTCCTGGGGAGAGCGCCCGAAAAATTACTGAGCCCATGGGATGCTAATGACATGGTGGGGCATTACACCGAAATACTTGCTTGCTTGTTGCGTCTATGACAAACATCTCTTGTTACTTGTTACTTGTTACTTGATCGCGAATGAATTGATATTACTTACTTGTGGCCAATTCTTTACTACTTTCTCTTGTTATATCTCCTGTTGTAAATTCTTGTACTTGTTATCTTGTTAATTCTTAACATCACATATTTCTTGACCTTGCAAGATCTTGTCATTTCGTTGTTTCATTATATCGTTATCGTCATTTCTTTCTTTCTTAGTATTGCATATGAAAATGTAATTAACTTGTTAATCACGTAAATTGCCTGTTATTTCCTACTGAGCGTCAGCTCATAGTTGTGTTTTCCCCCCTTTCCAGGCTTTTCAGGTGACACGCTTACCGACGGGGAAGGGCAGGAGTGATGTCATGAGTGTGTCAGTTCTAGTGTGTTAGCAGTGTGTTATCTTACTTTTAGTTGTGTTTTGGAGAGCATTTAGTTTCAGTTATGTTATTGAGTTTTAGTTGTTGTAATTCCAGTTGTATTAAGTTGAATTGAGGTTATTGTATCAGTTGTGGTTGGTTAATGATCATTTAGTATTTCCATCTTGTAGCATTGTGTATTATTTTAGATAGATCTCTCTCTTGCCAGCTCGTTCCCGACTGTACGTCCCGATATTCCGCGTCGGGGCGTGACATCATTTTTCAATTAGTATATAAGCTATGTATTTCCATTATTTGTGAATTAATGAAGAGAAGAAATTGCATTGTGCAAGAAGAGTCATTTGCCCCCCCCTCTCCTCTGGTGTTCTTCCCCCATCCTCTGCAATTGTAGAGTGGTTATCCCTTCTATCTCCTCCCCTCTACTTCTGGAATCCATCTCTGCTGCCACCGCCGCCGTTCGTGCCGCCATCGAGTCGCCGCGAAGCCATCTCCAAGGTGCTGTCCAAGGTTCTGTCCTGTTGGACAGAGGCCCACTACGAGAATTTCTGCTCTCCACCTCGAGATCTTATGGAGCTGAAATTTTCAGAGTGTGTTCTTATCTTGAATCCCCATCTCCACAAAATAATTTCACGTCCAAAATCCTTCTTTTGTTATTTTTTCTTTTTCGGCCTTCAATCTCTCCCAGATCTGTCAGCTTTCTATTCACTATAACAGGAAGCCTGAGTTTTCCATCTTAGGACCTCTCTTTGATTTTTCCTTGAACCCCCAAATTTACTAGGGGTTCTGTCCACCATCCCCTCCATCCACAAAGTTTCGTGGAATTCCTAAAGACCTCCAGCTATTTTCTAAAAATCCCTTTCAGATCCAAAATAGTTCTGTCTTCATCAGTCCTGATCCGACCACAGTCCAGTATAAAATCTCCAGAAACTTCAATTCTCCACAAAACCTTTCAAAAAAAATATTCCCGTCTTCCTTGTTCAATTCTTTACAACTTTGAAGAAGAGCTCAAGATCTGAATCAGAAGTCTTCTTTATGGTCAACGCTGGTTCTCAGTCAGATCTCAATTTTCCTGATCAGATCTGAGACTGAGTACAACAAGCTTCCAAAATCGGCCATCCGAAATACAGCTCTGGTGAATTTTTCTGAGTCTCACAGGGTCGAAGGACTTCGAGAGAGCTTTCCAACAATACCTCTTGCGTGTCGATCCGATGTCGGGAGTGATCGCAACGACAGATCTCTCCGGGTCGCGCGCCTGAAAACAGAAGTTGCAGATCCGTGGGAAGCTTATTCGGTGAGTGATGATCGGAGCCGCCCGGCCTCCGGCCGGCGAACCAGCGTGCCGCTATCCCAGGAAGCACTTCCCCAGGCGTCCCCACCGTAGTGGTGCCACCCCGGTCCCACACGGTCCCACCGACCAGCGCGTGGGCCCCACAACTAGAAGCATACTTCATCCGAACCGTGCCGATGGGGTGATCAAGTGCAGCCCGTCAACTAGAGATCGGTCCTCCCGGGCCCACTTGTGTAGCCCTTTACCTCCCTGCGTGGAGTGGGCGATATTTTATTGCTGTAATCTAACTCATTGTTGTTACCGGGAGTTACTGAATTCGGCCGGGATCGTCTTCCCCACGCCGAGAGCGTGGAGGTATCGTATTCGTTCCTTGTTTGGCACCTTGCTTTATTCGTATATATTTCATATGCCGCTGCTAGAGAGCATGATAGGGTAATTAGCTTGCTTCATATTATTACATTACCGCTGGTGCGAGAGAGAGCGAGACCGTCCCGTGACCCGATCCGGGCATAAAATTGTGAGTTGACCACCCTAGCTCTTGCCGGTTTCTCAACCGTGCACGTCCGACGCTTCCCTCGATAAGGGACGATCACGAGTTTGCGTAGAGTCCAAGGATTGCATATCCAATTAGAGTCGAGTCCATGGTCCGTCCCGCACCAATTTGGTATCAGAGCTAGTTGAGTCTAGGGTGTCAAAAAAAAGTGTCATTTACGTCTAGTCATCGTCTAAGTCGGTCTAGGTTGCATTTGCATACCATTAATCGGTATATTAAAAGGTGTTGTCCGAACGTTAGGCTATGCCTATCGGGAAGGCCGCACACTTACGCGAGTGATCTTCGGATAGATTAACTCCGCCGCGTATCGAATCTTGGTCGTGTCTAGGTTGGTAGTCGAGTCGACATTCCAACTTTGCATTACTTAGGGCCGTGTCTAGTGTTTTGTCCGAGTGTCGGCATGGCCATCCACTAGCTTCCCCGTGTCCCATGGATTACCGAACACCCGGATCTTATCCATGGTGGCGATACTATCTAAAATGGAAGGACCACCTGAACCACCCCAAAAGGCCCAAAGCCCGGGACTTCTACGGCTCCGAAAACCTGAGTGACTACTTAGAGTGGGAAGCCGTTATGGACGACTACTTTGAGTGTTACCTTATGTCCGGTCCCGCGCAAGTCGACTTAGCCAAAAGGTGACTTTTCTATGAAGCCGCCGAAACATGGAGGGACATCAAGTACTTCCGATAAGATAGGAGGCTAAGGCCCATCGAGTCATGGTAGGATATGAAGAGAGCGCTTAGGAGGGTCTACCTTCCCTGTCCACCTACCTCCAACTACGGGGGCCATACCACTAGCCATCCCCACCAACTCACCCGCAATCAAGTGGGCCACACCTCCAACCAACCCCGCCCCTTCACCCCCATCCAAGCCCTCCAAAGCAACCCCAATCAAGTGGTCCACCCCGTCGCCTCCAACCAAGTGGAAGCCCCGCTTCTAGTCGAGTCTAGGTCCACACCCGAGCCGAGAGCCGAGGAGCAAGTCCACTCCGAGGTCCTCACTCCAACCCGCTCCTTTGAGGAAATCGAGAAAAAGTTTTGGGATTGGTTGGAAAGGACACGTGCTTCTTCACCACCCGTGAGTGCTCCATTGCCATCTACTTCTGAACTTTATTCGGAACCATCTTATTTGGAGCCACCAAAACCCGAGCCACCCGTGTTTCTTACGGGAACGCTATACATAGCCGAGCCACTTCTTAGTTGGCTCAAGGATGGCTTGGTCCCACGTCCTTACCCTTATATGGACCCCACATTACCTATAGTGCCCGTCAACTCCTTCCACACTACCTTTCGGTCTAGTCACCATGTTGATACATTGGATGACCATATTATGGGATTAGACACGCAATGGAAGTTGACGCATTCGTTGGCCCGAAGCTTCGACCAACCCACTAGTCTTAGCTTCACCCATCCGGCCTTAGGGTCCATTACCTTCGTGTGAATCATGGGTTGTATCACCACGGAGGTTCTATTATTCCTCCCCATGTCGGCCGAACCCGACTTCGTACCCTTTCGCCCGAGGGAGGAACCATACATCCTACACATGATCATCGTCCCACCTACCACAATGCATGAAGGTGACCATCCACACCTTCAAGACTGATACACATGGGACCGTAACTTGTGGGAACCCACCACAAGGGGTCATACCTTCTTTGATCCCTTTGACACATTCCCTAGTGGACCCTTAGACCCTCCATATATACTTCACTTCTTAGAAGGAGTCCACTATCACACCCCTACCCCACCGGCCGGGTCATCTACACCCACCAAGCCCGTGCATGATACACCAACATCCGGTTCTTCTAGCCCTCTCAAGTTCCCCAAATCCAAAGGGCCGTCCATGCATGACTGGGTCATACTTCGACGTGTAAGTGTTCCCCATGCCACCCATCTCCGGTTACATAACATGCATGCATGGCACAGGTTCGGGTGTCCAGGTCCGCCGTCACCCATGTACGGGTCGAACTAACAATAGGTTTGTCTCGAGTCATACATGAGTCAGTTTCTTGTTTGTGTGATTTGCATACGTGTGTTAGTGCATGGTGAGTCTGCATGTGTCTTGTGCAAGCTCGTTGTCAGTCCCTTAAGAGGCGAGTGGACTCGCTCGATGAGTATGGGATCAGTTCTACATCTATGCCCCGGATCTAGTCACCTACAAGGACCCAGCGGTGATTCCTAGTGAGTCTTCGAGCCGCCTCCTTCCCCTTGAGAGTGACCCCACCCCGGAGTGTTCCACCACTAGCCTCTTCCCATAGCTGCATGCGCATATCGAGTATATACGGAATGAGAAGGTGACGATCACTTGGAGTGAAGCATACCCGCGCTACTTGGTACGGTGACGGATCCGTCGGAGCTACACGAGCAGTCACCCCTTTACTCGACGGGGTCGAGTTCTTCCCACCCGGGGAGAATTGATGGGGACATCGAAGCAAGACCGCTCATATTTTGTTTACATTTATGTCCTTTCATATTTGTATGTATACCCTTGTGTTATATGGGTACGTAATTGTAAGTCTTAATGGGTTTATATGTAAAATGCCAGTAGGACTTGCTAGGGGGCCCCCAGCCCTTCCCCATTGGGCCACCTAAGCTATGTGGGGCTGGTCAACCATCCTAGGTGGCCATCTAGAAGGTTTGAATGTCAATTGACACATGGGTAGACAAGGGGGTTAAAAATTCAAAGGTAGGTTACCTACCTTACCAACCATGTCCCCCCTTGGTCAAGGGGGCGCCCCCCTCCCTATTTTCCATTTTTATTTTTTTGTAAAATTTGGATTATAACTAATTAGTTCTAACCCTAGATCTGAGGGTATTAGGTGTCATTTTCCAATTAGTATATAAGCTATGTATTTCCATTATTTGTGAATTAATGATGAGAAGAAATTGCATTGGGCAAGAAGAGTCATTTGCGCCCCCCTCTCTCTCCTCTGGTGTTCTTCCCCCATCCTCAGTAATTCTAGAGTGGTTATCCCTTTTATCTCCTCCCCTCTACTTCTGGAATTCATCTCTGGTGCCGCCGCCGCCGTTCGTGTTGCCATCGAGCCACCGCGAAGCCATCTCCAAGGTGCTATCCAAGGTTCTGTCCTGCTAGATAGAGGCCCACTACGAGAATTTCTGCTCTCCACCTCGAGATCTTCTGAAGCTGAAATTTTCAAAGTGTGTTATTATATTGAATCCCCATCTCCACAAAATAATTTCACATCCAAAATCCTTCTTTTGTTATTTTTACATTTTCGGCCTTCAATCTCTCCCAGATCTGTCAGCTTTCTGTTCACTGTAATAGCAAGCCTGAGTTTTCCATCTTAGGACCTCTCTTTGATTTTTCCTTGAAGCCCCAAATTTACTAGGGGTTCTGTCCACCATTCCCTCCATCCACAAAGTTTCGTGGAATTCTTGAAGATCTCCAGTTATTTTCTAAAAATCCCCTTCAGATCCAAAATAGTTCTGTCTTCATCAGTCCTGATCCGACCACAGTCCAGTATAAAATCTCTAGAAAATTCAATTCTCCACAAACCCTTTCACAAAAAATATTCCGTCTTCCTTGTTCAAATCTCTACAACTTTGAAGAAGAGCTCAAGATCTGAATCGGAAGTCTCCTTTACGGTCAACGCTGGTTCTCAGTCAGATATCAGTTTTCCTGATCAGATCTGAGACTGAGTACAGCAAGCTTCAAAAATCGGCCATCCGAAATACAGCTCTGGTGAATTTTTTTGAGTCCTACAGGGTCGAAGGACTTCGAGAGAGCTTTCCAACGATACCTTTTGTGCATCGATCCGACGTTGGGAGTGTTCGCAGCGACAGATCTCGCCGGGTCGCGCGCCTGAAAACATAAGTTGCTGATTCGTGGGAAGCTTATCCGGCGAGTGACGATCAGAGCCGCCCGGCCTCTGGCCGGCGAACCAGCGTGCCGCCATCCCAAGAAGCGCTTCCCCAGGCGTCCCCACCATTGTGGTGCCACCCCGGTCCCACACGGTCCCACCGACCAGCGCGTGGGCCCCACAACCAGCAGCATACGCCATCCAAACCGTGCCGACGGGGTGATCAAGTGCAGCCCGTCAACCCGAGATCGATCCTCCCGGGCCCACTTGTGTAGCCTTTTACCTCCCTGCATGGAGTGGGTGATATTTCATTGCTGTAATCTAACTCATTGTTGTTACCGGGAGTTACTGAATTCGGCCGGGATCGTCTTCCCCACGCCGAGAGCGTGGAGGTATCGTATTCGCTCCTTGCTTGGCACCTTGCTTTATTCGTATATATTTCATATGCCGCTGCTAGAGAGCATGATAGGGTAATTAGCTTGCTTCATATTATTACATTACCGCTGCTGCGAGAGAGAGCGAGACCGTCCCGTGACCCGATCCGGGCACAAAATTATGAGTTGACCAACCTAGCTCTTGCCGGTTTCTCAACCATGCACGTCCGATGCTGCCCTCGATAAGGGACGATCGCGAGTTTGCGTAGAGTCCAAGGATTGCATATCCAATTGGAGTCGAGTCCATGGTCCGTCCCGCGCCACCATGTTATATATATTTTTTAATAGCTTGTTTCACCTGTCGCATATGATTTTTATACATACTGTTGCCATGATCTTTATGAGTTGAACATAGTCTGTTAAGCATGATTTCATGAGTTTTTGAACATATTTTATTACACAAGTTTTACAGACTTAATAACCATGTTTTAAACCTTAGTATAGAACCTTTGTACATCAAATACTTGCATGTTTTGAAAACCCGAGAGTCCCAGCTCTCAGGTAAATGGTGCCCCAGACCTGGGCGCCTCTTACAAAATTGAAGACCCCTCAGGGGGCGCCAATTTCATAATTGAAGACCCCGTGTGGGGGCGCCGATTAAATGAAGGCATGTTCCATGTCGTCATTTCAGTTTTTGAAATTTCTAGTAATTAATAATGCAACACATTCAAAAATCCATAACTATTAAACTAAAACATGAAATCTGTACATGAACATGTTTCTGGAATCCTGTCATTTATCTCAACCTACTCGTACCATTACTTCCCGATTGGGAGCATTTTGATACTGATGAATAGTGCACACTCACTTGTAAATGGCGCCCCTGACCAGGGTGCCAATTACAGAATTGAAGACTCCGCGAGGAGTCGTCAATTAATTGAAGACATGTACCATGTCGTCAATTCAATTTTCTGTAATTTCCAGAAATCACTAAATCAACGCATTCAAAAATCTATAACTAATAAACTGGACCATGAAAATTTTGACTGAATATACTTCTGTAACCCTGGGATTTTTATCCACTTGACCATGTCTTCAGATTCTGATTCGGAGAAACTTTAGAGAAATGAATAGTAACTTGTATCACAGAATGTACCATTCTGATATGAAGCACAACTCACTTTGAAAAACAACTCAATTGGTGACCCTACGCAGTGTCATCAATTCGAGTTGAACCTGTACTTAAATTGAAGACACTCCGGAGAGTCTTCAATTAAATGAAGACTACTCACAGAGTCTTCAATTTGTTAAATAGTGGCAACCAACAAGTCTTCAATTTGTTAAATAGCGGCAGCCAGCAAGTCTTCAATTTGTTAAATAGCGACAGCCAGCAAGTCTTCAATTAAATGAATACTACATACATGGGCGGCAATTCTTTAAATATATATATATATATTCAAAAAAATGCCCTCTGCAATTGGCGCCCCAAGCCAGGGCGCCAATTACTTAAATGACGGCGGCCATGTCGTCTTCAATTAAATGAAGACACCCTGGGAGGCGCCAATTTGATATATCCCTATATAAAATTCTAAAAATTAAAAATTTGAAGGATTGGCAAACCCCTAGATGTCAATTCAGTAATTACAACTTCTGATCTTGATCTGTCTCGTGAATTATGCAAACACAACCCAAATCCATATTCCTGCGTATTATGAATTCTTGAATTCCATTCTATGAAAATTCTACTTGTGTATATCCTACATGGTCAAACCTTGAACCTCTTAAACTACTATTTGGGAGTGTTGGAGCTAAGTGCCATGCAGGGCAAAGTGCTACGTTGTGGGAGCCACCTCTTGAGGCCGTACAGCGTAAAATGCTACGCGACGGGAGCCATCTCTTGAGCCTGTAGGGGCCACCTCTAGAGTCCTCCATAACCAAATGACTAGTTAATCTCGTCTGTAATACTACATTTCTTAAATTCTTGAAATTCTATATTGGCTATAAATGAGAGTGGATGTCAAAGGTAATACATGAAATGCTGGGCATATAGAGCCCGGTCTGGTCCTGGGAGGAGCACCCGAAGGTACTTGTGCCCATGGGAGTTTATTGACCACGGTGTTTAGCATTGCACTGGAGTACTTTCTTGACTTGAGACACTCCACCCCTACTCTCTCTCTTTACTTACTTGACTCGACTTGCGTGGCCCAGGACGAGCAATACTTGACTTGTGGCCCGAGAAAGGGCAAAATACTTGAAATAGCCAATTCTACTGATACGTACATGACATTACTTGCTTGAATTGAATTATTACTTGTTCGTACCTGAGATATACTTGTACATGAGTTCGTTCTTGTACTACGTTCATACTTGTACACGAATCCCTGCTTGCCTCGAAGTGGCATTTACATTTGTAAATTCTTGAAATACTGCTTATCAAATACTTAAAATATTGATATACCCTCTTTATACAATTCTTGATCTCTTATTGTTCATCATGCCTAGATTAACCTGTATACCTGATTTTTCTTATACGTATGACATGCATAGCCATATTGATAATGCATGCAAATTGTAAATCACATAAAGATTGCTCGAATTTGAGATGTAATTCCTACTGAGCGATTCGCTCATCCAGTTGCTTCCTAACATTTTCAGGTGATTCGGGTAGCGACAAGAATGGGGTTGAGACCGAGTGAAGAGTGCTAGAACGCCAAATTACCTGTCATTAGCTAGTTGCGTCCTTGAATTTTATTTGAGTCCTACTTTGTATTCCAGTATGTCAGTTAATTGTCAGAACCATGTTAAGGCACTTAGCCTAATGTTGTCTCTTTTAAATTTGGAATTGTCATGGACTATCTTTAATTCCTTTGGTTATTCAAATAATCATCACTTGGACTATTGGGGTTATTAAGTTTTATTAGTCTTTTACGCACTCCGTAATTATGTATGTCAAAAAAATTATCGCTCTAATGACACGATCTATATAGACGCGTCACGCATCTGAGTATCTTCCGCGCTCGGGACGTGACATGAGGACACCATGGAGATGACGGAGTGAATCTGAGGAAGGAACGTTAAGAAGGAGTAGATGACTGGTTCCGAAAATTTCAAACCCAACAATGGTAAGAAGAGGCCCACTGGCAGGTATAGTTCGTGGAAGGACAAGAAGCCGAGAAATGATGACAAGAAGACAGGTTCGACTGCATATTCCAAAGCTCTTTGTAAGTATTGTGATCGTCCGGGTCACAAGATGGAGGAGTGCTGGCGCAAGCTAGGCACCTGTCTGCGTTGTGGGAGCAGGAACCATCATATCCCTGAGTGTCCTCTTCTGTCAGATCAAGCTACACCGAACAAATCGCAAGGAGGCCAGAAGCGGCAGGGCAAGCTCCAAGCCCTACAGGAAACCGAGGCAGAAGCCACCGAGGAAGGTGGATTGGTTGAAGTTACACTTGTTATTTTTGATAGGCCGGCATTTGTTCTCTTTGATACAAGAGCAACGCATTCTTTTATTTATCAAAATTTTGCTAAGTCCTTATCTGTGAAACCTGTATTGATGAACTCTCAACTAGAAATATCAACCCCTATTGGTTCGGGTTCAGCAATTAAGTACTTTTATCCTTCTAGTAAGATTATGGTTGATGGGCTAAATATGCCAGCTGATTTGGTCTATATGAAGATGAAGGATTACGATGTAATCCTAGGAACTGATTGGTTAGCTAGATATAGGGCTAGTGTTCACTGTAAATCTGGCTTCCTGTCTTTCTCTGGTAATCCCAAACTTTCTTTTGTTGGGGTTAGACACGCTAAGTTCGTGCTGCTTATTTCTGCACTTTGAGCTGAGAAATTATTGAGGAATGGCTGTATGGCATTGTTGGCTTTAGTCTCTTTGACCGACAAGAAGGAGTTAGAGTTGAGGGACATTCCGATTGTCTGAGATTTCCCGGATGTATTTCCTGAAGAATTACCAGGACTTCCCCCTGAAAGGGAAGTAGTTTTCTCTATTGATCTAGTTCCTGGAGCATCACCAGTATCTAAGGCTCCATACCGTATGTCTTTCGCAGAGCTGAGGGAATTGAAGAGGTAATTATTGGAGTTGCTCGAGAAGGGGTTCATTCATCCTAGTACGTCCCCGTGGGGAGCTCCAGTGCTGTTCGTGAGGAAGAAGGACGGTTCATTAACACTGTGTATTGATTACTGTCAATTGAACCAGCTTATTGTCAAGAATAAGTATCCGTAGCCAAGAATAGATGAGTTGTTCCATCAGATAGTGGGAGCACGGTATTTTTCCAAGATTGATTTACGATCGGGGTATCACCAGTTGCGAATCAAGGATGAAGATATTTTTAAAACAGCATTCCGTAGTAGGTATGGGCATTTCAAATTTATTGTGATGCCTTTTGGTCTAACAAATGCTCCTGCAGCCTTTATGCAGCTGATGAATAGTGTTTTCTGGCCTTAGATCAGTGGGTCGTGGTTTTTACTGATGATATTTTGATATACTCCAAGAGCAAGGAGGAGCATGCAGAGCACTTGAGGATGGTGTTGCAGATACTAAGAGAACATCAGTTATATGCCAAGCTTAGTAAGTGTGAATTTTGGTTGCAGGAAGTATCTTTTCTAAGGCATATTATTACTAAAGATGGAATTTCTGTAGACCCCTCTAAGGTAGAGGCAGTAAGGAACTGGGATAGGCCTGTGAATGTAACCAAAGTGAGAAGTTTTCTAGGCCTAGCAAGTTACTACCGGAGATTCATTAAGGATTTCTCCAAGATTGCAGTACCTCTGACGAGATTGACCTGCAAGGAGAATCGATTTGAGTGGTCAAAAGACTGTGAACGAGGTTTCCAAACATTGAAGGAATGTTTGACCACTGCCCCTGTTTTGACCTTGCCTTCGGGAGAAGGAGGATTTGAAGTCTATACTGATGCCTCGGACATTAGTCTAGGTTGTGTGCTTATGCAACATGGTCGGGTGATAGCCTATTCTTCTAGACATCAAATACTTCTAGACAGCTGAAGAAGCATGCATACTAGGAACCACGCGGAAGCAAACGAACAACGCCACCCCACCTGAAAAGCAGGGGTGAGCCACGTGTCACTGGCTCAGTAGGGGTCACGCGGATCCCCACTGAAAAACACGCAGTAACACGGAACAACAACAACAAAATAGTAGGTGTAGTAAAGCAGGAAAACTACACTACAAAGTTGTAAAACTACGCTACAAGCAGTAGTAAACAGACGGGAAGTAGGAGTAGGGAGCAAGCAAGGAAGGGGAAGAACCCGCGCTAGACAAGCGGCGGCCGAACTAACCTCGGCACCCAAAACTACTCCAAGCAGCGACAGGAGGGAGACTCTGATCTAACAAAGTCAGAAGTTACCGATCTGCCGACACAACACCAGGTCTAAGACGAAGACCTGCAAGAACAGACGACAGGTCTAGAAAAGACCCACACGGATGACCAACAGACTCGGCCACACATACACGACTAGAACGTCATGCACATTGCCCCACGCATGACCAGAACATCATGCATGTGACAGGACACTGACCTCGGGTGCAGCCACGGAAAGGCCAACCCAGAAAGGTCACGACGCGTAAGAAACGCGAAGAGCAGTGGAGAGCCACGCACCACACGCGGACGCACCTCCCCACCAGAGCAACGGCCAGCTGCGTCCACAGACGTCTTATGCTGCGCCACAGGTGTCTCACCTACAATACCTCCGAAGCCACGGTAGAGTCGCAGACACCCGCACAAAACCAAACAGCATCAAGTAACCAGTCAGGGTCACGCCCGTCGACCTAAGTCCTCAGTCCCTGACCACGTGTGCACACACTGGCTCTAGCCTAAGCCAGGTACTCCAGCTAGTTTTCTCCCTCGGTAGGACGCTACCGTTGGCTGGGAGCCCACAGAACTAGCTTACAAACCGTGTCTCGGGAACACCCCTCCACCATCACCAGGCGAGTCGGCACTCAAAGGCCTAGGGCAAAAACAATCGGAGGCGTACAAAACACAAAACTCCGAGCACAAGTGCTAGAGTACTGACAGGCAGACACGCTGTCACACGTACTACGATGCACCACCGGTAGTACGGCAACTGCCAACAGACTCAGGACTAGGCAACTAGACCTACCACGCAATGATCCCGAGTCGAATGACTCAAGGGCAAGATCGTCACAGACAGCGGAACAAGCCGCCAATCGGTCTAATCCTAACCCACGAAAAATGACACTCCACAGGAAACGACTCACGGAGACCCGAGGGAACACTGAAGACCCTCCGACACACCTGGACACACGGACCGTGGTAAAAACACCTCAAGGCATCCAGAACCAGCGTCTCGGACTTGATGGAGGCATCATGCACAACTCCCTTTGGCTAGGGTCTTCTTCACACTCCAGCATCGTTTGAGTTCGGGCCTCTCTCTATAAAGACCCAATTATCCTTTTGTGCTATCTATTTGAGTCATTTGATGTAATTTTCATTTTCTTGAGTCATGTCCCTAGGTCTTGCATTTATTTTCCTAAGTTTGAGTGTCATTAGATTGTTTAGTGTGCTATTGGGCCCAATTCTTCGGGCTTGGCCCAAGAGCCCCCCCTACCCCTTCGGTTATTTGTCATTGAGTCTTTTGTCAGGGTCTTATTGTAAAATGTGGGTTTCCTATATATAGGGCCCCATTTCCTTCATTTGAATGTAATGAATCAATCAATGAAAATGCCATTTGAGAGTTCAAAGCTTAGTGGAGTGAATCCAATTGGGTGAGAAGCCCTAGGGTGAGAGATTCCCCACCCCCCCCCTCTTCTCTCTCTTTCTCTCTCCTCACTAAGGGGTTCGCCCCATTTCCTCTCTCCTCCTCCTCCCAACCACCTCCAACCCCCAACCACCTCCATTAAAGCCACTCCACTTCCCATAGCCACCATTACTCCACCCCCCTAGTTCCAAGGTAGAATCCTCCCCATTCCAACACCATCTTCCCTATTCCAACAAAATCTTCCCCATTCCAACACAATCACCCCTCTTCCCCACACAATCTCCCAGCTTCCTAGGCCATTTTGAATTTGAATTCCCCTTCTCTCCAAGTGTTTTGGCCGCCCCTCTCCCATCCCCATTAAGCTAGGTCGCCCCCCTCTCCCTCCATTCTCCTCCACCCTTGCACACCCCACCCCTCTTCCTCCTGCTGAAACCTGCGACCTCCCCTTCTTCCTCCACCTCCCCTCTACCTTTAGCACTACTCCATACCTCCCATACCTCCCCTCCACCATTCTTCATCCACCCCTACCCCATATACTACCCCCTTCATCTTCTTTTAGGTCATTTGAAGGCTATGTCATCGTTGCTGCTGGCAGTCCAGAAGTAGCAGATAAACCAGCAGCTTGCAACAGACACCACGACCACTTCACGGTGAATCTGAAGACCCAATAGGCATCCCTGAAAGCGTCTACCTGTCTTCTTTGCGATGGCGGTGATTTCGTCTCCATCCGAGCTCCGAGCCGTCCGGGAGGTCCGATCTCCCACAACTGTGCAGTGCTACCTCTGCTGAGGACCTGAACCGGATTAGAAGCTCTGCCACGATGAACCCTGGAGGAACCGGCTCAAGAGCTCTTCTGTAAAGTTCTTCCTTGTCTGGTCTAATTTCCGAATCAAGAAACAGAACTTCGATCGGCATTCGCAAGCTAGAGTTATTATTTTTCTCCCTCAGCTACGCGATCCTGCTACCCACAGTCTGCATCAACCAGTCACCATTGTTCTATGTCCCCTGGTCTTCTATGACATCGGTTGGCTTCTCTGTCAGTTTTTCTACGTAGAGGACTTGTCCACGATTCCAACGAATCTGGCAGCGCTTGATTCCGAGTTCGGGAGCTGTCGGGGCATCCTCTACAACCTGCTGTTGGAAACCGGGAACTGCCAGTCCGAAAGTCTGCCTCCCTGTTCGGGCCACCACCCAGAGCAGCACCGGCGACAGAAGAAATTAAAAAACATTGGGCGACTTCCCCGGCCTCCTACAAAGATTTCCCATGTGGTTTCATCCCCAACAAAATTCGGTAGCAGCTTCAGTCGTCATTTCTTCAGTCACCTGTCAGCTCTCACAGAACTGGGCAGAATCAGCAACCTCCCATCTTCGGTGTCCCCTTCTCACATTCCCCTCCCCGCTTGGCCGGCTGAAGGCCCCTCCCTGCGTGGAGGTAGTTTTGGTTGTAATCATCATTAACCCCCTCCCCAAGGTCCCCCTCCTGCGAGAGGTGTAGTATTGTAACCATTTGAGCAGGCCAAGCTACCCCGACGCGGCGTGTGGGGATCCACTCGCCTCCCCGCTTGCCCTCGTCTCCGAGCGGGACCGATTTCTTCAAACCGGTCAAGTAAGTGCTCAAACCTAACTCCAATTTAGTGCTTGTCTTTCAATATCAGTTCATGTTACGTTGGACGTGAGAGGGAGAGCTCGGTCCTCAAGCCCCATTCTCTTGAGTGATCACCGTGGGAAAGAGAGTACCCGGTGCCTTTGGCACTTTGTCGGCCCCATTGAATTGGGCATCCACACCCATTGAGTATCAAACTTTGGTCTTGCTGTCCCTCTACCAGCAAGGGTCCAACCCCACATCCTCCACTTGGCATCGCCAAGTCACCCCGGGCTTGGGTGAGCGACGAGAGAGCGGTGGCCCAAATTGGCCTATCTAGATTGTGAATGTGCTTGCTTGCTTAAGTCCAAGGGTGTGTCACATCAATTGGTATCAGAGTAAGTCATTGACTTGTCTCTATCAAGTCTAAGTCCTAGGACCTTTGCATTATGTGTCCAACATCATTTGCCCCTTGTCTTGCATGTCCACCCGTAGTGGTGCTAGTTATCGACCCGATCCGTCATCTTCAAATCCACCCATGGATCCCAATCCTCAACTCAATCAAGATGCTCCTAGGGAGGAACCTCAAGGCCAAATGAATAGGGTAGATGCTGCCCTTGCAAACATTCTTGCCCAACTTGAGTCCCTTACCACTCGAATTGCTCGGCTAGAAGAGCATGAGTTCCACCCAAGGAACAATGAGCCTAGAGTCCACCCTCCACATATTGAGCCTCATAGGGAAGACCCACATCCAAGGAATAATGAACCAAGAGTCCATCCACCACATGGTGAGTTACATAGGAATGAGTTCCACCCAAGGAACAATGACCCAAGAGTCCACCCTCCACATGTTGAGCCTCATAGGGACGAGTTCCATCCAAGGAACCATGGACCAAGAGCCCATCATCCACATGCTGAAATTTATAGGGAGGACTTAGATCTTGACCCTTACCATGACCATGAGAGACCCCACCATCTTGACCCTTACCATGACCATGAGAGACCCCACCACCATCCAATTCATGAAAGGCGTCCACGGGACGACCCGGATGACCCTCTCTTAAGGATGATTAAAGTAGAGGCCCCAAACTTTGATGGTTCCCATGAACCAAGTGTCTACTTAGAATGGGAAACCGCCATGGACCAATACTTTGAATGGTACCCTATGTCCGACCAAAGGAGGGTAAGGTTGGCCAAAATATATCTCATCAAATTAGCCAAAACTTATTGGTTAAACCAAGAGGGTCTAAGAAGGATTAGGCGGGAAGAGCCTATTGATACTTGGGAGGGTATGAAGAACCAACTTAGGAGTAAATACCTTCCCCAATCCTACCATCAAATGCTCTTAGATGAATGGCAAAGCCTCACCCAAGAGGGGAAGACCGTAGTTGAATACATTGAGAAGCTTGACTCCTATCTTTTGAAATGTGGAGTTCATGAGGACCCGGCCGTTACCTTGTCCCGCTTTAGGAATGGGCTTCAAAGTCACATCAAGAGAGAGCTTTTCATGAGAGATGTTGACAACCTTGAGCTAGCTTATCAAATAGCTAGGGATGTAGAAAGATTCTCTAGGATCCCTCGATTTGCTACTCCCCGACCGGCCGATCCCAAAAACATGGGACCACGACCCATTCCGGCCACCCCCATGAAAGCCTTACAACCCTCATCCAAGTGGGAGTATCCCATTAAGGCCTTACAACCCTCCTCCCACCATCACTCCAAACAAGCCCACCCCTAGTCACCCTCTCCCCCGGAGGGAAGACTATCCCAAAGGCCCAAGTGTAAGAAACACTCCGGGTAGCGGGTGTCAACAATGCTATAGGTGCCAAGGGTTTGGCCACTTTGCGGGGCAATGTCCATCCAAGGGATTATCTAGCTTGCTTATTGAGGAAGAAGCTCCCCCACCCCAAAAGGAACTTGAGAGTGTTGTTGAGGACCATGAAGCCTCACTAGATTGGGAAGAAGAGTATGAGGCCCAATACCTTGAATCGGGTCTAGATCACACCACTCCATCTACCAACTCCCATCTAAGAGTGATTAGATGCACCCTCACCAAACCCCAAGAAGAGGATTGGCGTCGAACTTCAATCTTTCACACTTTTGTCAAGATAGGGAGCCATGTAAGGAAAGTGATCTTGGATAGTGGGAGTTGTGTCAATGCCGTATCCCCTGATACCGTTAAGCTCCTTGGGCTTACTATCACTCCCCACCCAAATCCGTATCGGGCCTCATGGATCAACAACAACTCCATCCCGGTCAATACCCAATGTCTTGTGCCCCTCACCTTCTCTTCATACCATGGTCAAATATGGTGTGACGTCTTACCCATGGAAGTAGGAAGCATCCTACTAGGAATACCTTGGCTTTATGATGTAGATGCCACTATTTTGGGTAGGAGCAACATATGCAGCTTTGAACATGAGGGTAAGACTATCCGTCTTAACCCCTCCCCACCTCGTCCCATGACCAAGAGGGACACTCTCCCTCAAGAACAACACCCCACCACCATACAAGCCTCGGGGAACTCCACCCCTCCAACCCCATCCCTCACCCAGACTCCCAAACAAAGTGGGACCTCGGGGTTGGCCAAGGGTCTTCATCTCATCACTAGAAAAGAACTTGAAGAGGAGATAGTTCAAGGAGTACCACTATGTGCGGTGATCATTTGCCTAGGAGAACCCACTTCTACCAATCCCCATCCCATAGAAATCCAACAACTCCTAGAAGAATTCCATGATGTGTTCCCAACAGAGCTCCCGGACCAACTCCCTCCCATGCGGGATGTGCAACATGCAATTGATCTAGTCCCGGGGGCCACTCTCCCAAACCTTCCTCATTATCGCCTCAATCCCACGGAACATGCCGAACTACGGAGGCAAATAGAGGAACTCATTAGGAAGGGCTTCATTCGCATTAGCAAAAGTCCATGTGCCGTCCCGGCCCTTCTAACTCCCAAGAAGGATGGGTCATGGCGAATGTGTGTGGATAGTCGGGCCATTAACAAAATCACCGTCAAGTATAGGTTCCTCATCCCTAGGCTTGATGACATGCTTGATATGTTAGCCGGAGCCACCATTTTCTCCAAAATTGACCTTAAGAGTGGCTATCACCAAGTTAGGATAAGGCCCGGGGATGAGTGGAAAACGGCTTTCAAAATCAAAGATGGTCTCTTTGAATGGTTAGTCATGCCTTTTGGGCTTTCAAATGCCCCAAGTACTTTCATGCGTCTTATGACGGAGGTCCTTAGGCCTTTCATTGGGATCTTTCTAGTGGTCTACTTTGATGATATACTCATCTATAGTCAATCCCAAGTGGCCCACCTTGACCACCTTAGGCAAGTTTGTACCGTCCTCCGACAAGAAAGCCTATTTGCCAACTTAGGAAAGTGCCACTTCATGACCACATCCATCACCTTCCTAGGATTTGTGGTGTCCACCAAGAGGGTCTCAATGGACCCCGACAAGGTCCAAGCTATTCTTGATTGGCCGGAACCCCACACCCTTCATGAGGTCCGAAGTTTCCATGGATTGGCAACATTCTATAGAAGGTTCATTCGTGGATTTAGCACTATCACCGGCCCAATCACCGATTGTCTCAAGAAGGGAACTTTTGTATGGACCAAATCAGCCTCTAAAGCCTTCCAAGAACTTAAGGAGAAGTTGACCCAAGCCCCGGTCCTATGCCTTCCCGATTTTTCTAAAGTCTTCGAAGTCACATGTGATGCATCCGGGATAGGGATAGGAGGGATCCTTAGTCAAGAGGGACACCCGGTAGCCTTCTTTAGTGAGAAGCTATGTGATGCTAGGACTAGATACTCGACTTATGATAAGGAGTTCTATGCCGTGGTGCAGTCCCTCCGACATTGGAGGCACTACTTGTTGCCCAAAGAATTTGTCATCTTTTCCGACCATGAGGCCCTCAAATACCTCAACTCCCAACAAAAGCTAAATGCCCGACATGCCCGATGGGTTGAGTTCATCCAATCCTACACTTTTGTCATCAAACACAAAGTCGGGAGTGAGAATCGAGCGGCGGATGCCCTTAGTAGGAAAGTTTCCTTGTTATCCACTATCCAAGTGGAAGTGAGCGGATTTGATAGGATCAAGGATGAGTACCCTAGCTGTCCCGACTTTGGGCACATCTATACCACCTTGACCACCCATTCTAGCAAGGAACATGAGGGATTTGTCTTAGAGGATGGGTTCCTCTTCAAGGGACCAAAGCTTTGCATCCCACGGACCTCACTCCGCGACTTCTTGATTTGGAAATTACATGCGGGAGGGCAAGCTGGTCATTTTGGAGTCCACAAAACCATTGCTCTAGTTGAGGGACAGTTTCATTGGCCAAGTCTCAAGAGAGATGTAGGCAAGATAGTGGGTCAATGCTGAACATGTGCTTCGGCCAAACAGGTGAAGCAAAACACTGGCCTATATACCCCACTCCCCATCCCCGACCGTCCATGGTAAGACTTGAGTATGGACTTTGTGCTAGGGTTACCCAAGACTCAAAGAAAGCATGACTCCATCTATGTGGTAGTTGATAGGTTTTCCAAGATGGCCCACTTCATCCCATGCTCCAAGACCTCCGATGCCTCCCATGTGGCCCGATTGTTCTTTGATGAGGTTGTCCGACTCCACGGGCTACCTAAGACCATAGTCTCCGATAAGGATGTCAAATTCACTAGCTACTTTTGGAAAACTCTTTGGCACATGATGGGTACCCTCCTCAAATTCTCCACTGCCTACCACCCCCAAACGGATGGCCAAACAGAAGTTGTCAATCGGAGTCTAGGGAACCTCCTTAGGTGTCTTATTGAGGATCACCCCGGAAATTGAGATCTCACCTTACCACAAGCCGAATTTGCATATAACAACTCCATCAATAAGTCCATAGGGATGAGTCCATTTGAAGCCGTGCATGGGTACAAGCCAAGAAAGCCTTTCGATCTCATTCCCCTTCCCCAGCATGCTAGAGTGTCCATTTTAGCCGAGTCTTTTGCACAACATATTAGAGAATTGCATGAAGAAATTCGAAAGCACATCAGCAAAAAGAATGAGGCTTATAAAAGGCTGGCCGACTCTCATCGGCGTCACCAAGAATTCCATGTGGGTGACTTTGTGATGGTAAGGACGAAGAGGCTCTCCCCGGGAGCCAACTCTAAACTGAGGCCACGTGAGGCTGGTCCCTTCCAGGTCTTGAGACGCATTGGTGCAAATGCCTACGAGTTAGATCTCCCTGAGGAGTATGGAATAAGTCCCACATTCAATGTCGTCGACCTAGTGCCATATAAGGGACCCACGGTGGTACCTAGTGAGGAGATTGAGCCTACTTCTTCCATTGAGAGAGCACCCACCCGTGAGGAGAGACCACCAGCCAAGAGAGCCCAGCGTGAACAAATTGAACAAATATTAGATGAACAAGTAACTACCACTTGGAGCAAGGTATATGAGCGCTATCTCGTCAGGTGGAAGGATCGGCCTCCTTCGGAGGATTCTTAGGTGAGTCGGGAGGATCTCCAGCGGTTGGATCCGGACCTCCTCGAGCAGTACCACAGCCGGATGGACCCCTACTCGACGGAGTCGAGCTCTTCACAGCCCACGGGATTTGATGGAGGCATCATCCACAACTCCCTTTGGCTAGGGTCTTCTTCATACTCCGGCATCGTTTGAGTTCGGGCCTCTCTCTATAAAGGCCCAATTATCCTTTTGTGTTATCTATTTGAGTCATTTGATGTAATTTTCATTTTATTTGAGTCATGTCCCTAGGTCTTGCATTTATTTTCCTAATTTTGAGTGTCATTAGATTGTTTAGTGTGCTATTGGGCCCAATTCCTTGGGCTTGGCCCAAGAGCCCCCCCTACCCCTTCGGTTATTTGTCATTGAGTCTTTTTTCAGGGTCTTATTGTAAAATGTGGGTTTCCTATATATAGGGCCCCATTTCCTTCATTTGAAGGTAATGAATCAATCAATGAAAATGCCATTTGAGAGTTCAAAGCTTAGTGGAGTGAATCCAATTGGGTGAGAAGCCCAAGGGTGAGAGATTCCCCACCCCCCCTCTTCTCTCTCTTTCTCTCTCCTCACTAAGGGTTCGCCCCATTTCCTCTCTCCTCCTCCTCCTCCCAACCACCTCCAACCCCCAACCACCTCCATTAAAGCCACTCCACTTCCCATAGCCACCATTACTCCACCCCCCCTAGTTCCAAGGTAGAATCCTCCCCATTCCAACACCATCTTCCCTATTCCAACAAAATCTTCCCCATTCCAACACAATCACCCCTCTTCCCCACACAATCTCCCAGCTTCCTAGGCCATTTTGAATTTGAATTCCCCTTCCCTCCAAGTGTTTTGGCCGCCCCTCTCCCATCCCCATTAGGCTAGGTCGCCCCCCTCTCCCTCCATTCTCCTCCACCCTTGCACACCCCACCCCTCTTCCTCCTGCTGAAACCTGCGACCTCCCCTTCTTCCTCCACCTCCCCTCTACCTTTAGCACTCCTCTATACCTCCCATACTTCCCCTCCACCATTCTTCATCCACCCCTCCCCCATATACTACCCCCTTCCTCTTCTTTTAGGTCATTTGAAGGCTATGTCATCATTGCTGCTGGCAGTCCAGAAGTAGCAGATGAACCAGCAGCTTGCAGCAGCCACCACGACCACTTCCCGGCGAATCTGAAGACCCAAGAGGCATCCCTGGAAACGTCTACCTATCTTCTTCGCGACGGCGGTGATTTCGTATCCATTCGAGCTCCGAGCCATCCGGGAGGTCCGATCTCCCACAACTGTGCAGTGTTGCCTCTGCTGAGGACTTGAACCGGATTAGAAGCTCTGCCACGATGAACCCCGGAGGAACCGGCTCAAGAGCTCTTCTTCAAAGTTCTTCCTTGTCCGGTCTACGTTCAGAATCAAGAAACGGAACTTCGATCGGCATTCTCAAGCCAGAGTTATTATTTTTCTCCCTCAGCTACGCGATCCTGCTACCCACAGTCTGCATCAACCAGTCACCACTGTTCTGCGTCCCCTGGTCTTCTCCGACATCGGTTAGCTTCCTCGTCAATTTTTCTACGTAGAGGACTCGTCCACGATTCCAACGACTCTGGCAGCGCTTGATTTTGAGTTTGGGAGCTGTCGGGGCATCCTCTGCAACCTGCTGTTGGAAACCGGGAACTGCCAGTCCGAAAGTCTGCCTCCCTGTTCGGGCCCCCACCCAGACCAGCACCGGCGACAGAAGAAATTAACAAACATTGGGCCACTTCCCCGGCCTCCTACAAAGATTTCCCAGGTGGTTTAATCCCCAACAAAATTCGGTAGCAGCTTCAGTCGTCATTTCTTCAGTCACCTGTCAGCACTCACAGAACTGGGCAGAATCAGCAACCTCCCGTCTTCGGTGTCCCCTTCTCACATTCCCCTCCCCGCTTGGCCGGCTGAAGGCCCCTCCCTGCGTGGAGGTAGTTTTGGTTGTAATCATCATTAACCCCCTCCCCAAGGTCCCCCTCCTGCGAGAGGTGTAGTATTGTAACCATTTGAGCAGGCCAAGCTACCCCGACGTGGCGTGTGGGGATCCACTCGCCTCCCCGCTCGCCCTCGTCTCCGAGCGGAACCGGTTTCTTCAAACCGGTCGAGTAAGTGCTCAAACCTAACTCCAATTTAGTGCTTGTCTTTCAATATCAGTTCATGTTCCGTTGGACGTGAGAGGGAGAGCTCGGTCCTCAAGCCCCATTCTCTTGAGTGATCACCGTGGGAAAGAGAGTACCCGGTGCCTTTGGCACTTTGTCGGCCCCATTGAATTGGGCATCCACACCCATTGGGTTTCAAACTTTGGTCTCGCTGGCCCTCTACCAGCAAGGGTCCAACCCCACATCTTCCACTTGGCATCGCCAAGTCACCCCGGGCTTGGGTGAGCGACGAGAGAGCGGCGGCCCAAATTGGCCTATCTAGATTGTGAATGTGCTTGCTTGCTTAAGTCCAAGGGTGTGTCACATCAAGACTGGATGAAACCGCCAAGACACCCACACACAAGGTCGCCCGTCAACCGCTGGGTCACCCCGGGTTGACCGGAACCCGACCAAAGACACACACACAAGAGTAGGATAGAGAATCCTACCACAAGCAAGAAGACTCCTGGCTACCTTACAACGTAGTCTTAGCCCTCATAGGACGTCAGAAGACATCCACGGGACAGCGGGCAGACCACAAGGACAAGCCAAGACAAGCAGAAACCAAAAAGACAGCAAACGGGGCAGAAGGATTGTAACGCACCACCCCTAGACCGTTACAGGAACGTGACGGTCTAGCTCAAGCCGTTACACTCCAACCGTGACGGTCTAACGCAGACGCGTCACCGACACGTGACGGTCACATGGGAGCCGTCATACACACCGCCCTAACCGACACCTAGAACACAGAAGGCACGTAACGGCCTACACCAGGCGCGTTACACAGCCCTGACGCGTCCGACCAGGGCCGTCAGGGCCAATGAACCTCAAACCCAAAACAACAACTCGAACCACGTAACGCGCGAGACCAAGCGCGTTATAGCCACCTAACGCGGCAAGGCAGACGCGTCAGGGCCAACCCGACGCAAGACAGGAAAACAACTGGCTGAGAGGCATGTAACGGTTTCGACCGGACACGTTACAACCACCTAACGCGCGGGGGCGCGGCCGTTAGAGCCAACGACGCAGCCACCAAACTCAGCCAAAACAGCATGTAACGGTCCATCGCGGACGCGTTACACAGGCCTAACGCACAGGGGCATGGCCGTTAGAATCAACAGGCACAGCCACCTAAACTCAGCCCAAAATGAAGTGTAACGGCCTGGGGTAGGCGCGTTACACACACCTAATGCACGAGAGCACAACCGTTAGGCGAACCGACTCAACCGGTCAAACGCGGTCAAACAGAACGTAACGGCCTACACCAGGCGCGTTACACCCACCTGACGCACAGGGGCAGGCGCGTCAGGGGAACCGACTTAACCAAAGCACTAAACGACAAGATAGGTGTAACGCGTCTCACCGGACGCGTCAGGAGGCTGTGACGCGCCACCCCTGGGCCGTCACACTCCCAAAACCATGAAAAGCTTAAAAACGCCCAGACGCTGTGACGGTCTGTCGTGGGGCCGTCAGGGCATGTGACGGTCCCTGGAACGACCGCCACACCAGTCACGGCGGGAAAATAGAGGGTTGGCCAAATCGGCCCGTTCCACACCCCATTCACGCCGAAGCGCAGGGGAAACAACCCTCGATGATGAAAAACCACTCTAGGAGGCTAAAAAGCCCACATGCACGGGTTGAAACGCTAGATCGGGGCGATTTTAACAAATCGACCCTAAAAGAGTCAACGAGGTTCCCGGGCTCCTACCGGCCTCGAATGACCACCGATCAACACGAAACTAGCATGAATGGGATCCTAACATCCCAACGGTCAGTTCAACACTAACCGAGCTACAAATGGTTTCCGTTCTCCGGCGAACCCTACAAAACTTGAAAATCATGGTTTAGGCTAAACAAGCCCAAACTCGGCCATTTCCGCGCCAAACAATGTGCAAGGGCAGGGAAAACGGAGAGGAGGAAGTGAGGAACCATCACCCTACCTCCACCGAAGAATCCGTGCCCCGAAGGGACTAAACCGCGCCGAAAACCATGCCGCGAGCTTAAACGTCGGCTTTGGATCCACCGTTCGGGATCGCGCCAAAACCACTACATCTTCGCCCTGTCGCACACCCAGTCAGCTCCATAGCATCCCCAACACGTGCCTCTAGGTACCCCATCTGCAGCCGGAGCCGAGGAGGCTAGAGAGGAGAGAAAACGGGAGAGAGAGACGGCGGCGGCGAATGAGAAGGAGGAGAGAGGACAAGGAAAGAAAAAGGACAAGAAATTAGGAATTTTCCTAATTTCTGAAAAATCCGATTTCTGGCCCTATCTCCAAAAAATACGCAAAAATAGTCGAAACGATCGGCTCGACGAGTACATCGTCGCTGTAGCATCCGCGAGTCGAGGAACAGACAACTAAACTCACCGTAGGGTTCCGTAACTAGTATGAGAGAAAAACCCACACGGATCGTAAAACTCAACTCGGAAGCCACTAAAGCGAACCGAAACTCACCGAAACCAATCCAGAAGATCCAATGAAGATCCAACAAGACCTACCAAGGATACAAGGCATTACATCCTCCCCTCCTTTAAGAAATTTCACCCTCGAAATTAAGGACTAACAAAGGAGAAGCAGGGAAGAACAACCCAACAGCATAACCACAGAAACGACACAAATCTCGAGAAACACAGCTCAGAGGAACACTGTCAGACCATAATCATGAGCACATGCTCTGGATTGAGCATGACACAAGTGAACACAAGTCTGATACCTCCGAAACAAGGCCAACGTCGCTTACGTCTCACAGGGGAAAGAGACACGACTGCCACAACCACAAACAACCGACCGAGAAACACAACAACAACACGGCAAGCGACAGCTTACGCGAGGAGACACAATCTTGTCAACTGACAGCTCGACCACATCATCGGCTCTAGTGCCAAAGGCAACAAGGAACACCTGGCACACAGGACGCCAATGACAACACTGGACGACGGGCACAACCAAGTCAGTCCTTACTCAGATATTACATCTGATCGAGTCGCAAGCTAACTCTAAGGAAAAAGAGTACAGCAAAGCTAACCGAAAAGACTTGGTCCACACAGAGACACAAAATCATAGAGAAACAATGCCAAAATGACAACTACCTCGGGGAACGCTACTCAAGGACTACGAACACGCCTCGAGAGCACAACACCCAAGAGAAGAAAATGTAGAGTAGAGGGTACTCAATCAACAGGAATGTCGATAAATTCCCCAACACTCGCAAATGCCAATGCCAACTGTAGAAAAACACCAGCAACTGCATGGCAACAACAACGTCAAGGCACAGGAAGCCAAGATGAAGTCACATCGAGAAGAAGCAAATCTCTTGACCAGTGGGTAGCCAACCCACACGCTTCAGCTGCATACTCAACAACGCACACAGGCATCAAAAGATACCTCGATATCCGCATCTCAGTACACACCAGATGCCTTCGCAACCAATAAAGATCGTAAATAACACGCCACAAGTACCGATCCAGCGAACAACCGATCACCAGGAGCCTAAGTGCAACAGGAGAAGAGCACCAGCTTCAGCACAAAGCACAAGGAAAAGCATCAATCTCAGCTTACCTTCACGTCCTGAAAATGATAAATGAGCCTTCACAACACACTGGCAGCTGGACACGGCACGACAAAACACGGTGCATAGCAGCTCTTAACACCATAACAGAGTCCAAAGCCAAGCAATCGTATAGCAAAGAGCATATCAGGCTCAAAACAAAACTATCCACAAGCAGCAATTCCAAGGCAAACCTCGAAAAGATTCCTTCAGAAGGGACGAGAAGCAAGAAGCTCAACCACAAGAGCTCACCAGGAAGAGAAAATCCTAGCTTGCCTGAGCAACTTCTTAAACACGGGATCTAATCGAGCACTTCAATAGAAGCGAAACGCATCAGGAGCCGAACAGACTCAAGCCAGGATGACCAAGACAACGTGAGAACGTGTACGGTCATCAATCCAAGGCCAAAGGTTAACAGCAACCTGAACAACACACGGAGAAAACCTCGAACAACGTACTACAGATTCAAGCCTTCCGGCGAACACTGCCAAGTACAACATGATCGAGACAAACACAACGACGAAAAAGAAACACCTCGTCACAACCTGACGAGAGCAGAACCATCTCGCACAGTGCCTGAACAACACGCACAAGACAACATACGAAGAAAACAACACGATAAACCATCGCAACACCAAAGCCAGCTGAAGACTGTACTGGACTTTCACGACTCTGGATACCGTATATCTCGGATTCCCATGTACTTCACACGACAATGCTCTGATAGCTCAGAAAAGAACTCCGAACATCTCAGAACACTGCTCTGATACCAAGCTGTAGCGACCCGAATTCCAGATACCAGATGTACCCGGTGGAACTACCGAATACACGTGATACCACTTGGAACCTGCGAGGCCTCCCAAGAGCGGGAAAGCTCCGAAGGGAAAAAGGCATGTGTAGAGTACATTGAAGCCACAGAGATATAACAGAAGTAATTAAATTTCATTAGATCGGTTTGCTAAAGTAGCAGAAATAAAATTACTTTTTAATTAACAGTTCAATTTTAACAATTATACACCACCAGAGTCAGTCCAAAGCAAAAGACAACAAGTCTAGCACAGTACAGTCGACAGAAAAGAAAGACGTACCGAGAAGTCAGGGGAAACCCGACGCAGGTACCAGCTGGCAGCAACGGCATGCAACGAGCACGCACACCAGGAACCACACGGAAGCAAACGAACAATGCCACCCTACCTGAAAAGCAGGGGTGAGCCACGTGTCACTGGCTCAGTAGGGGTCACACGGATCCCCACTAAAAAACACGCAGTAACACGGAATAACAACAACAAAATAGTAGGTGTAGTAAAGCAGGAAAACTACACTACAAAGCTGTAAAACTACGCTACAAGCAGTAGTAAACAGACGGGAAGTAGGAGTAGGGAACAAGCAAGGAAGGGGAAGAACCCGCGCCAGACAAGCGGCGGCCGAACCTCGGCACCCCAAACTACTCCAAGCAGCGACAAGAGGGCGACTCTAATCTAACAAAGTCAGAAGTTACCGATCTACCAACACAACACCAGGTCTAAGACGAAGACCTGCAAGAACAGATGACAAGTCTAGAAAAGACCCACATGGACGACCAATAGACTCGGCCACACATACATGACTAGAACGTCGTGCACACTGCCCCACGCACGACCAGAACATCATGCCTGTGACAGGACACTGACCTCGGGTGCAGCCATGGAAAGGCCAACCCAAAAAGGTCATGACGCGCAAGAAACGCGAAGAGTAGTGGAGAGCCACGCGCCACACGCGGACGCACCTCCCCACCAGAGCAACGGCCAGCTGCATCCACAGACGTCATATGCTGCGCCATAGGTGCCTTGCCTATAATACCGCCAAAGCCACGGTAGAGTCGCAGACACCCGCACAAAACAAAACAGCATCAAGTAACCAGTCAGGGTCACGCCCATCGACGTAAGTCCTCAGTCCCTGACCACGTGTGCACACACTGGCTCTAGCCTAAGCCAGGTACTCCAGCTAGTTTTCTCCCTCGGTAAGATGCTACCGTTGGCTGGGAGCCCACGGAACTAGCTTACAAACCGTGTCTCGGGAACACCCCTCCGCCATCACCAGGCGAGTCGGCACTCAAAGGCCTAGGGTAAAAACAATCGGAGGCGTACAAAACACAAAACTCCGAGCACAAGTCTAGAGTACTGACAGGCAGACACGCTATCACACGTACTACGAAGCACCACCGGCAGTACGGCAACTGCCAACAGACTTAGGACTAGGCAACTAGACCTACCACGCAACGATCCCGAGTTGAATGACTCAAGGGCAACATCGTCACAGACAGCGGAACAAGTCGCCAATCGGTCTAATCCTAAGCCACGAAAAATGACACTCCGCAGGAAACGACTCACAGAGACCCGAGGGAACACCGAAGACCCTCATACACACCTGGACACACGGACCGAGGTAACAACACCTCAAGGCATCCAGAACCAGCGTCTCGGACTGGACGAAACCGCCAAGACACCCACACACAAGGTCGCCCGTCAACCGTTGGGTCACCCCAGGTTGACCGGAACCCGACCAAAGACACACACACAAGAGTAGGATAGAGAATCCTACCACAAGCAAGAAGACTCATGGCTAGCTTACAACGTAGTCTTAGCCCTCATAGGACGTCAGGAGACATCCACGGGACAACGGGCAGACCACAAGGACAAGCCAAGACAAGCAGAAACCAAAACGACGGCAAATGGGGCAGAAGGATTGTAACGCACCACCCCTAGACCGTTACACGAACGTGACGGTCTAGCTCAGGCCGTTACACTCCAACCGTGACGGTCTAACGCAGACGTGTCACCGACACGTGACGGTCATAGGGGAGCCGTCACACACACCGCCCTAACCGACACCTAGAACACAGAAGGCACGTAACGGCCTACACCAGGCGCATTACATAGCTCTGACGCGCCCGACCCGGGCCGTGAGGGCCAACGAACCTCAAACCCAAAACAACAACTCGAACCACGTAACGCGCGGGACCAAGAGCGTTACAGCCACCTAACGCGGCAAGGCAGATGCGTCAGGGCCAACCTGATGCAAGACAAGAAAACAACTTGCTGAGAGGCATGTAACGGTCCCGACCGGACGCGTTACAACCACCTAACGCGCGGGAGCATGGCCATTAGAGCCAACGACGCAGCCACCCAACTCAGCCAAAACAGCATGTAACGGTCCTTCGCAGACGCGTTACACATGCCTAACGCACAGGGTCATGGCCGTTAGAATCAATAGGCACAGCCACCTAAACTCAGCCCAAAATGAAGTGTAACGGCCTGGGGCAGGCGCGTTACACACACCTAACGCACGAGAGCACAACCGTTAGGCGAACCGACTCAACCGGTCAAACGCGGTCAAACAGAACGTAATGGCCTACACCAGGCGCGTTACACCCACCTGACGCACAGGGGCAGGCGCGTCAGGGGAACCGACTTAACCAAAGCACTCAACGACAAGATAGGTGTAACGCGTCTCACTGGACGTGTCAGGAAGCTGTGACGCGCCACCCTTGGGCCATCACACTCCCAAAACCACGAAAAGCTTAAAAACGCCCAGACGCTGTGACGGTATGTCGTGGGGCCGTCAGGGCATGTGACGGTCCCTGGAACGACCGCCACACCAGTCACGGCGGGAAAACAGAGGGTTGGCCAAATTGGCCCGTTCCACGCCCCATTTACACCGAAGCGCAGGGGAAACAACCCTCGACGATGAAAAACCACTCAAGGAGGCTAAAAAGCCCACATGCATGGGTTAAAACGCTAGATCGGGGCGATTTTAACAAATCGACCCTAAAAGAGTCAACAAGGTTCCCGGGCTCCTACCGGCCTCGAATGACCATCGATCAACACGAAACTAGCATGAATGGAATCCTAACATCCCAACGGCAAGTTCAACACTAACCGAGCTACAAATGGTTGCTGTTCTCCGGCGAACCCTACAAAACCCGAAAATCACGGTTTAGGCTGAACAAACCCAAACTCGGCCGTTTCCACGCCAAACGATGCGTAAGGGTAGGGAAAACGGATAGAAGGAAGTGAGGAACCATCACCCTACCTCCACCGAAGAAACCGTGCCCCGAAGGGACTAAACCGCGCCGAAAACCATGCCGCGAGCTCAAACGTTGGCTTTGAATCCACCGTTCGGGATCGCGCCAAAACCACTCCATCTTCGCCCTGTCGCACACCCAGTCAGCTCCACAGCATCCCCAACACGTGCCTCTAGGTACCCCGTCTACAGTCGGAGCCGAGGAGGCTCGAGAGGAGAGAAAATGGGAGAGAGAGACGGCTGCGGCGAATGAGAAGGAGGAGAGAGGAAAAGGAAAGAAAAAGGAAAAGAAATTTGGAATTTTCCTAATTTCCAAAAAATCCGATTTCTGTCCCTATCTCCGAAAAATACGCAAAAATACTTGAAACGACCGGCTCAACGAGTACATCGTCGCTGTAGCATCCGCGAGTCGAGGAACAGACAACTAAACTCACCGTAGGGTTCCGTAACTAGTACGAGAGAAAAACCCACACGGATCGTAAAACTCAACTCGGAAGCCACTAAAGCGAACCGAAACTCATCGAAACCAATCCAGAAGATCCAATGAAGATCCAGCAAGACCTACCAAGGATCCAGGGCATTACAATCACCATGGGAAACGTAATGTTGTGGCTAATGCCTTGAGCCGCAAGCCGATAGCAAAGCTGTCTAGTCTCATGTTGCAAGAATGGAGACTGCTGGAGCAGTTGGCTAGTCTAGACCTTAATGTTAGTAAGGATCGAGTCATGATTGCTCAGTTTCAGCTTCGTCTCGAGCTGTTGATGGAAATTAAGACCCTACAAGATAACGATCCAGCGTTAGTAGAGATCAAGGGAAGTTTAAGTAATCGACCAGATTTTCTATTTGCTGATGATGGAAGATTGTTATTCCAGGGAAGGACTTGTGTCCCTGATTTAGCCGAAGTGAAGAGCAAGATCCTTGAGGAAGCCCACATATCTAAGTATACTATTCATCTGGAGCCATTAAGATGTACCGAGATTTAAAGAGGACCTTTTGGTGGCCAAATATGAAACGGGAAGTGGCAGAATTCGTAAGTAGATGTCTGGTATGCCAACAAGTGAAGGCTGAGCATTTTAGACCTGCTGGGAAGTTAAAAACTGCTAGATATACCACAATGGAAGTGGGAGAGCATCGGCATGGATTTTATAATGGGCTTACCGTGAACTCGTGGAGGTTTTGACGCCGTATAGGTAATTGTGGATAAGTTGACTAAATCTATGCATTTCTTGTCCATTAAGTCGAAGTGGACAGTTGATGTTTTGGCTGCTTTGTATATGAAGGAAGTGGTAAGACTGCATGGTGTGCCGTTGAACATTATGGCAGACAGAGATCCCAGATTCACTTCACATTTTTGGAAGGGATTACAAGAATCCTTGGGAACCCGTCTAAACTTCAGTACTGCTTTTTATCCTCAGACAAACGGCCAGACCGAGCGAACGAATCAGATTGTCGAAGATATGCTAAGGGCTTGCATGATCGACTTTGGCGGCAGTTGGTATGAACATTTGGCCCTAATAGAATTTGCCTACAATAACAGTTATCAGTCCAGTATCCAGATGGCACCGTTCGAGGCTCTTTACAGAAGGAGCTGCCGATCACCTTTATGCTGGGACGAGGTAGGCGAGAAGCAATGGCTAGAACCGGATCTCATTTCAGAATCATTCAAGAATATCCGAGTTATCCAGAATCATCTGCAAGTTGCACAGTCAAGACAGAAAAGCTATGCAGATAACAGAAGGAAAGACTTGGAGTTTCAAGTAGGCGAGCATGTATTTTTGAAAGTTTCGCCTATGAGAGGAGTTCGAAGGTTTGGTATTCGTGGCAAGCTAAGTCCGAGATAGAATGGCCCATTTGAGATTCTGGAGAGAGTTGGAGAAGTTGCCTACAGGTTGGCTTTGCCACCCAAGTTATCTGGAGTACATAATGTTTTCCATGTGTCCATGCTATGGAAGTATGTATACGACCCCATGCACATCATTCAACATGCGGACCTAGAGTTAAAGGAAGATTTAACTTATGAAGAAAGACCTATCAAGATTTTGGATCGAAAGCAACAACAACTTAGGAATCGGTCCATACCGATGGTCAAGGTCCAGTGGAGTCGACGTGGGACCAAAGAAGCCACATGGGAATCTCAAGAAGCTATCCGGAAGCAGTACCCTGATTTATTTTAAGGTCAGTAACCTTAATTTTCCCCTTCGATAAGTGCAGTGAATTTGGAGGACCAAATTCCTTAAAGTGGGGGAGGGTGTTGCACCCCGAGAATTTCAAAAAAAATTGCTTAATGGGTAATAATTGAGAAATTTCGTATTATTAAATTAAAATCCCCTTTTTGGCCAAATCTAAACTAATTTATAAAAATCTGGAAAATTTATAATCATGTAGAGGACTAAAAGTTTAGACAATTTGTCTTCTTGGTCAAACCCTAAAAAAAATTTAACTAAGCCGAATTAAGAGAATTAGGGCTAAAAATGGAGTTTGTTTAACTAGACCTTAGATCGCCAAATTTGAGCCCAAATCGTAATCTTTTGAGCCCAAACCAGGCCCATTCAATCGACCCTGATGGGTATGCTTTTTCCCCTCTTGTTCCCTCACGAAACCCTAACCCTAGAAGCTCAATTCTGAGTGTCAAGGCGGTGTGACTTGGTCAAAGCACGATTTTTGCGCGCATCGAGTTCGTAGGACTCTTCCCAGCCTTATCGACGCCCCTAGATCCGATTGCCTCTATAAATCAAACCCTTGACCGACCTAGAAACCCTATTTGCGGCGGCGGCCGGCGAGGAGTGCGATCGAGGGAGGATTCAGCGAGTTTTGGGGAGGTGTTCATCCTGAGTTTTTGGCGGCTGCGTCCTCTTCCCCCTTCGATTAAGGTAGGTAATATTGGTCCAAATTCGAATACAAATATACCATTAGAAGCGTCTTCGGTTCTTCTTTCTGTTGGTAGTAAAAGCCCCAATTATTTATCAGTATAGCGTGCGTATTGCCTATTTTAGTCGGAGCATGTCAACGTTAGGGCACCGATCGTGTTAGCATCTTTTGATTGAATCAATGCTTGGTGTAGGTAGGCTAAAACTTTAATTAATCCTGACATATTATGCATCTTTATGTCCTCTTTTCAGTGAGGTTATTTTGCCCAATTTTTATGCATCACTCCGCATGAATTTGTTGCTGGAATAGGGGTCTATCGGAGTTCGCTGGGGTCCAGATGCGTCGTCCTGGTTGCGGTCATAATAGGAACCACCCTGGAACCTAGCGGTCTCGCGATAGACCATTTATTGCTCTTTGCGGCCTTTGTTAGACCATTTTTATGCAGAGCAGTCGCTCGACAGACCGTCCTTGCCTATTTGTTTTAAATGATAAATCGTATCGTGGAGCGGTCTATCGATTGATCGTTACCCTTGGTTAGCGGCCCTTGACAGACCGCCTTTGAGGCACAGTTTATTCTTTGTTCATGTTTTAATAATTGTGTTTGTAGGAAATAAATCCACATAAAAATTGGAATATATGAAACATGTTTGACTTAACTATGCTCATGACTGAATCTTACTTTATCCATCTACATTCATATTTCCTTTCTTCTACAAAAGCATAAATTGTAAATTTATGTTACATTGATTATAATGTTGCAAAGTGGAACATTTACTAGGATTGTTCTGACAGTCACGCCACTCTGATGGCGCTGGCTGACCGTTATACACTATTTTTTGATGTTTTATTAGCCCTTAATCTTGTAATAGTTGGGACTCTCCATCGGATATTCCTTCCGTCGGACTAGGACCTCTATTATGAGACCTCCGTAAGTCCCCGCGAGCCTCGGATTCCCACTAGACGCCGGGCGGGTTGTACCCCCAAATCCTGAACCTATTGACTCGATCGGATAGCATGGTTTTACATCTCGGAATCAGGAATGTCCTATTTGATTGCGGCCACCCCCACCATCTGGTTGCGGCCCAAGTGTGACCGCCTGACCCTTGAAGGGGCTCTATTGTGACCGCATCTAATTGGCTAAGTGCCAGGTTCTGCTGGTCAATTTTCCTTGAATTTCCGTCGACCTAGCCATGTTTGAGTCGACCTATAGCCTCTAACTCGACCTAAGAAGTGTGGGCTAGACCCTGGTTTGGTTCCACCATGTCTCGGGCGGGCTGGGAGCCAATTAAGTCGACTACTTTAGTCTTACTGGGGCCATGTTTGCACCGGACCGTCCTTGTCTTCTTGCGGCCCAATACGGACCGTTTTCATCCTTTAACGTTGGGCTTTGCCCTCTGGCCCAGTATCGACTGCTACGGTCTATGACAGACCGCCATTGCCTTGTTGCGGCCCATGCATGACCGCAACTCATCTAGAAGTGTGTTTTTGCGTGTTTCTTGTGTGCCTTATTAGCCGGGCCATGGATGGCTTATGCTGAAATCAAACCCTAATTTTTATTCCTATCTTTTGCAAGCCATAATCTTATGGCTTCCCATTCAATTATTTAAACTTCACTTGATCCTAGGAGATAAGCTACATAGCTTGGCCTTGAAATTCTTGGCCAATTCCAATGAATGTCTAGATATTACTTGGGATCTTGGATCCACCAAATCAATGCCAACGCATCATAAGGGCCCAGTCTTGTCCTGGGAGGTGCGCTTGAAAAGTACTAGTGCCCTGGGGAGTTGTAATGACATGGTGAGGCATTGCACCGAGTGCATGACTAGCGTGTTGTCTATGACATTCATTCTCATTCCCACATGAAAATTATCTCTACATGACTTGTTTGTTTACATACTCGATCGGCCAATTCCTGGATATGATATATTTCTGTTCTACTTATTCCGAGTTGTTCTTTTTATATCCATCATGATTGGTGAATGTTATTAACTCTGTATTTTATTTATTCGCATGACATTTAATTAATTTGGTTAATTACTTAAACTTTGCCTGCCATTGCCTACTAAGCATTCGCTCACCCAGTTTTCCCCATTTCAGGTAGCTTCGATGATGAAATGCAAACGGACGGGGATGGGCAAGAGTGACGACCTAGAGTGGACTCAATAGACGTGGATTTGACAGTTGTCTTAGTAGTATTGTGGGGTGGTCTCATAGTTGCTTTAATCTATCATCATTTAGTGTCGTTTGTTGTCAGCTTAAGGATTGTCGTCATGAGTTGTAATCTCTTCTTTATCTCTTTTTCCTTTGAGTCGTGAGGTGAGATGCTTGAGGATGTTGGAAACTTTTATGTACACGGTTATGAATAAAGTGGTATTTTGGAGTAATTCCT
Source organism: Amorphophallus konjac (assembly GCA_022559845.1). Taxonomy (NCBI): domain Eukaryota; kingdom Viridiplantae; phylum Streptophyta; class Magnoliopsida; order Alismatales; family Araceae; genus Amorphophallus; species Amorphophallus konjac. Next base: position 79,366,380 of record CM040126.1, read on the forward strand.
TCTCTTGCCATTATATGTTCTTTTAAATTCCGTTATTGCCCTGTTTATCATGAATGTATATAACTGCCGCGTTCCGATATTCCGCGTCGGGACGTTACAACTTCTTTGGCCGCCTCGGCAGCAACAATGTACTCAACTTCGGTCGTAGAACCAGCAATGGTGTCTTGTTTGGGACTTTTCCAACTCACTGCCCTGCCATTCAGGTAAACACATACCCTGAAGTTGACTTGTTGCCATCTTTGTTAGACTAAAAACTCGAGTCAATATAACCTTGAAGTTTCAAGTCCTCTCCTCCATAAACCAGAAACATATCCTTAGTCCTTCGTAAGTACTTAAGGATACACTTCACGGCTATCCAGTGTTGCTCACCTGGATCTGCCTGAAATATGCTCGTAACACTTAGAGCATACATAACATCAGGCCTTGTACATAACATGACATACATGATGGACCCTATGGCAGAAGTATAAGGTACCTTGCTCATGCACCCTCTCTCTTCAGGAGTTTTTGGGGACATTTCTTAGAGAGGTAGACTCCATGTCTCATCAATATGCGACCTCTCTTGGAGTTTTTCATGCCAAACCTTTTGACAATGGAATCTATGTACATTGATTGGGACAAGCCAAGCATCCTACTTGATCTATCTCTATAGATCCTAATCCCCAATACATAGGATGCTTCTCCCAAATCCTTCATAGAGAAGTGCTTAGATAGCTAGGCTTTAACTAATGACAACATACCTACATCGTTCCCAATAAGTAGTATGTCGACGTGTAGCACCAAGAAAGTGATTGCACTGCCACATGTTTTCTTATACACACACGGCTCATCTTCATTATTAACGAAGTCATAAATTTTGATAGCTTCATAAAATCTTAAATTCCAACTATGAGATGCTAGCTTTAATCCATAAATGGACCTTAGTAGCATGCATACCTTATCTAGATGTTCTTTGGATATGAATCCCTCAGGCTGCATCATATACACCTCTTCCTCAAGATATCTATTGAGGAAAGTAGTTTTCACATCCATCTGCCAGATCTCATAATCATGATATGCAACGATGGCAAGTAAAATCTTGATAGACTTAGTCATGGCAACTGGTGAGAAGGTCTCGTCATAGTCAACACCTTGTCTTTGACGATAACCCTTCGTAACCAACCTTGTCTTATAGGTATCAACCTTCCCATCTACTCAATTTTTTAAAATATCCATTTACATCCGATGGGTACAATACCCTCAGGTGGATTTACCAAGTTCTAAACTTGGTTGGAGTACATAGAGTGCATTTCTGATTTCATGACCTCTTGTCATCTCCAGGAGTCAATACCACTTATTGCCTCCTCATAGGTCTTAGCATCATCATCCTCAGTATACAGTGTCTTGTTCCCACCATCAGAGATATGTCCCACATATCTATCTGGTTAGACAGGTACATGGCTAGACCTACTCATAGTTTGTGTGTCAACCTGAACTGGTTCCTGAGACAATGCAGCTCCAGTTTGTGGTTCTAGAACCTCTTCTAGTTCTACCATGCTCCCACTATTTCCTTCAATGATATACTCTTCCTCTAGGAATATAGCTCGCTTAGCTACAAACACCCTTTGATCGCTAGGCTGGTAGAAGTAATATGCATAAATTTTCTTAGGATATCCTACAAAGCTACATTTTTTAGTCTTGGATGCCAGTTTATCAGGATTGTATCCTTTAAGATGGGCAAGACAACCCTAGACCTTAACATTCTTAAGGTTTGGTTTATTTCCTTTCCATATCTCATATGAAGTGGATGACACTAACTTAGACAAAATTTTATTTATTAAATGAGCAATAGTGTCTAGGGCATAGCCCTAGAGTGACAAGGGCAATCCAGCACAGTACATCATTGATCGCACCATATCTAATAAGGTACGATTCCTCCTTTCTGTCACACCATTCAGCTGAGATGTGTAAGGAGGAGTCCACTAGGATAATATTCTATTACCCTTTAAGTATTGTGTGAATTATGTACTCAAATGTTCCCCTCCTCAATCAGATCGAAGAGTTTTAATACTCTTTCCTGTTTGTTTCTCCACTTCATTTTTGAACTCCACAAATTTCTCAAAGGCTTTAGATTTGTACTTCATTAAGTACACATATCCGTACCTAGAGAAATCATCAGTGAAAGTAATGAAGTATGAGTAACCCCCTTTGGCTTGAGTGAACATAAGACTACATACATCAGAATGTATGAGTTCTAACAACTCACAAGTTCTCTCTCGATGTCCAGTAAATGGAGAGTTGGTCATTTTTCCCATGAGGCAAGATTCATAGGTTGTAAATGATTCATAATCAAATGGATCAATATATCCATCTTTGCACAACCTTTTCAATCTTTCCTCACTAATATACAGTGCTAAAGAGATGCCTGATTCACATCATTCCTCTTCCTCTTAGGAGGTACATCCACACACACACATAATAGGAGTATCCACATCTAGTGAAAACAAACCATTTATTAAGCTCACTAGCAAACAATTCACCATTTAATAATAGAGAATAAATATTATTTCCAAAGCTTACAATAAATCCATATTTATTTAAGCATGAAATGGAAATAATATTCTTAATTATTGAAGGGAGATAATAATAGTTTGTCAACTCTAATATTGCTCTTGAGGAAAGCTTAAGGTTCACACTTCTGACTGCAAGTGCAAGAACTCTTGCTCCATTTCCTAGTCGTAAGTCAACCTCTCCCTTGTTTAGTGGCATGCTACTTGTCAGAACCTGCAAATCATTGTAGATGTGAGATACACATCCAGTATCTAATACCCATGATGTGGATCTATAACACAAGTTAAGGTCAATCATGAACATACCTGAAGCTTCTCTAAGCTTCTACTTTGCTTTCTCTGTAAGGTACAATTTGTAGCTCCTCTTCCAGTGGCCATCCTTATGGCAATGGAAGCATTGACTCTTGTCCTTGCCAGCTTCTTCTTTCTTGACAACTTTTACCTATTTAGTCTTCTTCTCTGCCTTGCCTTTCTTGAAAGTCTACTGACTTTTCCTCTTCTTGTTGGTCTTACCAACAAACGTCACAGTACTTTTTCCATTGTTCATGGTCCGACCGAACTCTATCTTCTCTGGCCGAGGATGCCCTAGAGTCCTATTTTAAGTTTTCTACTCTGAGGAATCCACGCCAGATCGGTTCCTAACCCCTCTAGGGACCTTATCCCATCAATATTCCATAGATTTATCAACCAAAATCTGATCTTTCTAGGAATTATCCTCCAACTCAGAACCTAAGGGTTTCTAACTCCTATAAATACCTTCCCATGTCCAAGAGCTCGAGAAGAAGGGTATTTTCTGATCTGGGGCAAAGCCATGCTATAGCGCCAACTCTCCTCTTCGACCCCCAATCGCTAGGGAAGTTCTGAGTCCTCCTTCTGTTAGCTTTGTTCTATTGTTCTAATGTTCTATCTCTTCTATCTCTCCTTTTATTACACTCATCACATGCATGCATATCAAACACTATCTCTATTCCTCTCTACTGCATTTTTCTCATAATTACACACACACACACACACACACACACACACACACACACACACACACACACACACACACACACCCCTATCTTTGTTCCCTCCTACAGGGGTTAAAAACCCAACCTCCCTGGTGCGTTCTTCCCTCCTTTATTTCATGTTGATGCTTCATGTGAGATGGATGCTACACTTCTTCAATTCTAATAGGTTTTTTCACTTCTATTGGTTGTTTTGCAGGTACATGCAAGTTTAGGATGTGAGGCCCTTGCTTCCTAGCCAGTTGGAAGGCGAGGAGGTGTTGAAGCCACAAGTTCCCGCACTCCGTTCTAAATGCGGTAGGAAGGGGGACAACATTCATCATAGTAGCGGTCAGGGTGTCGACCGCATTCTGAGCCAGGCCCCTATGGGGTATTTCTGGTTGTTTCTCATCTTTTCCAAGGTACGCAACATAGTTGCTCAATTCTTTGTCTTTAATGCTATTATTCCTTGGTGGCGATCACAGTCATCATTTTTTATTTATTCATCACCCCTTCCTTTTCTCTATATTACATATTTTTGCTTTGCTTTGTCTTGTTCCGAATGCACTTTTATGCCTACACCAGGAGCACTCGATCACTCTTACAGAGTGAATTTCATCTTCGTGATTATCTGAAAAATATTAAGAAACACTAGGTGAGCAAAAAGCTCAATAGGAATTACATCTTGACTAGGCAGAATATAAGTAATTAACATTTTACTAGAGAGCAGAATTACTATATGATGTAACAGTACAAAACATGAATCAAATTTACGAAAGATAATCAGACTAGAATAAGATAGAGAATAGAGGGAACATGTGATACAGAATAATTATAAGAATTTAATATCCAAGAGATAGCTTGATGAAGATAACAGATCAATGACAAGATAGCAACGTATGTCAAGAAGGGAATATGTACAAATGAACATAACTATATAATTGGCCAGCAAGTATTCGAGTTCCAATAATAGTGCCCCATCTTGGGCCAAGTAAGTCAAGTATCTTGTAATTCAGAATAACATTCATGTCATGTAGAAGTGAATTGTCTAGATTTTAACATGTAGATCAGATTTTGGTGATGTCACACCCACAATTTTCCCATGGGTATAGAATTGGACATTGTGTCTGAACTAGCATTGATTGTCAAGCGGACCCAAAGCCCTTAATAATCACTAGACAATTCCATAAATTAAATGGCCAAGTGAACTCAAAGAGAGTTATGTTCTAGAATAACAAATGGCACAATTAAAGTACATAGATAATATAAAGAGAAGTACCAAGTAAATGGAGATCAAGTATAAAACTTAAGGGTAAGTTCATGAAAGAATAAGGGGTATGGACATACAAGAATGATTATTATGCCATATCACATCAAAATAGTCAATCTCGGACTTACAAAACTTGATAAAACGTGGTTAATCGTACATGCATGATTCATGAAAAATAAGGTTGAACGCGGTCGTGGTCAGGGCCACGATCTACAGAATACGGTCTGAAGGTAGGGCGCATCCAGACATGAACGTGATCTCTGGGTATGCCACCTTCAGGAACCAAAAGGTTGAACGTGGTCTCTGGGTATGCTATGTTCAAGACAGGTGTTGTACTCGGACAAATTCCCCAGCCAAATACCCAGAAATAAGGGTTCGGGAATTTCCTCGAACACCTTCAAGGCATGGGCTACCCAGCCCCTACGACAACCCAACGGCCCGACCAACGGCCCCAACCCGCTAGTCGAGGCATACGGCGGCACTAGCAATCGATCGGGACCACTCCCGACCCATGAGTTGCGGACTTCCCCCACACTCTACACGACCACCCGGGCCATCCCGGGGACGCTCCGACTACAAGCCACGCCACGTGGCACTCAGCGAAAAGGCTAGGGGGCCACCCTGAGACACTTATTTCAACCCTCCAAAGTCAAAGGGGGACCCAAATAGGTCAACCACAGGCCTTGGAGGCCCGCAGCATGTGCGTATGGCTCACACACGTGTGTTCGGCATTCTGCCGAACACCTTCTGGGCGCGCACGTTTCAACCCTTCTACACCAACCCACGGGCCACCCCGTGGTTCCAGAACACCAATTGGGTCCCACAACGACCCCCCAGTAAGTTGGGGCCATCCCCGACCCTCAGACACGTGGCAACATGCCACTCAACTTTAGTTCTCGGGCCAACCCGAGGCTACCCTGCCAACCCGTCGTACAATGTGGCACGCAACACGAGGCAAGGCCCGTGGGCCCAAGGTGTCTCCTCCCAGCTCCTACGGCCTTCTACCCTTGGCCCTAGGCCAAATCCGAGGCCCGTCGGCCACCCATGCAGCTCGTTCGGCAACCCGGGGTGTGTTGGGCATTCGCCCGAACACCTTGCGAGCGGCCACTATAGCCCGAAGAACAAAGGCCCCCATGGGCCGTTTCAATATCCCGGGACCCTATACCCTTCAAAGGATATCCCCAAACGACGAAGGAAGACCCCGGGGGCCATCCCTCGGGGTTGCGACTCGCCCAGGGCCAGTTCGCACCAAGGCACAGCCACACCCCCGAAGAGGGCGAACTCCCCTAGGGCAGCGCCCTCCCCTTAGCTCGGAGGCCCGACGGCACTCCCCAGTCCCAGTTAGTGGAAATTCCTAACTTTGCGGTCTGAGGTTCGTGCAAAGCTCGTTCATCGTACCCGTGTGTCGAAGGATTCGTAAAGATGGAGTCCCGGGATTACGTTGAGTCACACACGTCAATCCCTCGATCTTTGCACATAAGCAGCCGGTCCACCAGTGTATCCTCTCGGTATCCTTTATTCTTTTTCTTCTTAACCAATTTGGGAAGAAAATACACAAAAAACCGGATTTTATAGAGGTGGGGCCACTCCCCCTCTCTCTCTTCTATCCGGTCCGCCTAAACCCCTGGGTAATAAAAAAAGATTTTTAAAATTAAAAAAGAAAAGAAAAAGGGGGACATGTTCAGTCCGCCCAAACCCCCCCTGGGGAGGGGTTTAGGCGGACCAGCCTGGACCCGCAGGCTGGTCCGCCTGGTCCGCCTAAACCTATCCAAAAATCAAAAAAAAAGAATTTCTCCCTCCGAAGAGTGGTTTAGGCGGACCAGACCAGCCCCTTGGGCTGGTCTGCCTAAACCCCACCCCTTCCACTCCGATACACACACAAAAACACACAAATAAAATTCAAATAAAATAAAAATAAAAGCACTATTTGGGAGGTTTACCCGGACCAAGTTGGACCCCCAACTTGGTTTGCCTAAACCCCACCCCCCACCCCTTCAACTTTTATAAATTGCCCCCCTTACCAACAAGCTAAGGGGATGCATGCATATGGTATGTGAAGCAACCTACAGACACACAGACGGACGAGCAAACTCCCCTGGCCTAATTGTCGCACCCTCGGACTCCCGAGGCTATCGGTAAGGGTCGAGAACGCATGAAGATAAGAGCACGCGTGTTTGGCTTGCTAGTCGGCTCGCACACGCCGAGGGTATGTCTCACATACTCCCCTCACGCGGTGTCTAGCCGTCTTACACCAAGTACATCCTCTTCGCAAGTAAGATGACTACGCCAACGGTGAAAATGCCCGCACCCCGGGTCCGCCCGTGTACGTCAGCGTACGTCAACTCACGACGGTAACGAAGGGCACTTCACAATGCCGCGCCGGCCCCCGACACGGAACCACGTGCCCACCATTCACCTCCCAGTCAGCCGTCGACCCCTCAGATTGATGAATCAAGTCTAGTCGGACCCCTGGCCCGGGAATCATAGTCCCGGGGCCGACCTCGACTCTCCAGCATGACAACACTCACCGCCCGAGACCCGGACCCGACCGCTCACCTCGAGCCGCGTCCGATCTCTGCCAGACACCAGTCCGTGTCCGCTCAAGCCACCAAGGCAGTCAGACCTACACCAACTCCTCTGTAAAGAGTCCCTTTAGAACACGCGGATATCTACTTCATCACGTAATGACCCGGGGACTGACCCACGTGTTGGAATTGTCCCTCGGCATGCTCCAGTTGTACTTTGGCCCATTAAGGCCCACTTGTAAAGCCCATGTGGCTCATCATAAAGCCAGTAAAAATACATGTGCCCGCATTCGGGCCCCCAGCTTCCTACCTACACCACTCAGCATCCGTGCCTAACACCCTAACCCCAGTAAATGCCCCTCGGTCCAACTTGCACCCCTAGCTGCTGAATGCCCCCTAGCCCTCCACCCACGGCTTTAGACACATATACAGACTTCTCTTCAGTATGGAACAAAGGTATTCGAATTCAATCCGATGTAAATAAACACCGGTTGCTTGCGGCTAGTGGGGAAAGACGTCCTGTACACGATTCCCGCAATCACCTACGCACTCGCACCCATGGAACCTCTACTCTCCATGTGTCACCCGATTGCCCGGGCCCACGTGCCGCGCCCTAGTGGCGCTTCTCCGGTCAACCCTTGGTTCCATGAGTGATTGTCGAGAAATCGACTGGCACGTCTGTCATGCCCCGAGCCTTTATGACAGCGGAAGACTAGCTCGAGAAACGTGAATAGCCGACATAGTAAGTCTCTTGCAAGCAAGAACAATCAGAGCGTAAGACAATCACACATAATAATAATGCAATTGCACAATAATTACTCAACCTTCAACTTTCAATTCATTATCAATCAAATATCAAATACAATCACTAATTCAACTTCCTTCATCATACTAGACTCAAGAAATAAGAAAATTACATAGACTCAATCTAAACAATAGAGACTTTCTAAGTCTTCACTCATTCTTCATTCACTCTCGGATCCGCTACTTGAATACTCCGAATCCGAACCCGACTCACTTCTATTTCCTAAAAATATTAGAAATAGGTAATGAGCACACTTGCCCATGAGGTATCTTCGCATCAACATGAAGGCACTATTAAAGTAATTAACATTTTAGCTCTAGAGGAATAAGGTAACACTACAAGAAAAAGTGGCTATAGCGACCGAATTAGCGACCGATTTAATCGGTCGCTAGTCGGTCCCAAATAGAGACCAATTCGGAGACCGAAATAATCGGTCGCATAACCGAGACCATTTCAGCGACCGTATGTATATCGGTCGCTAATCGGTCTCTATTATTGCGACCGAATTAACTTCGGTCTCCAGTCGGTCGCTGATGCCGTTATACTTCCTACTACGACCCCCGCCCGCCCGAGCCCTCCCGCCCGAGCCCCCCCCCTCCCGCCCGAGCCCCCCCTCCCGAGCCCCCTTCCCCTGCGGCCCCCTCTCCGCCCTAGCCCCCCTCCCCGCTCCCGCCCGAGCCCCCTCCGCCGGAGCCCCCCCTCCGCCCGAGCCCTCCCGCCCGAGCCCCCCTCCTCCGCCGGAGCCCCCCTCCCCGTGCTGCCTCCCGCCCGAGCCCCCCTCCGCCGGAGCCCGTCGCCGCGCCGCTCGCGTCGAGTCGCCGTCGCCGCTCGCCCTGCCGTCGTCGCCCTCCGCAGGTACCTCTCTCTCTCTCTCTCTCTCTCTCTCTCTCTCTCTCTCTCCCTTCCCCCTCCGTCACCGGCCTGCTCCCCTCCCCCGCCGGCCTACTCCCCTCCCCCCTGCGGCCCCGTCGCCGGCTTGCTCCCCTCCCCTCCCCCCTGCGGCCTGCGCCCCCGTCCCCCTCAGATCTCCTTCCCATCCCCATGCCCCTCCCCCTCCGGCCTGACCCCTCTGATCCCCCTCCCCTTCCCGTCCCACTCCGCCTCCCCCTCTGCCTCCGACGGTCTCCTCCCTTCCTCCCCTACACCCTGGTTGTCTACTTTTAGTTTAACATCGCACAACTAGGAAACTACTTTGTGGAACACATTGACTGGACCTTTTTGTCAATTTGCCATTAAAAGACTAATCTTATGAAATAATTTGGACATGTTTCTCAAGCTACTTCAAAATTTCCCTTTCCTGATTGGTACCATGGAGTTTATACTTAATCTAACATGTTTTCTTTGAAAAAAACAATGTGTTCATGGGAATGGCCTCTCATACAATCTTTATTCTAATGATATTAAATGACAGTCACTGCTGCATGACTGCAATTTGTATTTCTTCTTCTGGAGAAATGTTTGGATTGTACTCTATCATTAAGAATAATTAATGAGAGCATGCAGTCTGCAGTGAAAAGGACACCTTAAATATACAACTGTCCATGCCATGGAACCTCTTTGATGATTAGAGTCATTCATATTTGACATGCATGCTTTAATTCTGAATTGCATTTGACTCGTGACTTTGTCTGCAGAACATTGACTTTGATGATGATGAGGATGACTTGAACATGGAAGCAGAAGAATGTATGTTAACCTGTCTTATATTTCTATGCCGAACTATCTTCTGTTGGCGAGTAAAGTTGTTTAGAAAATATACATTTGGGCTTGAGTTGATACGTATTTCACCTGAAAGAAATGCAAGATTTCTATGGCATTGGGCGGGCCGTTCTATGCTTTTGGTGACGTGCTTCATGCAATCTCAGGGGAATGTTTACAACTGAAAATGAGCATGATAGTCATTTTTCATTGTTGTTATAGACTAATTTTTTCTGTTCATTTTTTCACGCAAACTACTTATCTGACATTATCTGCCGTTCCTTCCAGATGAAGATGCATATGAGTGAGCAATATGCTGCTGGCATCCAAGCAGAGCACTTGTGGGGAACAAGGTACACTCGTGAGCAGGTGTCTGACATCTGTCCTACAAGATTGCAAGATTGAAGGATCCTGTTGGACGGGGAGAAAATCCCAGTTCCCACTTGTTCTTTCCGTTTTCCTTTCTTTTCACCCTCATGGTTCAAACTTTTTATCGGGAGAGATGTGAAGTCCCACTTCCTTCTTTCTTTTGGATTTGAGATGGAAATTAGAAGCAAGAAAAGGAAATTACACCTGAAGCTTTAAAATATTGAATATTGAGGTCAATTGCATTGGGGCTTATCTCTATGGGAAAAAAAAGGCTTGTACCTTTAAAGGGCAAACGATCCGGGAGAGACACCAATTTGCAAGATAACTTCCCCCTGCATCAGAGGCGAATATATGAGGATGCCTGTGGTTATCATCAAAGCTTTCTCGTATCATTCGGTTGATTTGCCAATAATGGTATAAGTTCATGATCTTTGGCTTGGTTCAAAAATAAATAAAATGAACAGGATATATATCTTGGAATTCTGACAGAGTTGCTTTTTTGTGGAATTCCATGAAGTTATTCCAAGATATGTACGTGAGACGTGGTTTAGATCAGGCTGATGGAAGGACAATGAGTGAGCGAACTACATACTTCCACGGCAGTCGTACCCTTGTGGACAGAGCTGCTAACGGCCATCAAACAGGTGAACAGGTGGGGTCTTTTCTCCCCCAACACCCTCCCCCCCCCCCCCCTTCACATTTCTTTCTACTACCACGCAAGTTGTTGTGATCTGCGTTTCATATATCTCTCTGACTTTGTTTCAGAATGGGGAGGGGGGAATTCGGCTACTCATGCTCCCTACATCTCAATTTCAGCATATACTGGAGACGACATTGTTGGCAATGTCAATATGTTCCCTCCGCGTAGAGCGAGGTGATAGTATGTTGTTCGATGCGTTAAACGGATAGAGAGCAACTGTGTGTGTTAGGGGATGAGCCCATCCAATGGGGGTGTCAGGCAGCGGTGAATCCGACGACCTTGGCTGTTGGGGTGCCAGGCATGGGAATGGCAACTGATAATTAGATAACCGATTTGGTTATCAATGTTCTAGCCGGTTATCTGATGTGATGATGGCCTAATATGTCTTCTTGGGTTGAGCTGAGTCAGCTCGGAGCGGGACGAGTTGTTGTTGGAAGGAAGGCGTGTGACTCGGCAGAAGTGAGGCAATGACCCATGGCCAAAAAGGGAGGTCAGACTTAGAGTTGGATCGCTCGGGGGGAAACAACCCGATGCTCAAGCAAATAAACATAATTTCGAGAGTATCACCGGACAAAAAATATTAGTTAAACTGAATTTTAAAAAAATTCACTTGGTAAAAGTGTTGGACTGGTGGATAAAATAATATCAGTTGAAAGGGTGAGTCGATCGAGAGTGAAGAAGATAACAATTGATAGAGATAGGCAGAGGCTATATCGCCGGTAAACAATGGATGAGGGTAGTCAATGAGTATCTGTTGAAGGTGGTAGTTAAAAGCTATTATCTGTAAGTAGTCAGTGGAAAGGATGACACACATTAGGCAACAGCTGATGCTGACTTGCTGGGAGAATAAGCTGTCAAAAGCTATTGACTACTAAAGCAACGCCTAGAAGGGTTCAGGTGGAAGGATCACCTAATAGAATAAAGTCTGTTGGCAGAAGATTAGACTGAAAGATAGTGGCAAGATATCGCTTGCCAATAGGTGGAAGGCACTAAATGATAGAAATAGGTGAACACAACGACTGATGCCATTAGGTGCAAGTTATCGATTGAAGATAGGCAAAAGGATACCGACTTAAGAAGTAGGTGCAAGGTTCCGACCAGTGAATCAGGCGAAGGTTATCGACTGGAGAGTTATCAACTGAAAGAAAAGGTTATAGGTTGAAGGCTTATTGCCTACTGTTATTGCCTACTTGTCAGAACTGACGGAATCCAAATCGGATGCCCGGTTTGAGCTCGGCGCTCAAACTTCATTTTTAAAATACAAGATGAAATTTGAACTTATATTGTGTGTGTGTATTTATATATATGAAAATGAGCTGGCTTAAACTATTGGCATACTCTTGTTAATGCTTGATTTCTTTATTAAGTCTTGTTAATGCTTGATTTCTTTATTAAGGATTTGATTATAATTTTTTTAAATGATATACAGGATCATCCGTCGCGAGATGTTGGACGAGACGACGACCAGGATGATGTTGGACGAGACGACGACCAGGATGAGACATATGTGGAGGATTTGTGATTTTATTTTAGTTGTGTATGTTGTCATTTTATTATTATGGATGTATGATTAATTTGTGATTTTATTTTAATTGTGTGTAATTTGAGGTTCGTGGAGATTGTGATCCGTGTAGTTGATTTATTATTGTTTTATGAAATTGTTATTTATCAGGTGTTTGTATGTGATGAATTTGAGATTTGTCGATATTGTTGTCTGTGTAGTTGATTTTATATTTATGTTATGAATTTGTTATTTATCAGGTAATTTATTTATCAGTTTAAATAAATTTTTAAAAAAAAAATAATGCAAAATTAGCGACCGCATGGAGACTGAATTGCGACCGAATAGCGACTATACGTTATATTTCTTTTATTAAATAATTATACTTGGCGACCGACTGGCGACCGAATTGAGACCGAATAAATCCGATAGGTTAATTTTATTTTTAAAAATACAACATAATTAGAGACCGAATAGCGACCGAATTGAGACCGACTTAATTAGCGACCGATCAGGCGACCGATTATAATCGGTCTCTGGTAACGACTGATACTGCGACCGAATTATGTCGGTCGCTATATAGCGACTATTATATAGCGACCGACGTATTCGGTCGCTAGATAGTATCTGTTCGGTCGCAATGCAGATTTGCGACCGATCTACGACTGAATAGCGACCGCTAGGTCGGTCGCTATCCGCGGTTTTTCTTGTAGTGTAAAATCATGCGAATGCGATGAATCACGCGATTAAACCAAAGTAACAAGATGATCATGTAAGATAGAATGAACAAATATGAACTAGCAAGAATGTAACAAGAGTGTAGCATGGCCTTTAATGAACAAGAATGTAACGAGAATGCACTTTCACTTTTCACTTTCATAACCATAAAGGTTACGCACTAGAACGTCAATCACGTAGCAATTCACTAGATTTTCACGAGTGCTCATGGATTTCACTTATTTATAAAGAAAGTACTCCCAGTGCAATGCGTCGCCAGTAGCATCATACCCCATGGTTTATATTAGTATGTTTCCGGCAATCAGCCGAGGGGACTAGCATAGAGCCCTTGGACACAATCAGCGCCCGAACTATATCTTCACGTATAAATCAAGCTACTTCCATGAGTGTATCAATAAAGCGTGGCCATTAATATAACAATTTCAATCAATAAGCTCATGACAACAACTATCAAAGAGTGAATGCTTCAATTAAGAATATGAGAGATCAAGAATGACTTAAGACGATATTATGCTCATGGGAATAATTCGGTAGCATAACGGTACATTCGTTATCTTTCATAATTTAAATTAAGTTTCTTTGGACAATATGACAAGTCCTAGACCATCAATAATCCATCTAGGAACGTTAGAATATCACCCCTTTGGTCAAACCTCAGGTTAAAACACTCAAGAACTGTGACGGTCTAATAATGGGCCGTTACATGAACATAACGGTCTAGTGTTGGGCCGTTAGAAAGGCTGAATCCAGAAACAAGAAATTGGACTAAGTACAATGTGACGGCCATATATTAGGCCGTTAGATGTTCCTGGCAGTCGAATATAGATCTGTTACATATCCAGAACTAGAAAATAGCGATAGTGCTTTCTAACAATTGGGCTTTCATGGTACAACCAACTCGACGTCCTAGTGGGAATCCCAGGCTCGCTGAGAATTACGGAGGCCTTGAAATAAGATTTCCTAGTCCATTGGAAGGAATATCCAATAGAGAGGTCCTCAAGTTCAAGAATATTTTTCTATAGTGCAAAAGTGTGAACTAATGGTCATACACCAGAATATATGCCATGTACTTAAAGAATTGACTCTATAGATAGGAGAAAGACTGTGTAGCGATGTGAAACCATGATAAAACTCCGTCAATACAATACTTAAATCATAGTTTATATTCAAACTGTAGTGTTTAGGCAATGAATATAACATATGCTTTAAAAATAACTCAAAATGCTTAGAACATGAATTGTCCTATCATGAATCAATTAATAAACTCCAAGTCATGAAATAAGGTTAAAACTTAGATAACTAGGCTTATTTATAAGTAAGTTTGACTGTCCTCATTCCTGTCTCGGGTTGACAGAAAACAACACTCTGACGGTCTAGTATGGGCGCGTCACAGGGATGTGATGGTTTATCGGGGGGCCGTTATAGTATTGTAACGCACTTACTTTGGTCCGTCAGAGACAACAGAGGAATTGAAATATAACAGAGGGTTTGACGGCTGATCGTAAGACCATTACAATCACCTGACGGTCCTACGTTAATCCGTCAGAGCTTCTGCCGACAAAAAAGATAAGGAACTATGTCCCATGCAAGAAAAATCATAATAACCAACTATTCTAGCCATGATAACAAAGTAAAGGCCATCTAGATGCATAGGTTTCAGTGAATTATCAAGATAGTACCTTTTTATTTTCCATTAAGGCTAAAGATATGCATGTCCCTACTTAAACATGAAATTCATGATCTATAGTGCATGTAATCAAGCAAAATCAGAGGGCTTTTATCTTAACATGTTATTTTTTCCGTTCATGAGATAACCTACCTCTTAACTGGGCTTTAGACTTCCAATTTGGTCTTCAAGATACGCCCTAGTTCTTCCCTTCTTGAGATTTTTTAGCAACTTCACGTCGCTCTAACTCCTCAGTCTCTTGACCTAAGGACGTGAAATTTGGAGGTTAGGAAGATGAAACTATTGGGAACAAAAAGTTCTCAAGCATCTAACTCTAATTACCTCGTTTAGGCTCTCTAATTTCCTGATCTTCAGTACCCTGTGGCACAGTTTCCTAGGTTGGCGTGATGAAATCAGCAACTTTGGAAGATCCTAACTCCTTGGATACTCGATCTCCTAACATGAAATTTTGAGAGTGGTTAGTCTAAAGTATTATAAACAAAAAGTTCTTAAGAACTTACATAAAATTGTGACTCCTTACCTTGATTCCACGCGAGCAAAAGTAGGGGTCGCTCAGTTCAGAACTAGGTCCTATTTATTGGATTTTGGATAGGGTTTGAGGATTAGATCGATTCTAGAGTCCTTGTTAAGACTTAGATCGACTTCTAAGAGTCCTTACACCTCTACTAGTCTTACATCTCGATCCCTAAGAGATAGACTAGCAAAAATCTAATCTTTTTGCTTGTTCTTCACTTCACGGAACTGACAGGGTGTAACGGTCCAATATTGATGTGTTACATGGCTGTGGCGGTCGCACGATAGACCGCTACAGTCGCTGTGCGCAGAATTCAATAAAATTCAAACTCTTTTGTTTGTTTATCCATATTATTATCTATAAAATAGTATTTATCTTAAAATTCGTGAATAGGCTAAATAACCTTCTAGAATATGGGCCAAACTTAATGGGCTTGGTCCTTTAACCTATTGGGTTTCAATTATCAAAGCTAGATTATTTACTTAACATAAATTGGGCCTTATAATGATTTATTTAACCCAATATTTATTTATTAATCCATTTTGGGTCTTTAAAATTCCCAGAAAATAATTAAATATACCAAAAATAATTTATAAAAATTCTGGGGCCTTACACCCTCCCCCACTTAAGAGAATTCGGTCCCCAAATTCAATACATATGAGTTTTTACGGAGAGTGTACGTAATTTAATGTATTAAGAATTAACGTAAGGCGAATGGGTTAAGAGGGTACCTTTAATCATCTCACCTCCCTCGTCTAGAATGGCATTTAATCGACCTCGCTTCCAGCGTCCGTTGTTATCCCTTGAAGATTGTTCGTTGATAAGAGGACACAGGGGCAAGCGATGTTCCCGGCTTCCACACTTAAGACAAGCGCCGAGACGTTTCCAACATTCTTCTGCCGAGTGCCTAATTTTTTCACAAAATGAGTAGGTCGTGGAGACTTGCATTCTATCTTCTTCTTTAACTTTCTTATCCTTTCCGTTTCCATTTCCATTTCTTTTTCTGTTACCGTTCCCATTACGGGACCTCTTAATATGACGGTTTTCACCCTCATCCACTTCTTTCTCTTCTTGCCTATCATGTTTTTGGCTTGACCTTTCTCCTCGGAGCCTCTCTACTTTCTCCATGGTTCTTTCACATAGATGCGCTCTTTGAACCATCTCGGTATAGGTACGGATATTCTGAGTTCCAAGTTGTTGGATGAATCCGAGTCTTAAACCATCTATAAATCGGTTGGCCTTCAATAAATCTGTGCTTACCAAATGAGGAGCATAAGGTGCAAGTCGAGAGAATTGTAATTCATACTCTGCCACGGACATCGTGCCCTGTTTTAAGGAGGCAAATTCCATAGCCTTCCACTCCTTCACATGCTCGGAGAAGTACTTGGCTCAGAAAAGTGTAAGAAAACCCTCCCATGTATGAGGTGCTTCTGCAGGTGGTGCCAGAATGGATTTCCACCATGTACGAGCATCCTTATTTAATTAGAACGTGGCAAGTCAAACTTTCTCCTAGTCGGTGCATTGCATGACATCGAATATTCGATTCATCTCGTCGATCCCATTTTCCGATTCATCCGGGTTAGAAGATCCAGAGAATCGTGGGGGATTTAAACTTCGGAAATTACCGTGTAGGTTACCCGCGCCAGCCCTTCCACCAGCTTGGGCCACTGTCTGTAGGGCTTGGGTAAGTCCAACAACAGCTTGCTGCATCTCATCCCAGTTCACATGATGAGCCATTAAGAATCAAGGTACCTGAGAACATAGACATTTTAGTTATTTAGAGTCAGGAATATTCATCCTAAGATAATTTTATATAACTATCTTATCCCGGGCTCTACCCAATCCTCGCATGGGTAAGAAAATTCTTCCTTAGTTCAAAGGTAGGGGTCCTTAAATCTTGGACTTATCCTATGACATGATTCTTCTCCTTAAGTCCTGAGACTTAGGCTCTGATACCAACTTAACTGTCACGCCCCGAGCCTTTATGACAGCGGAAGACTAGATCGAGAAACGTAAACAGCTGGCATGGTAAGTCTCTTGCAAGCAAGAACAATCAGAGCGCAAGACAATCACACATAATAATAATGCAATTGCATAATAATTACTCAACCTTCAACTTTCAATTCATTATCAATCAAATATCAAATACAATCACTAATTCAATTTCCTTCATCATACTAGACTCAAGAAATAAGAAAATTACATAGACTCAATCTAAACAATAGAGACTTTCTAAGTCTTCACTCATTCTTCATTCACTCTCGGATCCGCTACTTGAATACTCCGAATCCGAACCCGACTCACTTCTATTTCCTAAAAATATTAGAAATAGGTAATGAGCACACTTGCCCAGTAGGTATCTTTGCATCAACATGAAGGCACTATTAAAGTAATTAACATTTTAGCTCTAGAGGAATAAGGTAAAATCATGCGAATGCGATGAATCACGCGATTAAACCAAAGTAACAAGATGATCATGTAAGATAGAATGAACAAGTATGAACTAGCAAGAATGTAACAAGAGTGTAGCATGGCCTTTCATGAACAATAATGTAACGAGAATGCACTTTCACTTTTCACTTTCATAACCATAAAGGTTACACACTAGAACGTCAATCACGTAGCAATTCACTAGATTTTCACGAGTACTCATGGATTTAACTTATTTATAAAGAAAGTACTCCCAGCGTAATGCGACGCCAGTAGCATCATACCCCATGGTTTATAATAGTATGTTTCCGGCAATCAGCCGAGAGGACTAGCATAGAGCCCTTGGACACAATCAGCGCCCGAACTGCATCTTCACGTATAAATCAAGCTACTTCCATGAGTGTATCAATAAAGTGTGGCCAGTAATATAAAAATTTCAATCAATAAGCTCATGACAACAACTATCAAAGAGTGAATGCTTCAATTAAGAATATGAGAGATCAAGAATGACTTAAGACGATATTATGCTCATGGGAATAATTCAGTAGCATAGCGGTACATTCGTTATCTTTCATAATTTAAATTAAGTTTCTTTGGACAATATGATAAATCCTAGACCATCAATAATCCATCTAGGAACATTAGAATATGAACCCTTTGGTCAAACCTCAGGTTAAAACACTCAAGAACTGTGACGGTCTAATAATGGGCCGTTACATGAACATAACGGTCTAGTGTTGGGCCATTAGAAAGGCTGAATCCAGAAACAATAAATTAGACTCAGTACAATGTGATGGTCATATATTAGGCTGTTAGATGTTCCTGACAGTCGAATATAGATCTATTACATATCCAGAACTAGAAAACATCGATAGTGCTTTCTAACAATTGGGCTTTCATGGTACAACCAACTCGGCGTCCTAGTGAGAATCGCAGGCTCGCAGAGAATTACGGAGGCCTTGAAACAAGATTTCCTAATCCATTGGAAGGAATATCCAATAGAGAGGTCCTCAAGTTCAAGAATATGTTCCTATAGTGCAAAAGTGTGAACTAATGGTCATATACCGGAATATATGCCATGTACTTAAAGAATTGACTCTATAGATAGGGAAAAGACTGTCTAGCAATGTGAAACCATGATAAAACTCCGTCAATACAATACTTAAAATCATAGTTTAAATTCAAACTATAGAGTTTAGGCAATGAAATTAACTATGCTTTAAAAATAACTCAAAATGCTTAGAACATGAATTTTCCTATCATGAATCAATTAATAAACTCCAAGTCATGAAATAAAGTTAAAACTTAGATAACTAGGCTTATTGATAAGTAAGTTTGACTATCCTCAGTCCTGTCTCGGGTTGACAGAAAACAACACTCTGACGGTCTAGTATGGGCGCGTCACAGAGATGTGATGGTTCATTGAGGGGCCGTTATAGTATTGTAACGCACTTACTTTGGTCTGTCAGAGACAACAGAGGAGTTGAAATATAACAGAGGGTGTGACGGCTGATCGTAAGACCCTTACAATCACCTTACGATCCTACGTTAATCCGTCAGAGCTTCTACCGATGAAAAAGATAAGGAACTATGTCCCATGCAAGAAAAATCACAATAACCAACTATTCTAGCCATGATAAGAAAGTAAAGGCCATCTAGATGCATAGGTTTCAGTGAATTATCAAGATATTACCTTTTTATTTTCCATTAAGGCTAAAGATATGCATGTATGCATGTCCCTACTTAAACATGTAATTCATGATCTATAGTGCATGTAATCAAGTTAAATCAGAGGGCTTTTATCCTTAACATGTTCTTTTTGCCGTTCATGAGATAACCTACCTCTTAACTGGGCTTTAGACTTCCAATTTGGTCTTCAAGATACGCCTTAGTTCTTCCATTCCTGAGATTTTTTAGTAACTTCACGTCGCTCTAACTCCTCAGTCTCTTGACCTAAGGACGTGAAATTTGGAGGTTAGGAAGATGAAACTATTGGGAACAAAAATTTCTAAAGCATCTAACTCTAATTACCTCATTTAGGCTCTCTAATTTCTTGATCTTCAGTACCCTGTGGCACAATTTCCTAGGTTGGCGTGATGAAACCAGCAACTTTGGAAGATCCTAACTCCTTGGATACTCGATCTCGTAACATGAAATTTTGAGAGTGGTTAGTCTAAAGTATTATAAACAAAAAGTTTTAAAGACCTTACATAAAATTATGACTCCTTACCTTGATTCCACGCGAGCAAAAGTAGGGGTCTCTCAGTTCAGAACTAGGTCCTATTTATAGGGTTTTGACTAGGGTTTGAGGATTAGATCGATTCTAGAGTCCTTGTGACGGGATCATCGGTTCGAGATTCAAGATTCATGGTTGAACCTGACGGGATCGACAAGCGGCTTCAACAAAATTATCAAATAAATATTTATGTTAATTGGGCCACATGTATAGGCCTAAAATGTGTGTTTTCTTTTTATAGGATTTAAGCTATATCCATGAAAGAGTCTTTTTTTTAATAGTGTCTTTTAATCTTCCAATTAGAGGTATAATGAGTGTTAGGTATTAGTTGAAGTTTTAATGAGTTGTCTTTTGGTCTCCTTGTAGAGTCTATAAAAAGAGTCCTGTAACCTTTATTTTAAGCAATGAAGTTGAGTCAAAAGTTTTTGGAAAACTACCTCCAACGTGAGGCCCATACCCCCCCTCCACCTCTCTCTAGGAGTGGATTCTCCTAATTGACTCTCTCTCCATTCTTCCCACTCCCTCGTCTCCCTCAAGCCCTCTCTCTACCTTACCCTCTCTCTCCCTCTACCTCCTCTTTACTCTGAGCATCTACACCTCCTCCTGTCCTTCTTCTTTCTTCCATACGATCTCACCCCAACCTTTTCTTCTCCTCTCAACCTTGCTAAGATTTCTCCCCACCCTCATTTTCTTCCTCTTCTTCTTCCTACAGTTCTTCTCCGAGCGAACCCTCTGCCAACTCCTCTCTCCCTCTCCTTGCTTTTCTCTCTTCACGCACGCACACCGGCCACGCACTGTCAGTGCTCTCCACTGCTCGCTCACCTCCTTCACTCCTTCTCTCTCTAAACCGTTGGCTTCCCTTCTCTCCTCTTCTCTCCTTCTCCCTCTGCTACCCTTCCCCACACTCACGCTTCTCCTGCCACCTCTACACCCTCTCCCTCTTCTTCTCCTTTCACTCCCTCTCTTGGCCTTTCCCTAGGCGCACCTCCCTCTGCCACCTGCGTCTCTCTCTCTACCTCATATCTATTCATCAGCCCTCGCTCTCTCTATTACCTTCGCACTCCCGGTAATCTCTCCCTTCCCCTTCTCTCTAATCTCATACAGCCATCGCACCACCGCTCTTCCTGCTCCCCTCCCCTTGTCGCAGCCCCACTCCTCCAACCCCACCTCCGAACGCCAAAACAGGGTCTCCGGCCATGTGTTGTATGGCCCGTGCACGTGAACCCCTGCTCTCTCGCGTGAGCTGCATAGCCCCTCCCTTCCCTTCTCCTCTACTTCCCCTCCTCTCCCACCCTCTCTTAGTCTTTCCCCAGGCATGCATCTTCCCCTCCCCTCTGCCTCTTAACACCCCAAACAGGGCCGCCGGCCACCACCTGCTGAACGCTTTTGCCCGGGATCACAGCCGCACGAGCGAACCGCCACCGACCCTGAGCGAGTAGTCCGCCGCGGCCAGCATGCTACCATCGTCTCCAGAAGCCCCTCCCAGCTGGTCATCGTCAGCAGTGTCCCGCCCATCGTCGTCATCCTTTGAGAAATGGCTGCCCGTAGCTACACTGTTCCCTCCAAGCACGGTGAACATGTCGTTCGGGCTGCACCTCCGTCTCAGCAAAGGCGATGGCTTTTCACGGCTCCCTCTCCAGGTCGCTATTCACCACGGCGAGGTGCTCGCTACGGTCACCGGCTTTGCTCCCTCGTCACCATGGCATGCCACCCACAGCTCAGCCACCCTCATCCTCGGCCTCCCTCGCATCATAGCCGCATCAGCGGCAACACCAGGACTGGCCGGTAATGACCGTCCCATCACCGGTGGGCAGCTTCACCACCGGTCGCCACGTCCCTGGCAACGACCAACAGCAGCGTCACCACCGCGATCACCCCTCAGTAGCACGCGAGCATGCCGGCGACGACCACTACCCACGCCCATGGCTCTGCCATGCGTACCCGACCCCCCCGGCGGGGACTGCACCACCTGTGAAGCCCCCAACGGCTACTGTCGTCGACGTGGGACCTTGCTACCATAGCCGCCAACGCCTCCGTGTGCACCGCCGTCTACAAGAGCAAGCCCTCCGTCGGCCGAACTGCCAAGCACATGCGAGCCAACTGCCAAGCAGCCAGCAGATTCCTCGCCAACGGTTGATGGGCGGTGTCTGCTTGCCCTTTGGCCATCTTCCCGTGGCTGCTCCCGTCCTGCCAACCACGGCACTGCTCTGCTCGTCTCCTCGGCATACGATCACGTCGGCCTCGTTCCCAGCCACAGCAAGTAGACCGCTGCCACCGCTTAGCCCACCATATCATCTTCACCAGCCATGAGAGGGGGTCCCACCGCCATGCATCTTCTGCCCGTTGGATTCCCTCTGTATCAACACTTATCTAACCTCTCTCTATTCCTCTCTCTCCAGCGTTATATCTTCTATAAAACACAAAAAAAAAAGTGTGCGTGAAGAGCAAGAGATGAGGCAGACCATTCTCTCCCACCCCACTCTCATTCTCTCTCTCTTTCTCTCTCTACGGGATGCTATTTTATGATAAAAAAAAGTAGGAACCCCCCACCGTGTCTCTCTCTCCCCCCTCTCTCTCTCTCTCTTTCACTCTCATTTTCTGTTCACCATCGCAGTAGAGCCACGAGGCATTAAAAAAAAATGATGATAGAAGGAGAGGGAGCCACGTGAGAGGTGCATGTGCATGGCTTACAAGCTCTCACGTGCCCTCTCTCATTCTCTCTATTCTCTCACTTTATCTCTCTCGTGAAGCTCTTTTGAGAGAAAAAAAAATATAGAGGAAAAGGGTGAATGAGAAGGTGTCACGCCCCGAGCGCGGAAGATACCCGGAGATGCGCGACGTGTCTATATCAATCATGTCAATCAGAGTGGTCGTGTATTCGACACAAAGACAGAGATGCGCAAAATAGCAAGATAACCCAATCCTTTATTTCATAATGGATAGACTATTACAAATCCAATACTCTGTTTAATAAAAAGGAAAAGAATACATATTTAACTCAAGAAACTATAGAAAAGACTAGACGACACTTGTAGAAGCTCTATCACTTTCACTCTTGATCATTCCCATCCGATTGACTTCCATCGTCGTCGGACTTACCTAAAAAGTACAAAGGGACAAACGGAATGAGCGAACGCTCAGTAGGAAATTATATCTCAAGTACTAGCAAGGGGTTTAAGTAATTACATCTTTCATGAATGCAATAAAGCTATGCATGCTCGCATAAAACGACAAGATAGAGAGAATGTAATATCAAAGAAATAAGATGAACTTAATCATGAACTTCCAACAAGATAACATGGGTATTCAAGATATTCAAGCAAGTACGTTTAACAAGTCATGTCAAGAACTTTGGCTATCATGTATCAAGCAAGTAAATTACCCTTTTTCGGGCCACGCATTTCATGTAAAGTCAAGTACGATTCAAGTACAAGATGTGTGTGGAATGTCCAATCAAGCAAGTCAAGTACTCGGTATAATGCCAGATACCTTATCATTTTAACTCCCATGGGCACAAGTACTTTCGGGTGCTCCTCCCAGGACCAGATCGGGCCCTATATGCGCAGGCATTTATCATGTATTTTTGACATCCACTCTTGTTTATATAGCCAATATAGAATTTCAATAATCAAGCTTGTAGACACGTATGACAACTTTGATAGAATAGAGTCCAAAAATATGACAAAGGACATAGAATGGTGATAATAACGGTATAATCACGATATCGATAAAAACTAGGTAGAATATGGTTCCCTTAACTTAGGTACCATGACAAATCAATATGGACATTCTTTATATAGAATTGAGGTCCACATAAACATAAGATTAAGCAAGATACCCTCATTCTTATCATAGAATTGGGGTTTACAAGAACGACATGATATGGCATGATATCATCATCCCATTAAGAATTTCTTATGATATACTCTTTGTATAATCATAAGGGCCGGTATACCATGTTTCTTTAGATTGACATGGCAAGGATCGTGTAATGGGTTTTGTTTTTTGGGTACAACCAGCTCAGTCGGCCTTGAGGGAATCCAAGGCTACGAGGAGTCTTACGGAGGTCTCTATGACTAACTCGCTAGTCTAAAGGAACGGAATGTCCAATGGAGAGCTTGTATGTCAATGAGAGTTGAGTGTGATCGATAAATCAACATGAAACGTGGGACTATACTCACGGAGTGGAGAATAGTGCCGATATATATATATATTAAAGCATATGAAACGATCGGTTAACAAAAACGGATGAAAATCAGTTTACAGTAAAATAACGACTTAGGTCAAGTCGTTTCTCAAGTAATTAACGCCTAACAGAAGGGCGTTTACATACGTTTCTGTTTTACAGAATTTTTAATAATTCAGGAATTTATCTAAAACACGCCCAGGACAGGGGCGTTTCTTCTAGAGTTGACGACTTCGCCAGAAGGCGTCTTATTATTTACATATCTGTCAGAATATAAATAATTTTCAGGATTTATAGAAAACACGCCCTCGGAAGGGGCGTTACTGTTTAATTCTACTTTACAGAATAAATATATTTCAGGATTTTAACAGAGAAACGCCCTAGGAAGGGGCGTTAGCTTTCAGAATCACGCCCTATTCTGGGGCGTTAACATATAAAAAAATGACTTTGTCCAAGTCGTGAATTCAAGAAATTTACAATATTTCAGGAAATAAAATTTCAAGTGACAGGAGACATGGTCATGACAAGACAATTAGTAGGAATTTACAGGTAGAGTCATGCAAGATATTAGAATCGATATTTCATATTTATCGAATTTTAAACAGGATCAATTATTAATTACATGCGGTTGTTCATGAAATTAACGCCTATATATAAGGCGTATAATTTGAATTAACGACCTTGTGAGGGTCGTATCTTGTAAAATAGCGCCCTTGACAGGGGCGTTTCTTGTAAAATATACCAGCAACGTCCGAGAAACTATAATAAAACTAATACATGATATGCATGATGCTTCTTGTATTATATAAATTTAGTTTGGGTTACAAGACTTGAGAAGATCCTACCTTAATAATGGATTTGGAGACGATCGTGAAGGGTCTGTAAGAATCGTTGGATGAAGATGATGAAGAACCTTGTTCTTCACGTTACAGAACCTGTAGAGGAAGAGAAAAAGAAAGAAGATGAAGATGTTAATAATCTTCACAGATGTAACCGAAGCTAGGACAAATAACGAAGAACATAACCTTGTTCTTTACTCAAGCACCAGATCCTTAACCTGCATTAAAGGAGAAGAAGAATAATAAATATTCTTCATGCGGCTGTAAACAGAAGGGCAAAAGAAAATAAGAAGAACGTATGTTCTTCACTTACCGTGTGGCAGTAGATCGATCAAATGGTTTAGGGTTGGATCGATCGGGTATATTTATAGGATTTTGGAGTCCTAACAAAGGTAGTGTTTGATTGAGGGTAGTATATCCCTAATAGAGTCCTTACTCTAATAGACAATTACTAGATTAGGTTAATCTTTCCCTGGATAAGTTCTGGGTTCGAACGGTTCACGAACTGAATTAACGCCTTTGGTCAGGGCGTTGATTCTTAAATTAACGACCTTGTTCAAGTCGTTTCTTAAGAAGCGTCTTGTATAAGGGCGTTCCTTGTTTTTGATACACACCCAAGATATGGGCGTTTCTTTTACTTGCCAATTTGGTCGCGTGAGAGTTGACAACCGCACGTGTGGGCGTCCTTTCTTTAGTCACGCCGTTTGTAGAGGCGTGTCTTTTTAAATTAACGCCTTACTAAGAGGCGTTATTTGTAATTTGTTTTATTTCCTGTATTACTCCGGTAATATATTTATATTTTAATTTATTCCAAATATTCATTTATCAGGGTTGCTACACCCTCCCCCACTTAAAAAGAATTTGGTCCCCAAATTCAATATATATATAATTATACACGTGGAGAGTATAGAACATATACCTCTTAGAATAACTCAGGAAATCGTTGCTTCATAGATTCCTCGGTCTCCCATGTCGCTTCGTGTTCAGGATTCTTATTCCATTGCACCTTGAGCATGGGAATAACCTTATTCCTTAGAGCTCGTATTTCTCGATCCAAGATCTTCATAGGCTTCTGTTCATATGTGAGATCTTTCTGGATCACCAGATCTCCATGTTCAATAATATGCGAGGGATCGTGAACGTACTTCTTCAACATAGATATGTGAAATACATTGTGTACTTCGGACAATTGAGGAGGCAACGCGATGCGATAAGCAACCTCGCCAACTCTTTCGAGTATCTCAAATGGTCCGTTGAATCTTGGCGTAAGCTTGCCCTTAACACCAAATCTTCGTATGCCACGTCCAGGCGATATCTTGAGAAATACATGATCTCCGATTTGGAATTCAAGATCTCTTCTTCTTGCATCTGCATAAGTCTTTTATCTTGTCTGAGCAACTTGTAATCTTTCTCTGATTACTTGTATCTTCTCAGTTGTATCCCTTACCATGTCTGGACCTAGCAGTTATTTTTCTCCAACTTCGTTCCAGCATATGGGTGATCTGCAACTCCTTCCGTATAAGGCTTCGAAAGGTGCCATTTGGATACTAGCTTGGTAGCTGTTGTTATATGCAAATTCAATTAATGGCAAGTGGTCATGCCAGCTTCCTTCAAAGTCAATGATGCATGCTCTAAGCATATCTTCAACAACTTGATTAGCTCTTTCGGTCTGACCATCCGTTTGTGGGTGGAAAGTTGTACTAAAGTTAATCCTTGTTCCCAATGAATGTTGTAATCCCTTCCAAAAATGAGAAGTAAAACGGGGATCTCTGTCAGACACGATTGAGACAGGAATTCCATGTAACCTGACTATTTCTTTGATGTATAGTGCAGCTAGCACATCAATTGACCATCGGCTCTTTATTGGCAAGAAATGTGCCGATTTAGTTAATCGGTCAATGATAACCCAGATTCCATCATGTCCTCCTTTAGATTTAGACAAACTATGATGAAGTCCATACCAATATCCTCCCATTTTCACTTAGGAATATCTAGAGGATGTAATTTTCCAGCAGGCTTTTGGTGTTCTGCCTTGACCTGTTGGCATGTGAGACAGCATGCTACATAGTCCGCTATTTCTCTTTTCATATTGGGCCACCAAAAGTTCCTCTTTACATCTTGGTACATTTTGGTTGATCCAGGATGAATAGTGTACCTTGATCGGTGAGCTTCATCTAAGATCTTCTTCTTTAATTCCGGACAATCGGGTATACAAGTTCTATCTTTGAACAATAATCTTCCATCAGAAGTTAGTTGGAAATCAGATTGTCCTTCTAATCTGCCTTTGATTTCCACTAATATAGGATCATCATCCTGAAGTGTTTGTATCTCAGATAATAAGTCTGACTGTATGCTTACATGAGATAATGTAACAAATTTGGATTCCGTGTCCAAGCTTATATTGAGCTCGGAGAATTGTTCAAGTAACCTCCATTCTTGCATCATAAAATTGGCTATCATTGCTCTCGGCTTTCGACTAAGGGCATCAGCAACATGATTACCCTTTCCGGGATGGTATTGAATATTGAAGTTGAAGTCCTTGAGATATTCTAGCCAGCGTCTTTGTCTCATGTTTAGCTCCTTTTGTGAAAATAGATATTTGAGACTTTTGTGATCGGAGTATACAGTAAACTGCACTCCATATAAGTAGTGTCTCCATATCTTTAGGGCAAATACCACCGCGGCCAGTTCTAAGTCATGGACGGGGTAATTCTCCTCATGCTTCTTCAGTTGACGTGAAGAGTATGCTATGACCTTTCCTTGTTGTATTAGGACACATCCGAGGCCAATGCCAGAAGCATCCGTGTAGACCTCGAATTTTTCTCCTTCTATTGGTAGAGCTAACACCGGAGCTGTAGTGAGATGATCTTTGAGAGTTTGGAAACTTCTTTCACATTCCTCACTCCATTCATATCGGATCTCCTTACGAGTTAATCTTGTAAGTGGTACGGCGATCTTAGAGAAATCTTTGATGAATCGCCGATAATAGCCTGCAAGACCTAAGAAACTTCTGATCTCGCTTGCATTAGTAGGTCTTTCCCAGTTTCTTACAGCTTCAACCTTTGACGGATCTACAGATAATCCATCCTTTGATATGACATGTCCGAGAAAAGCCACTTCTTCAAGCCAGAACTCGCATTTGCTGAGTTTAGCATATAATTGATTTGTCCTCAAGACTTGCAATGCAATCCTCAAATGCTCTTCATGTTCTTCCTTAGTCTTGGAATATATCAATATATCATCAATGAAGACTACTATGAATTGATCCAAGTAAGGCCTGAATATGCTATTCATTAACTGCATAAAGGCAGCAGGGGCATTTGTTAGTCCAAAAGGCATAACAACAAATTCATAATGGCCATACCTGCTTCTGAATGCGGTCTTATGAATGTCATCATCTTTGATCCTTAACTGATGATATCCCGACCTGAGATCAATCTTGGAAAAATATTTGGATCCTGAAATCTGATCAAATAACTCATCGATTCTCGGCAGTGGATACTTGTTCTTGATAGTAAGATGATTCAACTGTCGATAGTCGATACACAATCTCATGGATCCATCCTTCTTCTTTACAAATAAGACTGGTGCTCCCCACGGGGAAGTACTTGGTCTAATAAACCCTTTTCGGATTAGTTCCATCAACTGCTCCTTCAACTCCCTAAGTTCAGCAGGGGACATTCTATATGGTGCCTTTGAAACAGGACCAGCACTAGGGACTAAGTCAATGGTGAAGGCCACTTCTCTTTGAGGGGGTAATCCCGGCAAATCTTCCGGAAATACGTCTGGAAATTCTCGCACTACCTGAATGTCTTCTATCTTGGTTTCCTTAGCTTCTTTAACAGTGACAAAAGCAAGGAAGGATACACATCCCTTCCTGACGAGCTTGCTTGCTCGAAGAGCCGAAATAAGAGGGGATTTGCTTCGACTCTTAGGACTAGTATAAGTCAGTTCTGGAAATTCTTTGAAAACAATCTTGCTATTACGGCAATCAACCGTTGCCTGGTACTTAGATAACCAATCTGCTCCTAGTATAACATCATATTCTTCTAGATCTAAGCAGATAAGATCAATAGGAAAATTCTTTCCTCGAACCAACACCTCACAGTTTTGGTAATGATGCGTGATATCCGTCTCGTTTCCGAGAGGAGTAGACAACACTATTTTCATCCATTCCGATTCTAGAGGTAATGGGTCAGCAAACTTCTTAGAAACAATAGAATGCGATGCACCCGTATCAAATAAGACATGTGCGTATTTGGAACAAATTTTTAATGTACCTTCCACTAATCCGCCTTCTTCTTCAGGTTCGGTCTCCTGTATTGCATGAAGACGAGCATTCTTCGTCACCGGGCGTTTACCATCGCCGGCTTGGTCATTCATTAATGGACAATCGGGAATCCGATGTTCGCGACTCCCACAACGGAGACAAGCTCCTAATCTCCTACAGCATTCTTCTGTCTTGTGACCAGCCTTATCACAATGCTTGCAGACTGTATTCGAAGGGGTAGTGGTGATAGAGAAAGGCTTGGTCTTTTTGAACTTATGGTCTTGAGAGGAAGAACCTCCATTATTGGGCCTCTTCTTGAAATTGGGTTTGAAAGAACCCGAACCCGTGACTTGTTCCTTCTTGTCTTTCCCTCGGATCCTATCAGATAGTTCCGTGGCATCTTCAAGTAGTTGAGCTCGGCGCACTATTTCAGAATAAACTTGGATGTCCATAGGCGCCAGTTGAGTAATATAGTGGGGCCTAAGCCCATTAAGAAATCTACGGGCTTTCATCTTCTCCGTGCTAATAAGATGCTTAGCATATCTAGACAACCTGGAGAACTGAGCTTCATAATCTGTTAATGATAAGGATCGTTGCTTTAATGCAGCGAATTCGGAAGCCTTCTTTTCTTGGACTCGGTCCGAGAAATATTTAGCATTGAAGTATTCCACAAATTCTTCCCATGTTACTTGAGTCGGATCTATGGTTGCTTCAATAGACTCCCACCAGCATCTAGCATCTTTCTCTAACTGGAATGTAGCCAATAGAACTTTGTCCTGGTCCATGCATTGCATGACATGGAATATGCGTTCGGTTTCCTGAACCCAATGCTTGGCATCGTCCGGATCGGTCGATCCCATAAACTTCGGGGGATTCATGTTCTTAAAGGCTTGGTGTAAGCTTCCAGCTCGTGGAGCACCACCTTGTGCTACCTGTTGTAGCACTTGGGTCATCCCTTGAAGGGTACGCTGCATGTTGCGCCATTGAGCACGTTCGGCAGCCATTATCCTACAATTACAATAACTATATTAGTACGTGATCGTATTTAAAGACTCGTATACTATGTTAAATCTAACCCTTGGTTCTACCCAATCTCACTGGTTTAAAGGTTCAACTTATCCTTGGACTTGGGTTTTTCCTAGGAATTGAATACCTTAGGCTCTGATACCACAAAGACTGTCACGCCCCGAGCGCGGAAGATATCCGGAGATGCGCGACGTGTCTATATCAATCATGTCAATCAGAGTGGTCGTGTATTCGACACAAAGACAGAGATGCGCAAAATAGCAAGATAACCCAATCCTTTATTTCATAATGGATAGACTATTACAAATCCAATACTCTGTTTAATAAAAAGGAAAAGAATACATATTTGACTCAAGAAACTATAGAAAAGACTAGACGACACTTGTAGAAGCTCTATCACTTTCACTCTTGATCATTCCCATCCGATTGACTTCCATCATCGTCGGACTTACCTGAAAAGTACAAAGGGACAAACGGAATGAGCGAACGCTCAGTAGGAAATTATATCTCAAGTACTAGCAAGGGGTTTAAGTAATTACATCTTTCATGAATGCAATAAAGCTATGCATGCTCGCATAAAACGACAAGATAGAGAGAATGTAATATCAAAGAAATAAGATGAACTTAATCATGAACTTCCAACAAGATAACAAGGGTATTCAAGATATTCAAGCAAGTACGTTTAACAAGTCATGTCAAGAACTTTGGCTATCATGTATCAAGCAAGTAAATTACCCTTTTTCGGGCCACACATTTCATGTAAAGTCAAGTACGATTCAAGTACAAGATGTGTGTGGAATGTCCAATCAAGCAAGTCAAGTACTCGGTATAATGCCAGATACCTTATCATTTTAACTCCCATGGGCACAAGTACTTTCGGGTGCTCCTCCCAGGACCAGATCGGGCCCTATATGCGCAGGCATTTATCATGTATTTTTGACATCCACTCTTGTTTATATAGCCAATATAGAATTTCAATAATCAAGTTTGTAGACACGTATGACAACTTTGATAGAATAGAGTCCAAAAATATGACAAAGGACATAGAATGGTGATAATAACGGTATAATCACGATATCGATAAAAACTAGGTAGAATATGGTTCCCTTAACTTAGGTACCATGACAAATCAATATGGACATTCTTTATATAGAATTGAGGTCCACATAAACATAAGATCAAGCAAGATACCCTCATTCTTATCATAGAATTGGGGTTTACAAGAACGACATGATATGGCATGATATCATCATCCCATTAAGAATTTCTTATGATATACTCTTTGTATAATCATAAGGGCCGGTATACCATGTTTCTTTAGATTGACATGGCAAGGATCGTGTAATGGGTTTTTTTTTTTTTGGTACAACCAGCTCAGTCGGCCTTGAGGGAATCCAAGGCTACGAGGAGTCTTACGGAGGTCTCTATGACTAACTCGCTAGTCCAAAGGAACGGAATGTCCAATGGAGAGCTTGTATGTCAATGAGAGTTGAGTGTGATCGATAAATCAACATGAAACGTGGGACTATACTCACGGAGTGGAGAATAGTGCCGATATATATATATATTAATGCATATGAAACGATCGGTTAACAAAAACGGATGAAAATCAGTTTACAGTAAAATAACGACTTAGGTCAAGTCATTTCTCAAGTAATTAACGCCTAACAGAAGGGCGTTTACATACGTTTTCGTTTTACAGAATTTTTAATAATTCAGGAATTTATCTAAAACACGCCCTGGACAGGGGCGTTTCTTCTAGAGTTGACGACTTCGCCAGAAGGCGTCTTATTATTTACATATCTGTCAGAATATAAATAATTTTTAGGATTTATAGAAAACACGCCCTCGGAAGGGGCGTTACTGTTTAATTCTATTTTACAGAATAAATATATTTCATGATTTTAACAGAGAAGCGCCCTAGGAAGGGGCGTTAGCTTTCAGAATCACGCCCTGTTCTGGGGCGTTAACATATAAAAAAACGACATTGTCCAAGTCGTGAATTCAAGAAATTTACAATATTTCAGGAAATAAAATTTCAAGTGACAGGAGACATGGTCATGACAAGACAATTAGTAGGAATTTACAGGTAGAGTCATGCAAGATATTAGAATCGATATTTCATATTTATCAAATTTTAAACATGATCAATTATTAATTACATGCGGTTGTTCATGAAATTAACGCCTATATATAAGGCGTATAATTTTGAATTAACGACCTTGTGAGGGTCGTATCTTGTAAAATAGCGCCCTTGACAGGGGCGTTTCTTGTAAAATATACCAGCAACGTCCGAGAAACTATAATAAAACTAATACATGATATGCATGATGCTTCTTGTATTATATAAATTTAGTTTGGGCTACAAGACTTGAGAAGATCCTACCTTAATAATGGATTTGGAGACGATCGTGAAGGGTCTGTAAGAATCGCTGGATGAAGATGATGAAGAACCTTGTTCTTCACGTTACAGAACCTGTAGAGGAAGAGAAAAAGAAAGAAGATGAAGATGTTAATAATCTTCACAGATGTAACCGAAGCTAGGACAAATAATGAAGAACATAACCTTGTTCTTTACTCAAGCACCAGATCCTTAACCTGCATTAAAGGAGAAGAAGAATAATCAATATTCTTCATGCGGCTGTAAACAGAAGGGCAAAAGAAAATAAGAAGAACGTATGTTCTTCACTTACCGTGTGGCAGTAGATCGATCAAATGGTTTAGGGTTGGATCGATCGGGTATATTTATAGGATTTTGGAGTCCTAACAAAGGTAGTGTTTGATTGAGGGTAGTATATCCCTAATAGAGTCCTTACTCTAATAGACACTTACTAGATTAGGTTAATCTTTCCCTGGATAAGTTCTGGGTTCGAACGGTTCACGAACTGAATTAACGCCTTTGGTCAGGGCGTTGATTCTTAAATTAACGACCTTGTTCAGGTCGTTTCTTAAGAAGCGTCTTGTATAAGGGCGTTCCTTGTTTTTGATACACGCCCAAGATATAGGCATTTCTTTTACTTGCCAATTTGGTCGCGTGAGAGTTGACGACCGCACGTGTGGGCGTCCTTTCTTTAGTCACGCCGTTTGTAGAGGCGTGTCTTTTTAAATTAACGTCTTACTAAGAGGCGTTATTTGTAATTTATTTTATTTCCTGTATTACTCCGGTAATATATTTATATTTTAATTTATTCTAAATATTCATTTATCAGGGTTGCTACAGAAGGTTTGGGAAAAAAAGTGATGAATATTTTTAAAAAAAATGTGAGGTTCGGAAAAGAAATTGAAATAGAGAAAAATTGAAAAAAAAAAAGAGAGAGAAAAAAGAAAAGAAAATATCATGGTCAGAGGTTCGTATCACATCACCTTGTTAAGGCTTAGATCGACTTCTAAGAGTCCTTACACCTCTACTAGTCTTCCCATCTCGATCCCTAAGAGATAGACTAGCAAAAATATAATCTTTTTACTTGTTCTTCACTTCACGGAACTGGCAGTGTGTAACGGTCCAATATTGATGTGTTACATGGCTATGGCAGTCGCACGATAGACCGCTACAGTCGCTGTGCGTAGAATTCAATAAAATTTAAACTCTTTTATTTATTTATCCATATTATTATCTATATAATAGTATTTACCCTTAAAATTCGTGAATAGGCTAAATAACCTTCTAGAATATGGGCCAAACTTAATGGGCTTGGTCCTTTAACCTATTGGGTTTCAATTATCAAAGCTAGATTAATTACTAAACATAAATTGGGCCTTATAATGATTTATTTAATCCAATATTTATTTATTAATCTATTTTGGGTCTTTAAAATTCCCAGAAAATAATTAAATATACCAAAAATAATTTATAAAAAATCTGGGGCCTTACAACGCCCGCATCCTGTCCGGTTAACTCTTATCCTGACACTTACGTGCCATTCGACCCTTCCCGACTTTCCATAAAAGGAGAGTGCCCGATACCGCCGTGAGAGGCATGCACCCGTAAGGAGGATACCCGAGATACATCAAACTCCCATATTTTCCTTCCCCGCTGTATCCCTTCCTTCACCCCGGTAATCGGCATAAAAACGCGCGCGATAGAGAGGATGGCACGCTCGGTGGGATGTCTCCCACCTTCCTTCCTTTTGCTGAAGAAAAGTCTATGCCAGCCCTGAAGCTCGGTGCCCTTTCCCTGTCCTTGAAGGAGAGGTAGAGGAGGGTACTCGTGCGCGCATTCTTCAGTGGCTCTCGGTTCGCGTTCCGATAGGTGGACCGCTCTCGGCGACTGTCAGCTACCGTCGCCTCTGCAGCACTCAGCACTCCAGTAACCATGGCGACCGTCACTTACGGCCCCAACGTCATTGCCACCCACTCCCTGGTGGGCTACTTGGCGACACCGATCGCTTTCGGCAGCTTCGCCCTGGTTATCGGATCGCCCTACTTCCTGGGTGTGATCCCTGTGGCTGCTCCTCAGCCAACTCCAGTTTCTTCATTGGCCCATGTGGCCAACGCACCGTGCGCACCTTCAGCACCAGTGTCCCGCCTGAGTGTCGGACACCGGGCTGTCACTGCAGGCCCCCGCAAGGCCCCCATTACAATGCCGGCCCAGGTAAGCGTTAGCTCCCGAGGCCAGTCTTGTCCGATCTCCGGCACGAGCCCCGCGCCCCAGACTTCGGTCACCACCCTAGCATCCACCTCGGGTCTCCAACCCCGAGCCTCAGCAAAGCCGGCACCCAATATGGGCTCCCTGCCCCGAGTCTACGGCGCCCCAGCATCCCCCTCGGGTCTCCAACCCCGAGCCTCAGCCAAGCCGGCACCCAACACGGGCTCTCTGCCCCGGGTCCATGGCTTCCTGGCATCTTCCTCGGGTCCTCAACCCCGAGCCCCAGCAAAGCCGACACCCGACACAGGCTTTCAGCCCCAAGTCTATGGCTCCTCAGCATCTGCATCGGGTTTTCGACCCCGAATCTCGGTAAAGCCGACACTCAACACGGGCTCTCAGCCCCGAGTTTGCGGCTCTCCGATATTGCACTCGGGGCCCCAGTCCCGAGCTCTAGTTGAACCGGCTCTCCCCGTGGGTCTTCTACCCAGGGGGCAACGCTCCTCAGCACCTTCCTCGGGTCCCTTGACCCGAGCCTAGATTACGCCGGCACCTACCACGGGTCCTCGACCTAGGGAAGTCGGCACCCCAGCAGTTCCAACAGCATCGCCTTCCAGTGCAAGAGTGCCATCTAGAGCATCGGTGACACTCCTATCAACGCGAGCGAAGGCTTACACCCGAGTCATCCAGCTATCGACTCCCGGCGTGGGTTACTTACCCCAGGGGCCGACCCCAGCACTTCAGACTGACAGCTTCACGATGCTGATCACTCCAGGCCGGGTCTTCTCGGTCTACCATCTTGGGGCGGAGTCTTCCTTTGCTCCTCAGAAGAAGCGTCGCCATGGCCGCAGAGGCAGGCGACTCGCTGCTGCAACTAGCAACTCCGGCAAGACGATTCTTGTCGGTGACTTGCAGATCCGTCTCGACGAGGGTGAGCCAATCATGCCCCAAGAACGGACAATTCCCACCATCCCCACCTCCAATCATTTTGACCTTTTGCGTCAAACACGAGAGGATGGGGCGAAGCTCAAAGGAGTGGGTTCCTCGGCAGCAGCCCAGGGGTACGCACCGCAGCTAGACATACGGTCTCCCAAGATAACTCGTCGAAAAAATGGCGACAAGGGAGACCAACAACCTGACCTGAGAAGAATCTGGGTTACCCCAGAAGAAGCTCAAGCCGTTCGAAGGGCGCGTGTCACCAACCCCCTCCGAGCACTCAGACGCGGCATCAGACGAGATGCGGCTGGCCTCACCGTAGCATCGTCCAACGATGCCCAGCTATCCAATGTCCCCCGCACAAGCCAGCGGAGGCAAAGGTGAGACCGTTCTTGGGCCCTCCAGCAATCTGTCCAGGACTCTCCTCCGACTGACATCGGGAGTGAGCCCCCTCCGCAACGCATCTCGGTCTTTGACAGACTAGGGACGCCTGTTCGCCCCGCGCGGCACACGCGAAGGAAGTGGACGGCCCGATTCATCAGTGATGCGGTTCAAGTGTTCATGTGCTACACCACCAGACACCAGCCGGACACCCAGTCTGACGACTTGAACCAGCCTCTGTCCCACTTCAGGAGGCCGCGCCATCAGGCTCCGCCACCTCCTCCAACAGGTCATATCGGCACTTCTGTCGGGCCACAGGCATCGGAATGTGTGGAAGAAGTCCCAGTGGAAGACCGCGACTCTCCTATCAACGCAGAGCCGGTCAATAATGACCCGCCTGCGAACGAGGCTCAAGAGGTGACCCTCAACACTCTTATGAAGGAGAACCAGCACCTGAAGGCCCTCTTGCAAGATCTCCTCCAAGAATGAGACCTTCATCCTCAGCCGCCTGCTAGGCCCCAGGCTGAGGAGTCGGTACCCCCGTCGGCCATCGATGCTGCCAACACCTCAGCGGCGATTGCCCGAACCCCGTTGGCAACTGGGTTTGGCACGCCCCCGGTTGAGGTTCAACCACGAGCCTCCAATATGCCAATGCCAGAAAACCTCCCGGCGCAACGCCAGATGATCGAGCGCATCATCGAGACAAAGCTCGCCCAGTATGGTGAAGGGGCTGTCACCGTGGATCTCTACAGTTTGCCCTACACCCGCTTCATCACTAGTTGAAAAAGCTTCCCCCAGAATACTCCAAGCCCCTGAAGCTGCAAAAGTTTGACGGGCAGGGGTCGTCGCATGAACACTTGGCCTACTATGTTACGACCATGGGTGAGTTAGCGTTGGATGAATCATATCTCCTCCGCTACTTCGCCATTTTGCTCACGGGAACGGCCTTCCAATGGTATTCCTGTCTGAAGCCTAACTCGGTCATCGACTGGGCCGATCTCCAGAAGAAATTCCTCGACCGATTTCAAACGGCCGAGCGGAAGGTCTCCCTAGCCGAACTCTGCTCTCTCCGGCAGAAAAAGGGCGAGAGCGCCCTCGACTTCATAAAAAAGTGGCGAGACCTCAGCATGAGGTGTGTCAATCCACCCATTCAGGAGGACGCCATCACCATATGTCATCGAGGTCTGGCGGCCGAAGTCAGCGAAAAGCTTCTCGGAACCAATATCAAGGGCTTCGACCAACTCAATTCGGCGGTTGCCGAAATAGAGATGTTCTTCATCGATAACCCGGGCTACACTGCAGCCAAGGGTAAGCAAGCGTGAGAACGCCAGTCTGGTAAGGAGGTGAATATTATAGAGTTCACCCCTGCCGCTAAAGCCAGTAAGGGGGCCGAATCTAGTGGCTCTGACAAAAAGCCAGTGGATAAGCCGACTGCTCCCTCCTTCTTGGAGCGTATGAAGACACCCTTCTCCTTCAAGAAGGAACATACAAAGTGATGTGGCATAGCCCAAAGACCACTAAATATGATAAGGTGACCCTAGGACTTAGACCCGCAAGCATACAAGCGCTCAATGATTCTCACAACAACGATTTCTGCTCACTCGGTTCACACGTTCACCCGGTGGGTCCGGGAGATGATGGTGAGGGTCCGAGGCGGGACCCAATTGTCCTAATAGACTTACAATGCTAAGGCTGACCTCCAATGGGCCTGGGAGTCCCAACTTTGTGGGTGGCTGGCCCGCAAGGCGGGGTGTGGGGTGGCACTCACTCACGGGCCGTGGTGGGCACGATATTGCTTAAAATGAATTCCGAGCACTCTCTTACCGTCCGACGGGCATTCAAGGCAATACTACATTTGCAGAAATGAAGCTACAAGGGTGTGATCAGAAGCTCACCTGATCGGTGTGAAGACACCGATCCCGTTCGGAGACGAGGGCGCGCCGGGAGGCGAGGGTATACACCCGATCGCCGCGGCGATGGAGCTTGACCTGAAAATGTGAAGAGGTACAGCACTACGCCCCTTGCAAGGGGGGGGATCTTGGGGTGGGGGTTAATGTATTACAACCAAAAATTACCTCCACGCAGGGAGGGGCCTTCAGCCGGCCAAGCGGGGAGGGGAACGAGCGAGATAGAGTCGACTTTCCGAGCTTTGCCGATTCTGCCTAGCTTCTGTAATTCTGGACAGAGGGCCGATGTCGATGCTGCCAATAATTCCACCGAGCTTGGAATCTGATGAAACTTGCGCCAAAAGCTTGCTAACCGGAGAGGGGTGCGGCTTGAATTTTTGGACGACGTTCTGATCTGGGGGCTGACTGCTCCAGGGACTGGAAGATGGATGCAGCTCTGGTCTCTGGCCGAGCTCAGTCTGAAACAGCAGGTTGCAGAAGCTGCCACGATCGCTCCTGAGCTCCAAATTTGGTACCGCTAGACTCGTTGGAATCGTGGATGAGTCTACTTTGCAGAAAAACAAACGGGGAAGTCTTCTGATGTTGGAGATGAGCTGGGTGTCCAGAGAAGTCGACGGTGGTCGGTGCAGATTGTGAAGAGGCAGACCGGCGTGGGTGTGGTAGCAAATTGGTATCTCTGGTTGTCGGATGCCGAACGGGGTTCCGCCTTCTGTTCCTGGACGCTGACAGGGGGAGGAAGAACTTTGTAGAAGACCTCGAAGACTGGTTTCTTCAAGGTTCGTCGTGGGAGAGTCTTCTCTGCCGCTCTGGCTCCTGGTCTGAGAGGTTCTGCGCAGTCGGGGAAGAACAGCCTTCACGGACGGCCACGAACTCGGAATGGAGTGATTCCACCTCGTCTGCGAAGAGCACAGGGAGGCCTTTCCAGAAAGTTAGGCCATGCCACCAGCAGAACCAGGATGCAGTCGTGGACGTCGCTGCAACAGAGTGCTAAACTGCAGGTCGGCCTGCACACAAAGCTGGAGTGGAGAAGAGAGGAGGGGGCGAACTTGGCTTGAGGGGAGAGGAGGGGTGCGACCTAGGGAGCAAGGAGGGAAGGGGAGATTCGAATTTGGGCTTTGGAATGAGTTAATTCAGCCTTGGGAAGGTGGAGATATGCTTAGGGAAGTGAAAGGGGTAGGTGGTGGTTGGAGGGTGGGGTTTTGAGTGGTGGAACTTCCTTGGGACTAGGTGAGGATTAAAGAGGGGTTGTGGGAAGTTGTGGGGAGTTAATGGAGGTAGGTGGGGGTTGGAAGTGGTTGAGAGGGGGAGGAGAGAGAGTGAATTTCGAAATTTAGAGAGAGGAGGAGAGAGAATGGAGAGATAATGAGAGAGAGAGAGATATTAAGAGAGTTTGAAAGGGTTTTCTTCAATATTCATCAAAAGTTGAATACAAGAGGAGAGATGGGGCCTATATATAGGCAACCATTCTTTACATGACCAAAATACCCTTGACAATAAGATAAAAGACCGAGCATATCCTAGACTCAATCCTATGGGCCCATAACTAAAGTAATAAGGCCCAATTAAACATAACAAGGGAAATGGACTAAAACCATATGACTCAATAAAGGAAAATACATAATATAGGACTCAATAAAAAGAAAATACATAAAATGAAACTTTGGAAATGAAGATAACAAGTGTAGACCATGATCAATCCATATCAAGAGTGTGCAGGCGATCAAAGCTAGAGGGGTGTCGGGAGATGCCCTCATCAAATCCCCCGGGGTGGGGAGAGCTCGACCCTGTCGAGTATGGGTCTGCCTGGCTGTCGTACTGCTCCATCATGTCGGGATCCAAGCATATCAAATCATCCCGACTCACCCATGTATCCTCGATCGGGGGACGGCTCTTCCACCTAACCAGATAGCGCTGATACACCTTGTGCCTCGTAATGATACTCTGCTCATCCAGTATTGCCTCTACCTGCTCTCGTCGGTCTCTCAAGCTAGAAAGTGGAGTCCCTCCGGGAGTGTCTCTCATAAGGGGGGGTAAAGGCTCAAGCTCCTCACTGGGTTCCACCGCGGGGCCTTTGTGGGGTACCAGGTCCGCCACACTGAAGGTAGGGTGCACCCCATAGCTTTCTGGTAGGTCAAGCTCATAAGCATTGCTGCCAAGTCGTCGTAGAACTCGAAAGGGTCCCGAACCCCGTGCCCTCAACTTGGAGGCAGGTCCCGAAAGGAGCTGCTCCGTCCTCACCATCATCGAGTCTCCCACTTGGAACTCGTAGTGGCGCCGATGAGCATCTGCCCGCCTTTTGTAAGTCTCATTGATCCTTCCTATATGCTTGCGAGTATGCGTATGCCATGCATGATGATGCGATGTTAGTGCGAAACGAATGGCATGCCAAGGTGGACCTGGGCAGCCAAATGTAGACCGATCACACTTTGATGCTATGAAGACTGTGGTAGTCTTAGGAGGGCCGGGACATCCATAGATGAACCTTTTATGCATGGGTGTGATAAATGTCGAGGGACCCGGACATCCATGTATGCTCCTATCATGCTTAAGACTCATGATGAATGAAGGTGGGCCAATACATCCGAATATGGTCCACTTATGCTACCTACTTGACATGTGGGTGATGTGGATGAATGTACCCGACTTATGAATCATGTCAAATGGTGTGGTAGGCGTGGACACATGCATGTTTATCCCAAAGGTGACTTCCATGTGCATAGATGTGGGATGACTTTTGAACGTCCACGTGAATGGGTCGAAGGGATCTACGAATGTGGTTATGGGGTGGGGCACTTCATCAATCCCAAGGTGTTTGTTGCCTAAGGTCAAGGCTCTCATGTTGTAACCCGATTCTAGGAAGGGAGGAGTTTGGGTCGACATGGGCGATGTGGGTAAGGTGAGGTGGGTGGTGAATAGGGAAAGTGGGTCACATGGAGATTTAGGCTCCCATAGAAAAGGGTCAAAGGGATTATGGTAAGGGTCACCTAGGTAGGGGTACTCCATGTTCTCAAGGTCCTCAAATGGCGAATCATCTCTCTCTAAGATAATTGGGCCAAGGTTGCTAATGGGTTGGCCAATCAAAGTACTTGGGATCTCAATGGTTGGGGAGTAGACTATGATGGGTTCCTCCTCCATGGGAAGAAGGAGTATGATCTCACTTGTAAATTGGCCATTGGTGTAGATGGAAGTGATGGAGCCAATGGTGGGGTAAGCTAGGCTAATGGTGCTAGACTCTGATGGCCTCATGGCTAGCATATCGGTCAAGTGGACTTGCCAATGTAGGTAGGCCACTAAGTCTCCCAAACCTTCTACACAATAGGAGGTTTGATAAGTGACATGCGGCTGAGTGGGAATGAGTTGGGATTGATGTCCCATGAGTAGGTGGCTTGGTTGTAAACTAGGAATGGTGAGG
This sequence comes from Amorphophallus konjac, assembly GCA_022559845.1. Taxonomy (NCBI): domain Eukaryota; kingdom Viridiplantae; phylum Streptophyta; class Magnoliopsida; order Alismatales; family Araceae; genus Amorphophallus; species Amorphophallus konjac. The sequence goes on from CM040126.1 coordinate 79,407,930, forward strand.
CCTCGCTTGAGCCATAGGAATATGGACTTATCTATGGTGATGGTGTCATGGGGAAGGGTGTATAGCTCTTGAGGAACTAGGTTAGGAGGGGTGGGTGAGTTGTATGGCCCTTGGATTTCCTTGATTTTGGGAGGTGGATCCGAATTGGTATCCCTCTCCACTTGGGTAGGTGTGTGGGTTGCAACTCCTAAGGACAATGGGGTAGGAAGGTCTATGGTGGGTGGGTTGGTGTTAGTCGAGGCATGGCGCACTCGAGGAGGTGAGCAAGGTCGGACATGGGTTGGACTTGGGAGTGGAAGTAGTGGAGGCCTAATTTGGGGTAAGATTGGTGTAGGAAGCGGGAGGTGGGTTGGGTGAGGGGTTTTGGGTTTTGGGGTGGTGGCCATTATGGGCCTTGGTGGAGGGGTGGACATGGTGTCCACATGGTTTTTAATGGTGAGGGTTGGATGAGTGGTGGTCACCATGGATGGAATTGGGTTAGTTAGGGGTCTCTTGCCCTTGGGATCACTTGGGGTGGAAGTGGGGGCTAAAGGGGCTTGACTAGTGTAGGTTAGGGAAGGGGGTTTTGGTTGGGATGTGGGGGACCTCATGGGGTTAGGTGGGGAGGTGGAGTTCTTAGGTACTTGGGTTTTAGTGATAAGGGTTTGGACGGGTGGGGTGGGAGGAGTGGGAGTGCTCCTTGGGTTTTGGTGATCCGAGTGGGAAGGGGACACATACCTAGCCCTTAGTTGATCCTTCATGTCCTCCCATGTGGTGAGGGGAGCTTCCCGTCTAATTATCCTTAAGCCCTCAATTTTACACCAATGAGTTTGAGCCCTTTTGGTTAGTTGTATTTTGGCAACCCATGCCTTTTCATCCTCGAAAATATGATACCAATTGAAGTATTGGTCCATTGTAGCTTCCCAATCTAAATATTTGCTAGGAGAGGTCCCATCAAAGGTGGGAAGTGGGAAAGGGGCCATCCTATCGTCCGTCCTTAGGGCGGGCCTATTTTTTCCAAGTTGGTTGAGTCGGCCCGATATGTTATCAAGCCGCTCATTGGCATAGGTCAAGGCTTTCATGAAGTAGTTGAAGTCATGAGTGTTAGTGGTAGGCATCCCTTGGGGTTTTGGATTCATTGTGGGATTGGAAGATGTAGTATTGGGTTGAAAGCGAGTACCACTACGAGTGGTCATGCAAGGTTGGGTGGGCTATGCAAGGGTGTGCGGATGCACCTATGAAAGACTTAGTGTGACCCAAGACTAGACTTGTAAGGACAAGCCTATGACCGCTCTGATACCACTTGATGTGGCATAGCCCAAAGACCACTAAATATGATAAGGTGACCCTAGGACTTAGACCCGCAAGCATACAAGCGCTCAATGATTCTCACAACAACGATTTCTGCTCACTCGGTTCACACGTTCACCCGGTGGGTCCGGGAGATGATGGTGAGGGTCCGAGGCGGGACCCAATTATCCTAATGGACTTACAATGCTAAGGCTGACCTCCAATGGGCCTGGGAGTCCCAACTTTGTGGGTGGCTGGCCCGCAAGGCGGGGTGTGGGGTGGCACTCACTCACGGGCCGCGGTGGGCACGATATTGCTTAAAATGAATTCCGAGCACTCTCTTACCGTCCGACGGTCATTCAAGGCAATACTACATTTGCAGAAATGAAGCTATAAGGGTGTGATCAGAAGCTCACCTGATCGGTGTGAAGACACCGATCCCGTTCGGAGACGAGGGCGCGCCGGGAGGCGAGGGTATACACCCGATCGCCGCGGCGATGGAGCTTGACCTGAAAATGTGAAGAGGTATAGCACTACGCCCCTTGCAAGGGGGGGGATCTTGGGGTGGAGGTTAATGTATTACAACCAAAAATTACCTCCACGTAGGGAGGGGCCTTCAGCCGGCCAAGCGGGGAGGGGAACGAGCGAGATAGAGTCGACTTTCCGAGCTTTGCCGATTCTGCCTAGCTTCTGTAATTCTGGATAGAGGGCCGATGTCGATGCTGCCAATAATTCCACCGAGCTTGGAATCTGATGAAACTTGCGCCAAAAGCTTGCTAACCGGAGAGGGGTGCGGCTTGAATTTTTGGACGATGTTCTGATCTGGGGGCTGACTGCTCCAGTGACTGGAAGATGGATGCAGCTCTGGTCTCTGGCCGAGCTCAGTCTGAAACAGCAGGTTGCAGAAGCTGCCATGATCGCTCCTAAGCTCCAAATTTGGCACCGCTAGACTCGTTGGAATCGTGGACGAGTCTACTTTGTAGCAAAACAAACGGGGAAGTCTTCTGATGTTGGAGATGAGCTGGGTGTCCAGAGAAGTCGACGGTGGTCGGTGCAGACTGTGAGGAGGCAGACCGGCGTGGGTGTGGTAGAAAATTGGTATCTCTGGTTGTCGGATGCCGAACGGGGTTCTGCCTTCTGTTCCTGGACGCTGACAGGGGGAGGAAGAACTTTGTATAAGACCTCGAAGACTGGTTCCTTCAAGGTTCGTCGTGGGAGAGTCTTCTCTGCCGCTCTGGCTCCTGGTCTGAGAGGTTCTGCGCAGTCGGGGAAGAACAGCCTTCACGGACGGCCACGAACTCGGAATGGAGTGATTCCACCTCGCCTGCGAAGAGCACAGGGAGGCCTTTCCATAAAGTTAAACCACGCCACCAGAAGAACTAGGATGCAGTCGTGGACGTCGCTGCAACAGAGTGCTAAACTGCAGGTCGGCCTGCACACAAAGCTGGAGTGGAGAAGAGAGGAGGGGGTGAACTTGGCTTGAGGGGAGAGGAGGGGTGCGACCTAGGGAGCAAGGAGGGAAGGGGAGATTCGAATTTGGGCTTTGGAATGAGTTAATTCAGCCTTGGGAAGGTGGAGATATGCTTAGGGAAGTGAAAGGGGTAGGTGGTGGTTGGAGGGTGGGGTTTTGAGTGGTGGAACTTCCTTGGGACTAGGTGAGGATTAAAGAGGGGTTGTGGGAAGTTGTGGGGAGTTAATGGAGGTAGGTGGGGGTTGGAAGTGGTTGAGAGGGGGAGGAGAGAGAGTGAATTTCGAAATTTAGAGAGAGGAGGAGAGAGAATGGAGAGATAATGAGAGAGAGAGAGATATTGAGAGAGTTTGAAAGGGTTTTCTTCAATATTCATCAAAAGTTGAATACAAGAGGAGAGATGGGGCCTATATATAGGCAACCATTCTTTACATGACCAAAATACCCTTGACAATAAGATAAAAGACCGAGCATATCCTAGACTCAATCCTATGGGCCCATAACTAAAGTAATAAGGCCCAATTAAACATAACAAGGGAAATGGACTAAAACCATATGACTCAATAAAGGAAAATACATAAGATAGGACTCAATAAAAAGAAAATACATAAAATGAAACTTTGGAAATGAAGATAACAAGTGTAGACCATGATCAATCCATATCAAGAGTGTGCAGGCGATCAAAGCTAGAGGGGTGTCGGGAGATGCCCTCATCACAAAGATGTTCTTCGACCTCTGTATGGCTCAGAAGATCGTCGAACTGCCAGAAATCCGCAAGTCAGACGAGGCTCTGAAGACCGACGATCCCAGTTATTGCCTGTATCATCGCATGCTGTGCCACTCAATTGAAGATTGCTATGTCTTCAAAACTCAGGCGCAGAAGCTGATCCGAGACGGCCTCGTCAAAATGAAGAGTGGCCTCGTCGATCCTCCGCAACCACATATGTAGGTCAGGCCGGCTAAGGCAGCACGCGTGGCTCACCCCTCAGCCAATGTCATCTACATGATGGCCGCATTTTCTCTTTCTGATGACGAATCAGAGGAGCCCAGCGCTAATCGAAGGGGACGTTCGATCTGGTATCCAGGGTGGAGGCCCTTGTTGTGTAGTGGATAGCGGATCTAGAGGGGAGGGGTGAATAGATCTACCCCTCTTTTTACAATGTAATCCTCTATATAGCTAGATGAGATAAATTGCAGCGGAATATAACTAGCTAAACGAAGGACACAACGATTTGCTTAGCAAGATGATTACTAATATATCGATTCGAACCTAAGCATGCATTTAGAACGAAACAATCACACAAACAAACCACAACACACGAGATTTTAATGTGGTTCGGACTGAATCCCCAGTCCTACGTCCACCCCTCACCAAATTTGGTGAGGCTCCACTAGTGCCACGCATTGAACCGTAAATTGGAAAGACCTCCGATTGCCTTCCTACTAACCACCGGTAGGGACGTCAACACTACAGATCGGACAACTTCCGATTGCCTTCCTACTAACCACCAGTAGGGACGATCTTCAGTTCCAAATGTTTGAATGAAATGAAAAAGAGAACAAATATGAAATCACTCAAACAAGATATAGAGTATGCTCAAAGAAAAGAATCTTGTCTGAGTTGCAGAAGCTTGAATCGGATGCTTTGACGGTGTCTTCTTTCTTGCGGGATGATCTTCCTTGAACCTCTTCTAGTTGATGAAGAAGACGATGGATGTAGCTTCAATCTTCCTTTTGATCTTCTTGAGTCGATGAAGAGGATGTAGAAGATGTAGGATGCAGCTTAGATCACCCTTGAGAGCCTTGATTCCTTCTTCTTTCTTGGAGGTTGAGATGGCTTCAGATCTGTACTTGAATGTCTTGGAATGGATGAAGAACTTCCCCCCGAAACACTGTTCACGGAGGTTCTACAGTACCTCGAAAATGAGCTCCCTTGATCTCTCTTGAAGCCTTGAAGCATTAGAGTTTCTAACCCTTCGTGTGTTGATTTTATAACCCTTGGAATGGTCCTTGGACACCCCCCAGACTAGATCCACAAATCATGGGAGATTAGGTGAGTTTTGATTAAACAAATACATGGAAAGGGGATGGCCACGAGGTGGAATTCAAAGTCAAACATGGCTGCATCGGGGCTGGCGGTCGATCGGAATTCATGGGGCGGTTGACCGGAATCTGTAAAATCTCCAACTTGTCGGTTCTGGGAGAACCGGTCGACCGAAAAAGTAGGGGCGGTCGACCGAAATATGTAATTCCTGGAGTGTTTCGTTTCTGAAAGAACCGGTCGACCGGAAAGGCAGGGGCGGTCGACCGAAACCTGTAAAACGTGGAATTCTTAGGCTCTAGCAAATCTGGTCGATCTGCCAAGGTGTGTAGGTCGACCGGAAACACCTATACCTGCAAAAATGAAGTGTTAGACCAATGAACCATGTTCATAAGTCAAGATATTCATGTCCTCATCAATTTCATGTATTTTGGGATTGAAATCAACTTAGAATATGCTTTGAGCATTTCTAAATTTTGTTCCGGGGGCAGGTCGATCCGCGTGCGAGGGCGCAACATTGAGCTTTCACCTTTGCCATTTCCACTGAATTCCTTCGTATCTGTCATGAACAAAACATCGCGTGTGTCAGTCACATGAGAGTGGAAAGTATCAATGACTAATAGTGTTTAGCCATTATCAAAACCAAGAATACCACAGAACTCATATGACCATAGGATGACCCAAGTGACCACAGGATGACTCAAATGACCATAGGGACACAACAGCCCTGGCACGATCAGAGACCTCTCTCCTTCCCCAGGGAGAGAACCTGATGACTCTTCGATATCATCATCGAGAACGGGCAAATCATTCCCCGTGACTCGCCTGCCGGCTACACCCATTGGGATCGTATTCAACCCCAATACTGCCCCTTCCACGCCAGAATCTGCCACCCGATCGAGTCCTGTGAGGAAGTTCAACACCTCATCCAGGAACAGATCCATTGGGAGAAGATCGAAGCGGAAGGAAACTCTATGTCACTTGTCAAGCTTCGGCAGGCTGTCGAAGAGACCCTAAGCATTGCCAGGGATGCGCCAGAGCGGCCAGACTCTCCTCAAGAAAATGGGCACAGGCTACCTTACCGACATCCTCCGGAATGGCTCGAGTTCCAGACCGATAATCAAGAAGCGCTCGAGCGGTTGCGGAGGCGTAGAGAGCGGGATACCAATCAAGAGATGGAGCCGACCAACTTCTCGATCAACGTCATCCATTCCCCTGATCCTCCGGCCTCTTCGGGCTCCTAGACATCAGCACCTAGCCAGCCAACCCCAGCCACTTCGGTCATGCGCTGGCGGTCCTGGCGGGAGCTGAAGTCTCTCCCTTTCCCTAAAGAAGACACTGCAAGGCTCCTCCGGGTCCTTCTCGGCCGAGAGGACGTTCTGGTGGGTGAGACGACGACGGGCTCTTCAGCTCTCTCTCGTCATCCTCCCGTCCTACCTCCGCCTCTGACAGCCGTGGATAGGAAGGGAAAGCAAAAGCAAGGTGAGGCCCTGCCTCAGTCTCGTCACACCTCCTCAGCGGATGGACCGTTAGGTCCTCTCCACCTACCTGTCGACACAATTCGGAGTACAAAGAAGGTATCTTCAGAGTCTTCAGCGGCTTCAATTCAAGTTGTGGGCCCACCGCCACAAGGCTCAACCAGTCCGCAGAGTCGGGATAACTGTGTAGATCATCAATCTCTCGCGACGCCATCAGTCGTCGCCAGACCCAGCCCTCAGCATGATCACAAAGGCAAGACTAAGGAGTAGGACAACCAACATGTCTCTCACCCCGCTCCTCAACAAAAGCTGTCGCCGCCGTGGCTAAGGCATTAAACCACACACACGTCTTCGGACGCCAGCACCAGCCTACCGATTCCTCGTAGGCTCCAGTCGCCACCGCGGTTAAGGCATCAAACTGCGCACACATCTTCGGGTGCCAGTCCCAGTATCCCAGCATACCAGGAATTGTCGCTCGAAGTAATCGAGTAGGTGATTAACGCCACCTTCCAAATGCAACAAGCGGAAGGCGCCTGGATCGAAATTCGGGCAAAGAAGAGTCATCAATCTCGCCCTGCAAAGACACCAGCTCGGAGATATCCTCATCAGGATTTGTCAACTCCGGCTCTAGCACCTCTCCCTCCTACTCCCTTGGGGACTGCTATCGCCAAGAGACAAGAGAAAAATAGGAGGAAGAACCTCAGAAGGTGGCTCAAGAAACAAGCTGAACAAGCAGCCGCCCTGCAATCTCCGATCGAGCCAACACCTCTCCAAAGGCTCCAGCGGCTCATTGATAACCTGGAGGAATACGTTCCTCCTCATCCTACCAGGGCTCTCCCACATGACAGCTACATCCCGTGGGAAGAAATGCAGAAACGAGCTCGCCTCAGAAATTGGGTCCAAGAGATGATCCAAAAGCTCAAGGGTGGCGAAAGACTCGTGATCCCTGATGAGGTCTCCTTGTGTTATAAAGACAAGGAGATCACTACAGAGCAGCTGGAAGAAATGCTTTGGCGCTGCACCTGCAACATGGTGGCCATTCCACCTCCCGACAATATCAATGCTTCTCGACGAGGCGAGCCAATAGCCTCCCGGACAAGACAAAGAACTATTGCCCCTCTTGGGCTGTAGCCAACTCTAGAACACATCGGTCGTGGCTGAGGTCGTGGCCGGGGACGCGGTAGAGGCCATGGGACAACTCCTGAGCTACCCATCTCTCCATCGACCCGGAGCGAATTATCCTCTTTCGAAGAGAGGAACCGGCTCCCATCCCGGAAGTAGAAATTCGGGGCAGACCCGGTATTTTCAATCCTTCTGGCTTTGATGAGGCTACTACCAGCCTCCCAGCACCTGCGCCAGTACCGGCTTCTGTAGCAGAACAAGCGGGACCATCCGGCAAGGACGAGCCAGCCCCCCAGTCACTCCCAGAAGAGCCGTCATTGGCATCCCTGTTTCAAGAGTCCGCTGGCGATCAGGGTCAGTCTGATCTCGGTGGTAAGGGCAAGGCAGTGCAACTTCCCAACGGGGAATAGCACGGTAGCTCGCAGAAGGTTCAGCCTGACATACTACCCTCTCTGGAGGATGCTCGAGCCCGGGCCGACCGGAAGGTCCTCCACCAGATGAAGCGTTTCCCCGCCAGTATTTTAATTTGGGAAGCCATTGCTTGGAGTAAGGACCTAAGGGAGACCCTTATCAAGATACTCCAGGAGCTAGAAATCTATGAAGCACATGCCGCGGAAATGAAGGTGATGCGCACCGACTAGTGTCGTTAAGAAAGCCGTGCCACAATTTCAAAATAATCGCACTCACTCACTTTTAAAGATATAAAAATCAAATGTGTAGTGGTAAGTGGAGTCGATCCCACGAGGAGGAAAAATCCTTATTTCAAAAAGTTGGAAAAGTACCTTATGCTTTGAAAACCGAATTTTGAGTGAGATTGAAACTAAGGAAAATAAAGTGCAAGAAAACTAATTAAAGAATATGAGAGGGTTTAAGAAAAGAATTTGGAAGATATAGAGAGAGGAAAGATCACAATTTACTCAAATGATAAATTTCATTAAGATGATAGTGGAAAGTCACACTATGAAATAAAAATTACAACTTAGGAATATCAAAGAGAAAAGAGAAGAAAATATAGCCAATGAATGAAGAATAACGCCGCCTCCTTGCCAAGCCTTTGATGAAGATCGCCCCGCCTTGGATGCCGACGCCGTGAGAGGGCCGATTGGAAGAGAATCTGCCAAAGGGATGTGTGGATGAAATATAGGAGAGGGAGATGAAAAAGTGGAGGAATAAGAATAAAATTAAAACAAAAGCATGTGTGTTGTGAAAAGAGAGGAAGAGAGATGGCTACGGTGGGTGATAAAATAGAAAACACAATGAAAATAATGAAGTTGAAAACATAGAAAGATTTGAGGAGAAATAACTTAAAAACCGGTGGGAATCAGAAAAAATGGACAACAGCAAAGTTGTAGAAGATGAGAAGAGGAAGAAGATTGGTGAAGAACTCAGAAGCAAATAACGAAAGGAAGATGGAGAAAAATATGAAAAACCAGAGAGTAACCGCGCGGATGAACAGTAAACCTAAAAAAACTGAACTTTGAAAATCTGATTGTAACTTGAAAACAGGGAAGATTTGGAAGAAGTGGTAGAAGAAGAAGTTGAAGAACTTTCAAAAATGCACAACGTTTGTGAAGAACACAGAGAGAGTTGAGGATCAGAAGGGGGAGAAATATGAGAAAGAATAGAGTTTGTAAAAATCGGATGAACAGTAAAAATGCAGAGATAGATGCTTGAAAAATTGAGAATAGATTAAAAACGGTGGAGAATTAGAAGAAGATGAAGAAGAAAAATTTGTAGGAGACTTAAAAACGAAGAACTTTGAAGAAGAACTTAACTGCAAAAGATGAAAGGAAAAGCTTCAAAATCAATCCCTACGGCGGACCTCCAACTAGCTATATCCTCATGACCGAACACGGCATCCTATTTATAGGGTTTAGAACCCTTCCACGATCGTGGACTCCCAATTTGATCCAAAAATCAGTTTCCAGCAATGCAACTTGATCCATTTAGACTTCTTTCTGTCCTTGGAGTCCTCCTTTCCTTGAATATGGCTTGGATAAGCTTGAAAATTGGAAGGGGACTTCGAGCGGGAAACTACCGTTTCTAGTTCAACTCGAAATAGCGACTTCAGCTAGGGCGTCATTCCTTGAAGTAGCGCCTCTTCACTCGGGCGTTGTTTTCTTATTTCCTTATTTGCTACTTTTCTCATTTTTCATAAAATAAGAACTAACGACTGTTCATATGGGCGTTCTTTCAATAATTAGCGACTGCATCTTGGACACTAATTCTTTTTTTTTCACTTTCTTTTTTTTCAAATGAATTGACGCCCTTGGAGCTGTCGCTTCTTACTGAATACGCGCCCTTGAAGCTGTCATTATTTAAATAGCACCTTGATCTAGGTCGTTGTTTCCTGAAAATTAAAATATCAATCTATTTAATTCCAAAATAATTATGTAAATATTTAAAGATTTCTCACATGGTCTTTTAAGCTCAAAAAGGTGATAAAATGTATGAAGACTCAAATAATGTGTGAGAATATAATTAATGCTCATGTTGCACAAATACACTCAAATAATGCTCAAAGATGATGAATGTGATGTAAATTATGATGTAAAATATAGTATTTATCACACCCCCCAACTTACTCATTGCTAGTCCCTTAATAATACAATTAAAATTTAGGACCAACAAGAGTTCACAAAGATCATACTTCTATATCCAGCTCTCCCTTCATAGAATCAACCAAAGATTAGGAGTCCAGAATCATTAATGCTTATACTAGCCTTATATTAGAAATTAAAGCACATGACTTAAGAATACAAATCAAAGTTCAATAGCACTTGTGCATGTGTAATTCCAAATCTGCAGTTAAGATAATTACATCACCCATTTGTTATTCCAAGTAAGTAACTTTCAACCCTACACCTCTTAGATCAGAGCATTTAAGCATACTAGCTTTTGTCTGTCTTTTTCTTTTGTCCCTTTGGAACTTTCTCTTTTTTTTCATTTGCACAACCATGATGCTGCACTACCCTTCACCTTTTTGCGCGAACCTCAACACGTCTTAGGTGAAGCAGGCCTGGTTACTCAGATCAGGGGTATTTTTCATGGCGTGATCTTTCTATTTCATCATTTCTTTTTTTTTCAACAATATGCCTTTGCATTTTCTTTTCTTTTTCTAAAAAACTTGGCAGAAAACTTTTTCTTGAAATAGATCTCCTCCTCAAGAAATGTAGAGTATTAGATACAGTTCCCAAAATAACAGAGGGCTTGTCTTATTTTGCTTCATCAGAGTGCATAGTGAATATTTTTTCTAATAGTGCGCATGAACTTTAAAAAGATTCTTATATGAGTTTTCCATTGCTAGATCGAACTTAATTTTTCTTCAACCTTTTCCTAGTCTTTTCTAATCCAGAATTACTTTCAATTCAAGCATGAATTAATAAAACTCCGTCGGGAATTTCATCTTTTCACTTTCATGCAAATTTACAAAAAATGATATGCAAGAATTCATGCAAAATCCCTACCAGATTGTACTATATGCAATGAAATTTTTTGGCCCTCTCCCCCCAACTTTGAATGACATTGTCCTCAATGGCATGTAAAGTTGAAATAAAAGAACAATGTAACAGTAAAATTTGATGAGTAGGAAAGAGACAACCTGGTGTGCGGGGCAGAACCTCCTTTGGCGACAATTTCCTCTCCTTGGCTTGAATCTAACAACTAAAACACACTTAAACAAAAGCATCAAATAATAAAAACCTTGGGTTTTCTCCCAGAAGCGCTAAGTTTTTCATCTTCAGCCAGATGCAAGAAAGCTCATAACATATTCATTCCATATCACACAATGTAATGGATTCTTTTACAGTTAACTGCTCATTCTCCAAGTAAGGTTTTAACCTTTGGCCATTGACAGTAAAAATGTGACCATTTTGAGGATTTAAAAGTTTAACAGCTCCATGGTCGAATACTTTAACAACAACAAATGGCCCATCTCATCTGGATTTCAATTTACCAGGGAACAAATGCAGCCTTGAATTAAAAAGCCAAACCATTTGATTTTCTTGAAAACTCTTTCTGTGAATGTGCTTATCATGAAATGCTTTTGTTTTAGCTTTGTAAATCTTTGCATTTTCATAGGCTTCATTCTTTAGTTCCTCCAGTTCATTCAATTGAAAAGCTCTTTGGGACCTAGCTTGAGTTAAATCAAAATTAACATATTTTATGGCCCAATATACTCGGTGCTCTAATTCTACTGGCAAGTGGCAGGCTTTACCAAAGATCAAGCGATATGGAGACATACCAATGGGAGTTTGTATGCAGTTCTATAGGCCCATAATGCATCATCTAGCCTTTCAGACCAGTCTTTCCTATCCGGCCTAACTGTTTTATGCAAAATATTTTTGATCTCCCTATTAGAAAGATCAACCTGACCACTAGTTTGGAGATGATAAGGGGTAGCAAGCGTGTGAGTGTTACCATACTTACGAAGCAAAGCTCGGAATTGAAAATGAGTGAAATGAGAACCCCCATCACCAATTATAGCTCTAGGACAACCAAACCTAGAAAAGATATTCTTCTTCACAAACTTCATAACCACCTTATGGTCATTTGTCCTAGTAGCAATGGCTTCAATCCATTTGGAAACATAATCGACTGCCACCAAGATATATTAATTACCAAATGAAGATGGAAACGGTCCCATAAAATCTATTCCCCAAACATCAAAAATTTCAACCACCAGAATGGGATTCAGCGGCATCATATCTCTCTTCGAATTATTGCCCACAGCCTGACATCTCAGACATGATTTAGAAAATTCATAAGCATCCTTAAATAAAGTTGGCCAATAGAATCCACTTTGCAATACTTTAGCCGTTGTCTTCTTTCCAGAGAAGTGTCCCCCACAAGCAAGATTATGACAAAAATTCAATACTGATTGTTGTTCTTCTTCAGGGACACATCTTCGTATAACCTGATCGGGACCCACATGAAACAACTCCGGGTCCTCCCAAAAATAGTGTTTTACCTTAGAAAAGAAGTGATCATTCTCCTGCTTAGTCCACCCTCCCGGGATCTGACCTACTGCCAGGTAGTTAACAATGTTAGCATACCAAGGAGTTGAAGAATGAGAGAGGGAAAGAATCTACTCATCGGGAAAAGAATTGAACATTGGAGCACCTTCTGGTAACACTATCCTGGATAAATGATCAGCAACCACATTGGCTAACCCCTTCTTATCTCTAATTTCTAGATCAAACTCTTGTAACAATAAAATCCATCTAATGAGACGGGGCTTAGCATCCTTCTTGGAAAGTAAGTATTTTAAGGCAGAATGATCGGAGTAAACAATAACCTTAGCCCCTAAAAGATAGGATCAAAATTTTTCTAGGGCAAAAACAACAGCTAGAAATTCCTTTTCCATGGTGGTATAATTCAACTGTGCATCAGCGAGGGTGCGACTCGCGTAGTAGATTACCACGGGCTTCTTATCTATCCTTTGACCTAAGACAGCTCCCACAGCATAGTTCGAGGCATCACACATTATCTCAAAAGGAAGTGACCAATCTGGAGATTGAAGAATCGGAGCTTGAGTAAGGGCCGCTTTCAAATAATTAAAGGCCTTGAGACAAGAATCATCGAAATGGAATGGAGTATTTTTAGCAAGCAACTGTGTGAGGGGACGAGCAATGGTGGAGAAGTTCTGAATAAATCTACGGTAGAAACCCGCATGGCCAAGAAAAGATCTGATTTGCTTAACAGATGTAAGGGGGAGGAAGATTGGAAATAAAGTCTACTTTGGCTTTATCGACCTCTATTCCCCTCTCCGAAATTATATGGCCTAAAACTATACCTTCTCTCACCATAAAGTGGCTCTTCTCCCAACTTAACACCAAATTGGATTCAATGCACCTTTTCAAAACTTGCGTTAAATTTTCCAAGCACCCCGCAAATGAATCACCAAACACCGAGAAATCAACCATGAAAATTTTCAAAGTGTCTCCCACCATGTCAAAAAATATCGACATCATACACCGCTGAAAGGTGGCGGGAGCATTGCAAAGTCCGGAAGGCATCCTTCTAAAAGCAAACGTGCCATAGGGACATGTAAAAGTGGTTTTTTCTTGATCCTCTGGATAGTTAGGAACTTGATTATATCCGAAATAACCATCCAAAAAGCAAAAATATTGTTGCCCAGCCAGTCTCTCCAGAATTTGATCAACAAACGGGAGTGGAAAATGATCTTTCTTTGTAACCGAATTCAATTTCCTATAATCAATACAAACCCTCCATCCCATCTGTAATCGCATCGGCACTTCTTCTCCTTTCTCGTTTACAACCACAGTCAGCCCTGACTTCTTAGGAACAACTTGTGTCTGGCTGACCCATTTGCTATCAGAAATAGGATAAATTATCCCAGCGTCTAACCACTTAACAACTTCCTTCTTCACAACTTCCTTCATATTTGGATTCAGCCGACGCTGCATCTCTCTGCTCGGCTTGGCATTGTCCTCCAAATAGATATAATGCATACAAACATCTGGACTTATACCCTTCAAATCTGCTACCGACCACCCTATCACCCCCCTATGCTCTTTAAGAACTTCTAAAAGTTGAGATTCCTGAGTAGAGGTGAGATTAGAAGCAATGATAACAGGCAAGGTACGATCTGGGCCTAGATAAGCATATTTCAATGAATCCGGCAGAGGCTTAAGTTCCAAAATGGGCGACTGATCAAGAGATGGAAGAACTGGTTCAGATCTTAATGGAGGAAGAGGCTCCACACTAGAATAAGAAAGAGGCGAATCCTGAAGCAAACTACCCTCTTCAATCACATTCTCATTCATATCCGGACCTTCTTCAATCATTTCCTCAAAAATATCAATGACATTACATTCTCCCTCATGATCCGGGTATTGTGAAGCTTTAAAAACATTCAATGAGACCTTCTCTCCTCCAAAGGTAATATCCATCATCCCAGTGGCACAATTAATATTGGCCTTCGCCGTAGCCAAAAACGGGCATCCCAAAATGATTGGTGTATGCTTTAACTCTTGGGATGAGGCCATATCTAAGATTAAAAAGTCCACTGGGAAATAGCATTCATGAATTTTCACTATCACATCCTCCAACAAACCCTTTGGTGTCTTAACAGACCGATCCGCCAGTTGAAGGATAATAGAAGTGGGCTTCAATTCTCCGAGATCAAATTGCTCATAAATGCAGGTGGGTAACAGATTAACACTAGCTCCAAGATCTAGCAAAGCTTTATCAAATATCACCCCACCTATATCACATGAAATTAATGGAGCACTAGGGTCCTTCAACTTATTTGGTAAAGAATTCATTAAAACAACACTAACATCTTCAGATAGATGAATCTTCTGTGTTGTCACCTTCGGCTCCCTTCTTGGTGTACAAAGCTCTTTTAAAAACTTGGCATATGCCGGCACATGTTTAGTAGCATCCAAGAGTGGAATATTAATATTGACTTGTTTAAACAATTCCAACATATCTTCTTGTTGGACCGGCTTCTTTTGAGCTTTTGGATTTAATACATCCGGAAAAGGGACCTTAGGAACATATCCTTGAAAACCTTCATCAACCTTGACCTTTCCTTTGTCCATTGTCTTCTCCCCCCCATTCGGCTTATTTTTCTCTTGAACAATTATTGGCTCTTCTTCCTCATTATCACTCTCCTCTTCTTGGCCCGAACTACCACCCACATCCTTAGCCTGATATGGATCATTGAGAACCCTACCACTCCTAAGGGTAGAGATAGCTTTGGCATTCTCGAATTGAGGAACGACAGGAGGGGGAGGCTGATGTTGATTGGGCTGATTGGGAGGAGGAAGAATGGGAGCTCTTTGCTGGAAACCCGGAGGTTGTTGATTGCGGGGATTAGCTATGGGTTGACTAGGTAACTGCCCAACATCTCTCCTCATATTACTAGCCGCCAGCTGACCTATTTGACCTTCTAACTTAGCAATTGATTGTTGCTGAGAAAGAATAAGTTGCTGAAGTTGGTCAAATTTATCCTCAAAATGAGGCTGAGGGAGTTGAGGAGGCGGTTGATAAGAAGCCTGAAATGGGGCTTGAGGTTGATAACGATGTGATGGAAATTGATTATATTGGCCCTGGAATGATGGAGCTTGTTGATATGGGGCCTGAGTATGATGGAACGATGGTTGCTGAAATGGAAGTTGTTGTTGTTGATTATGTTGAAAAGGAGTTTGAAAATGTTGGTGAGATTGGTATGGAACTGGAAAAGATTGTTTAGGAATTGAGGGATTGACTTGAGTAGATGGTCCTTGTTGTAATTTTCAAGAAAAATTTGGGTGATTTCTCCAGCCCGGATTGTAAGTATTGGAATATGGATCATAATTAGGCTTGGAGATTCCCTGAGCAGCAAAGACTTGTTCTTGAATGAACGGGGGAAGTTGGGCCGCTGTAGGGCAATCAATGACAGCATGATTTGGGCTAGAACATAAAGCACAAAGTTCTTGAAGGTTTGAATCTGAGAGAGGCTGAGCAAAAGGAAGAGAGGACTTCTGTCTATTCATGGACAAAAGTTGATCTAGCTTTTGAGCCACTAAATCTACCTTCTCTATCTTTTGAGCCAACAAGTCCACTTTATTCAACTTTTGAGCAAGCGCATTAATATCCATCATATTCTCCAACTCTCCTTGACTTTTGACTTCATATAGCCCACCCTTCTTGGAAGATCCAATCATTCTTTCATAGGAAGAAAGTGAAGCATGACTAATAGAGTTTTCACTCAACATCTCAAACAAATCATAGGCTTCATCCTCACTTTTACTCATGAAAGCCCCCCCACATGAGGCATCTACCATTTGTCTATACTTTTCCGTTAATCCCTCATAAATGCTTGGACGATTTGCCATCTAGATAGGCCATGATGGGGACATTTTCTCAATCGATCTTTCAACCTGTCCCAAGCCTCATGAATTTGCTCTCTAGAATTTTGTGTAAACCCAGTGATGGCCCTTCTCATGGTATTAGTCCTACCAATGGGGTAGAATTTCTTCAAGAACTCTTTTTGCATCTCTCCCCATGTGTCAATTATTCTACCCAAGCCTCCCAACCAATATTTTTCTTTGTCCTTAAGAGAGAATGGGAAGAGAGTAAGCTTAAGGGCATCATCTGAGAAGTTTTGAATTTTGACAGTTGAACATATCTGGAGAAACTCATCGAGATGTTTATATGGATCTTCATTGGTATTGCCATAGAAGGATGACAACATTTGGATGGTACTTGATTTGATTTCATAATGAACCGCCTGGTTCTAAGGTGCTTGAATATAGAAGGACGGTTGATATTGATTAGGTATGAAGTAGTCCTTCATTTGCTTAGGGACTTGTTACACTTGTTGGTTTTGATTTTGATTCTCCATGAGGTTAGGTTGGGGTTGGGACTTAGAATGCACTAACCTTTCAACTTCACTAATGGGTCCTATCAAATGTGGGTGGAGGGATCTCCTACCTTGCATGCAATACAAAGGGCCCAAAAGGTAATGATGATTTTTTTATATTTTTTATGAAAAACCTTCTAATGGCACTCTAACTCCAAGGTGCTTCGTGGTACAATCGGCCCGACGTCCGTGAGGGAATCCACGGGTGCGGGGACTTACGGAGGTCTTGGAGATGGAATTTCAAGTCCAAAGAGACGGAATACTCAATGGAGTGTCCTTCCAAATCCAAGAAGGGTGTAAAGATCCTAATACCCCTAAGAAGGGAAAATAGATGAGAAAAGAAAGTTTTTTTTTCAAATAATGCTATGAATGAACAAATAGATCAACTAAATGCACACATGCATGAAAGTAATGCAACTAAATGAAGATATGCTAGCATGATGAATTCTTTTTTTAGAGAATTTTTCAGATTTTTTTCAATTTTCAAATAGAGATATGAATGAAAGAGGCTATAAACTAAAAATACCACACAATATACAAAACTACTGCAAAATAAAATATAAAAGCATGTTTTTGGTGTTTTCTGGATTTTTGAATTTTTTTTGAAAATTTTAAGATTTTTTCTGGTTTTTTCAGAATTTTTCAGAAATTAGCAAAACAGGACCTTTACCTACGTTTCTGACCTTTCAGCGACGCTTCCTGTGACAGATTTTATTTCTTAAAATTTCAAGTCCGAATTTCTGTAATTTTTTTGATTTTTTTTTTCAGCAAAATAAAAAATAAGTAAAACTATATACAAATCAAGCACAAGGAATTTTTCAACATAAAAATTAATTTCCTCCCCGGCAACGGCGTCAAAAATTGATGCACACCGACTAGTGTCGTTAAGAAAGCCGTGCCACAATTTTAAAATAATCACACTCACTCATTTTTAAAGATATAAAAATCAAATGTGTAGTGATAAGTGGAGTCGATCCCACGAGGAGGAAAAATCCTTATTTTCAAAAAGTTGGAAAAGTACCTTATGCTTTGAAAACTGAATTTTGAGTGAGATTGAAACTAAGGAAAATAAAGTGCAAGAAAACTAATTAAAGAATATGAGAGGGTTTAAGAAAAGAATTTGGAAGAGATAGAGAGAGGAAAGATCACAATTTACTCAAATGATAAATTTCATTAAGATGATAGTGGAAAGTCACACTATGAAATAAAAATTACAACTTAGGAATATCAAAGAGAAAAGAGAAGAAAATATAGCCAATGAATGAAGAATAACGCCGCCTCCTTGCCAAGCCTTTGATGAAGATCGCCCCGCCTTAGATGCCGACGCCGTGAGAGGGCCGATTGGAAGAGAATCCGCCAAAGAGATGTGTGGATGAAATATAGGAGAGGGAGATGAAAAAGTGGAGGAATAAGAATAAAATTAAAACAAAAGCATGTGTGCTGTGAAAAGAGAGGAAGAGAGATGGCTACGGTGGGTGATAAAATAGAAAACACAATGAAAATAATGAAGTTGAAAACATAGAAAGATTGGAGGAGAAATAACTTAAAAACCGGTGGGAATCAGAAAAAATGGACAACAGCAAAGTTGTAGAGGATGAGAAGAGGAAGAAGATTGGTGAAGAACTCAGAAGCAAATAACGAGAGGAAGATGGAGAAACATATGAAAAACCAGAGAGTAATCGCGTGGATGAACAGTAAACCTAAAAAAACTGAACTTTGAAAAACTGATTGTAACTTGAAAATAGGGAAGATTTGGAAGACGTGGTAGAAGAAGAAGTTGAATTACTTTAAAAAATGCACAACTTTTGTGAAGAACACAGAGAGAGATAAGGATCAGAAGGGGGAGAAAAATGAGAAAGAATAGAGTTTGTAAAAATCAGATGAACAGTAAAAATGCAGAGATAGATGCTTGAAAAACTGAGAATAGATTAAAAACGGTGGAGAATTAGAAGAAGATGAAGAAGAAAATTTGTAGGAGACTTAAAAATGGAGAATTTTGAAGAAGAACTTAACTGCAAAAGATGAAAGAAAAAGCTTCAAAATCAATCCCTACGGCGGACCTCCAACTAGCTATATCCTCATGACCGAACACAGCATCCTATTTATAGGGTTTAGAACCCTTCCACGATCGTGGACTCCCAATTTGATCCAAAAATCAGTTTCCAACAATGCAACTTGATCCATTTAGACTTCTTTCTGTCCTTGGAGTCCTCTTTTCCTTGAATATGGCTTGGATAAGCTTGAAAATTGGAAGGGGACTTCGATCGGGAAACTGCAGTTGTTGTTTCTAGTTCAACTCGAAATAGCGACTTCAGCTAGGGCGTCATTCCTTGCAGTAGCGCCTCTTCACTCAGGCGTTGTTTCCTTATTTCCTTATTTACTATTTTTCTCATTTTTCGTAAAATAAGAATTGACGACTGTTCATATGGGCGTTCTTTCAATAATTAGCGACTGCATCTTGGGCGCTAATTCTTTTTTTTTCACTTTCTTTTTTTTTCAAATGAATTGACTCCCTTGGAGCTATCGCTTCTTACTGAATACGCGCCCTTGAAGCTGTCGTTATTTAAATAGCGCCTTGATCTAGGTCGTTGTTTCCTAAAAATTAAAGTATCAATCTATTTAATTCTAAAATAATTGTGTAAATATTTAAATATTTCTCACATGGTCTTTTAAGCTCAAAAAGGTGATAAAATGTATGAAGACTCAAATAATGTGTGAGAATATAATTAATGTTCATGTTGCACAAATACACTCAAATAATGCTCAAAGATGATGAATGTGATGTAAATTATGATGTAAAATATAGCATTTATCAGAAGGCGACTGCCTATGGCGCCTTCTCAGCCGCCATCTCCTTCACTGAGAAACACATGCTGCTCTCCCCTCCGTGCCACAACTGCCCTCTCTACATGAAAGGGAAGATCAACGGGCATGATGTGAATCGAATCCTGGTGGATGCTGGTGCCGCTGTTAACATCATGCCACTCAAGACATTCGAGTCTCTATATCTGACCCTGTTCCTCCAAAAGGTTCAAGCGGTCAGGATATCCAACTTCAACCAGAACACCGAGGACGTCCTCGGCCGGGTGGACGTCGATCTGGTGCTCGATGATTTCACCTCCAAGGTGACATTCTACATCATCGACTCTAATACGTCTTATAAGATGCTACTGGGCAGACCCTGGCTCCATGAAAATTGGGTCGTCCCATCGACTCTCCACCAATGCAGAAAGTATGCCAAGGACGGAGAGCAACACAAGGTCTTCGCAGACCTGTCGCCATTCACGCCGACAGAATGCAACCTATCCGACGTTGCGCTCTACTTCAAGGGGATTAGTCCGTACCCCGTGATCAAAAGCAAAAGCAACGGCTGGCTCTCAGAGGAAGACGACGATGATCTCTTCTCTGTCGACGAGGAAAAGGCTAAGCTTCACCAGCTGCGCCTCGGTTGCAAGTCAACCCCAGATCACCCCGAGAGGCGCCAGATCGACTTCGAGGCTAATCTCATTAGCCGAGCTATTGGCAAGAGTATATGCTTGCCACCAGACTGCATCCAGCTCCCATGTGCATTCGAGGAGCACAGCGTCGAGTCGCTGACGACATTCATTATCGCCTTCAAGCGACAACACCAGAACAAGAAGAAGGCTAATAGGGACAAACCCATTGTCTTCTATAAAGGAGACATTATCCCTCAAGCCCCCCCGGATGATGACTTCGGATGGTCTAGGCAAGTCGATGATACCCCTGAAGCAGTTCAAGTGTGGGGTGACCTATCGCCGCATATTCAAGAAATGTGTTTGAAGCACCACATTCCCCTGTGGCAGACTCCTGCCCAACAAAGATACTTCCGTCGACTATGGGACCCTTCCCAGGGCCGGGGGCAACCCCCATTCTTCCATAAGGATACCAGGGGACTCGGCTATGACCAAGACCTGAACTTTCACGTCCACTACGCAGTCAACGTCATAGGCTTGGCACAACCAGCCGACGACCAAACAAGAGTCGAAGCCAAATTCGACAGCTCCGGGGATGAGGGAGAGAAAATTCTGATCCCGATCTCCGCCAAAGCCAGAACCTCGGTTCAAGCCGTTGGGGAACCTTCTTCGCCTCCCTGCCGAGACAAAGGGGGAGAAGAAGCTCCTCCGGTCTCTCAGCCAGTCGAGGGACCCAGTTCAATAAACCCTCCTGGGGGTGGGGATATCACTAGTCCTAGTAGCGAAGGATTGCCAACTTCGCCAGGCAACCCTGGAGAAACCTCACCAGCTCCAGTTGACAACTGCTCGCTGGGAACCGGCGACCCAGATCAATCCTCGATGGATCCCATTGACAACCACTCTCCAGCCCCTTCAGCATCAATTGGTGGCTTCGAGAACAAACAACTACTCGAAGCCGACACTGACAATGAGGATTTCATCGACTTCCAACCCGCTCCTCCCGAGCTGGAGGACGGTGGCCAGGCGACCGTGGATGAGCTCGTTGAAATCAACTTGGGCAAAGATAAAGCCCCACAGCCTACATTCGTCAGCGCTCTCCTTACCGAGGTAGAGAAGCGGGATTACAAGCAACTCCTGCTTGAGTATAAAGACTACTTCACCTGGACATACAAGGAGATGCCAGGGCTAGACCCCTCCGTAGCGAAGCATGATCTAGCCATTTCTCCCTCAGTTGCTCCGGTCAAGCAACCACAGCGGCGCATGCGCCATGAGCTAGAGCTCCAGGTCTTGGCCGAAGTCCATAAAATGGCGGAGGTTGACTTCATCGAGCTGTGCATCTACCCGATCTGGCTCGCCAACATAGTTCCATTCAAGAAGAAGAATGGTCAAGTCCGCATCTGCGTCCACTTTCAGGACCTCAACAAAGCTTGTCCGAAGGACGACTTCCCAGTCCCCATTACAGAAACGATGGTCGATATGACCACCGGCCAAGAAGCCTTGTCTTTCATGGACGGGTCACCTGGTTATAATCAAATCTGGATGTCCCTCAAAGACAAGAACCACACAGCTTTCAGATCCCCCAAAGGGATTTTTAACTACAAGCGCATGCCCTTTGGTCTGAAGAATGTCGGTGCTACTTACCAAAGGGCCATGACCAAAATATTCAACGAGATGCTGCACAACACCATCGAATTGCTATGTTGACAACCTCGTCATCAAAACCAAAAGGCACGAAGACCATTTGCGCGACCTCCACCAAGTCTTCGAGCGTCTCCGACAATATGGGCTCAAAATGAACCCCATGAAATGCGCTTTCGGCGTATCCAGCGGCAAATTTCTCGGCTTCGTTGTCAGATACCGAGGAATCGAGGTGGATCCCAGCAAGATCAAAGTAATCTAGGAGCTTCCACCACCCAGCAACATCACCGAACTCAGGTCCTTCCAAGGGAGGCTGACCTACATTCAGAGGTTTATCTCTAACCTCTCCGGTCGGTGCGCGCCTTTCAGCAAGCTGATGAAGAAAGATGTCCCGTTTACATGGGACTCAGAATGCCAGGTGGCTTTCGAGTAAATCAAGGAGTACCTCCTTACTCCCCTAGTCCTGGGGGCACCAGTCAACAGTAAACCCCTCATCCTTTACATTGCGGCCATGGACGCTTCGCTAGGAGCTCTGTTGGCGCAAATCAATGAGGAATGTAAAGAGCAACCCCTCTACTACCTCAGCCAGAAGCTAATCGGTGCCGAGTACCGCTACTCCCCCATGGATAAGGTTTGCTTGGCATTGGTGTTCGTAGTCAAGAAGTTGCGGCATTACCTCCTTTCTCATCAAGTCGAGCCTATATCCAAGCACGACCCTCTAAAGTACCTCCTTCGACGACCTGTCCTCTCAGGCAGACTGGGAAGATGGGCTCTCTTGTTGATGGAATATGACATCACTTATGTCCCCAGAAAAGTAATTAAGGGACAGGGTATAGCTGAATTCTTGGCAGCCCATCCAGTGCCAGACGACTCACCCTTCAGCTCGGAGCTCCCGGACGAGGAGTCCCTTGCTGTTCAATCACAACAACCGGTTGAACAGAGCGAAGATGTCTTGCATTACTGGCAGCAAAGCGCTCTCACAACCACTGTTGCTCAATCACAACAACTAGTTAAACAGAGCGGAGATGTCTTGCATTATTGGCAGCCGAGCGCTCTCACAACCAGCGTACCTTGCTGGGAGCTCTACTTCAACGGTGCTTCTCAAGGGATCACCAGGAGCAACCAAGATCCAGCTACCACGGCAGGTGCCGGCATTATTTTCCTGACTCCTCCAGGTGGAGTTTTGTACAACTCCTGCGCCCTCGTGAAGTCCCTGACCAACAATGAAGCCGAGTATGAAGCTCTACTCATTGGGCTCCAGATGGCTCTCCATATGGGCATTAAATGCCTCAAGGGCTACAGGGACTCCCAGCTGATAGTCCGACAGGTCCTTGGCATCTATGACGTGCGAAAGCCAGAGTTGGTTCCATACCACATCGCCGTCACCAGACTAACCCAGAAGTTCTATTTCTTCGAAATAGATCACATTCCCAGAAGCAACAACGCTCAGGCGAATGCCTTAGCCAAATTGGCCGCAGCCATCAAGCTTCTGCCCGAGGGCTAGGTCGACATTGTCATCAAGCACATAAGGCTGATGCCGAGCTCACTCGAAGGCAACACCAGTCTCACCATTTACGAGGTCCATGACCTTGACCAGAGCACACTTCCAGAAGAGGATGATTGGTGTGCGCCTATCATCAAATTCAAGAAAGGATGGCTCCCTTCTGATCTAGCTCAAAGGGTCCAGCTACTACGCCGAGCAACCTCCTACGAGTTGAATGGCGATTCCTTGTATCGGCTTGTCCACGAGAAGGACAAGCCAACTATGTACGTGGACTACATTCAGTATGCCCGTACATGCCACCAATGCCAAGCCTTTGGCCCAGTGCCCAGAAGACCTCCCAATCCACTACGTCCTACAGCCCCCACCTGGCCATTCGCTGAATGGGGCATGGACATTGCGGGGCCTTTCCCGCCATCTTCCAAGGGCCATAAATACATCTTGTCCGCCACTGATAATTTCTCTCGTTGGGCGGAGGCCCTACCTTTGCGAGAGGTCACCGGCGAAATCGTTGCTAGGTTCATCCGGCACAACATTATATACCGATTCGGTACTCCCAGTCGCACACCATTCAAGAATAAGGTCGTATACCAGTTAACGGCCAAATTCCACATCGACTGGAGAACCTCTTTGGTCTACAACCCCCAGGCAAATGATTTGGTGGAAGCCTTCAAAAAAACTCTCTACAAGCTCCTGGCTAAGATGGTTAGCCACCGAAAACGCGATTGGGGTGAGAAGGTCTTCGAAGCGTTGTGGGCCTATCGGACGGTCTACAAAACCCCCACGGGGTGCTCGCCGTTCTCCCTTGCTTACGGGGCAAAAGCAGTTGTCCCCATCGAAATCCAGTTAGCCTCTTATCGCATGGCAATCCACACCGGCATTGCCGGCCCTGAAGAAGATGAGTACCGAAGAAGGCTAGAAGAGCTCGCCGATCTAGAAGGCAAGCGACTCGAAGCCTACAAACACCTACAAGTATACCAAGCTCGCATGGCCCGGGCCTATGACAAGCTCGTCAAGCAGCGAGCTTTCAAACAAGGCGACCTTGTCATGATCAAGGAAAAGGAAGTCATGGCAGGGCGCTCTAGTGGAAAACTACAGCCAAATTGGCGAGGTCCATACATCATCCAGAATGTCTATGAGGGTGGGGGCTACACGGTCGTTGATCACAAAGCTCATAGACTACTGTTCTCGCCTCTCAATGGCAAACACATGAAGCTGTATTATACGCTAGAGCACGAGTTCGAGCGCCAGCCAGGCTAAGGCGCACGTCCCAGCTACTACCAGTAAGGCCGGCCCTTCCTCGTGAAGGATCTAACCGGCCAATCCTCCCAGTCTACAATTCCCAGTCAACCAGCTAGCCCAGCTCCTCAGAACCGCCGCCAGGCATACGCGGGGACTGATCCCCTACCCTCACTCCCGTTACCACGGGAGCACGGGTGCTTCCGCACCGGCACCAGTCTAGCCGCCAGGCTCACAGGTAAGTCAAAAAATATATATACATAAAAAAATGGGGTTAAACATAGAAATTTCTCGGTAGACCCAGACATCCCCACCATAATGGGGTGGCTGGGGGCAAAAAGGCCAACAATCCGGCTGAGGTGGAAACCCGAAAGGGCACCTCAGGAAAAATCGGGAAACCCCTCGACGTGAAAACCCGCAAGGGCATGTCGGAGAAAGCTAAAGGGGGTCGGCTTTGGCGAAAACCCGAAAGGGCGGTAGAGCCGATAATGAGAAAATCTTCTTCTCCCTACCAGTCAGCACGGCCTTCCACCTATTCCTTGGTGGGCCGTTAGCCTCATCCAGAGCCAGTCTCTAGTCTATTCGCACTGCTACAATGTAAACCCTTCAATCCCCAGTTAATCTTGCATTACTCCCGCTCAGCTTGGCCAACCTTTGGCCCTTACCTCAACATCATGTTGTGCCCCTTAGGCACAACCATTTGCTATGTTATTTTGATGATAGCAACACAGTGAGAGTATCACAGGTGCATTGCTTCTTCTGTGCATACACTGCATCAGTGCATTAACAGTCGCTGCTCATGCATACACAGAGTCTGCACACTGTCACAAGTCTACACATTGCACGTAGAGTCTATACACTGCTTTGTGTTGTGTTTGTGCATCGTTTAGAACACAAGTATATACATCTATGCATCATGGGTCGACCCCCTTCTTAGATGCGTCGACGCCCCCAGATTTCCAAGTCTATACACTCGTCTTCATGCATAGCAGAGTCTATATAGTGCAGCTCATATAACTTGCATGTCTATACATTGCATTGTGGCGTTTGTGCTCAAAGTCTATACATTGCATGACAAGCCCAAAGTCTATACATTGATGCATTGCTTGCATTTGTAAAGTCTATACATTGGCTGTTGTCCTGCAGCGTCAACACAAGTCCAAACATTGCATCGTTGTGTTAAGTCTATACATTCACATTGTCTGCATGTCTGCACGCTAAAGTCTATACAAAGTCTGTGTCTGTTTGACTACCAAGTCTACACAACGTCCGTCTCATTTAGCGTCTAAGGCAATGTCTATACACTGGACTTGAAGTCTGTACATTGAGCGTCTCATTGAGCGTCTCATGCAAGTCTATACAACGCATCAGACTAAGTCTGTACATTGAGCGTCTCATGTAAGTCTATACAATGCATCAGCAAGTATGTACATTGGACTGTGTTAGGCAAAGTCTGTACATCAGACTGAGTCAAGTGAAGTCTGTACAGCGTCATGCATCATTCTTCAAAGTCCATACACTGCACTGTTGCTTGCTCGAGGTGAAGTCTGTACATCCATCAGTGAACTTCGAAGTCTATACACTGGGATCTTTACCTACGTTCAGTTCTGCAAGTCTGTACATTGGGCTTTCACGAAAAGTCTATACATCCTTGAATTGTTCAAGTCTGTACATTGTCCAGTTATCTTTGGTAAATCTACACATTGTGAAAGTCTACACATTCAATTGCTTTGCTTTGCTCAAGTCTGTACAGCCCCTTCCCTTCGTAAGTCTATACATTGGCCTTGCTTGCATATCGTGAAGTCTATACATTCGTTGCCTTACATTGCATCAAGTCTGTATAGCCCTTGAATTGGCAAGTCCATACATTGGTCAGTTGGTTGTCTAAGTCTATACATTATAAGACCAAGTCTGTACAACTATCTGCATGCATTACCCTTCAAGTCTATACATCATGCATGCATCGTCTCTCAAGTCTGTACAGGGTCTGCCTAGATGCATTGTTCATCAAGTCTATACACTCTGTGTGCTTCATGCATTTGTGCATCGTTCAACACACCAGTAAGTCTGGACATTGGTTGCACTCAGAGTCTGTCATTCACTCTGAGTCTATTCATTGCTTCAAGCATTGCATTCTAAGTCTAGACAACATTGCACGTTGAGTCTGCATATTCATTTAGCATGTCTGTACAACCAGCTGCTATGTTCTCAGTCTTGTATATATGAAGTCTATACGTGTTCTAGCGTTGCATTCACTAAGTCTGCACACGCATCAGGCTTGCATAACGTTGAAGTCTATACATCGGTGTCTTGTGCATGCTTCATTTGTTAAGTCTGTACATGGCATTGTTCTACATTCACCAAGTCTATACAATGCCATAGCCCTGCATATGTAGAGTCTGAACATTGCATTGCTTCGCATTCACAGAGTCTATACATTGCTTCAGCATTGCCTTCATATAGTCTGTACAGCATATGTTCTTCATATATGATCAAAGTCTGCACATTGCATTACACTTTAGAAGTCCATACAACGTCTACACATCACACACTGCAAAGTCCATACATTCCTGTCGCCTTGCAAAGTCTAGACATTGGAAGGTCTATACACTGCATTGTGCATACTATGAAGTCTGTACAAGGTGTCGACACATAATTGATAAGTTTCTGTTCTGTCTGTCTGACAAGGATTCCTTGCAGAGACTGATGACTGGGCACGTGATCCGAGGATAAGGGGAGTGACCAGATGATGACACGTGGAATGCAGCCCAGCCAGGATGCTGCTAGGTGGTCGAAATGCCTCGGTTCTGGCAAAATTCCTTGGGCGGGAAATGTGGAAGCCACATGACCCTATCCACCCTGCTGCTCTATATAAATGAAGACTCCTTTGTCTGAAGAAGAGATCAAGAGGAAAAGTATATACAGTGAGAGTGATCGACTGAAGGAGAAGATAGCCTGTACGATCCTGTGAGAAAGAATAGAGAAGCAGAAGAAGCAGAAGAAGCAGAGAAGAAAAAGAAAAAGAAGAGAGAGATAGAGAGCTTGAGCAGAGTGTGAAGAGAAGAAGAAAAAGAGAGAAGAAGACAGAGTGTGAAGAGAAAGAAAAAGAGAGTGAGAGATCGAGAGCAGAGAAGAAGAAGTAAAGGAAAGAGGAAGAGAGCTCGTGAGTTGAGAAGAGAGAAGACTCCATCAGACAATCTGTCTCCACTGGAAGTTGGATCAAATCCAATCCAGTCAGCTCCTTGTGAGCCATATTCGTGCTTCATTGTTTATAGATTTTCGTTGCTGTAGTTCCTTGTTTTCGTTTTCCTTTTATACATTTCTTCAAGATGTTCGTCAGCGGAGCAAGCTGTGTTGCTCAGCATTTGCAGTGGAGGATTCCACTGGACGGCTAAGCTGTATTGCCCAGCAGAGCAAGCTGTGAGGCTCAGCAGGCGAGGAGGATTCCTCGGACAGCAAGCTGTGAGGCTCAGCGGATTGTATGACAAGCTGTGATGCCCAGCTGTTCAAGTTGTGAGTCAGCGGAATCCACACTCTGGTTTGAGTGTGGGGTGGACGTAGGTCTGCAGGACCAAACCACCTAAAAACCCTCTTGTTCTGTTGTTTGAATTCTTCTATCTGTTTGGCGCTAGATGAATGATTAGGCACGATTTGTTTAGTTAGTCTGGTGGAACCAAGTTTGCATTCAGATCATTTGAATTCGGGTCTAGAAGAGCAGTGAATTCCTTATAGTTTACATGGATTAGAACTGAAGCTTAATTCATTTCTTTAGGCTTTAATTCCGCAGTTCTGAGCATTTGATTTTAATTGGGTGAAAGTTTTTAAAGGGTATATTCATTCACCCCCCCCCCTCTGAATACATAGCACCGAACCTAACACTTGGTATCAGAGCGGGCTACTGTACATAGGATCTAACAATCTGCAGCAGATCCTGCATTTCTGTTTGGTGCATTTCAGAGTGTGCTTACTGTGTTCTGTGTTTTGTTTCACCTAGTTAGTGTCTTGATTTGCTCTCTTAATTTCAGTGTATTTATCATCTCTCGATGGGTCGTCCTCTTATTTTTGATGGTTCTAACTTAAATAGTTGGCTAGGCGGCCTATGTGTTTACATAGACTCACTTGATCCAAATCTGTGGAGTCTACTGTCTAAAGGCCCACACAAATTACCTCGTGATGAGACCAAGTGGTCTAGAGAGGACAAAATAAAGAACCGTGATAATGTCATAGTTCTTAATATCATGAGAGCTGCTATTAATACTGACATATATCCTTTTGCGCTCAGGTGCACTTCTGGAAAGGAGATATATGACAGAGTGATCTCTGATCAACTGCATGAGGATCAATGCCTGATGGCTGATCGGAGAATTGATGATGATGAGACCTCATCTCAGGTAAGCTCTGGATCAGATGGATACTCTTTTGATGAATTGATAGTGATGTATGAAAATTTGTTAACAATATCCAAGAAATTAAAATCTGAGAATAAAAGGTTAAAAAAGAAAATTGAGAAATGTGATTCTAATTCATCTTGTGAAAAGTGCCCGAAAATAAATTAATTATATGATAAATGTCTTTCTGAGATTCACTTAAATATGAAACAAATGTGCCTATTGAAAAAGGAAAACCAAGAAGGTTTCAATACAATCTCCGAATTAGAAAGTCAGCTGAAACTGAAAACTAATGAACATTTGATGAATCTGGAAGAGTTGGAAAGGATTAAGGTTGATCTGAAGAAATCGAAAGCTGAGAATGTATAAATTCTTAGGAAGAATAAAAATCTTGAAGCTGAAATAGAGAAAATCAACAAGGAAGTAATGCATATCACTTCTGTAGAGTCAAGCTGTGATATGTGCTCAGCTCTAAGAGAACGTAATGAAGATCTCTATAATGAAAATGAATGGATGAAGAAACAAATTGCTGTGTTTAAAGAGGATCACAGAAATCTGCTTGCTGAGAAAATCAAAGTGGAAGAAAGGGAAGAGGAACTAAGTGAAAAACTGGAGCTTATGTCTGGAAATGGAACATGTAATGAAGGAGTCATGAAGCTATCTGAAGAGAACAAAGAATTGAGGGAACAAAACAAAAAACTGATGGTTTTAAATACTATTTTCTCATAGAGGTTTCTGACTATCGAAAAAGAGAAATCTATTTTTAAGGATGCTCAACCTCAAAAATTTGAGAAGGAAAACACTGAACTGAAAGCTGAAATTGAAAAATTAAAGTATTTAAACATTGGCTTATCTGAAACACTTCTCACATTAAAAAAGGGAAAATTCACTTGTGATGGAGAATCACAAAGGGTGATCAGTCTAGAACAAGAAATTGAGAAGTACAAAACTGCAAATAAAGTCTTAAGTGAATGTGTCAATTGCAGTGAACAGGAGATAGCTAGTTATGAGCTTCATATAGCATCCTTGGAAAATAAAATTCATGATCTAGAAAACTCAGCATCCAAGTTTGCAAAAACTGAAAGAAAAATAAAAACGGTTGTGAAAAGTGAGGATAAGAATTCAAAAGGGGGAACAGATTACACTTCTGATGTTAAGGAAATCACTAAAAGCCAGCTATATGTCACCTTTGTGCAAAGTTCAGATGTAGCTGGTACTTCAAAGCAATCCCCAAAACAAAATGAAAATCAGAAACCACCTTCAACATCTGTATTTCAGTTCAAAGCCCAGAAAAATGAAAAGCAAACAAAAACTGTTAAGAATAATCAGAAATTGAAAAAGAAGGATCACACAAAGAAGGTAAACAATATTTCTGAGTACATCTTGAAATCAGTTAGCTCTGCTGAATGTAATGGGTCAATGCAAAATGCTCATGTTTCATGTACTCATTCTCATGCATCTAGTCAGTATGTTAGTAATCATGTCGCCAGGAAAACTAAAGTGTCTTGCCATTATTGTGGCAAGATAGGGCATATAATGGATGATTGCAGACTGTTGATTGAAGATGAGCATGCTGGTGAAGGAATGCATTCTAAGAATTTATCTGATAGAAATCATGCCACTAAGAAATTTGATACATCCTGTTATTACTGTGGTAGGCGTGGTCATCTAATGAATGCATGTTTTAAAATGAAAGAAGACAACAATGTGAATTCTAGATTTTTCACACATGCTCATGGCCCACATAGATATAAATCTACTTCAGGCCAGCATATTATTTGTTTCACTTGCAATAAGCCTGGGCATAAGGCAGATGAGTGCTGGTCAGGAAATCATTGGGGTAACAATGAATCAAGAAGCAAGCATCTTAGATGCCTTGAATGTGGGAAATATAGTCATGCAGTCAAGGACTGCTGGTATGCTTAGGGAAATCACTTTAATTCCAAATCTGTCAGATTCCCTGCAAATAAAAATTTTTTGGGTAGAAATAAAGCTATTTTTAAAGGAAATACACTTGTATGTTCTGAATGTGGAAAACCTGGCCACCGAGCTTCTGAATGCTGGTGGGTAGGTAATGGTAAATCAAAATTTCATGCAAGTAACAGAAATCTTCATGCTAACTCACATAGATTCCATGATTATACAAATGTTCACAAAAAGAATTCAAGAGCTGTTATTTCATGTAGATATTGTGGAAAGTTTGGTCATTTCATGAATAATTGTTACCTGATGGAGAATGATGATAATATTGCAAAGAAACTATTCAGAACACCTGTTAGAGTTAACTCGGGACCCAAGGTTGTTTGGGTCCCTGTAGGATCAACTTGATTAACATGTTACAGGTGTGCCTTGGAATGAAAAAGTGAGGTAAATAAACCAAGGCACTCAACAGGAAGACCCCAGGGTTCTGCTTTTCAGGTTTGTTCTGAATACTCATCTTAAATTCCATCATCTGAAAATCGCTTGCTTGATATGGTTAAGCATCTTGTTGACTTGATTTGTGTTTAGTCAAAACTTTCTGAAAAGTTGAAATGAAATTGATGAACTTGACAGTGTCTCTCTCTGGTTGAACAGCGTGATTTTTCTTCGAGCATAAATTTTAAATCATGAGCTGTGCTTTCACTGTATATCATGCACTTAGTCAGGGGGAGTTTGAATGGTTAAGATTAATGGTTAATAATCATGCTTATGGTAATTATCTTCTGTCTGATTTGCATGAATAATATCTGAATGAGAGTCATTGCATAAGCATACATGCAGTGACTGCATTACATATCATCATATTGAAAAATTCTAAAAGAAGTAACTGACTACATGTAGCACTGCATTGTCATGCATGACCATCATGGTATATTAAATGGAACTGTGCTGAAGGGCAGATGGAATATGTCTGGATGCTACTGCCATGTGTGAGGTGGTCCTTGAACCAAGTCCTCCGCTTAGTACCGTGGGTCAAGTCTTCATATAGAGCAGTGTATTGCATATCATCAAATTTAAAAAATCTGAAAAGAAATGATTCATTGCACATCATGCATTTTGTCAGGGGGAGCTTGTCTGCTATTGCTTAGTCATCATGCTCTCCTTATCAATTTTGTTGCATACTGCACATATGAAGAGTAGTGCACATATAAAATTTTGAAAAACCTAAAAAGATATTCCATTGCATTTAGACAGGGGGAGCATTCCTATTTCATCTCATCTATTCATCTCTTGAACTCTCTTTGTCTAGCTATCTGATCTACTTGCTACACTCAAGTGGTTTATCTAAATTCTCTGTTGTCCTCTCTAAAACAGCTGATCAGTCTGTATTCCAGACTCAGCTATTGTCTGATGATAAACTCTCTTCTAATGCTCTTCTCTATTGGTGATTTACTCTTCCACCAGCTTATGCTTATCCTTCATACATCTTTCAGCAGGTGTGACTGATTTAGTTCTACTGATTGATAAGTTGGTCAGCTAAAATTTTCTTTTCTGGTCCGAGGAAATTAATCTGCATGTCATGAAATTGAGTCTGAGAACTTTGTAGAAATTCCTATCATATAGGTTTAAGAATTACCACTGAATCAGACTGATATAAGATTAATGTATTCTCAGATTTGTAATTAAATGAATTGAAAATATCTAAATAATAAGGTTTAATAAACTTTAACCACATGTGTCATGTAAACCTTAGATTCTCTCATCTGATATATGAAAATTTGAAATCAAGGCTACTTTGGTAGAGAAACATAGAGTGAGTGTTGTGGTTAAACATTAACTTGAGAAATGTTGACTAAATGAAAAATTATGAATTCAGAGCAATGTCTTGGTCACTGAGAAACTGGGTTCTTTATCAATGAAATAAAGTAACTTATGTCATGAGGTGCCATAGTTATCTATGATAAAAATTTATTAACAAAACCTGACAGAGCAATGGCTTATTTGTGTTGAGTAATTGGGGAGTCTGGCCTCTGATCAAGGTGTCTTCTCATGTAAAAAGACACTCATATTGCTTACTCTGTTATCAAAGTTGAGAGGCAATGACAGTTATCACACTGAGTAACTGGGTCACTTCACCTGAGACGTGTTGTGCCTCATGTAAAAAGGTGTTGATCAACTTAAATTGCTCAAAAAAAATATTATATACTTCAAATGAAAATATATTGAATAGTCTGTCAACTCATATTCTTGGAAAAAGTGTTTAACATCAATACTAATCTGCGTAACTCTTAAAAGAGTCATTGAGATCATGTGTGTAAGATAAAGATGATTGATTTTGAGTGTTATCTGAATATTTGGTTCACATTTATTAAAACTTGGATTCAGATATGAGTATTGAGTTTAAATTTGACAAATTTGGTATACATCATAATTAAATCAGATTGATTAAGTTGCCACTTCATAACCCTTTATGATAGAAGAGTCTATACTTCTCAAGACTTATTGAAGTGGTGCATGCATTAAAATCCCTCATGATCAGATTCTTTCCAGATAGCCTGATCAACATAAATCTTGATATTGTGATGAGGGCATCCCTTGCCCCTCCACATTTTCTCCGGACTCAGATTGTTCGTCGGCAAGCGCCATTATGTTTCTCAAGTGTTTGTGAGTCGAGTCATGTGTTTTTCTTATTTTTATTTGAGTCTTAATCATGTAATTTTCCCTTTATTTGAGTCATGTACCTAGGTTAGTAGGTTATCTACCAATATCCTAAGTCATTGTGTTGTTTAGATAGGCTATTGGGCCCATCTCATTGGGCTAGGCCCATGGACACCCCCCTTCCCTTCGGTTATTAGTCATTGTGTCTTTTGTTAGAGTCCTTTGTGAAAAAGTCATGTGCCTATAAATAGGCCACCCCACTCCTCATATGTAACAACTTATGCATGAATATTGAATTCCAGATATACTCCAAATCTCTCTAGCCTTCTCTCTCAATATCTCTCTCTCTCATTATCTCTCTCTCTCTCTCTCTCTCCCTCCACCCCAATTTTCGGAATTTTCTCTCTCCTCCCCATTTACCTCTCATTAACTCCCCTCCCCTCGTTCAATCACCTTCCCAACCACCCCATCTCCCACCTACCCCATTTAAACCTCTCCCCTTCCCCATAACCCTCTTTATTCCACCTCCTAGTCCCAAGAGAGCTTCACCCAATCCCCACTCCACCTTCCAACCCCCAACTACCCATTTCCCTTCCCCAAACCTCACTCCACCTTCCCAAGACACCTCTTCCCATCCCCAAGACCACCATTGATCACTCCCCATCAAAGAAAATTCAAACTCACATTCCCTCCACCCACTTGTGCCTCCCTCACAGCCCAAATTCGTAGCTCCTCTCTCACCCTCTGAAAACACCCCATTCCAGACCCCATTCTCCCTCTCCCACACCTTAGAACACCCCCTCCTAGACCCCCTCACAACTAGGGGTCACTCCCACACCAATTCACCCCCATTTCCACTTCCATTTACCCCATTTCTCCCACCACCTTCCACCTACAGTTCGCAGGTTGCAGGTGACAGAAGTCCAGCGACTTGCAGAAGGTGTCACATCGTCATCCTGAGGCTTCTGAAGGCAATTCATACATCGTTGGAATCTTCTTTGAGTCCTCTTTCCAACAGAGGTGGTCCCGCATCCATCCGAGCTCGGAGCTGTGCGGTGGAGCAGATCTTGTGCGACTGTGCAATCTGCCCCAGGCTGAAGACCAGAGAGCATTTGGAAGTTTCACCACGACCAACCTAGCAAGAATCCGAGCTCAGTTTCTTCATCAAAATTCTTCTTCTCTGAATCCTCTTTCATCCCCAGAAAGCGGAGCTCCATTTGGCGTTCGAATCTGGGAGATATCATTTTTCTCCCCCGAAGTATACGTTCTGTCCTCCCACAGTCTGCAGCGACCCTTCACCGGTGATCTGAGGTTACCGGCCAACCTTGGTATCGGTTGGCTTCCCCGTTAATTTTTATGTGTAGAAGACTCGACAGCCGAACCAACGGCTTTGACGGCGCTCGATTTGGAGTTCGGGAGCGGTCGTGGCATTGCTGTCAATCTGCTGCTGGGAAACTGTTCCTGTCCGAACCAGAGACAGAGCTCCTGTTCAACTGTTGACCTCGGCCAGATCGTGAGGGATCGGAGCGCCAATTTTTGAGGGCTAAAACTATTACCAGTTATCTGTCACCTCCAAGAAGAAGGACCTCATTCGGCCTCCGAAGCTTCCAGTTACTATTTTCTTAGTCGGGGTGTGTCGTCTGCCCCCTGTGGGTCCAGGTTTGACCTGTCCCTGCTCATCCGGCTACCTCGTTCTTCTCCGACCTCTGATTGGGACCCCGTTGATTCCTGCTCGAAGCTACTCCGACGACGATCAAGTCACCGCCAGCCTCGTCACATTTGGAGTTCAGAAGAGTCCGTGGTACCCTCTGCAATCTGCTGTACCAGTTCTGCACCAGCCAGAGGAAGAAGCTGCTGACCTGTTCCAGTCACTGGCCCGACCAGCCCTGAGTTCCAGAGCTCCTGCCAAAATTCAGACATCATCCTCAATCTGTTAGCAAGCTTTTGGCGCAAGTCTCATCAGATTCTGAGCTCGGTGGAATTATTGGCAGCATCGACATCGACCCTCTGTCCAGAAATACAGAAGCTAGGCAAAATCGGCGAAGCTCGGGAAGTCGGTTCTCTTTGCATATCTCCCCACCCCGCTTGACCGGCTGAAGACCCCTCCCTGCGTGGAGGTAGTTTTGGATGTATTAAGCATACTCCCCACCCCAATATCCCTCCCCTTGCATGGGGTGTAGTTCATGTAATTATTAAGTCGCAGGTTTGAAGCTTCAATCGACGCGGCGTGCGGGTACATACCCTCGCCTCCCCGCTCGCCCCCGTCTCCGGCCGGAGTCGGCGTCTTCACGCCGGCTAGGTGAGCCTCGGTCCCTCTCTTACTGGTTTAATCACTTGCTTTGCTTAGTATTATTGCTATTGCTTCGTCGAACGGAGAGTGAGAGTTCGGCCCAAATTGCTAGTACATTGAGTGACCACCGCGGGCGAGTTGTGAGAGCATCCACTTAACCCACACCCTTGGTGTGTTGGCCGCCCATGATTTGGGCATCCTAGGCCCATTTGGGGTTCTCCCCAAGCTAGCCAACCATTGGAGCCTCAAGGTCCCGCCTCGGACCCTCTCCAACATCGCCTAGTCGCCATCGGGCACTAGTGTGCGCCATACGGGTGAGCTCGCTAGTGTGAGTCCGCTGCTCAAACTTGAATGCTTGCAAATAGGTCCAAGGGTGGTGTCACATCATATTGATTATTCATTGAGATGTCTTATGAAGATTGTTATCTACTCTTACCTTCTATCATCAATCACTGTTGGAATCTGCCATCTTGTTTTGCAATAAGTTCTGGTTCTGTGGACTTTCCACATGTTTCATTCTGTTCATGCATATGTGAGATGCCACAACCAGAGTTTAGATTGTTTGTAATGGCAGATTTCAGATTGATTTATTGGATAACCAGAGTTCATTCCTGTGCTTCAGGGGGAGTTTGAGTAGTTATGCAATGTATTCTGCATGTTGCACTCATTTATTTTCTTTCTTTTTGATCATGTCAAAGGGGGAGAATATTTGGTTGGTGACTCACTGTCACTTTGTTGCTATCATCAAAAAGGGGGAGAATGTTGTGCCCCTTAGGCACAAGCATATACTATGTTGTTTTGATGATAGCAACACAGTGAGAGTATCACAGGTGCATTGCTTCTTCTGTGCATACACTGCATCAGTGCATTAACAGTCGCTGCTCATGCATACACAGAGTCTGCACACTGTCACAAGTCTACACATTGCACGTAGAGTCTATACACTGCTTTGTGTTGTGTTTGTGCATCGTTTAGAACACAAGTATATACATCTATGCATCATGGGTCGACCCCCTTCTTAGATGCGTCGACGCCCCTAGATTTTCAAGTCTATACACTCGTCTTCATGCATAGCAGAGTCTATACAGTGCAGCTCATATAACTTGCATGTCTATACATTGCATTGTGGCGTTTGTGCTCAAAGTCTATACATTGCATGACAAGTCCAAAGTCTATACATTGCTGCATTGCTTGCATTTGTAAAGTCTATACATTGGATGTTGTCCTACAGCATCAACACAAGTCCAAACATTGCATCGTTGTGTTAAGTCTATACATTCACATTATTTGCATGTCTGCACGCTAAAGTCTGTACAGAGTCTGTGTCTGTTTGACCAGCAAGTCTGCACAACGTCTGTCTCATTTAGCATCTAAGGCAATGTCTATACACTGGACTTGAAGTCTGTACATTGAGCGTCTCATGCAAGTCTATACAATGCATCAGACTAAGTCTATACATTGAGCGTCTCATTGAGCGTCTCATGTAAGTCTATACAATGCATCAGCAAGTATGTACATTGGACTGTGTTAGGCAAAGTCTGTACATCGGCCTGTTTCAAGTGAAGTCTGTACAGCGTCATGCATCATTCTTCAAAGTCCATACACTGCACTGTTGCTTGCTCGAGGTGAAGTCTGTACATCCATCAGTGAACTTTGAAGTCTATACACTGGGATCTTTACCTACGTTCAGTTCTGCAAGTCTATACATTGGGCTTTCACGAAAAGTCTATACATCCTTGAATTGTTCAAGTCTGTACATCGTCCAGTTATCTTTGGCAAATCTACACATTGTGAAAGTCTACACATTCAATTGCTTTGCTTTGCTCAAGTATGTACATCCCCTTCCCTTCGTAAGTCTATACATTGGCCTTGCTTGCATATCGTGAAGTCTATACATTCGTTGCCTTGCATTGCATCAAGTCTGTACAGCCCTTGAATTGGCAAGTCCATACATTAGTCAGTTGGTTGTCTAAGTCTATACATTATAAGACCAAGTCTGTACAACTGTCTACATGCATTACCCTTCAAGTCTATACATAATGCATGCATCGTCTCTCAAGTCTGTACAGGGTCTGCCTAGATGCATTGTTCATCAAGTCTATACACTCTATGTGCTTCATGCATTTGTGCATCGTTCAACACACCAGTAAGTCTGGACATTGGTTGCACTCAGAGTCTGTCATTCACTCTGAGTCTATTCACTGCTTCAAGCATTGCATTCTAAGTCTAGACAATATTGCACGATGAGTCTGCATATTCATTTAGCATGTCTGTACAACCAGCTGCTATGTTCTCAGTCTTGTATATATGAAGTCTATACGTGTTCTAGCGTTGCATTCACTAAGTCTGCGCACGCATCAGGCTTGCATAACGTTGAAGTCTATACATCGGTGTCTTGTGCATGCTTCATTTGTTAAGTCTGTACATGGCATTGTTCTGCATTCACCAAGTCTATACAATGCCATAGCCCTGCATATGTAGAGTCTGAACATTGCATTGCTTCACATTCACAGAGTCTATACATTGCTTCAGCATTGCCTTCATATAGTCTGTACAGCATATGTTCTTCATATATGATCAAAGTCTGCACATTGCATTACACTTTAGAAGTCCATACAACGTCTGCACATCACAAACTGCAAAGTCCATACATTCCTGTCGCCTTGCAAAGTCTAGACATTGGAAAGTCTATACACTGCATTGTGCATATTATGAAGTCTGTACAAGGTGTCGACACAAAATTGATAAGTTTATGTTCTGTCTGTCTGACAGGGATTCCTTGCAGAGACTGATGACTGGGCACGTGATCCGAGGATAAGGGGAGTGACCAAATGATGACACGTGGAATGCAGCCCAGGCAGGATGCTGCCAGGTGGTCGAAATGCCTTAGTTATGGTGAAATTCCTTGGGCGGGAAATGTGGAAGCCACATGACCCTATCCACCCTTCTGCTCTATATAAATGAAGACTCCTTTGTCTGAAGAAGAGATCGAGAGGCAAAGTATATACAGTGAGAGTGATCAACTGAAGGAGAAGATAGCCTGCATGATCCTGTGAGAAAGAATAGAGAAGCAGAAGAAGCAGAGAAGAAAAAGAAAAAGAAGAGAAAGAGAGAGATAGAGAGCTCGAGCAGAGTGTGAAGAGAAGAAGAAAAAGAGAGAAGAAGACAGAGTGTGAAAAGAAAGAAAAAGAGAGTGAGAGATCGAGAGCAGAGAAGAAGAAGAAAAGGAAAGAGGAAGAGAGCTCGTGAGTTTAGAAGAGAGAAGACTCCATCAGACAATCTGTCTCCACTGGAAGTTGGATCAGATCCAATCTAGTCAGCTCCTTGTGAGCCATATTCGTGCTTCATTGTTTACAGATTTTCGTTGCTGTAGTTCCTTGTTTTCATTTTCCTTTTTTACATTTCTTCAAGCTGTTCGTCAGCGGAGCAAGCTGTGTTGCTTAGCATTTGCAGTGGAGGATTCCACTGGACGGCTAAGCTGTATTGCCCAGCAGAGCAAGCTGTGAGGCTCAGCAGGCGAGGAGGATTCCTCAGACAGCAAGCTGTGAGGCTCAGCGGATTGTATGGCAAGCTGTGATGCCCAGCTGTTCAAGCTGTGAGTCAGCGGAATCCACACTCTGGTTTGAGTGTGGGGTGGACGTAGGTCTGCAGGACCGAACCACCTAAAAACCCTCTTGTTCTGTGGTTTGAATTCTTCTATCTGTTTGGCGCTAGATGAATGATTCGGCACGATTTGTTTAGTTAGTCTGGTGGAACCAAGTTTGCATTTAGATCATTTAATTTCGGGTCTCGAAGAGCAGTGAATTCCTTATAGTTTACATGGATTAGAACTGAAGCTTACTTCATTTCTTTAGGCTTTAATTCTGTAATTCTGAGCATTTGATTTTAATTGGGTGAAAGTTTTTAAAGGTTATATTCATTCACCCCCCCTCTGAATACATGGCACCGAACCCAACACATCACAGTTCAACCAGTCCTTGTGACAGTTAAGCTCCCAGTCACCATCTCGATAAACTTACATCCCGACACATTCCCAGAAATTTATCATTCTCTGCCCCTACATCCCACATACCCTGCAAATCCAGAGCCTCCCAGTTCATTATAATCCCAGTTCCCCCTGATCCACTAGCCATAACTCCACTCACATCTTGCCATAACAAAGTGGCCCTTCGCCACCATGGCGTGAGGATTTCTGAAAACCCTTATGAATGGCGGAACAATCTCCGACCATCCACACCTTCCAGTCTCTGGCTACGTCCCCTGACAGCAACATGCTATGGATGGCAGTCTCAAAGAAAAAAGAGAAGAAAAAATAATGGGGTTAAAATTAGAGGTACCCCGGTAGGCCGGGTCGAATCCATTACAGCGAATCGACTAGGTGCAAAAATTGCCACTAACCCAGCTAAGGTGAAAACCCAAAAGGGCGCCTTAGGTAAAATCGGGTAACCCCTCGGTGTGAAAACCCGCAAGGGCACACCGGAAAAAGCTAAAGGGGGTCAGCTCTGGCGAAAACTCGCAAGGGCGGTAGGGCTGGTAAAGAAAAAAAAACTCTATCTCTCTCTCTCTCTCCACCCTTCACTTACAAAGCCGTCAGCTATCATACGCTCCGATGGCAAGCTCAATATCCCTCCACAACAATGGCGGCCACTACACCCCCAAAGGGTCGGTCATCGCCAGCCTCCAGTACCAGCACTTCGGCTACAATGCCTTCATAGGCCAACTGTCAGCTTTCAACTCCAGTCTTCGGCTACAACGCCTTTGCAGGCCAGCCGCTCAGCTCCCAGTCCCAGTCACGGCTACAACGCCTTCACAGGCTAGTCGCCAGCTCCCAGTCCCAGTCACGGCTACAACGCCTTCACAGGCTAGCCACCAGCTCCCAGTCCAAGTCACGGCTACAATGCCTTCACAGGCTTGCCGCCAGCTCCCAGTCCCAGTCACGGCTACAACACCTTAATAGGCTAGCCGCCAGCCTCCAGTCCCAGTTACGGCTACAATGCCTTTGCAGGCCAGCCGCTCAGCTCCCAGTCCCAGCTTCGACTACAACGCCTTCACAGGCCAGCCACTTAGTTTCCAGCCCCAGTTTCGGCTACAACACTTCCCAGACTAGCCATCTGGCCCAGTTCCACCTCCCAACCATCGCACCTTTCCAGGTCACCCAGCTAGCTTCAGCCCCAGTCCCCATTTCTAGTCACAGTCCCAGCTTCAATTTCAAGTTCCTCTCCCAGTCCCGGTCTTGGTTGCCATGTCCTTATAGGCCGTCTAGCCAGCTCAATCCCAGTTTCCCAGACACATACGAATCCTATTCTTTGGCTAACGGCATAATGTTAGCCAATATTCCACCATCCAGTTCAGGGCTAATAAACCCTCCAGAACAACCCCTATAACGCATACGTTGGTCCCCCGGTATGTAGGCTTTCACCCTCAAGGGGGATTGGCCCCACATAGAGCCCTTTCTATCCCCTACTACCCAGTACTCAACCGCCAGCTTCTAACACCAAGTTCCTTAAACCCGGTCCCTGCTATCCCTTATCACTCATGACGATGCATCCTAGAACAAGCAAGCACGACTAAAAACAAGTGGTCGTCAGTTCACATGCATCATGCCATTCCATCGAAGAAGAGAGCGAGCAACCCAATAAGCAAAGGACCTAGAGTTTGTCAATAATACTCTATAAAAGGAGCCCAAGACATGCCCTTGGGGTAACAAAATCCATACACTCCAGACAACAAAAAAAGGGGGGAGGGAAGATATAATCAGGGCTCCGGCTCAGTCCCCTCCAGCACCGCAAGGTGAAAGTCCGCTGCTGCAAGCTCCGCCTCCAAGGTGGACAAGAGCTGAGCACTGGCTCCAGCTGTGGTCTCAGCCACCTGCCACTCGGCTCGGACGCTATCGGACACTGCCTGCCGCTCCTCCCAGGCCTTCCTCAAGACCTCAGCCTGGCTCTCCATGTGATGACCTGGATTCTGGATACCAGATATACCCGATAGGACTATCGAATACACCTGAAAACACTTGGAACCCGTGAAGCCTCCCAAGAGCGATAAAGCTCCGAAGGGATGAAAGGATTGTTGTGTAGTTCATTGAAGCCACAGAGATATAACAGTAAGCAATTAAATTTCATTAGATCGGTTTGCTAAAGTAGCAGAAATAAAATTACTTTTTAATTAACAGTTTAAGATTTGCAATTATATCAGAGTCCAGTCCAAAGGAAAGACAAGCAGTCTAATAGTACAGTCAACATAAAGGAAAGACGTACCAAGAAAGTCGGGGGAAGCCCGACTAAGGTACTAGCTGGCAGCTACGAACTCACACACCAGGGACAGCGGAAGCAGAATGAACACTACCCACCTAAAAAGCAGGGGTGAGCCTCGTTTCACTGGCCCAGTAGGGGTCACGTGGATCCCCACTGAAAAACACGCAGTAACACGGAAAGGGAAAACAACAGGAAAAACAGCAGGCGTAGTAAAGCGGGAAAACTACGCTACAAAGTTGTAAAAGAAGAGACGGGGAGCAAGAGTAGGGAACAAGCTAAAGAGGAGGGGGAAGGAAACCGTACCAGACAAACGGTTGCCGAACTAACCTCGGCACCCCAAACTACTCTAAGCAGCAACAGGAAGGCGACCTTGAGTTGACGAAGTCAGGAGTTGCCCATCTGTCGATGCTGGAAAGGACTTGTAAGAAAACAAAGAAACCTAGGAAAAACCTAGATAGACGCAGACATAAACGACACGACTAGAACGTCGTGCACACTAGTTGACACCTGAAGTATAACAGAGAATTAAAATGAGACATAATAGAAGATTGAGTCAGAGATGAAGATCCCGGAGATCCCTGCAAAACCAGGATTACAGAAAATTCATCACTGAAGCTGCCACCCGGCTGAAGCCCTCCCCGGCCAAGCTGATGTCCGGTGTTGCCATCCCTCAGATGGCAGTACTGATAAGAATTGCAGTCTATCGACCGATGAGAACTCCAGAGGTATTCTGATAAGACTATGTCAA
Source organism: Amorphophallus konjac (assembly GCA_022559845.1). Classification (NCBI taxonomy): domain Eukaryota; kingdom Viridiplantae; phylum Streptophyta; class Magnoliopsida; order Alismatales; family Araceae; genus Amorphophallus; species Amorphophallus konjac. Next base: position 79,450,751 of record CM040126.1, read on the forward strand.
CCCATCAACTAAAAGGACCTTCATCTGTTCTGACAGATTCGAAGGACTAATGAAGAGGCAGATTAGGCGCCCCAGAAGCCTAGTGATTAAAAAAATTAAAGCAATAAGAAAGGGGCCTAAATGGGCCATGGCGCCGAGAGCTCTTCACCACGGCCCAAAGCATGGCGCCGAGAAGCCTTTGCGTCGGGAAGCAAGGGGGCGTGCCGGGAACCTGAGGTATGTGCGCCAAGGCAACCCTGCCGAGAAGGGGGGGTGCTATGCCTATAAAAGCCCCATTTCCTCCATATCGACGGGGAGAGAGAGGACACCGGGAGATAAAGATCCCCTCATTTGAAAAGGGCCAGAACAGAGGAAGAGAGCCTCCTCCACTGAAAGAAATAGAGAAGAGACCAATCCCAAGAGAAAAAGAAGAAGAAGAAGCTCCAGGTGGGCAGCTGGGGAGGGAGAGGAGTCAATGCTCCGCCCTCCCCCTTCGTGTTTTCTTTTCTTCTTCATGTAATTATACGAGTCTTGTCTCGATTCCTCGGATGTAACCGAGATATCCCGGCCCCTGGCTCATCCCCCCTTTCCTCACTCACTTCTCATGGTTGATTTGAGTTTTGGAATGATGTAATGAAATGGAATGTCACGATGGCCCGTTTGGGCACTGAATGATTGAAATATCTGCTATCTGTCCCCCCCTTCTTTTCATCCGATGTTCTGCGAAGCGTTTGTTTGCTTAGATGCTCCGGATTTCCGGCTCAAGTCGTTCTCTCGTGAAGGATAAAGACGGAGCCCCAACCCTCATTCAATGGGTTATTGGGCTCTGTCCCTCCCTCCCTCTGATGATGGACTTTCCCGCATATCATGGATTTCTGCCGAGCTCCCAGCTGGTTCGGGGTCAGAGACATCAATCTCTTGATCGTCTGAGCAGCAGGTGACCAGAAAAACACCTCTCATCCCCGAGGATTTAATAATGGATGATCTTGCCCTTCGACTGATGCTAGCCTCCCTTAAATCTCTGACCTTCATGCCCATAAAACCTTTGTGATTGATTCCCCATCTGAAATCCTGCCTGAAACCTCCCCTTTGAAACCAAAAGAACTAAGAACAGGGGGCCGGAACCTCCCGGCGCCCCGAACAGTGCCCCATGAAGAGACCTTCCCGGCGCGAGGCTTCCCACGCCGATAACCTCCATCCCCAGCTTCTCGAGGCCAGGAACAGCACCTTGTGAAGAAGACTGCCCGGCGCGGTGAGTTGTGGCGCCGGGAACCACCCCTCTTGCCATACACCCCTTGACACTATGGATTCTCTATCCCTCGAACCCCGGATGAAAGCCTCCCTGCCACCAGCCAAGAAACCATACAGATACCCCTTATAGTCTACTAGATGTAACCTCTTATTCTGTCAGAGGGCACCCCAGGTCATCATATGCACCTCAGGGATAAAGATTAATGGGGATAACCCCCACATAACCTTACGAGCCAAGGGAGCTCTGCCATTGCATAAGCTTCAATGGCCTCAAAAGGGATATTAAGCTAGTGCTCCAAGCACATACACAGGGCAGGGGTCCAATACCCCTCTATTGTGGCTTTCATCCCGGCACTCCGTGGGTGATTGCCTATCATTCCCTGGCAAAGGCTGATTCCAGGGGATGTGCTACCCAAATTCTCCCAGGATGATGAAAGACAATATTAAACTGTCCCCGGGACTCTGCACATCAATGGTGAAAGAGGTCCTCTATGCTGGATTGGTCTTCCCCAGTTCCTCTCAGCCTCTGGCCTTCTATTGAGACACAAACCAAAATCAGTTGAAGCCCGATGAATAGATGCATTTTGATCACCCAGGGCCCATTTACTTTGACCTAGATCTCCAGGAAATCCTCTGACCCGCCAGCAAACCCCAGAACAGAGTATCGTCAAACCTTGCCGGCGCCATAGCTCCCGGCGCGGCCTACGCCGGGAACCCCACGCCGAGAAGCCCACCTCCTTGGCCTCTTGCCGAGAGCCTTGCTATTAGCACGCCGGGAACCTCTGGCCGTTTGGCCCTTGCGCCGAAAACCCCCCCTTGGCTTCCCTACGCGTCGAGAACCCCTGCCTCCTCACAGTGGCGCCGGGAACCCCCTTCTTGCCACGATGTTTAGCGCCGGGAGCCTATATATCCATCCGAACCCGTGCCGAGAGGCTACCCTGCAACCCAATGAGCCTTCAACACCTCTATCAAACCCACCTAGGGATGTCTACAGGTCACCAGAGCTGTCCCGGGGATGAAATTAAAGGGAGTCAAAAAAAAAGGGGAAAAAGAAAAAATGATGATGGTGAAGGATGCCAATGATACCCCTTCCTAGGGGCAGATGTACACATAAAAGATTTAAAAAAAAATGATGATGAGGGATGCAGATGATGCCTCGTTCTGGGGGCAGATGTATTAACACAAAAAAAGAGATGGTGAAAGATATGATGATACCCCATCCTGGGGGCACGTGTGAATAAAAAAAATGATGATGATAAAAAAATGGTGAAATAACAAATATAGAGGGTACTCCCATTCGAGGGGTGATGCACATCAAAAAAAAAAAGAGAAAGATGACGAAATGATGGAAGATGCAGATGATACCCCATTCTAAGGAGGGGGATGCATATCAAAAAAAAAAGAGTGAAGAAGAAGAAGAAGAAAAATAGGAAGAAAAATGATGATTATGAGATGATGGAAGTTTCAAATGGTACCCCATCCCGGGGGCAAATGTATGCCAAACAATGAGAAATATTGATGGTATCCCATTCTTGGGACAAATGTACACCAAAAGAATGATGGAAGACACACATGGTTCCCCATGCTAGGGGTAAATGTATGAAATATCAATGGCGGCATGCCTGGCCGTTGCTGGATATGGTCATCCCTTTAAAGGGGCAATGATCATTTATGGCAATGATGAATAAAATTGGAGCATTGACCTTGCAAGGGCCATCCTATCACAGACTCTTACACTGCACGTTTGCTGCTGATGTCAGGGACTATCCAAATGATGGAATCCCAGATGGCAATGAACAATGAATGATGGATCAATGAAGAATGATGGAAGCTCGCCTAACCACCGGCGTTCAGGTCAACAGATGCTCGATGAGATTCAAATATATATATATATATATCAAACATCAAGGTGTCGGCATGTAAGCTGATGGACGAACAATGGCACTCGAATGAGTGAATGATAGATACATCGGTAATCAGACCGATAGATGCTCCAAGATGAAGATGATGAATACATCGGCGTCCAAGCTGATAGAAGTTCAACAATGCCTACAAGATGTTCAAAGAAGTTCAACAATGCCCCCAGATGTCAACTATCGGCGTTCGCGCCAACCGATGTTCAACTACTTTCCACGGTTGCCAAATGTATACCCATCGGCGTCCAAGCCGACAGATGTCGAGGTTCGATCATTCACTTTCAAGCCAACAACCATCGGCATCGTAGCCGATATATGTTAAACATTCAGTCATCGGCACCCTCGCCGATAGATGCCCGATGAGCCTCCAGAGTGCCAAAGATGTCTAACCTTCGGCACTCGAGATGATAGATGTTCCCAAGCATGAGTCGCCAGCATGCCAACCAAAAGAAGTCAAAACTCTAGCTATCGGCACCCAAGCAGATAGGCGTCAGATGTTTAGCTGATGGAAGCTCAAACCGACAGATGTTCTGCTAACCAAGGCTCAGGCCAATGGATGTTAAAATACTCAGGCGACGAGGTTCGTGCTGACAAATGATTCAACAAGTATTCAAAGGGGGTAGATATCCCACCATCGGCATCTTAGCCGACATATGTCAAACATTCAGCCATCGGCACCCTGGCCGATAGATGCCCGATGATCCTCTGGAGTGCCAGAGATGTCTAGCCATCAGCATTCGAGATGACAGATGCTCATAAATATGGATTGCCAGTATGGCCAGCTAAGAGAAATCAAAATTCTAGCTATTGGCACTCAGGCAGACAGATATTCTACCATCGGCACTCAAGCCGACCAATGTGCAAAGATTGCCAAAGAAAAGTCAACAGAATCAGTGATATGCAAAGATGTAGATATCCAGCTGTTCAGAGCCACATTGACGATGAAACATACATTCCCAGCAAACAACACTTTCCTTGGTCTAGCAGCACTCCGCCCTAGCCAAACTACCCTTTCTTGGTTTAGCGGCACTCCGCCCTAACCGAGCCACCCTCTTTCTTGGTTTAGCGGCACTCCGCCCTAACCGAGCTACCTCTTCTTTGGTTTAGCGGCACTCCACCCTAACCGAGCTACCTCTTCCTTGGTTTAGCGGCACTCCGCCCTAACCAAGCTACCCTCTTTCTTGGTCTAGTGGCATTCCGCCCTAATCAAGCTACCCTTACCTCGGTCTAGTAGCGTTCCGCCCTGATCGAGCCACCCTCTCCTTGGTTTAGTGGCATTCTGCCCTAACCAAGCTATCCACCCTCGGTCTAGTGGCATTCCACCCTGACCAAGCTACTATCCACCCTCGGCCTAGTGGCATTCCGCCTTGACCAAGCTACCATCCACCCTAGCTCTAGTGGCATTCCGCCCTAACCTAGCTCTATCTGCCTTGGTTTAGTGGCACTCTGCCCTAGCTAAGTTTTACTTGCCTTAGTCTAGTGGCACTCTGCCCTAGCTAAGTTCTGCCTGCCTTAGTCTAGTGGCACTCTGCCCTAGCTAAGTTTTACCTGCGTTAGTCTAGTGGCACTCTGCCCTAGCTAAGTTCTACCCTCTCCTTGGTTTAGTGGCATTCCGCCCGGATCGAGCTCTCTCCACCTTGGTCTAGCTGCATTCCGCCCTGACCAAGCTATACATACCCTTAGTCTAGCGGCACTCCGCCCTAGCTAAGTTCCACCCCCGCCTTGGTCTAATGGCACTCCGTCCTGATCGAGCTATCCCTTATCTTGGCCTGAGGCACTCCGCCCTCGTCGAGCTATGAGACTCTGCCCATCAAGCCTCGCCGGGCTAGGCCCATAAACATTTTCCCTCTTGCTCAAGGCACCCCGCCTTGGCCGAGCTCTCAAATGTTAATCCCTAGCCCCACCGGCGCTATAACAGCATAGTCAAATCCATCAATAGTCCCGCCGGACAACACAGCCGGCTATCCTAGCTCTTACAGCCTGCTATTCTGGCTCTTACAGCTTGCTATTCTGGCTCATATAGCCTGCTACCTCCGGCTCCCATAGCCTGCTACCTCTGGCTTTTACAGCCTGCTATCCCTGGCTTCTACAGCCTGCTATCCTGGCTCTTATAGCCTGTTACCTCTGGCTCTCGTAGCCCGCCATTCCTGGCTCTCGCAGCCTGCTATCCTGGCTCCTATAGCCTGCTACCTCTGGCTCCCGTAGCCTGCTATCCTGGCTCTTATAGCCTGCTACCTCTGGCTTATTTAACATGCTACCCTGGCCCCCACGGCCTGCTATCATCACTTTCCTGGATCCTGTTACCTCGGCCTTTATGGCTTGCTACCCTGCTATACCGACTTTTACGGTCTATTAACCTGCTACCTTGGCTTGCACAGCCTGCTATCTCACCATCTCCGGGTCCTTGTGACCTGCTATTCTATTATCTTTCACTACCCATGAAATTCTCGGCCTTGACATGCCGTCAAAAGCCCGTTGTCTCGCTACCCTTGTGGCTTAAGCCTACTTCAACAATGACCATCATGTCCCACCGGGATGATGGCTACAACTCAATGACTTGGGCTCCCCTTGAAGCACGCTTCCCTCCTACCGCTAGATGATAAAACTCTATTCTTCTTTGTGTTGATGTTTGTCCCTACATCAATGATAAAACCCACATTTTCGGCAAACGGCTTCAGGCCTAAGCCACTATACACCAACATCGGTTCAGACCTTCCGTCTGGATTAGATGATAAAACTCTATTCTTCTTTGCATTGGTGTCAACCCCACATCAATGATAAAATCCACATTTTCGGCGAACGGCTTCAGGCCTAAGCCGCTATACACCAACATCGGTTCAGACCTTCCGTCTGGATCAGATGATGAAACCTTATTCTGCTTTGCATTGATGTTTGCCCTCACATCAATGATAAAATCCACCTTTTCGGCGAACGGCTTCAGGCCCAAGCCGCTATACACCAACATCGATCCAGATCTTCCATCCGGATTAGATGATGAAATCCTATCCTTCTTTGCATTGGTGTTTACCTCACACCAACGATAAAACCCGCTCACTTTTTCGGCGAATGGCTTTAGGCCCGAGCTGCTACATACCAACATCAGTCCAGATCTCCCATCCGGATGAGATAATAAGACCTTATTCTTCCTTATGTTAATAATAAAAAAAAAGAAAGAAGAAAAGAAGAAAAGAAGAAAAATGGGGCTTAAAATAGAGGTGCCCCGCCAGACTTGTCCAAGATATCTTGGACGAGTGCAAAAATGGCAAACAACCCGGCTGTGGCGAAAACCCGAAAGGGCGCTGCGGGCAAAATCGGGTACCCCGCTACGTGAAAACCCGAAAGGGCGCGTGGGCAAAAGCAAGAGGGGGCTGGCTCCGGTGAAAACCCGAAAGGGCACTTGGGTCAGTAATGTGGTAATTCAAAAGTTCCATGCCAACCGGCACGCTTCCTATACCTTTCCTTCACTGATGAAGCCTTCCGTCGGTCATCTGGCTCTATGCCCCACCGATGATAAAGCCTTTCTGGGGTAGACCTTACGTTCACTCTGATGAAATCTACATACCCTCTTTCAAACGTCCCACCGACAATGAAACCCATCACCATTCTAATAAAGCCTGTCCAGCTCAGACCTCACGTCTATCCTGATGAAACCTACGTATTTCTTGGTAAAGTCCCACCCGTCATAAAACCTACTGGAATAGACCTTACGTCTGTCCTGACGAGACCTACACCTTTACATACGTCCCACCGTTGATCGAACGGCACCTCGCCCGATCAATGATGAAATCCTCTGTCCGGTTTAGACCTCACGTCTATACTGATGAAACCTATGAGACTCTTTCCGTCGATATAAACCCAATATCGATGATGAAACCAACTATTGATCGATTGGCACCTCGCCCGATCAATGATGAAACCCTGTCAGTCTAGACCTTACGTCTATTCTGATGAGACTTATAACACTTTCTTTGCATCGATATAAACCCAATATCGATGATGAAACCAACTATTGATCGATTGGCACCTCGCCCGATCAATGATGAAACCCTGCCAGTGTAGACCTTTCGTCTATTCTGATGAAACTTATAACACTTTCTTTGCATCTATATAAACCCAATATCGATGATGAAACCAACTGTTGATCGACCGACACCTCGCCCGATCAATGATGAAACCCTGTCAGTGTAGACCTTTCATCTGAGGTAGTTGGATCAACGATGAAACCCTACCGGGATAGACCTTACGTCTGTTCTGACAAAACTACATATCCCTTTCATGTCCCACCTGTAATGAACCTACCCAGTTTAGACCTTCCGTCTAATCTGATGAAGCTTAAACTCCTTTCCATCGACATAAGCCCAATGTCGACGATGAAACCACGCACTGGTCGGCCGGCAAATCGCCACGGTCAGCTTTGAGGAACAGACCTCTCGTCTGTTCCAGATGCATGTCTTCCGTTAGCCAACAGGCCCAGTAAAGGCAATCCCATCGGATACCGACACGCGGTGGAGCGAGTCCCCATTCTCTCCCTGAGAGGATGGACGCTCTCCGGCTGGACACGGGTCGTCCGTATAAAGGTAGCTGAGACTGCCACTCTTCCACATGAAGGAAATAACATCACATGATGCCAGATGTACAGCCGATCGGGGCTTCAAGCCGACAGATGCCAGATGTTCAGCCAATCGGGGCTTCAAGCCGACAGATGCCAGATGTACAGCCGATCGGGGCTTCAAGCCGACAGATACAAGATGTTCAGCCAATCAGGGCTTAAGACCGATAGATGCAAGATGTACAGCCGATCAGGGCTTCAAGCCGACAGATACAAGATGTTCAGCCGGGCGGGGCTTCAAGCCGACAGATGCCAGATGTTCAGCCAATCGGGGCTTCAAGCCGACAGATGCCAGATGTACAGCCGATCGGGGCTTCAAGCTGACAGATACAAGATGTTCAGCCAATCGGGGCTTAAGACCGATAGATGCAAGATGTACAACCGATCGGGGCTTCAAGCCGACAGATACAAGATGTTCAGCAGGGCGGGGCTTCAAGCCGACAGATGCCAGATGTTCAGCCAACCGGGGCCTAAAGCCGATAGAAGTCAAATATGTAGCCAATCAGGAGCCTAAAACCGACAGATGTCAGATGTGCCAGTTGATCAGGGCTCAAGCCGATAGATGTTCAGCTGATCGAGGCTCAAGCCAAGAAGATCGTACCAGGATGAAATCCCAGTATGAGGATACTGCCAAGCTATAACTGAAAGAATGAGTCAATAGCATTGAGCTAAAGATACACCTGCGGACACCGTGCCGCTTATTCTGTGCTTACGCCGCCCGCAGGTGGGGGGCATTTGTTGACACCTGAAATATAACAGAGAATTAAAATGAGACAATATAGAAGATTGAGTCAGAGATGAAGATCCCAGAGATACCTGCAAAACCAGGATTACATAAATTTCATCACTGAAGCTGCCACGCGGCTGAAGCCCTCCCCAGCCAAGCTGATGTCCGGTGTTGCCATCCCTCAGATGGCAGTACTGATAAGAATTGTAGTCTATCGACCGATGAGAACTCCAGAGGTATTCTAATAAGACTATGTCAACCCATCAACTAAAAGGACCTTCATCTGTTCTGACAGATTCGAAGGACTAATGAAGAGGCAGATTAGGCGCCCCAGAAGCCTAGTGATTAAAAAAATTAAAGCAATAAGAAAGGGGCCTAAATGGGCCATGGCGCCGAGAGCTCTTCACCACGGCCCAAAGCATGGTGCCAAGAAGCCTCTGCGTCGGGAAGCAAGGGGGCGCGCCGGGAACCTGAGGTATGCGCGCCAAGGCAACCCTGCCGAGAAGGGGGGGTGCGATGCCTATAAAAGCCCCATTTCCTCCATATCGACAGGGAGAGAGAGGACACCGGGAGATAAAGATCCCCTCATTCGAAAAGGGCCAGAACAGAGGAAGAGAGCCTCCTCCACTGAAAGAAAGAGAGAAGAGACCAATCCCAAGAGAAAAAGAAGAAGAAGAAGCTCCAGGTGGGCAGCTGGGGAGGGAGAGGAGTCAATGCTCCGCCCTCCCCCTTCGTGTTTTCTTTTCTTCTTCATGTAATTATACGAGTCTTGTCTCGATTCCTCGGATGTAACCGGGATATCCCGGCCCCTGGCTCATCCCCCCTTTCCTCACTCACTTCTCGTGGTTGATTTGAGTTTTGGAATGATGTAATGAAATGGAATGTCACGATGGCCCGTTTGGGCATTGAATGATTGAAATATCTGCTATCTGTCCCCCCCTTCTTTTCATCCGATGTTCTGCGAAGCGTTTGTGTGCTTAGATGCTCCGGATTTCCGGCTCAAGTCGTTCTCTCGTGAAGGATGAAGACGGAGCCCCAACCCTCATTCAATGGGTTATTGGGCTCTGTCCCCCTCCTTCCCTCCCTCTGATGATGGACTTTCCCGCATATCATGGATTTTTGCCGAGCTCCCAGCTGGTTCGGGGTCAGAGACATCAATCTCTTGATCGTCTGAGCAGCAGGTGACCAGAAAAACACCTCTCATCCCCGAGGGTTTAATAATGGATGATCTTGCCCTTCGACTGATGCTAGCCTCCCTTAAATCCCTGACCTTCTTGCCCATAAAACCTTTGTGATTGATTCCCCATCTGAAATCCTGCCTGAAACCTCCCCTTTGAAACCAAAAGAACTAAGAACAGGGGGCCGGAACCTCCCGGCGCCCCGAACAGTGCCCCATGAAGAGACCTTCCCGGCGCGAGGCTTCCCACGCTGATAACCTCCATCCCCAGCTTCTCGACGCCAGGAACAGCACCTTGTGAAGAAGACTGCCCGGCGCGGTGAGTCGTGGCGCCGGGAACCACCCCTCTTGCCATACACCCCTTGACACTATGGATTCTCTATCCCTCGAACCCCGGATGAAAGCCTCCCTGCCACCAGCCAAGAAACCATACAGATACCCCTTATAGCCTACTAGATGTAACCTCTTATTCTGTCAGAGGGCACCCCAGGTCATCATATGCACCTCAGGGATAAAGATTAATGGGGATAACGCCCACATAACCTTACGAGCCAAGGGAGCTCTGCCACTGCATAAGCTTCAATGGCCTCAAAAGGGATATTAAGCTAGTGCTCCAAGCACATACACAGGGCAGGGGTCCAATACCCCTCTATTGTGGCTTTCATCCCGGCACTCCGTGGGTGATTGCCTATCATTCCCTGGCAAAGGCTGATTCCAGGGGATGTGCTACCCAAATTCTCCCAGGATGATGAAAGACAATATTAAACTGTCCCCGGGACTCTGCACATCAATGGTGAAAGAGGTCATCTATGCTGGATTGGTCTTCCCCAGTTCCTCTCAGCCTCTGGCCTTCTTTTGAGACACAAACCAAAATCAGTTGAAGCCCGATGAATAGATGCATTTTGATCACCCAGGGCCCATTTACTTTGACCTGGATCTCCAGGAAATCCTCTGACCCGCCAGCAAACCCCAGAACAGAGTATCGTCAAACCTTGCCGGTGCCATAGCTCCCGGCGTGGCCTGCGCCGGGAACCCCACGCCGAGAAGCCCACCTCCTTGGCCTCCTGCCGAGAGCCTTGCTATTAGCGTGCCGGGAACCCCTGGCCGTTTGGCCCTTGCGCCGAAAACCCCCCCTTGGCTTCCCTACGCGCCGAGAACCCCTGCCTCCTCACAGTGGCGCCGGGAACCCCCTTCTTGCCACGCTGTTTAGCGCCGGGAGCCTATATATCCATCCGAACCCGTGTCGAGAGGCTACCCTGCCACCCAATGAGCCTTCAACACCTCTATCAAACCCACCTAGGGATGTCTACGGGTCACCAGAGCTGTCCCGGGGATGAAATTAAAGGGAGTCAAACCCCCTTATGTTCCATTGATCCGCATCGGGGTTATGAGCAACCCCTTTAGCTAAGGCGAGCTCTGCCACTGCATGAGTGTCACCGGCTCCTATAAGGGAAGAGTCAAACATTGCCCCAGGGCATACATGTGCAATGTGGGAGGTTCGCTCCCTCCTTCTTTCGGCTTTCATCCTGGCATTCCGTGGGTGATAGCCTATTCTCCCCTGGGCATAATCCAGATTGTGGGGAGATGCTGTCGAAATGTCAATAGATATTTTAAACCCCGATAAGTCCCGGGAGGTGCACGTCATGCGTCCCTCGTCCAGCTCAATCTTCCAGGGAATATGTATGCTGCGAGGTCCTCGGCCGGATGAGAAACGTGAAAGGGGGATATGTCCCCGATGATTGTTCAGGCCCCATCCCGCCATTGCGTGGACGGTGTCCTATCTCCACCCGGCATGACCCATACAAAAGGGTCATGTTGATTTAATAATCTGTCATTTATTCAATCACATTCTTAGAATAACAAGAATTTCAATATCACGCACTGTCATTTTCGACCGCCCCAAGTGGCCTCCTATTTTGGCGTTTAATCAAGGGTTGTCCTTCTTAGGAAGGGCGTAATTAACGTCATAGCCTTTATGGTATGACGGACTTTTGGTCCCGACTCGGACTTCACAATCGACTGACCAAGTCAAGTCGAGCGCACAATGAAATCGTCACACATGTGACTGGCACGCCTAACAAACCAACTAATAAACAAAATAAATAAATAAATCAAATTGATAAATTAATTATATAATAAAATAAAGCGCGTTCCACAACACTGCCCCACACATGACTAGAACATCATGCATACAACAGGACACTGACCTCGAGTACGGCCACGAGAGGGCCAACCTGGAAGGTCACGACGCATAAGAAATGCAGAGAGTCACGTACCACGTGACTGGCGTGCCCCACACTAGAAGAACGGCCAGATGCGTCCACTTACGTCTTATACTGCGCCACAAGTGTCTCGCCTACGGTACCGCTAAAGTCTCGGTAGAGTCGCAGACACGCGCTGAACAACACAGGAACTAGACGTAAGTCCAAAGCCCCTGACCACATGTGCATACATTGGGCCACTGCCTAAGCCAGGCCTCTAGCTAGTATTCCCCCACCGAAGGACGCTACGGTTAGACCGAGAGCCCACGGAACTAGCTTAAGAACCGTAAATCGGGAAAGTGCCCCACTACAAGAGCCGTCACTAAGAAACAATGACATAAGGCTACGACTAGTGAATGCTCACAAGACACGGAGACTCAAAACACGAGTGATGAAGTACATGCAGGCAAGAACGCCCTACGACACGTACTTCGGAGCACCAATGGTAGCACAGCCACTACCGACCGACTCAGGACAAGGCAACTAGACCTACTCACGTAACAATCCTTGAGTCTCACAACTCGGAGGTGTCACAACCAGTGGAACAAGCCGCCAGTCGGTCTAATCCTAAGCCAGAGAAAATGACACGATCGGAGGAAATGACACGCGGAGGCCTGAGCGAACACCGGGGACCCTCAGCAAACCTGGACACGTAGATCGAGGTAGGATGATACCTCGAGACATCCAAAACCATGTCTCGAACTGGACAGAACCTTCGAGACACACAAGTCTTCATGTCAACCACTGGGTGACCCCGGGTTGACCGGAACCAGACAATGACAAGTAAGAAGACTCCTGGCTGCCTTATAGCGTAGTCTTTACCATCATAGAATGTCAGAAGACACCCACGGGAAAGCGAGCAGACCACAAGGACAAGCCAAGACAAACGAAAAATCAGAACGATAGATGACGACACACACTGGCAGTCCCAGATCGAGTCGTTAGGGAAACCGTGGCAGTCAGGGAGTAGACCGCACACAGTCCACCTGAAACCGACCAATCCAGAGAACCACCGACAGACAGACACCACCCTAAGCACATACCTAAGACATACGGACTCGAGAGGATGGGAGGTCACAAGAAGGCCGCAAAAGCCCCTGAAACCAGCGAGGATAAACGGTCCTGGCCTAGCCGTTCATAGGATGAACGGGCCCTGGTTCGACCGTCCAATCGTGACGGCGAGCAAACCAAGGGGTTGGCCCAATCTTGGCCTTCCCACGCCCCATTCGTGCTGAAACGAAGGGGATATGGCCATGGACACGCATACAATCACAAGGACTCCAACCGGAGTCAAAACGGTGCATGGATCGCAAGAAACGGGCGATTCTAACGAAATCACCCAAATAGGGTCACCGGACTTTCTGGGCTCCCCACGGTCAAATGGGACCGCCAAACGAGATGAAATTAGCGACTATGGAACGTTGACGTTCCAGGGACTCCATTGACAGTAACTGATCCATAAACGGTCAACATTTTTCGGCGAAGCCTATGAAACCCACGAAACCCCATCGAGTCCAATCTCGCTCGTTCGAGCATCAAACGACGTGTAGGGACAGGGAAAACGTAGAGGACGAGTGGGTGATCCATCTCCCTACCTCCACCGAAGAAACAGCGCGCCGAAGTGACTAAACCACGTCGAAAACTGTCAGGAACACGAACGGCGCCTTTCTTGGAATCCACCGAGGGATCGCGCCCGCCACGCTCAAACCGTTGCCCCATCCCGCATCCCGATCACTCCATTGCATCCTCGCCTAGGCCAGCTCCGCAACGGTGTGCACCCCACGCCGAGAGACCCTGAAACGAGAGAGAACGAAGAGAGAAGGTGAACGGTTGAAAATGAGGCATCCGAAAGACCTAATAAAGATCCAATAGAGATCTAGGACATTACATCCTCCCCTCCTTTAAGAAATTTCATCCTCGAAATTTAAGGACTAACAAAGGAAAAGCAGGGAACAACCCGACAGCACAACTATAAAATGACGCGAACCACGAGAAACAACAGTAAGACGACAGCACCGGATCACGAGACATCTGATCGAGTCGTAAGCTAACTCTACCAGGCAAGAGAGTATAGCAAAGCAATCCGACATGAGTTGGTCCACAAAGTGCTAATGATAGACAGACAAAATCATAGAGAAACAGCACTTACAAAAGCAACAACAACGGCAGCACTCACAGGATTCCGGGTCCGTACAGGACACTGAACCACGGAACACAACTGCAAGTTGGGTCACATCAAGGCACAACAGCAGCTGATCACACGATGACAGGGGATGAGTCATGCATCGAGCAGCTCACCGAGAAAAGACCCACGACAACAATAAATGAGAATCACGAAACCTAACATCAGCTGAAGACTGTACTGGACTTAAGGACTCTGGAGACTGTATATCTCGGATTCCCATGTACTTTACACAACAACGCTCTGATACCAACTGTGACGACCCGGATTTCGGATACCAGATATACCCGATAGGACTATCGAATACACCTGATACCACTTGGAACCCGTGAAGCCTCCCAAGAGCGGTAAAGCACCAAAGGGATGAAGGGATTGTCGTGTAGTACATTGAAGCCACAGAGATATAACAGTAAGCAATTAAATTTCATTAGATTGCTTTGCTAAAGTAGCAGAAATAAAATTATTTTTTAATTAACAGTTTAAGATTTACAATTATATCAGAGTCCAGTCCAAAGGAAAGACAAGCAGTCTAACAGTACAGTCAACATAAAGGAAAGACGTACCAAGAAAGTCGGGGGAAGCCCGACTAAGGTACCAGCTGGCAGCTATGAACTCACACACCAGGGACCGTGGAAGCAGAACGAACACTACCCACCTGAAAAGCAAGGGTGAGCCTCGTTTCACTGGCCCAGTAGGGGTCACGCGGATCCCCACTGAAAAACACGTAGTAACATGGAAAGGTAAAACAACAGGAAAAACAACAGGCGTAGTAAAGTGGGAAAACTACGCTACAAAGCTATAAAAGAAGAGATAGGGAGCAAGAGTAGGGAACAAGCTAAAGAGGAGGGGGAAGGAAACCGTACCAGACAAACGGTTTCCGAACTAACCTCGGCACCCCAAACTACTCCAAGCAGCAACAGGAAGGCAACCTTGAGTTGACGAAGTCAGGAGTTGCCCATTTGTCGATGCTGGAAAAGACCTGTAAGAAAACAAAGAAACCTAGGAAAAACCTAGATAGACGCAGACATAAACGACATGACTAGAACGTCGTGCACACTGCCCCACACATGACTAGAACGTCATGCATACAACAGGACACTAACCTCGAGTACAGCCACGAGAGGGCTAACCCGGAAGGTCACGACGCATAAGAAACGTGGAGAGTCACGTGCCACGTGACTGGCGTGCCCCACACTAGAAGAACGGCCAGATGCGTCTACTGACGTCTTATACTGCGCCACAAGTGTCTCACCTACGGTACCGCTAAAGTCTCGACAGAGTCGTAGACACGCGTTGAACAACACAGGAACTACAGTAACGAGTGACTAATCAGGGTTACGCCCGTCGACGTAAGTCCAAAGCCCCTAACCACGTGTGCGCACACTGGCCCACTGCCTAAGCTAGGCCTCTAGCTAGTATTCCCCCACCGAAGGACGCTACGGTTGGACCGAGAGCCCACGGAACTAGCTTAAGAACCGTAAACCGGGAAAGTGCCCCGCTACAAGAGCTGTCACCAGGAAACAGTGACGTAAGGCTACGACTAGTGAAGGCTCACAAGACACGGAGATTCAAAACACGAGTGCTGAAGTACTGGCAGGCAAGAACGCCCTACGACACGTACTTCAGAGAACCAATGGCAGCATAGCCACTGCCGACCGACTCAGGACAAGGTAACTAGACCTACTCACGTAACGATCCTTGAGTCTCACAACTCAGAGGCAAGATCGTCATAAACAGTGGAACAAGCCGCCAGTCGGTCTAATCCTAAGCCAGAGAAAATGACACGATCGGAGGAAATGACACGCGGAGGCCTGAGGGAACACTATGGACCCTCAACAGACCTAGACACACAAACCGAGATAGGATGATAACTTGAGACATCCAGAACCATGTCTCGAACTGGACAGAACCATCGAGACACACAAGGCTTCATGTCAACCACTGGGTGAGCCCGGTTGACCGGAACCAGACAATGACAAGTAAGAAGACTCCTGGCTGCCTTATAGCGTAGTCTTATCCCTCATAGGATGTCAGAAGACACCCATGGGAAAGCGAGCAGACCACAAGGACAAGCCAAGATGAATGAAAAACTGAAACGATGGACGACGACACTGGCAGTCCCAGATCGAGTCGTTAGGGAAACCGTGGCAGTCAGGGAGTAGACCGCGCACAGTCCACCTGAAACCGACCAATCCAGAGAACCACCAACAGACAGACACCACCCTAAGCACATACCTAAGACAGACGGACTCGAGAGGATGTGCAGTCACAAGAAGGCCACACAAGCCCCTGAAACCAGTGAGAAACGGGCCCTGTTTCGACCGTCCAACCGTGACGGCGAGCAAACCAAGGGGTTGGCCCAATCTTGACCTTCCCACGCCCCATTCGTGCCGAAACAAAGGGGATATCGCCATGGACATGCATACAATCACAAGGACTCCAACCGGAGTCAAAATAGTGCACGGATCCCAAGAAACTGGTGATTCTAACGAAATCACCCAAATAGAGTCACCGGACTTCCCGGGCTCCCCATGGTCAAACGGGACCGCCAAACGAGATGAAATTAGCGACTATGGAACAAATTGACATTCCAGGGAGTCCATTGACAGTAACTGATCCAGAAATCGTCAACATTTTTCGACGAAGCCTACGAAACCCACGAAACCCCAACGAGCCCAATCTCGCTCGTTTGAGCATCAAACGATGTGTAGGGATAAGGAAAATGTAGAGGACGAGTGGGTGATCCATCTCCTTACCTCCATCGAAGAAACTACGTGCCGAAGTGACTAAACCACGCCGAAAACTGCCAGAAACACGAACGGCACCTTTCTTGGAATCCACCGAGGGATCGCACTTGCCATGCTCAAACCGTTGCCCCATCCCGCGTCCCGATCACTCCATCGCGTCCTCACCTCGGCCAGCTCCGCAACGGTATGCACCCCGCGCCGAGAGACCCTGAAACGAGAGAGAACGAAGAGAGATGGTGAACGGTTGAAAATGAGGCATCTGAAAGACCTAATAAAGATCCAATAGTGATCCAGGACATTACACTCCACCTCCCTCAACTGTGCGGCTCGCTCCTGAGATGCCAACGCGGTTGCTTCGGCGTGACTCCTCTGCTCAGCTATGGCTGACACAAGCCGAGCCCGCTGCTCCTGTGCCTCTCGGATCGCCACTAGTCTCTGAGCCCTCTACTCCTGAACCTCACGGAGTCACAAGTACTCGGCCCAGATCCCAGCTAACCCAGACATCCAGAGCTCGCGTGGGAATCCGAGTGCGTGGTAGCCCTGGGTGCACTCCCGCAGCCGCTATCTCAGGTCCTCCGGAGAAGGGAGGGGCTCGCTCTGTGAGTAGCCTCGCGCCTGCTGTAGCAGGGTGGCACCTGCACTCGCCTCCATCAATGGCTCTGACGGGGAAGCGAATGTAGGCCACTCGACCCCTAGATCTAGGGAGAAGTCTCTGGACGCGCCCAGCACTCCAGTGGAAACTGCATAGTTCCGACAAACACCAAAGGGAGTAAGTAATACATAAAAGACTTCCTTCGACAAACAAGGTGAAAACCCTGAGAAAAAAGATGGAGACAAGTCTTGGCTCATTACCTGGAGCAAGTCCAGCTATCCCTAAGGCACCATCTGTCGGGGTCGGAGAAGGCAACTGCACCTCCACCTCAACGGCATCACCCGCCGGGGTCGGAGAAGGCAATGATTCCTCCACCGCCCGGTCGTCTCCAGCAGGCACAGGCGGGACGAAGGGCTCCTCCTGCCCGCCCTCATCAGGAACCAACGTGCGCTCCTCTCTGGACTATGACGCTGCAAGTAACCCAAGAACGTCAGCACTCTACCTTATAGGGCTAACAAGCGCCAAATGAAGACGGAAAGGACCGCCGCATACCTCAAAGAGCGGCCCTCGCCGAAACTTCCCTACTAGCAATAGCTCTGGAGGACGAAGAGCTCGAGCTCGAACTCTCCTCTGTCTCCATCTCCGAGCCGCTGTCGTCTGAAGAGCTCGACGAGGTCCCCGACGAACTCTCAAAGGTGGCCGAACCTGAAGCTCCTGCAAGCCAACGCAGCAAACAAGGTCATCACCAGACCCAGCTCCATGTAAGGATGCCTCCCTAGCTGAGAGTTGCAAATGGAAAACTCACCGGTCGGAGCACTCCCCTCCGAAACCTTCTCGATATCGACGATCTCCTCATCGCCCTCAGCAGGAGCCACTTCGATGGACCCCTCCTCCACCATCTCAACCCCGTTGCGGGGTAGCTTACCTTCTTCTAGAGGCGAAGGTATGCCTGTAAACAACATCAATAGGATCTCAGCACTAGAAGACAATCAACATAAAAGGCTTAACAGAAATGATTAAGTCCCCTGCTACGTACCTGAGGGTCCCATGCTCGAGGACCCGACCAGCCCCACAGTATAGGCCGACACCACAGCTGGCAGGGAAGCTCGCTCCACCCCCGCCAATAGCTGTGGCAGCAAGCTAGACACTTCTTCGGTCGCGGGCGGTATCAAAGCACTCCTCCCCTCAGGCTCCCCCTCAAAGGAGGGAAGGGACACTGAAGGGTCGGTACGGACCAGCTCCTAAATCATCTCCAGAGTAGCGACTGGATCCTCACCTGACGAATCACATCATAAAGTCAGTCAGTATCGGCATCTCCGCAACTATACAATGGAAGGGCAATACCCTCCGTAACAGTTCAATACTTACCCAAGTCATCCTGGGTAGCTGCGGGCTCCTGCCTGTCAACAGATGGGGGCACCTCGCCTTGCATCTCAGAAGAAGCTGCGGTCTCTGAGGCCCCGACTACCTCTACATGACACTAGTAACTACGTCAACCCCCAGAATCAAATACAGCCATGAACGTAACACGCTCGGTTATCGAATTATTTACCTGACTAAGCATCATTTGAAGCCTTCCATGGCTCAAAATCAGGGAAAGTCTCGACATTGGGGGCGGTCTCGTCCATCATATGAAGGAGCCCCTCCATATCTATCTCATGATCGACCCCGTCATCAGGAAGTGGGTCGACCTCCGGGGATGGCGAGAAGGCCGCGTCAGCCCCGGTCTCCAATGGCGCTATAAAAGGCAAACCCAATTACACAAGGTTAGCCGATCATCAAGACTTAATCAATATAAAGCAAGCATGTGGGTATGGCACTTACTCAGAGCCGGCTCCGCCTCGATATGCTCCCTGGCAGCGAGTCCCCGAGAGGACTCACCAACCTCCCTGAGTTCGGTCTCTACCCAGGGGCGCTTCCTTCGGGGCTGAAGGGCCCCGTCACCTTCCCCGGAAGACGTCCCGGTGGAGGGGTGATCCCTGTCCGCCGCAGAACCTACCAAACACAGCCACACAAGATCTCTCAGCCATATACCCTAGAAAATGACAAAGTAGGGACAATATGCTAATGAAGAGGTCTTACCTGAAGCTACAAAAGGGGTCAATGGCAGGGGAACCAACTGCTCCGGCTTCAAACCCATGACCCGTGCGACCTTCGCAATCACCTCTTTTACGACCCTCAAGGTGTAGGCGCACTTAATGAGGGACACGAGCTCTACGGTCCCGATCGATCCGATCGCGTGGGCGATGTGACGCCTCCAGTCGTCAGTTGCCATATCTACGAAACTCCCCTCAGGGAGCACTCGGTCTAGCGAGCCCCTCTGCTCGAACCCACAGTCAGCCAGAAACTGGGTCCACCAAGTCCTCGACATCCTGGGTCGAGGGGCCCTGGCTCCAGTACCTCCAGGGGCTGCCCGCGCCTGCTTGAGGGTCTTCAGTGCCCCATTGTCGCTCTGCCCCGCAGACAAAGTGCCTCAGCTCCCCCGGGGTGCCTACTGCACCAGCCGCTCAACCTCCTAGTGAATCCGAGGGAAGCGTGTCCGTAGGTACCCGTCATCTAGTACAATGAGGGGCAGGTCCTCCCTTAAGAGACGGGTCTCCTCGGCTTTTCGGATCGCCGAGGCCTTCTGTCGGTACTGATGACTATGCTCAAACCACCACCTGGCGTAGTGGACGTCGAACCGTCCCCTATGTCCCGGCACAGGCGTCAGCAGTCGCTCCGGCTCCCAGCGATAGTAGAAGTCCCACCACGTCGCAGCTAGCAAGTGTGTGTCCCGACCTCTGTACTGACGACCCGCCAAAGGAAACTCCTAGTTCGGCGGGATCCATTGGTCATACCCGAAGTTTCGAGCGAACCTGTGCGGGTAGTATGGCTCCAAGAAGCTCGTCACAGATCGGTGTAAAGGCAGCACCGCTGGCCGGGTGCTCATCACCCACTCTGTGTATAGCGCCGCATCCGGCTCCGGCTGGTAGGGTAGGGCGCAGGTCGCCCCGCCATTAGAAGGAACCATAATCAGGTGGGAGTCCCTAGTGGCGCCGTCAAAGGGAACACCCTCCTCGCCCCTGCCAGGAAAGTAACATAGGACTCTTCGGGCCTCCTCCAGATGTACGACGACGTCCCCGTCCGGCTACCCGGTGAAGCTAAACAACAATGGTGCCGCCTGGTTCGTCATAGACCCGCGAGACACCAACCCTGGGAATAGTAGACCAGCCCACGCACTAAGGTAGTGGGTCGATAGAAGCAGGCTCCGCTCGCGTGGCGTCGGGTGCGCCGCCAGGACCCCCAACCCCTGGTAAACATTGGCCAAGGCCGTTGGTGCTAAGGCCAGCCTCCCTCCCTCCGCCAATTGGCACGCAGGCCACAGCATGTCTACTCTCAACTGGCCATCCTCCCCGTGGGGGACCACGAATGTCGCCAGCCAATACGCCAAGTACGTGGCCAAGTGGGTCACGTCCGGGAGTCTATGAGGGTTCCACCCCTCCTCTGGTGCATAGACATACCAGCTGTATGTCCGAAAATGCAGCTCCACCTCTGTGTACTCCTCCCACAGAGTCTGATCTCTCGCGAACTCCTGGTGAAAGCAAAAGGGTCCGTCATAAAAGTGGCGAATCCACGCGTTCAGCGGCACCCGGGGAGTCGGCGCCGCTCTTTCTTTCCCAGCCAGGGCTAAGTCCCTCCAGGTCTTCAGTAAATACCGGTAGCTATAAGAAACCCGGTATCGTCCATGCCCGTCAGTATGACTACGGTGGAGGTCATCCAACACCACCTCCTCGTATCCCTCGCCGCTGATCGGCAACCTGGAGATCCTATATAGGGACCACAAGTCTAACGAGGTCCCTCCCTCAGCCGTTGCCATGGTGTTCCACCTACGGTTGAAGGGCTCTGCCAGTGCCTGTAGAAGTCCTGCGTAGCAAGGATACCCATACAGAGCCACAGTCACAGCATATCTGATACCAGTACAGTCTAGCAGCACCCGGTAGTGGTGTACTATGCCCATCAACCACTGAGTAGCTCCCTGGCGATATCTGTGTGATGAAATCACCGCCCAGCGGCCATACCAGCTAACGGCGGTCTGTCGCAGAATCCCAGACAGAAGGCTATGGTCGTCATTGCCCTCTCCGGCATACTCTAGCCTTGATGGCTCCAGTACTAATCCCGGACTGCCCTCTGTCTCTGCTCGGTGGTGTCCGTGCAAGTCCCAGGAAGCGGGACCCATCACTCTAGTGCGAACCCCGAACTGGTCTGCTCTGCTGAAGAAGCCCAGGCACTTAGCACTGGGAAACTGGCTCTGCCTCCAGTAATCCACAGAAAAACTCAGAAAGCCACAGAGGACAATTCCATGCAAACTATCTCGGCCCACCAAGATCGCCCGCTCCAGTCGGCGACGGGCTCCAACAACCCGTGAGTCACTCTCCTCCATGCCTAGCGGGACGAAGTGCCTGATAAACTCAAACAAGTGCCGGTCCAGAGGGAACTCCACTGGATAGCCACCGCTGTGATCATAGGTGTAAATCCCGCCCGCCTCTGACGCGCGGGCCAACTCCACAGTCCCAACCCCGTTGCCACGCTCGCCAACGGGGCCCTCTGCCACAGTCATGTACCCCCAGTCAAGCTGCTCTACATTAGCCGCAGTGATGACCGGACGGCCCAAAGGGGGCAAGGGCCGCTCGGTCCTCCTCACCCAGTGGTCCTCCCGGACCACACGCCTCGGGACCCTCTCGTCCCTGCCAAATCGGGCCATAGCTGCAAGGCAAAACACCAAAATTTGTCAGCATACCAGAAATTCAACACATATAATACAATAAAGCACAAGTATATGAAGTGTCAAAATGCAACTACAATAACTCAGAACAAGGAGTTCTCGAGCCATATGCCCTCGTCTCCGCCTCCGACGCACGACCCGTGGGTGGTATTTGTTGTACTCGGACTAATTCCCCAGCCAAATACCCAAAAATAAGGGTTCAGGAATTTTCTCGAACACCTTCAAGGCAAGGGCTACCCAGCCCCTACAACAACCCAACGGGCCCGACCAATGGCCCCAACCTGCTAGCCGAGGCATACGGCGGCACTAGCAATCGATCGGGACCACTCCCGACCCATGAGTTGCGGACTTCCCCCGCACTTTACATGACCACCCGGGCCATCCCGGGGATGCTCCGACTATAAGCCACGCCACGTGGCACTCAGCAAAAAGGCTAGGGGGCCACCCTGAGACACTTATTTCAACCCTCCAAAGTCAAAGGGGGACCCAAATAGGTCAACCACAGGCTTTGGAGGCCCGCAGCATGTGCGTACGGCTCACACACGTGTGTTCGGCATTCTGCCGAACACCTTCTGGGCGCGCACGTTTCAACCCTTCTACACCAACCCACGGGCCACCCCGTGGTTCAAGAACACCAATTGGGTCCCACAACGACCCCCCAGTAAGTCGAGGCCATCCCCGACCCTTATACACGTGGCAACATGCCACTCAACTTTAGTTCTCGGGCCAACCCGAGGCTACCCTGCCAACCCGCCGTACAATGTAGCACGCAACACGAGGCAAGGCCCGTGGACCCAAGGTGCCTCCTCCCAGCTCCTACGGCCTTCTACCCTTGGCCCTAGGCCAAATCCGAGGCCCGTCGGCCACCCACGCGGCTCGTTCGGCAACCCGAGGTATGTCGGGCATTCCCCCGAACACCTTGCGAGCGGCCACTATAGCCCGAAGAACAAAGGCCCCCATGGGCCGTTTCAATATCCCCGGACCCTATACCCTTCAAAGGATATCCCCAGACGATGAAGGAAGACCCCCGGGGGCCAGTTCGCCCCAAGGCACGGCCTCGCCCCCAGAGAGGGCGAACTCCCCGGGGGCCACGCCCTCCCCTCAGCTCGGAGGCCCGACGGCACTCCCCAGTCCTAGTTCGTGGAAATTCCCAACTTCACGGTCTGAGGTTCATGCAAAATTCGTTCATCGTACCCGTGTGTCGAAGGATTCGCAAAAACGGAGTCCCAGGATTACGTTGAGTCACACATGTCAATCCCTCGATCTTCGCACACAAGCAGCCGGTCCACCAGTGTATCCTCCAACTATCCTTTATCCTTTTTCTTCTTAACCAATTTGGGAAGAAAATACATAAAAAATTGGATTTTATAGAGGTGGGACCACTCCCCCTCTCTCTCTTCTATCCGGTCCGCCTAAACCCCTGGGTAATAAAAAAATATTTTTAAAATTAAAAAAAAAGAAAAGGGGGGACATGTTCGGTCCGCCCAAACCGCCCCTGGGGAGGGGTTTAGGTGGACCAGCCTGGACCCCCATGTTGGTCCGCCTAAACCTCTCCAAAAATAAAAAAAAAGAATTTCTACCTCCGAAGAGGGGTTTAGGCGGACCAGACCAGCCCCTTGGGCTGGTCCACCTAAACCCCACCCCTTCCACTCCGACACACGCACAAAAACACACAAATAAAATAAAAATAAAAGCACTATTTGGGGGGTTTACCCGGACCAATTTGGACCCCCAACTTGGTCCACCTAAACCCCACCCCCACCCCTTCAACTTCTATAAATTGCTCCCCTTACAAACAAGCTGAGGGGATGCATGCATATGGTATGTGAAGCAACCTACGGACACACGGACGGACGAGCAAACTCCCCCGGCCTAATTGTCGCACCCTCGGACTCCCGAGGCTTTCGGCAAGGGTCGAGAACGCAGGAAGATAAGAGCTCGCGCGTTTGGCTTGCTAGTCGGATCGCATACGCCGACGGTATGTCTCACGTACTCCCCTCACGCAGTGTCTAGCCGTCTTACACCAAGTCCATCCCAGCCGCATGTAAGATGACTACGCCAATGGTGAATACGCACACACCCCGGGTCTGCCCGTGCACGTCAGCATACGTCAACTCACGACGGTAACGAAGGGCACTTCACAATGCCGCGCCGGCCCCTGACACGGAACCACGTGCCCATCGTTCACCTCCCAATCAGTCGTCGGCCCCTCAGATTGATGAATCAAGTCTAGTCGGACCCCTGGCCTGGGAATCATAGTCCCGGGGCCGACCTCGACTCTCCAACATGACAACACTCGCCGCCTGAGACCCGGAACCGACCGCTCACCTGGAGCCGCGTCCGATCTCTGCCAGACGCCAGTCCGTGTCCACTCAAGCCACCAAGGCAATTGGACCTACACCAACTCCTCTATACAGAGTCCCTGTAGAACACGCGGATATCTGCTTCATCACGCAATGACCCGGGGACCGACCCACGTGTCGGAATTGTCCCGCGGCTTGCTCCAGTTGTACTTTGGCCCATTAAGGCCCGCTTGCAAAGCCCATGTGGCTCATCATAAAGCCAGTAAAAATACATGTGCCTACATTCGGGCCCTGTTGACACCTGGAAAATGAACAAGGGTGAAAACATAATTGAAAAGAGGGTCGGACCAACAGTGAAAGACCAATGATGAAGCTCATCAACTGTCTACCTTGCTAAAGCCCTTGTCGGTAAAGCTGATGCCCGGTGCCAATGTCACTCAGACGGCAGCACTGATAAAGCAGCAGTCACTCGACTGATGAGACCTTCCAGCCCTTTAATGAGAGCTGTACTACCGTTTCGCCCAAGAATCCACAGATGATATGTCAGGGTAAGTCAGATGTCGGCTTACTGACAGATGTAATATGAGATGAAGATGAAGCCAGTACCGGCAGATGAAGATGGCAAAGGCTTTGCAAAGTCAGAACAGAAGAAGAATGGTCTCTACAGATTGTACTCCCGGCAGAAGTCTTTCCGGACTAAAGCTGGTGCCCGAGCTCGTCACCATTCAAGTGACGATATCGATAAGATAATACCCGATCTTGTCACCATTCAGATGGCAATTCTGATGAAACCCCTGTCTACGGACTGATGAAACCCCTGTCTACGGACCGATGAAACCCCTGTCTACGGATCGATGAAATCCTGATCTACGGACTGATGAAATCCCGATCTACGGACTGATGAAAACCATAATGATGATCTCGATAGAAGATATGTCATCAATGAAAGGCCCTTTCGGGTGATGATGTCCTTGAAAGACCCAAAAGGGTATGTGAAAGTGGCTAAAAAGCTTTAATTGGGCCTGCAAAGGATGGCGCCGAGAGCCACTTGCCGAAGCCCAAAGAGGGCGCCGAGAGCCCGGTCAAATGTGCGCCGGGAAGCTCCATTTGGGGGCGCCGTGATGCTGCTGTCAAGAAGAGGAGAGGTGGCTATAAAAGCCCCCTCCCTTCGAACAGATAAGAAGAGAGACAAAAACAAAGAGAAGAATAGACGAAAGAGATAGAAGGAGAAGAGAAAGAAGAAGAAGAGAAAAAGAAGCCAGAAAAGAAAGAATAGAGAGGGAGTCCTGCCAAAAGAGAGTCCCCCTCGGCTGAGAGAAGAGAGGAAGCAGAAGAGAAGAAGCAGAAGAAAAGAAGAAGAAGAGGGGCTCCAGGTGGGCTGCCAGGGGGAGGGAGAGGAGTCAATGCTCCGCCCTCCCCATCCTGTCTTTTCTCTTCTACTGATGTAATTTACTGGGCTTTTGTCTTGATTCATCGAAGGTAGCCGGCCAGTTCCGGTCTCAATCTCTACCTTTCTGCTTTGCATTTCTATTTCACATCGATGTAAGGCTTTGATGCGATGCAATGAAATGTCAACGATTACCCATTTGGGGATCTATTGATTCAGATGTTTGTTCTCCTTTGATCGAAATGCCTGCTCTCCGCTTATCTTTATATGTTCATCGTTTATGCAAAAAAATATTTAATAGTTCATATGAATCTTTGCTTTAGAGGCATGGAAACCGGGCCCCTCCTTGTGCTGTTCAGGGACCAGAGACATCAATCTCTTGGTCCCCTGAACCACTGGCTATACGAGGGTATATCGATTCCTTGGATCGCTGCTATTCCGTGGATGCCAGTGAATGACTATCTCGATCTCTCGACCCTCCATCCTAATCCCTTGGATGATTAGGGTCTAGAGTTCGATGCCAAAGGTTCCTCAGCCACCGGGTTTCAGATGCCATTGGGTTCGTCCAGGGGATCAGAGACAGTCATCTCTTGATCCCCAAACGGCCGGCGGCAGAAATAAAACCAAGTCTTCAGAAATCCAGGCGATGGTCTCATTCCCCATCCATCCTGCCCTCCAGATCCCCTCTTGGCCCTTTCTCAGGGAAATATCCATGAAATCCCCCTTCCTATACTTCAAATTCAACTTCAATCGCAGCCAGAAAACTCAGAAATCCCAGAAGCAGAGCATCGTATGAACTCTGTAAACCCTGAAACCCTGCAGCGATTTCACCTTCTCGGCGTGCACATTTCCCCGCCGAGAACTATCCAGCCGAGAGGTCTCCCACTTCAGCTAAACGACAAACCAAGCTGTTTCAACCCTTTTCATGTGAGTCTCTGTGCAAGCCTCCCGGCGCCAGATTCCCGGCGCGCCCAGGAGCGCGCCGGGAAGCCCTACGCCGAGACCCCTTCCCCTATAGGCCAAGGCAAACCCCTCATGCAAGCTTGACTCGGCGCCACCTTCTCGGCGCGGTCATGAGCGCGCCGGGAAGCCGCCGCCGAGAAGCCCCCTTCTTGGCCAATAAAGCCACGTCGAGACCCTCCTTTTGGCCAATTAAAACCATGCCGAGAAGCCCCCTTCTTGGCCAATAAAGCCACGCCGAGACCTTCCTTTTGGCCAACTAAAACCATGTCGAGAAGCCTCCTTTTGGCCAACCAAAACCGTGCCGAGAGCCCCTCCTTCTTCGGCCGATGAAACCCAGTCAGAGGCCCTCTTCTACACTGACATCCTTCAATCTTCGGTCTCCATACACACATGCTCCGGGGATGTTCATAGATCGTCATGAATGCCTTGAGAAGACATAGTAATGGGGAAGGCCTCCCCTACAGTCTTCATTCCCGATCCAGATTTCACCCTTGTGAACCCAAAGGGCCATGTCATTACATGAGTTTCGAGGGATTTCAAGGGGATATTAAACGATGGAATAAAGGTAAGAAATGTCCCGGGGCCCGACGCCCATCCTCGTTCGGTTGTCATCCCGGCACTCCGTGGATGATGACCTATCCTCTCTTGGCATAATTCAAGTTGAGGGGACATGCTGCCGAAATTTACACATACCTTGCCAGGTAGCTGTGATGTCCTACCTCTCAACCCCATTGGCCCACGGAGCTATGTCCCTACATGCTCTCCGATGGTCCTTTGAAGGGGGGATATAGATGCAACATCGCGTACGCACGGGGCGCGTCATGTCATGCCGGTGCTTACTCGGATTCTGGGTCAGTTATGCCCGATCTTTTACGGATCCCACCCTGCCACTGCATGGGTGGTTCCCTATTCCCCACTCGACATGGTCCAAGATGGTGGGAATATGCCGTCGGTTTTATCCCGAAAATAACCAACCCCTGCTCCGTCTAATCCATTTAATGTCTTGCAAGTGAACGACTTCCATCTCTTTTGAGCATGTGGCTTTACCGCTGTCATCCTCCTACCTTTAGCGTTTAATCAAGGGTTGTCCTCCTTAGGGAGGACGTAATTAACGTCATAGCGTTTATGGTATGACGGACTTTGGGTCCTGACTTGGACCTCACAATCGATTGACCAAGTCAGATCGAGCGCACAATAAAATTGTCACTTCGGTGACTGGCACGCCAATAAATAAATAAATCAATATAAAAAATAATAAAAAATTAAAAATAGTAAATAAAATAAGATAAAAATCCGCGTTCCACAAGTCTGGCACGCCCGGTGGGACCAAGTCTCCCTTCATCTTTACGCTAAAGTAGGAGGCCCGGCGGGCCCCCCTGAAACTTCTGATTCTGTGTACTTTCCTTATTTTCAGGAATCTACAATGACAGCCGAAATCATGTCCGTTTGCTTCGACCAGCAGCCGATTGACATGCATGTGCGCGAAGGCTACCTGGCGGTACCCCTCGCATTCGGATCACTACCGCCTGCTGTTGGGCTACCCAACTGCTTGGGCGTCATCTTCACTGACCTTCTGCAGGTCGATGACAATGAGCAAGGCACCGCTGCAAGTGCCCCGGTGAAGATCACTGACCAGAAGAATATCGTACCAGAGAAGACGGCCCCCACAGCCGTCGCCTGCTATGTCCATCACGTCCAAAAAGGGGACGTGGTCCCCGCTGCTGCTCAGAAGGGGAGAAGAACCAACCGGAGGAGCCGGTATGTTCCTGTTGACCGCCGTCTTTCCAACTCCAGAAAGACAATGATGATCGGTGGTGTCCGGGCAAACATGAACGGTTGCCCAAGGGCGGTCAAGCCGGACGTGATCGTCCCGATGGTGCCCACTGCCAACAGATTCCAAACTCTGACCACCAGGCAGGCCAATTGGGAGGCTAATGAAAAGAAGCCGCTGGCGCCCAAGCCAGCAAAATACAAACAGGTCTGGCAGCCGAAGAAGATCCAAAGCTGGGCCCCAGCTCAGGACAGGGAGAACCTTACTGATGTCACCATTGCCCGCCTCAGAGCAGGGGACAGAAGGGAAGTGAAGAAGGATGAAAGAAATGCTACTACTGTCTACCCCAGGACCCGGGGGAGGAGAGATGAGGTTGAGGGTCAGGAAAGAAATATGACTGCTGTTCGCCCCATGATGAGGGGCAGAAGATACCAGACAAGAGAAAAATTCACTACTACCCATCCCATGGCCAAGGGCAAGAGATGGGAAGAGAAGATCTACAATGCTGCTGCCGATCGTTGCCAAGTTGGCAATATGAGAAGAAGTGAACCAGTCGCTGTGGTTACTGCAAGAAGACCGAGAGCCTGTGCCAGATAGGCTGATATCTGCAGATACTCCAAAGTCGAGCATTTGAATGCTCGGGTGGCAAGATTGGCTTATCAACAAAAGAGCCAGGACAGATTGATACTCCAACCTGAGCCACAGAGGCACAACTCTGAAGAGATGAAGCAGATAGTCCAAGACTACTTCCACTACCTGGGGAGCTCTGCCCTCGGTCAACAAAGACTATCCCGTGCCTTGGGCACCAGAGGTGAAGAAAAAGAAGAAACGCTTCAAGAAACGATGATCGGAGCCTCTTCCTCCGATTCAAACCACTATGAAGAAGGCCTCAAGCCC
Organism: Amorphophallus konjac; assembly: GCA_022559845.1. Classification (NCBI taxonomy): domain Eukaryota; kingdom Viridiplantae; phylum Streptophyta; class Magnoliopsida; order Alismatales; family Araceae; genus Amorphophallus; species Amorphophallus konjac. The sequence goes on from CM040126.1 coordinate 79,480,275, forward strand.
GGATATGATAAAGAAGACCTGTACCGGGAAGAAGCCAAAGAAAGAATATCGGTCTTTGACCGGCTCAGATATCCTGACCAGGTGAAAAGAAAGGTCTACAGGCGGAAGGGAAAAGTGCAAATCTTCGCCTGCAACATGGCTGGACTCGCCAGGGGGCAAGATATACTACCAACTCAGCCAAATGAACTGCTCAGGTTGGCTACTAGACCTGGTTCTGTCACAAGAAGAGGCCAGGCCGCAAAAGATAAAATAAAGAAATATGATGAAGCCCGCAAGATCACCACCATGACAGTCAATGTGGTGACGGCACAGGATGAAGACAATCCCTTTGTTAATTGATGATGCTGAAGGGACTTCTGAAGATATGCAAATCCCATCAACCTTGGATCCCATGATCCAGATGATGTTCAGGAGATATCAGCAGGAGATCAATGCTCTCCGAAGACAGCTCAATGAGAGACATGAAGCTACATCAGTCTCAAAGCAAGCTGAACCTGCGGGGCAAACATCCAGCTCAGCAGAGACGGCTATCCCAGCTAACCCTCTCCTAGTTGATAAGGGCAAGACACCGAGCCAACCTGTTCCACAGCAAACAGCAGCTCAGCCCTCTGTGTCTCAGACACAGCCTACCGCACCCATCTTGCGCGCCACTGTGATGACAACTCCTCACAGCCAGCAACAAGCTCACTTCTTCCCAGAAGAGATAGATCCAGCTGTAGCCCACAAGCAGATGATTGAAAGAATTGTGGAAATGAAGCTGTCAGAAAAGACTGGTGGTGATGCGGGTACTTATGATGTGTACAGGGTACCGTATCCTCCCCAGTATGCTGCCAAGAAACTACCCCCAGGCGTCAGTAAGCCGCCGAAGTTTGAGAAATTTAATGGCCAAGGCTCCCCTAGGGAGCATATAGCCTACTACACTACAATCATGGGCGACCTAGCAGTCGATGAAGCTTATCTGCTCAAGGTCTTTGGCTCATCCCTCACTGGGTTGGCCTTTGAATGGTACTCAAGCTTGCCAGCTGGGTCAGTGGTTGATTGGCCTGATATGCAGAGGAAATTCCGTGACAGATTTCATGTCACGGAAAGGGAAATCACGATAGCAGAGCTATATGCAACCAAGCAGAAACAAGATGAAACTGCACTGTACTACATCAAAAGATGGAGGAACTTAGCCATGAGATGCCGAAGGCCTCCTCATCAAGAAGATGCGGTGCAGATATGCAAGCAGAGCCTCAGGAGGGAGGTGCTAGAAAAGATGATCGGTGCAGATGTCAGAACATTTGACCGGCTGAATAATATAGTGGCGGAAGTCGAGACGTTCTTGTCCAAGCGTCCTACCGCCAATGTTCTCACTATGCAGAAGGGAAAATCCAATGAACGACGGCCATCACACTCTGAGGCCAACACCGTCGATTTCAGAACCTTCGAGCAACAGAAGGGGAGGAAAGGGGCAGATGAAGCTCCCCCGTTGGCAGATACAGCAGAAAGAAAAGATAAAGTCTCTCTGAGAGACAAGATGAGAAAAGCATATTCCTTCCCAAAAGATAAGACGGCCGCACTGTTCAACTGGGCATACAAGTTCAATAAGGTAACATTGCCTGAACCCAAAAGACCAGCAGATGCAGCAAAGAAAGATGATCCGCTGTTTTGTCCATTTCACCGTGCGCTGGGGCACGCAATTGAAGATTGTTATGTCTTCAAAGATATCATGGAAGGAATGATCAAGAAAGGTGAGCTGCAGCTGGGAGATTACCAGGTAAAGCCGCCCCATCCACATGAGCCTCCACCCTGGAGAGTGGCTGCCAATATGATCTCAGTCTACCAACAGTTGCCCAAGGAAGCCGTTGAAGAATGCACCAAGCATACCTATGAAGCTTGCTTCCTCACCCCACAGAAGGATCAGGAAGGATGGCAGATGATACCCATAAAAAATAGAAAGAAGACTCCTGCAGCCAGTACCAGCGGAGCAGTTATCTGGGGTGTTACCCCAAGGCCCGAGCCGCCTCCAATAAAGCCAATAGGGCATACAGCTGAGACCGGACCAGTCATCCGGTTCCCTACTCACAACCGGAGGAGACAAACTCCCCTCCCTACGCATAAAGAGGTAAGCCCTGCAGCCAGGCGTCTGCAGCAATATATTAATGAGCTTGATGAGTACGAACAGAAGAAGCCCAAGCATCTGCTGATGAAAGACTGTATACTCTGGGAACAGTTCGAAGAATTGAAAATCAAAGAACAGCCAGAGGCAGAACAAGAAAAAGTTGAGAATGAACCCTTCTGGGGGCAGGAGCCAGCAAAGCCAAATTCCCAAAAGAAGAAGAAACGGCCCAAACCCAAGAAAGGAAAGAAGGTCACGACAGTACGATGTAACACTCTATCAGTACTCTTTTCCTTGCCCGGGGAGGATGATGAGCCGGAAGCATCCAACGCTCCGCTAGAAGCTAACCATGCCGAAGCCTCTACCTCGGCCCATGCAACACGTTCTGGGAGGAGATGGGGGCGCCCACCACCAGCCAACCATAATATCATGTTCAGAGGGGAGCAACCCTATCAAATCCCGGAACCAGAGATACGAGGTGTCCAGGTTCCTCCCCCTGCCAGTCTGTACCAAGACAAAAAGAAGGCAGATGAAGCCCCTTCATTCCTGGAGTTCCTGTCCAGCTTAGAAAATGAGCAACCGGCTCATACTGATCCAGATAAAAGCAATAAATGCCAGCAGACAGCGGCTGGAAAGCAGAAACAGCATGAGAAAATGAAGAAGGTAACCCTCTAGCAAAACCAGGGGCAGTCGCTACAGAAGAAGTCTTCCGGGAGACCGATGAAGAAGATAAAATTAGGACTGGGCAGCAAAGGCCACAGGCACCACATGAACCTCCAAGACCCCGATGGGCAGAGGAGATGAGACTGTCTAATGTCTGAGTGGGCAGTCGAGTCATGAAAATGCTGAAGAAGCTCCCTACCAGATTCTCCATCTGGGAAATTCTCTCTCTGAGTGAAGAAGCTCGCCAAGCAATTGTGGATGCACTGCAGTCCCCGGCACAATGTGAAGCACTCCTGGCAGAAGTGAATGCTGGGCCATCAGTCACATTCACGGAGGATGATATGCTAATCCCAAATGCCGGCCATAATAGACCGCTATATATGAGGGGTTCCCTGAACTGTCAGCCGATAAGCAGAATACTGATAGATCCAGGGGCTGCTGTGAATATTCTCCCATACCGCATCTATCAGAAATATTACTTTGATCTGCAGCTCACCAAGGTCAGAGACATGAAGATTGCAGGATTCAACCAAAAGTGTGAGACACCTCTCGGGGTGGCGGATTTCAACCTCACACTGGGCGACCTCACTACCGTGGTACGATTCTATGTAATCGACTCCAACACCACGTATAAGGCCCTGCTGGGAAGACCGTGGCTGCACGAATATCAGATAGTGCCATCCACGCTACACCAATGCATAAAATACTGCCATGAAGGAAAAGAAGAAAGGGTGTTTGCAGACCTACATCCCTTCGAAGTGTTCGAGTGCCATATACTCGATGCATCCTACTACACCGAGGTGTCACAAAGGGATAAAGAAAAAGAAGCTGTGGTCAGCCAGGAAAAGCCGGCGACAAAGACAAGAAATTGGTCTCCGCCGCCGCCAAAGGGCTACATCAAAAAGCATGGGGTATCTCACATCTCTTATGCTGGTGATTTTGCTCGGATCACTCCTCCTGGCATACACCCAGATGATACTGAAGAAAAGATGAAAGAAAAATACACACAGGTGGAAGTTCCTTAGGGTCTAGTCAAGCCCATAGCCAGCATAGAATACCAGACGGTGCTACCACTGAAGACTATGAAAATCCCTCGCTTCTGCGAACCTCCTATCATATTCTACACCGGGGGGGCAGTCGAAGAAGACGATCAAGATTGCATGGTCCCTGAAGAAGCCGCAAACCGGATGGTGCCAATTACAGGCCTAGAGTACACTACCCAACGGGTTTCGCAAATGTTCTCCAAGATGCAAATGCCTTCAATACAATCTGCAGCCCAGAAGAAAGCATTCAAGGAGCTATGGGATCCACCTCGAGATAATAAAGAACTGAGGAAGATCACACAGCACCCGGGACTGGGCTATACCCTGCAAGAATACTATAAGCTGAGGTAGATGTCATCTCTGCCTTCTACCAGCATGAAGATTCCCCTGGGATGGACTATGACCAATACCCTTCGGAAGATGAAGAAATCATTTATCAGTCCGTAGTGGACAATGAAATCCCAGACAATCTGCCAGGGGTGGGGATACCTGACGAGACAAAGAGAGATTGGTACTGGGAAGATCTATCTTGCAAGGAGGATCTGTTCCAGGATGAAGCGAAATTTGACACGGGAACCCCGGATGAAGATCAAGTAGCCAGAGAGCTGCAAGAGTGCCTGGAGTTTGGGCGCATTCTAGAAGAATTCCGAGCTCTACATAATGATGACCTCTCAGGGGAGCCCACATCAGAAGAGCCTCTAAGCACGGAAGATTTCACTTCGAAGTTTTCCACTGAGCCAGTCACGTCCTCGGGGCAGACTGAACAGAATCCGGCCGTATTGGCCTTATACGATGCACCAGCATCTACAGATGACCAATCTGATGAAATAGAAAATCATGAGAACGAAGAAGATTATATCCCGGGAGGCTTTATTGATTTGCAAGAAGCCCCACCCCAAGTTGAAGACGGAGGCCAAGCCACCGTCGATGAGCTGATAGAAGTGAATCTGGGGTCAGCAGAGGAGCCAAGGCCTACATTCCTCAGTGCACTGCTAGAGCCAGCTGTCAAAGAACAGTATATTCAGTTTTTGAAAGAATTCTGAGACTGCTTCGCATGGACATATGATGAAATGCCAGGACTGAGTTCTGATGTGGCACAGCACCGATTGGCGATAAACCCAGAGGCAAGCCCTGTGAAGCAGCCTTCCAGGAGAATGCGCCCCGAACTGATAAATCAGATCAACAAAGAGGTCGACAAGCTGATCGATGTGGGCTTTGTTGAAGAGAACCAGTATACTACGTGGCTGGCCAATATAGTGCCCGTGAAGAAGAAAAATGGGCAGATCAGAATATGTGTAGATTTCAGGGACCTGAATAAGGCTTGCCCGAAAGATGATTTCCCAGTGCCGATCACTGAAGTCATGATCGATGCAACCACTGGCCATGAAGCCCTGTCATTCATGGATGGGTCATCCGGATACAACCAGATCTGGATTGCTGAAGAAGATAGAGTGTACACTGCATTCCGCACCCCGAAGGGGATATTTCACTACAAAAGGATGCTGTTCGGCCTCAAGAATGCCGGCGCTACTTATCAAAGAGCTATGACAAAGATCTTTGATGATTTACTCTTCAAGAAAGTGGAGTGCTACATCGATGACCTGGTGGTGAAAACTAGCAGAAGAGAAGATCATCTGCAAGACCTGAGGATAGTGTTCCAGAGGCTGCGCAGATATGAACTCAAGATGAATCCTATGAAATGTGCCTTCGGCATGTCCAGTGGAAAATTCCTTGGGTTCATTGTTCGTCATAGGGGCATTGAGATCAACCCATCCAAGATTAAAGCTATTCAAGAGCTCCCTCCACCAAGGAATCTCCACGAGCTGAGATCTCTACAAGGGCGTTTGGCCTACATCTGACGATTCATATCAAATCTGTCGGGGAGATGCCACCCTTTTCACAAGCTCATGATGAAAGATGTACCGTTCCTCTGGGACGATGGCTGTCAGGAAGCCTTTGAGAAGCTGAAAGAATATCTCAAGACCCCTCTAGTGCTGGGGGCACCTATTAAGGGCAAGCCCCTGATACTATACATTGCAGCCACACACTGTTCCCTGGGGGCAATGCTAGCACAGATAAATGAAGAAGACAAAGAGCAGGCTCTATACTACCTGAGTCGGAGGCTGATTAGAACTGAAGAAAGCTACACCTATATAGAAAAGACATGCTTGGCATTAGTCTTTGCCATTAAAAAGCTCCGGCACTATATGCTGTCACACGAAATCAGATTGATATCTGCAGCAGATCCGCTCAAATACATATTGACTCAGCCAGTACTGAAAGGCCGGTTGGGCAAATGGGCAGTAATTCTGATGGAATTCGATATCACATATATACCCCAGAGGGCAATAAAAGGACAGGCCGTGGCCGATTTCTTCGCAGAGCATCCTGTGCCAGAGAATGATATGTTGGGGACTGAGTTACCCGATGATGAAACACTAGAAGCCTGCCAGGCTCAGTCAACTATGTGGCAGCTATTCTTTGATGGAGCATCTAGAACAGAGACGGACTCCGATGGAAAGACCAGAATATGGGCAGGAGCCGGTATTATGCAAAGATCGCTAGAAGGGGAGGTTGTGCATACTTCCTGTTCTATAAACAAGCCCTGCACTAATAATGAAGCCGAGTATGAAGCTCTGATAATCGGGTTGCACATCAGCCTCAACATGGGCATCCAGATGCTTCAGGTATTCGGGGATTCAATGTTGATAATAAAGCAAATCCAAGGGGAGTTCGAAGTGCGAAAGCCGGAGTTGAACCCCTACCACCAAAAAGCTGTGCGCTCATGGCGAAATTCTATCATATTGAGCTCAAGCATGTGGGCCGTGCACATAATACCCAGGCTGATGCATTGGCAAAGCTAGCCAGCTCAATAGCAGTCCCACCAGATGAGACACTGAACATTGTTGTTATAAATCGGCGGCAAGTCCCCAGCATGCTAGAAGGCTGCCCCGAAGAAAATGAAGTCGCCATGATCAGTACAGAACAGGCATCTGATTGGAGACAACACCTGCTACAATGGTTTTCACACCAACAGCTGCCGCAGAAAAGAGAAGAAAAGATGAAACTTCTAAGGATCAAAGATTCTTATGAATTCAGAAATGGAACTCTGTTCCGAATAATGGCAGATGCATTGATGGGGACATCCCTTACCCTTTTACTCTGTGGGGACCTGCTACTCGCCACTTTGTTCGCCATCATTTTCTGAGCCTTGCCATGTAATTTCCACATTTTTCTTGAGTCATAATCATGTAATTTTGCCTTTTATTGAGTCTATTATCTAAGTTAGTTAGTCATTTACCTAAGTCCAAGGATTCATTAAGTGGTTTAATAGGTTAGTGGGTTGTAGGCCTTAATGGGCCATTTCATTGGGCCTGGCCCATGGGCGCCCCCTTCCCCACCCCTTGGTCTTCTGTTATTAGTCCATTTTCCAGGGACTTCTATGTAATTGGGGATTCCCTATATATAGGACCCCAACTCCTCATTTTGAAGGGAATTGATGAATGCATAAAAATTGAAACCCACTTGAATCCCCCTTGAGTCTTCTCTCTCTCTCTCTCTAGCTCTCTCTCTCTCTCTCTAGTTCTCTCTCTCTCTCCTAGGGGCGAATTCCCCTCTCTCTCCTCCCTCTCTCTCTCTAAATTTCGAATTCCCCCTCTCTCCTCACCCCTTGCCACCTCACTTGCCACCTAGGCAAGTCCCTTCAACTCCCAAGACCCCATTACTCTCTCCATTACTCATTCCACCTTCCCAAGCAACCATTCACCTTCCCTAGACAACCCTCCCTATTCCCCACACATCTTCCAACATCCAAGACAACCTTCCCTCTCCCCCAAGCAACCCTCCCACTTCCCCACACCCTCATTCACACCCCAAGCCATCAGTTTGCGCACCACTCCCCACCCCTCTAGCCTTGGCCGACCACTCCCCTCCCCCATCTCCTAGGTTCGGCCCCCCCACTCCCCTCCACCCCAGCACCCCATTCCACCAGCTCCGCCCCTCTCTTCACCCCCACACATCCTTCCCCCATCTGCAAACACCTCCCCTTTCCCTCCATTAACAAACTTCAATCCCCCTTAACCTAACCCCACCACCATCCCATCCCTTTAGTCACATCTGCAGGTAACAGAAGACGGTCCGTCTTGCAGAAGCTCCCCTGCGTTCATACGGCAACATCTGAGGGCATACTTTACCATTCTGGAAAGGTCGTCCTGTCCACTTCGCAGGCGAGGTGGAATCGTCCAGTTCCGAGTTCGTGACCGCCCGTGAGAGCTGTTCTACCCCGACTGCGCCAGACACCACCTGCAGCCAGCCTGAGCCCGATTGGAAGCTGCTTCACGACCAACAGTGGAGGAATCAGGCTGAAGTCTCTTCTTAAAAATTCTTCCTCCCCCTGTCTACTTCCAGGAGCAGAAGGCGGAACTTAATTCGGCATCCGAGAGCCAGAGTTGCAAATGTTCTTCCTCAGTCGCACGGATCTGTCTCCTGCAGTCGGCAGCGACCAGTACCTACTCTTCAGGGCACACCAACCGCCCACGGCCTCTGATTGCAACCCCGTTGACTTCTGCTGAAAGCCACCTCAACCACGGAGACGACACCACTGGTTTCGTGCCATTTGGAGCTCGGGAGTGCCCGTGACAGCGTCTGCAACCTGCTGCTACAGAACCTGGACCATGCGGTGCAGCCTCTTCAGAGAATCAGAGCCAGCTTGCAAGCTCTGCCACGGCGAACCACGGCGGAATCAGGCTGAGGTTTCTTCTTCAAAGATCTTCCTCCCCCTGTCCCCGACCAGGAGCATGAAACATAAGTACAGTCGGCATACGGGAGCCCAAGTTCTGATTTTTCTCCTTCAGTCGCGCGGGACTGCCCCCCCCAGTCTTCTACGGCCAACAGTCACTCATCGGCGTCCCCCAGGCCACCCTGACCTCCGGCGACCTCCCCGCCAGCTTTGCTGCAAAAAGGGTTCGACCACGGTTCCAGAACTTTTGACGGTTCGTGATTCGGCATCCAGGAGCGACCAGGTCCACTTCTGCAAGTTGTTGGCAGAAACAAGGAGCGGCTGCGCCCAGGATCTGTCATCCTGCTCAAAGTCAAGCCCGAACCAGTACCCTCCCCAGAAGAAATCGGCAAAATTATGAGGCGTCCCCGGTTCAGTTACAAAGACGACGCAGCTGATCTCGTGTCCGGAAAAATTCCTGAACGTGATTTACGACCTCTACAGCGGCGGGCTGTCAGTGATCACAGCAAGCAGGGAACTCCGTTCGGCTTCACCGGCCCGACTTCCGGCGAATCTCCCGCCCCCGCTTGGCCGGCTCACCGCCCCTCCCTGCGTGGAGGTTGTGTTTGAATGTAATACAACTAATTCCCACCCCCGAGACCACCCTCCTGCGTGAGGTGTAGTGAATGTAAACTTAAACAGGTTTTTGAAGCTACATCGGCGCAGTGTGCGGGGACCACACTTCCCCGCTCGCCCTCGTCTCCGCCCGGGTTTTTTCCTGGCCACTCTCCCTTGCTGGTTTTTACTGTTGCTTAGCTTAGTATCGCTCTTAGTTACCGTCGGAGGTGAGGCGAGTGTCCGATCCGCAATTCAATCCAATCGAGTGTTCACCGCGGGGCAAGTTGAGAGAGAGCCATTACATCCCACGCCCTCGGCGTGCCGACTACCCGTGAAATCGGGCATCCCTGGCCCATTGGGATCTATCCCTATCCGGCCGACCCTTGGAGCCGCAAGGTCCAAACTCGGACCCTCACCACCATCGCCGGTTGATGCGGGACGGGACCACGGACACGACAAGCTCGCGATCGTCCCTTAACAAGGGAAGCGTCGGATGTGTGCGGTTGAGAAACCGGCAAGGAGCTAGGGTGGTCGGCTCTCTTTTGCGCCCGGATCGGGTCACGGGACGGCTTCGCTCTCTCTCGCAGCAGTGATATTATAAATTGAAGGTGAGCTAGGTATCCCTACATATGCTCTCTAGCAGCGGCATATAAAGCATATAAAGAATTAAGCTAAGGCCAAGTGTAAGGGTGAAGGCGATACCTCCACGCTCTCGGCGTGGCGAAGATGGCACCCGGCCGAAGCTCGTACTCCCGGGAACTTAATACATTATGGTTACAGCAATGCAATTAAGCCCACTCCACGCAGGGAGGTAAAGGGCGACACAAGTGGGCCCGGGAGGACCAAGTTCGGGTTGACGGGCGGTTTCGGGCAATGCTTCGGCTTCACGCGTACTCGTGCTAGTGGGGGCCCACGTATTGACCGGAGGGGTCGTGTAGGGCCTGATGACTCCTCTGTGGTGGAGACACCTGGAAAGCGTTCCCCTGGGATGGCGAGCTGCTGGAACAACCGCCGGACGCCGGGCGGCCCTCGGACGACGCTCGCGGGGAACTCGGCCACGAATCTGAAAATTCTGTTTGCAGGCGCGCGACTCGGAGAAAACTGCTGCTGCGATCAGCCCCGTCGTCGGAATACGACGAGGTTAGCGCCGTTGGAAAGCTGACTCAGAATACCTCGACGTAGGGGTCTTCAAAAAAAATAATCAGATCTGTATTTCTGATCATGCATTTTACAAGCTTGCTGGAATCTGGCCAGAACTGCAGGGGCAGGTTCTGACTTCTCTGAAGATCGACATTGACCGGAAAGAAGACCTCCGAATATGGAAATAATTTCTTCCGAAAATTGAATATCTCTGAGAGAGGAATCCGGGAATATTTTTGGTTTTCTGATTAGAGACGAAATGGATTTTCTTTGATTTTTTTACTAGACCTGGGTCGGATCTGGTAAACTGTGGGCAGACTGTTCTTGGGAACTTGGATGAAATTTGAAAAATACTTGGAGGGTGAAACAAAAATTAATAAAATTCCTAGTGGTAGAGAGATGTGGACAGAGATCCCAGTAAATTTGGGAGACCCAAAAAAAATCAAAAGGTGGTTCGAATGGGGTAAACTCAGAGCTGGTGAACAGTAAACAGAACCAGGACAGATCTGGAACTTGGACTTGGACGAAAATCAAAAAATAGCTAAAGGATGAATTGTGACGTGATTTTTTTTGTGGGGATAAGAGTTCTAGAGGGGAACCAACCCTGAAATTTTGAGCTTCAGAAGACGAAGGGAGTGATAGCAGGAATTCGGAGAAGAAGGGTCTATCCTGAGTGGACAGAACACCGAAACCGTTGGCGACGACGCGTCGGCGGCGAGACGATGGCGACGGCGATCACCGGAGTTGCTTCAGATGCTAGAGGGGATCAAGGGGGAGGGGATTACACTCTAGAAATGGGAGAGGGGGTGGAGGAACTAGGTAGAGAGAGGGAAGGGGCACAAATCTCACTTGGGGGCAAATGCCTATTTTCTCTTCATTAATTCATTCAATATGAAAAATACAACCTTATATAGGATGCCAACCAAATTCAATCTCAACCCTTGGATCTAGGGGTTTGGATTGAAGGGCTGGGATGAGGTATGACCAACCACAAGAAATACAATATTTAAAGGAATCCCATTCCTAATTCTACCACATGTGGTCAAATAAAGGGAGGAAAGAAAGAAAATTAAACAACATAGCCTAATAGAGCCAAAAGAGGGGGCGCCCCCCTTCATGGGCCATGAGCCATCCACAAGCCCATGCTAGACTTGGACCCTTCCCATTTAGTTGGCCCATGAGGGAGTGTAAACCAATTTGGGCCTTAAGTGCATTAATGACCCATTAGAAACCTAATGACCCAATATGGCATAAGCCCCTTAATGGACTCTACTAATGGCTATCTAGCCATGGACTCTACATTAGAAATGGCCCATTGGCTTGATATAAGCCTTACAAGAAGCCCAAATGAAAGAAATTACACAATTACAATCTCATACAAGCCATAACTCACAAATACACTTCACCCGTGTATGGAAATCGCCTTTGATGCCCCATCAATTCTCCCCGGGTGGGAGGAACTCGACCCCGTCGAGTAGGGGTATGGCTGCTCCGGTACTCCGGCGGATCCGTCACCGTGCTAAGTAGCGCGGGTATGCTCCACTCCAAGTGATCGGCACCTGCTCATTCCATATATACTCGATATGCGCACTGCTATGGCTAAAGGTGGTCACTCCGAAGGGGCACTCTCAAAGGAAGGAAACAGCTCGAAGACTCACTAGGAATCACCGCTGAGTCCCTATAGGTGACTGATCCGGATATCGAAGTAAAACCGATCCCATACTCATCAAGTGAGTCCACTCGAATCTTACTCGTAAGAGACCGACAACGAGCTTGCACAAGACACATGCAGACTCACCATGTAATACACACAAACAATCGACTCAAACACACCACACAAACAAACCACACAAGAAAACACACTGACTCAACTATGACCCTAGACACACCTAATGTTAGTCCGACCCGTACATGGGTGATGGCGGACCAGGACACCCGAATGTGTGCCATGCATGCATGTTATGTAACCGGAGATGGGTGGCATGAGGTACACCTAAATGTCCAAGTATGACCCAGTCATGCATGGACGGCCCTTTGGATTTGGGAGACTTGAGAGGGCTAGGAAAGCCGGGTGTGGAAGAGCTGGGTGGAGGTGTATCGTGGACGGGCTTGGTGGGTATGGAGGACCCGGCCCGTAGGAAAGGGGTATGAAAGTGGACTTCCCCGATAAGGTATGAGGGAAGTGATGGGTCACGGGGCCCACTAGAGTAGGGGTCAAATGGGTCAAAGAATGTGTGACCCCTTGTGGTGGGTTCCCACAAGTCACGGTCCCACGTGTAGAAGTTTTGAAGGTGTGGATAATCACCTTCTTGAATTGTGATGGGTGGGACGGGGACCGTAGGCAAGAAGTATGATTCCTCCCTCGGACAAAAGGGTATGAATTCAGGCTCGTCCGGTAAGGGAAGGAGTAAGAGGACCTCCGTGGTGATACAACCCACGGTGCACTCGGAGGTAATAGACCCTAAGGCCGGATGAGTGAGGCTAAGACTAGTGGGTTGGTCAACGTCTCGGGCCAAAAGGTGCGTCAACTCCCATTGTGAATCCAATCCCATGACAAGATCGTCCAATGTGTCAACATGGTGACGAGATCGAAAGGTGGTATGGAATGAGTTGACTGGCACTAAAGGTAAGGTGGGGTCCATGGACGGGAAGGGATGTGGGACCAAGCCATCCTTGAGCCATCTAAGAAGTGGCTCGGCTATGTAAAGTGTTCCCGTAAGAAACACGGGTGGCTCGAGCTTTGGTAGTTCCCACTTTGATGGTTTCGAATGAAGACCGGAGGTAGATAACAATGGAGCATCCATGGGTGGTGGAGTAGCTTGTGTCCTTTCCCACCAATCCGAAATCATTTTCTTTATTTCCTCTAAGGAGCGGGTTGGAGGAGGGACCTTGGGGTGGACTAGCTCCTTAACTCTCGGCTCAGGTGTGGGCCTAGGCTCGGTTATAAGCGGGACTTCCACTCGGTTGGAGGTGCTTGAGTGGGTTGGGATGGGAGTGCCAAGGGGAGGTTGGTTGGTGGTGCATGGGCGGGGCACTAGATTGGGGTCACTTTGGTGGGCTTGGACGGCGGTGAAGGGGTGGGATTGGGTAGAGGTGTGGCCCACTTGATTGTGGGTGAGTTGGTGGGGTTGGTGAGTGGAATGACCTCCGTGGTTGGAGGTAGGTGGGCGGGGAACGTAGGCCCTCCTAAGCACTCTCTTCATTTCCCACCATGACTCGATGGGCCTTAGATTCCTATCCTCCCTCCAATATTTGATGTCCCTCCAAGTTGCAGCGGCTTCACCAAAAAGTCGCCTTTTGGCAACATCGACTTGCATGGGCCCGTACATGATGTACACCTCGAAGTAATCATCCATAATGGCTTCCCATTCTAGATAGACACTCGAGTCATCGGACCCGTAGAAATCCCGGGTTTCGGGCCTCGTGGGGTGGTTCGGGTGGTCCTTCCATTTGAGATAGTATCGCCACCATCCGGGAGTTTGGGACTCCATGGGACACGGGAAACTAGTGGATGGCCATGCCGACACTCGGACCAAAACACTAGACACGACACTAAGTAATGCAAAGTTGGAATGCACTAACTAATGCACACTAAGGACCCTAGACGTAAACCAAGACTCGGTACGGGGCGGAGACAATCGACCCGAAGGTCACTCGCACAAGTGTGCGGCCTTCCCGATAGGCGTAACCTAACGGTCGGACAACACCTTTTTATATACCGAGTAAAGGGATGTATGCGACCCACAAACGACTCTTTTTGTTGTTTTAAAAATATGATGATCCTAAACACAACTTAGACCGACTAATGACTACATGACACTCTTTTTTTTTTTTGAATGCAAACACCCTAGACTCAACCTGCTCTGATACCAAATTGATGCGGGACGGGACCACGGACACGACAAGCTCGCGATCGTCCCTTAACAAGGGAAGCGTCGGATGTGCGCGGTTGAGAAACCGGCAAGGAGCTAGGGTGGTCGGCTCTCTTTTGCGCCCGGATCGGGTCACGGGACGGCTTCGCTCTCTCTCGCAGCAGTGATATTATAAATTGAAGGTGAGCTAGGTATCCCTACACATGCTCTCTAGCAGCGGCATATAAAGCATATAAAGAATTAAGCTAAGGCCAAGTGTAAGGGTGAAGGCGATACCTCCACGCTCTCGGCGTGGCGAAGATGGCACCCGGCCGAAGCTCGTACTCCCGGGAACTTAATACATTATGGTTACAGCAATGCAATTAAGCCCACTCCACGCAGGGAGGTAAAGGGCGACACAAGTGGGCCCGGGAGGACCAAGTTCGGGTTGACGGGCGGTTTCGGGCAATGCTTCGGCTTCACGCGTACTCGTGCTAGTGGGGGCCCACGTATTGACCGGAGGGGTCGTGTGGGGCCTGATGACTCCTCTGTGGTGGAGACACCTGGAAAGCGTTCCCCTGGGATGGCGAGCTGCTGGAACAACCGCCGGACGCCGGGCGGCCCTCGGACGACGCTCGCGGGGAACTCGGCCACGAATCTGAAAATTCTGTTTGCAGGCGCGCGACTCGGAGAAAACTGCTGCTGCGATCAGCCCCGTCGTCGGAATGTGACAAGGTTAGCACCGTTGGAAAGCTGACTCAGAATACCTCGACGTAGGGGTCTTCAAAAAAAATAATCAGATCTGTATTTCTTATCATGCATTTTACAAGCTTGCTGGAATCTGGCCAGAACTGCAGGGGTAGGTTCTGACTTCTCTGAAGATCGACGTTGACCGGAAAGAAGACCTCCGAATCTGGAAATAATTTCTTCCGAAAAGTTGAAGATCTCTGAGAGAGGAATCCGGGAATATTTTTGGTTTTCTGATTAGAGACGAAATGGATTTTCTTGGATTTTTTTACTAGACCTGGGTCGGATCTGGTAAACTGTGGGCAGACTGTTCTTGGGAACTTGGACGAAATGTGAAAAATACTTGGAGGGTGAACCAAAAATTAATAAAATTCCTGGTGGTAGAGATATGTGGACAGAGATCCCAGTAAATTTGGGAGACCCAAAAAAAATCAAAAGGTGATTCGAATGGGGTAAACTCAGAGCTGGTGAACAGTAAACAGAACCAGGACAGATCTGGAACTTGGACTTGGATGAAAATCAAAAAATAGCTAAAGGATGAATTGTGACGTGATTTTTTTTGTGGGGATAAGAGTTCTAGAGGGGAACCAACCCTGAAATTTTGAGCTTCAGAAGACGAAGGGAGTGATAGCAGGAATTCAGATAAGAAGGGTCTGTCCTGAGTGGATAGAACACCGAAACCGTTGGCGACGACGCGTCGGCGGCGAGACGATGGCGGCGGCGATCACCGGAGTTGCTTCAGATGCTAGAGGGGATCAAGGGGGAGGGGATTACACTCTAGAAATGGGAGAGGGGGTGGAGGAACCAGGTAGAGAGAGGGGAGGGGCACAAATCTCACTTGGGGGCAAATGCCTATTTTCTCTTCATTAATTCATTCAATATGAAAAATACAACCTTATATAGGATGCCAACCAAATTCAATCTCAACCCTTGGATCTAGGGGTTTGGATTGAAGGGCTGGGATGAGGTATGACCAACCACAAGAAATACAATATTTAAAGGAATCCCATTCCTAATTCTACCACATGTGGTCAAATAAAGGGAGGAAAGAAAGAAAATTAAACAACATAGCCTAATAGAGCCAAAAGAGGGGGCGCCCCCCTTCATGGGCCAAGGGCCTTTCATGGGCCATGAGCCATCCACAAGCCCATGCTAGACTTGGACCCTTCCCATTTAGTTGGCCCATGAGGGAGTGTAAACCAATTTGGGCCTTAAGTGCATTAATGACCCATTAGAAACCTAATGACCCAATATGGCATAAGCCCCTTAATGGACTCTACTAATGGCTATCTAGCCATGGACTCTACATTAGAAATGGCCCATTGGCTTGATATAAGCCTTACAAGAAGCCCAAATGAAAGAAATTACACAATTACAATCTCATACAAGCCATAACTCACAAATACACTTCACCCGTGTATGGAAATCACCTTTGATGCCCCATCACCGGTCCTCCTACGGATCCGAGCGTGCTTCCGCGAGTGAAACCGCATGTGTGACGTTGCCGACTCATAGTGTTGCTTGCTATCCTAAGTCCAAGGGAGTCACGTCACATCAAAATTTGGTATCATTATCCTCCGCTGCATTTGGTGTCACATCAGTTGGTATCAGAGCCAAGTTTTAGACTTGTCTCTACGAGTCTAGTCCATGGGCATGCTTGCATTAGAGTCCCCGACAGACCGTCCCATGCATTGTCCACCACCCACTATCAATGAGTCTACGGACCAAATGATCCCACTCCCAATCATATCCCTTGCATACCTACCCAATGGAGAGCCTACGGAAATCGATTTTATTGACTTGGAGTCTGATAATTGGGTATCCCCCGATATCGTAGCCTCTCTTTCTAGGACCGGACAAATTGTGCATGACGGAGACCAAGTCTTCGTTGAATTCCATAAAAGGTTTGGGAAGACCACATACTGTGATGGAGCTTGGTGTCAAATTGGCACTTTGGCGGGCCCTTGCATAATCCTAGGTAGGAGATGGTTAGATGAAAGGAATGCCAAGATTGACCCGACATGTCAGACTTGCCTAGTGCATCCGCCACACCTTCCGGGAGCCTTCCGATTCAACAACACCCATGTCCTCTCCCATCCACCGGAGTCCCCTCCTTGTTCACCACCCCGTGTGCATCACACACCGGCTAGCAACACCCCATCATCAAAAGACCTCCCCACCCCGTTGGCTTTAGAAGAAGTAGTTACCCCTACCCAAGGGGAACTTGAGGAGGTGATTGAAGTCCATGAAGCACCCCTTAATTGGGAAGAAGAATATGAGGCACAATGCCAAGAGTCGGGTCGAGGGGAACCTGACCCCATCAACCTACTCCCACCCCAACCCACAATTTCCCATGAAACCCATACTCCACACTACCCCTTAGCCCCTATCACTACCCCTCAACTTTCCCCTGTAAGGGACACTCCACCCATGACTGGCCAACCCAAGCCACCCCACCCAACCCATCTTCCACTGTCAACCATAACCCTACCCCAACCTAGGCCTCCACTTCTTCCCCTACCGATCCTGAATCAAATTTCCCTTTACCTTCCACCCCGGGGGTACCATACACCTACCCTCATCACTCCACCTTCAAAATACCATCTCACTTCCTTGGTAGAGGAACCCATGACTCCCACACCCGACATCATAGTGGTGGACACCCTAGAACCACTCCCCACCTTGGAGGAAACCCTTGCCCAACCCAAGGAAAGAACTTCACCTTTTACACCACCCTCTCTAAATAGGAGTGAACTTTTCATAAGTGAGCCCCTGGCTAAATGGTTAGAAGAAAATCCGGTTCACCCTATCTTGTCCCATGTTTGCCCTCCTATGGAGCAAAACCTCCCTATAGTACCCTTACCCACCTACCACACCACAATCCAATCATCCTATCAGGTGGAGACACTAGGGGACTTTCTTAAGGGTATAGCTTGGCAAATGGGGCTAACTGACCTGTTGACCACTGTAGCCGACCAACCTAGGAGCCTTGACCTCCTACACTTATGTGTCGGATCCATCTCCTCCACTTACACTATGGGTTGCTACACTAGTGACCTTCTGTTATTCCTCCCTACACCCGAGGAGCCCGATGCTCTCCACAAATTAGAGTTGCTTATTTCGGGTAGGATGCCAAGCCCTCCATTCATGGCCAACCAACCCGCCAAGGACTTCGGTTCAAATACCACATTTGAGGAGGAGGACTCCCCATCATTTGAAGACCTTGAGGAGATAGAATACCCCTTCCTTGGTAACACATTCCATGACCCCTTTGATCCCTCCCTATGGAAGACATTGAACCCATGGGACCTAGCCGCCTTACCCACCACCCACTCCCTCCTACCCTCATCCACCATGTTGAACCCAACCCACCCATTCCACTACTTAGTTCACACTATGAGAGCCATGACCAAAGGTGACATCCACCTAGGAAATGAGGAATCAACCCATCCCAAGATGTCCACTTTCTGGGACCCCTTCGAATCCCATGAGTGGAGACCCCCAAACCAACCCTCACCAAAAGATGGGACCATCTTGATAGAAATGCATGTGCCACAACATTTTACCCCATCCGGTAGGGCTAGTCATCTCATTTGTGTCACATACACACTAGGTCCAGTGCATGACAGGTTCACATTTTGATATGTAGGTCCACCCCTATTCATCATCCATCTTATGCAAGTTAGGAGCATCCATGGTTGTCCGGGTCCTCCATCATTCATCACATTCACTCACAAGGGGGACACCTATGGATGCCCCGGTCCCCCCAAATTCTTCAAAGACATCATAACATCACTACATGATATGTCTACTTTTGGTTGCCCTGGTCCCCCTTTGCATACCACACCCCCACCGCACCATCACTCAAAGCATTCTCATTCAAGCAGGCATCCAACTATGGGTAGTGACGATCATAATAAGCGGGCTAAAACTCACGGGTGGCACTTTGAAATCCAAGGAGGTAACCTCGCGATGGTGGCATTGGAACGACTCTATCTTAGGGCCACCTCCAAATCGAGGGCACGAGGACTTGGACCTTTCATGTTCCAAGTGGCTTTGGCAAACCTGGCTTATGGATTAGATTTACTAATGGGCTATGGGATATACCCCAATTATCATGTGGCTGATCCGGCACCCTACATGGGCACCGCGGTGAATCCCAGTGAGTGTTTTGAGCCTATGCCTTCCTTTAAGAGGGACACCCCGGAGAGCTTCCACAAAATAGCCTTGAGAGTCCGGCGTGTACACAGAAGAGCAATACTATGCAAGCAGGGTTCCAACGCCAGCATGAGGGTGTGTCCGGGCCGCCTTGAGAGGATGAAGAGCCGCCCCAGGTACAGGTTGAGTTTGGAGATTGCGAGTCGTCCTGAGCTGCTCCCCGGTGGGCCCTTAACTCGACGGAGTCGAGTTCTCCGCACCCCGGGAGTATGATGGGGACATCCCTTACCCTTTTACTCTGTGGGGACCTGCTACTCGCCACTTTGTTCGCCATCATTTTCTGAGCCTTGCCATGTAATTTCCACATTTTTCTTGAGTCATAATCATGTAATTTTGCCTTTTATTGAGTCTATTATCTAAGTTAGTTAGTCATTTACCTAAGTCCAAGGATTCATTAAGTGGTTTAATAGGTTAGTGGGTTGTAGGCCTTAATGGGCCATTTCATTGGGCCTGGCCCATGGGCGCCCCCTTCCCCACCCCTTGGTCTTCTGTTATTAGTCCATTTTCCAGGGACTTCTATGTAATTGGGGATTCCCTATATATAGGACCCCAACTCCTCATTTTGAAGGGAATTGATGAATGCATGAAAATTGAAACCCACTTGAATCCCCCTTGAGTCTTCTCTCTCTCTCTCTAGCTCTCTCTCTCTCTCTAGTTCTCTCTCTCTCTCCTAGGGGCGAATTCCCCTCTCTCTCCTCCCTCTCTCTCTCTAAATTTTGAATTCCCCCTCTCTCCTCACCTCACTTGCCACCTCACTTGCCACCTAGGCAAGTCCCTTCAACTCCCAAGGCCCCATTACTCTCTCCATTACTCATTCCACCTTCCCAAGCAACCATTCACCTTCCCTAGACAACCCTCCCTATTCCCCACACATCTTCCAACATCCAAGACAACCTTCCCTCTCCCCCAAGCAACCCTCCCACTTCCCCACACCCTCATTCACACCCCAAGCCATCAGTTTGCGCACCACTCCCCACCCCTCTAGCCTTGGCCGACCACTCCCCTCCCCCATCTCCTAGGTTCGGCCCCCCCACTCCCCTCCACCCCAGCACCCCATTCCACCAGCTCCGCCCCTCTCTTCACCCCCACACATCCCTCCCCCATCTGCAAACACCTCCCCTTTCCCTCCATTAACAAACTTCAATCCCCCTTAACCTAACCCCACCACCATCCCATCCCTTTAGTCACATCTGCAGGTAACAGAAGACGGTCCGTCTTGCAGAAGCTCCCCTGCATTTATACGGCGACATCTGAGGGCATACTTTACCATTCTGGAAAGGTCGTCCTGTCCACTTCGCAGGCGAGGTAGAATCGTCCAGTTCCGAGTTCGTGACCGCCCGTGAGAGCTGTTATACCCCGACTGCACCAGACACCACCTGCAGCCAGCCTGAGCCCGATTGGAAGCTGTTTCACGACCAACGGTGGAGGAATCAGGCTGAAGTCTCTTCTTCAAAATTCTTCCTCCCCCTGTCTACTTCCAGGAGCAGAAGGCGGAACTTAATTCGGCATCCGAGAGCCAGAGTTGCAAACGTTCTTCCTCAGTCGCATGGATCTGTCTCCTGCAGTCGGCAGCGACCAGTACCTACTCTTCAGGGCACACCAACCGCCCACGGCCTCTGATTGCAACCCCGTTGACTTATGCTGAAAGCCACCTCAACCACGGAGACGACGCCACTGGTTTTGTGCCATTTGGAGCTTGGGAGTACCCGTGACAGCATCTGCAACCTGCTGCTACAGAACCTGGACCACGCGGTGCAGCCTCTGCAGAGAATCAGAACCAGTTTGCAAGCTCTGCCACGGCGAACCACGGCGGAATCAGGCTGAGATTTCTTCTTCAAAGATCTTCCTCCCCCTGTCCCCGACCAGGAGCACAAAACAGAAGTACAGTCGGCATCCGGGAGCCCAAGTTCTGATTTTTCTCCTTCAGTCGCGCAGGACTGCCCCCCTCAGTCTTCTACGGCCAACAGTCACTCATCGGCGT
The DNA here is from genome assembly GCA_022559845.1 of Amorphophallus konjac. NCBI lineage: Eukaryota > Viridiplantae > Streptophyta > Magnoliopsida > Alismatales > Araceae > Amorphophallus > Amorphophallus konjac. The sequence continues at coordinate 79,501,354 of CM040126.1, forward strand.
CCCCCAGGCCACCCTGACCTCCGGTGACCTCCCCGCCAGTTTTGTTGCAAAAAGGGTTCGACCACGGTTCCAGAACTTCTGACGGTTCATGATTCAGCATCCAGGAGCGACCAGGTCCACTTCTGCAAGTTGTTGGCAGAAACAAGGAGCGGCTGGGCCCAGGATCTGTCATCCTGCTCAAAGTCCAGCCCAAACCAGTACCCTCCCCAGAAGAAATCGCCAAAATTCTGAGGCATCCCCGGTTCAGTTACAAAGACGACGCAGCTGATCTCGTGTCCGGAAAAATTCCTGAACGTGATTTATGACCTCTACAGCGGCGGGCTGTCAGTGATCACAGCAAGCAGGGAACTCCGTTTGGCTTCACCGGCCCGACTTCCGGCGAATCTCCCGCCCCCGCTTGGCCGGCTCACCGCCCCTCCCTGCGTGGAGGTTGTGTTTGAATGTAATACAACTAATTCCCACCCCCGAGACCACCCTCATGCGTGAGGTGTAGTGAATGTAAACTTAAACAGGTTTTTGAAGCTACATCGGCGCAGTGTGCGGGGACCACACTTCCCCGCTCGCCCTCGTCTCCGCCCGGGATCGGTGTCTTCACGCCGATCAGGTGAGCTCCTGGCCACTCTCCCTTGTTGGTTTTTACTGTTGCTTAGCTTAGTATCACTCTTAGTTACCGTCGGAGGTGAGGCGAGTGTCCGATCCGCAATTCAATCCAATCGAGTGTTCACCGTGGGGCAAGTTGAGAGAGAGCCATTACATCCCACGCCCTCGGCGTGCCGACTACCCGTGAAATCGGGCATCCCTGGCCCATTGGGATCTATCCCTATCCGGCCGACCCTTGGAGCCGCAAGGTCCAAACTCGGACCCTCACCACCATCGCCGGTCCTCCTACGGATCCGAGCGTGCTTCCGCGAGTGAAACCGCATGTGTGACGTTGCCGACTCATAGTGTTGCTTGCTATCCTAAGTCCAAGGGAGTCGCGTCACATCAAAATTTGGTATCATTATCCTCCGCTGCATTTGGTGTCACATCATGCACGCAAGAAGATTTTGCTCCGCTGTCTGTCTACTGAGGAAGCTTGGCAAGCAATGAAAGAAATACATGCTGGGACGGCAGGTGCTCATCAAGCTGGCCCTAAGATGAAGATAGAAATCAAGAAGCTGGGCTACTATTGGCCCACTATGTTTGAAGACTGTTGCAAGTTTTCAAAGTCATGCCAGAAATGTCAGGAGCATGCTGTTGTGCCTAGAAGGCCACCTGTCGTTCTGCACCCTACAGTCCCTAGCTGGCCGTTTGCACAATGGGGAACTGATGTAGTCGGCCCACTACCGACCTCATCGGCTGGACATAAATACATATTGGCAATAACAGATTACTTCTCCCGATGGGCGGAAGCTATAGCATTACGAGAAGTGACTGGTGAGCTGGTTGCCAGGTACATCAAGCAGAACATTATCTTCCGGTTTGGGATCCCCAGCCGGATAATATCTGATAATGGAAGTCATTTCAGAAATCAAAAGATCTATCGGCTTGCCGAGAAGTATAAGATCGAATGGAGGACTTCCACTCCTTACAATCCACAGGCAAATGGATTGGCAGAAGCCTTCAACAAAACTTTATGCACCTTGTTGGCTAAAGTCATCAGTTCTAATAAGAAGGACTGGGAAGAAAAGATGTATGAAGCTCTGTGGGCATACCGCACTGTCTTCAAGACACATACAGGGTGCTCGCCATACTCACTGGTATACGGCTCAGAGGCAGTAGTTCCATTAGAGCTGGAAGTCCCGTCACTCAGAGTGGCAGTCCAATATGACCTGGCACATGGCGAACAAACCAATGCAGAAAGAAGATTACAAGAATTGGCTGAATTGGAAGGGAAGCGCCTCCAAGCTCAGAAGAATATCCAGATGTATCAGGCCCGCATGGCCACTGCATTCAACAAACTCGTAAAAGGACGAGAATTTAAGAAAGGTGACCTTGTCATGGTCAAGAAAAGAGAAGTCATGGCGTCCAACCCAAAAGGAAAGCTAAATCCTAATTGGGAAGGTCCTTATGTGATATATAGGGTCTACGAAGGAGGGGCCTACATGGTTGTTAACCATCGAGGGGAAATCCAATTCTCACCACTCAACGGTAGACACCTAAAGCTGTATCATGCTGCCCAACCAATATTCCCCGAGTAATCAGGCTAAAAGTTACCTTTTCCTTGGTCTAGCGACACTCTGTCCTAACCAAGCTACCCTTTTCCTTGGTCTAGCGGCGCTCCGCCCTAACCAAGCTACCCTCTTCCTTGGTCTAGTGACATTCCGTCCTAACCAAGCTACCCATTTCCTTAGTCTAGCGACACTCTGTCTTAACCAAGCTACCCTTTTCCTTGGTCTAGCGGCACTCCGCCCTAACCAAGCTACCCTTTTCCTTGGTCTAGCGGCACTCCGCCCTAACCGAGCTACCCTTCTCCCTTGGTCTAGTGGCACTCCACCCTAACCGAGCTACCCTGCTCCCTTGGTCTAGTGGCACTCTGCCCTAACCGAGCTACCCTTTTCCTTGGTCTAGCGGCGCTCCGCCCTAACCAAGCTACCCTCTTCCTTGGTCTAGTGACATTCCGTCCTAACCAAGCTACCCTTTTCCTTGGTCTAGCGACACTCCGCCCTAACCGAGCTACCCTTCTTCCTTGGTCTAGCGGCACTCCACCCTAACCAAGCTACCCTTTTCCTTGGTCTAGCGGCACTCCGCCCTAACCGAGCTACCCTTCTCCCTTGGTCTAGTGGCACTCCACCCTAACCGAGCTACCCTGCTCCCTTGGTCTAGTGGCACTCTGCCCTAACCGAGCTACCCTTTTCCTTGGTCTAGCGACGCTCCGCCCTAACCAAGCTACCCTCTTCCTTGGTCTAGTGACATTCCGTCCTAACCAAGCTACCCATTTCCTTGGTCTAGCGACACCCCATCCTAACTAAGCTACCCTTTTCCTTGGTCTAGCGGCGCTCCATCCTAACCAAGCTACCCTTCTCCCTTGGTCTAGTGGCACTCTGCCCTAACCGAGCTACCCTTTTCCTTGGTCTAGCGGCACTCCGCCCTGACCAAGCTACCCTTTTCCTTGGTCTAGCGGCGCTCCGCCCTAACCAAGCTACCCTTCTTCCTTGGTCTAGCGGCACTCCGCCCTAACTGAGCTACCCTTCTCCCTTGGTCTAGTGGCACTCCGCCCTAGCCAAGCCATCCCTCATCATGATCTAATGACAGTCCGACTTGTTACCCTCCCAAAAAGAGGGGAAGAGAGAGTAAAAGAATGAAAATAAATAAGTAAAAAATGGGGTTAAAAATAGAGATACCCCGCCAGTCTTGTTCAGGTTTTCTGAGCAAGAGCAAAAATGGCTAAAACCCAGCTGTGGTGAAAACCCGAAAGGGCACTGCAGGCAAAATCGGGTACCCCGCCACGTGAAAACCAGGAAGGGCGCGTGGGCAAAAGCAAGAGGGGGCTGGCTCCGGTGAAAACTCGAAAGGACGCTTGGGCCAGTAATATGGTGATCCTAAAGGAAACCTCGCCTCCCGTCATAAACTTCTCGTTGATCGATTGGCACCTCGCCCGATCAATGATGAAACCCTATCCGGCTTAGACCTTACGTCTATCTCGATGAAACTTATAAAATCTTTGCATTGGTATAAACCCAATACCGATGATGAAACCAGCACTTGACCGATTAGGCGCACTGCCCGGTCAATGATGAAACCCATCCGACTTAGACCTTATGTCTATCCCGATGAAACCTATAAAATCTTTGCATTGGTATAAATCCAATACCGATGATGAAACCAGCACTTGACCGATTAGGCGCACTGCCCGGTCAATGATGAAACCTATCCGGCTTAGACCTTACGTCTATCTCGATGAAACTTATAAAATCTTTGCATTGGTATAAACCCAATACCGATGATGAAACCAGCACTTGACCGATTAGGCGCACTGCCCGGTCAATGATGAAACCCATCCGGCTTAGACCTTACGTCTATCCCGATGAAACTTATAAAATCTTTGCATTGGTATAAACCCAATACCGATGATGAAACCAGCTGTTGACCGATTAGGCGCACTGTCTGGTCAATGATGAAATCCATCCGGCTTAGACCTTACGTCTATCCCGATGAAACCTATCAAATCTTTGCATTGGTATAAACCCAATACCGATGATGAAACCAGCTGTTGACCGATTAGGCGCACTGTCCGGTCAATGATGAAACCTATCCGGCTTAGACCTTACGTCTATCCCGATGAAACCCATGAAACCTTTGCATTGGTATAAACCCAATACCCATGATGAAACCAGCTGTTGACCGATTAGGCGCACTGCCCGGTCAATGATGAAACCTATCCGGCTTAGACCTTACGTCTATCCCAATGAAACCCATGAAACCTTTGCATTGGTATAGACCCAATACCCATGATGAAACCAGCTGTTGACCGATTAGGTGCACTGCCCGGTCAATGATGAAACCTATCCGGCTTAGACCTTACGTCTATCCCAATGAAACCCATGAAACCTTTGCATTGGTATAAACCCAATACCGATGATGAAACCTGCTGTTGATCGATTGGCACCCTGCCCGATCAACAATAAAACCAGCCAGTGTAGACCTTACGTCTATTCTGATGAGGTTCATAAGATCCTCGCATTGGTATAGACCCAATACCGATGATGAAACCCACCTTCGATCAATGGGCATCCTGCCCGATCGACAAAGAAACCCGTCCTATCAAATCCACATACCCCTTTACGTCCTGCCGTGATGAAACCCACCATTGGTCGATCGGCACCTTGCCCGATCAATGATAAAACCAGCCCAGTGTAGACCTTACGTCTACCCTGATGAAACCTATAAAATCCTTGCGTCGGTATATACCCAATACCGATGATAAGAACATGCACTAATGAAGCAGCACATCGCCTGATCCGTGCTGAAGTCCCAATTCAGGAAACATATGTATATATATAAAAAAAATGGGGTTAAAAATAGAGATACCCCGCCAGACTTGTTCGGACATCCCGGATAAGGGCAAAAATGGCCAAAAACCCAGCTGTGGTGAAAACCCGAAAGGGCACTGCAGGCAAAATCGGGTACCCCGCCACGTGAAAACCCGAAAGGGCGCGTGAGCAAAAGCAAGAGGGGGCTGGCTTCGGTGAAAACCCGAAAGGGCACTTGGGTCAGTAATGTGGTAATTTAAAAGTTCCATGCCAACCGGCACGCTACCTGTACCTCCCTTCTATTGATGAAGCCTTCCGTCGGTCAACTGTTTCCGCGCCCCGCCGACGACAGAACCCTTCCGGGGTAGACCTTACGTCTACCCTGATAAAATCTACATACCCTCTTTCAAACGTCCCACCGACAATGAAACCCATCACCATCCTGATGAAGCCTGTCCAGCTCAGACCTCACGTCTGTCCTGATGAAGCCTACGCATTTCTTGGCAAGCCCCACATGCGATAAAACCTGTTGGAATAGACCTTACGTCTGTCCTGACGAGACCAACACCTTCACATACGTCCCACCGTTGATCGATTGGCATCCTGCCCGATCAATGATGAAACCTTGTCCAGTTTAGACCTTTCGTCTATTCTGATGAAACTTATAAATCCCTTTGCATCGATATAAACCCAATATCGATGATGAAACCAACTGTTGATCGATTGGCACCCTGCCCGATCAATGATGAAACCCTATCCAGTTTAGACCTTTCGTCTATTCTGATGAAACTTATAAATCCATTTGCATCGATATAAACCCAATATCGATGATGAAACCAACCGTTGATCGATTGGCATCCTGCCCGATCAATGATGAAACCTTGTCCAGTTTAGACCTTTCGTCTATTCTGATGAAACTTATAAATCCCTTTGCATCGATATAAACCCAATATCGATGATGAAACCAACCGTTGATCGATTGGCATCCTGCCCGATCAATGATGAAACCTTGTCCAGTTTAGACCTTTCGTCTATTCTGATGAAACTTATGAAATCTCCTTGCATCGATATAAACCCAATATCGATGACGAAATCAATTGTTGATCGACCGGCACCTCGCCTGATCAATGATAAAACCCTACCCAGTTTAGACCTTTCGTCTATTCTGATGAAACTTATAAAACCCTTTGCATCAATATAAACCCAATATCGATGATGAAACCAACTATTGATCGACTGACATTTCGCCCGATCAATGATGAAACCCTATCCAGTTCAGACCCTACGTCTGTCTTGATGAAAACCACATATCCTTTAATTGTCCCACCTACTATAACCCCTACCCAGTCTGGACCTCACGTCTATTCTGATGGAACCTCTCACACTCCTGCAAATTGTCTCCTTTACGGCGCACATGGCCAGAAGGATCTTTGCTGCCACTCACGAAATCCAGTTTTAAGCACCTCTTCGGATGCCGTCACGCGGTGGAGCGAGTCCCCCATCCTTTCTCTGAAGGGGTGGACGCTCTCCTGCCAAGTACGAGCCGTTCGCATGAGGGATTGTCAAAACCGCTACCCCACTTCCCAAAGTGATAAAACCATATGCAAAGTAAGATGGAGACGCTTGAAGCCAAGAGATTCCTTTCCAATAAAAAGGGAATACATGAAGGGCCCCGAGGGGACATCACATTACAGAAGAAAACAAAAAAGGGAGGGATAAACAATTCACGGCCGCCGGAATATATCTTCGAAGGCCAGAAGACCCACATAAGGGGCGGCTCCTAGCTCATGAAGGCGCGCCTCCTCCTCCTGAAGCCCAACAGACATGTCCTGAAGAGACATCACCCATCCCTCCAGCGAGGCTACTTCCTCTTCAGACTGCGGCCGGATAAAGGAGAGTTGCTGCAGTTCGGCTCGAAGTCCAGAGAGTTCCATCTCCAATAGGGCTATCCGGTCCCGCACAGCTTCTTCCCGCTGAATAGCACCTTCTAGCTCAGCTCGGCGTCCATCAAGCATAAGTCTCAGCTTCCCCAACTCGGATTTGCATTCTGACCTCTGCAATTTCAGCGCCGTTAGCTTATCAACCATGGTCCGTGCTAGGAAATCCCTCCGATGCACGAATTTAAGCAAAAGCAAGACCCGCTGAGCCCATGTGTCCAGAGGGCAACCCATAGCCTGCAGACCGGCAGTGAAGCGATCAGCAATTTCCTTCAGCTGCAAATATGTCAAGCCAGGCTGAGATTCTACCAGCTGGCGCAGCATATCCAGGTTCTGCCAGATAAAGCTCTCAGACGATGCAAAGCCAAAAGAAGCAGAGGGGATCACTTCGAAGGTCACTTCGCTATCGATGTCTGCCCACAGTGCGACATCCGGCTGAGAAGATGAAGATGGTAAATCTGCTGGAAGAATTGGCCGGTCCCTCTCCGTGCCCTCTGGCTGAACTGAAGATTCCCCCTCCGTCTTGGGCGCTATGGCTTGAACATCAGCGGAGGGAGGACCGATGAATGATGGAGCTATCTCTTCATGAATCTTCTGAATAAGGGCTTCATCTTCAGCTACTCTTCCTGATAATGGGGGCGAAGGGTCTCTAGTCTGTAAAGGCAGAAATCCAGTTTCTATAGCCACTGTGGCAGGGACTGCTGACTCAGGCGCAGTTGACATTATGGCAGCCGGTATGAAAGCAGAGCTTCTGGCTGGGTCTGCTTCGGCTCTGAACTCTGAGGCCCTGACAAGGATGGAAATCTCTCCCAGTGATCCTAAGTCCAACGATGCTAAATCTGTCAAGGACTGTATCCGCGCCGGCACAGGGCGAATGATCTCGGGAATTCCCGTGCAAGTTAACGGCTGGAAAGGGACAATAGCCCAGTTTGTGGAAGAAATGTCCGTGATAGCCGCAGTTGTGTCTGAGCTAGCAATGGCAATGCCCTGAGACCAAAACAAAGCACCTTCAGCGCTAGATATAAAAGAAGAAGGGGCAGATGAAGCAACAAACATGAAAAGGAACCCACCCTTGAAGCAGGGTCCACATCCTCGAAGTGGGGTGAAAGAGAAGGAAGCTCCGTAGTCGGAATGACAAATGGTGGAGTTATATCAATCTCGGTATCGAGCCCGGCAAACTCCTCTTGCAACTCCTCCTCAGGAGATAGCACCACCAGCTTAGCAGGCTGAAAAGACGGAACACCCTTTACAAATACAAGTGGGGCCTCTGATTCAGGAGCATCTCCCTCACTGTCGCTGAAGGTTGCTTCCTCCTCATCAGAGGCGGTCTTAGAACTGCCTGAGGATATTTCCACACTAGCTGTACGCTGTGGGGCAACCTCTAAAACATGCCGAGATGTAGACCGCGTAATTATGCGCCTGGCCGGAACGGTATGCTGCTTCGACTAAGCCTTGTAACCTTCCTGTGGTGGAAGCAACTCTTCTGTCACCACAGCCGCAGTCTGCTCCTCGCCTGCCGCTGATGCAAAAAGAAACCTCTGAGAAATGTAGCAAAGAAGACAAATACAGGTATGAAACAGATGAGAAGATACACTTACCCCTCGCCTCACTAGCCGGCGTAGGAGAAGGCAATCTGGTCTCCACCACAGAAGGTGCTATGACTGTCTCTTCGGCTGTGCAAAAAGAATGGGTCAAATTCAAGGACTTCTTTGAGATCCTGCAGAAGACAGTGAAGAATGCAAATGCAAGCTCTTGATGTTACCCTGAACCGGTGTCAAAGCAGCCTCCCTTTGCAGCTCAAACTCATCAAATGATGGAATGTCAGGGAGAGGGGTCCCAGTATCCATCGCCACCGAAGTCGACTGTTGAATATGGGCCTTTTTGGCCTTCCTGGCCTTCCCAACTGCAGTCTTGACTGCGGAAGCCTTCCTCTTCTTTCCAGGAGGCAGGGGAGTAGTGGTCGGTGCCGCAGCAGGGACTTTAAAATAAGTGGGCTTCTCGACCTACGCAATAATCTTTCTATAGAGCCCATGCCGCTTTATATCAGGCCGGTCTGAGGAGAATGGCAGAAGGATGATGGGATCAGTGGGTGCGAAGTTCAGATGCTAAGCAGAAAACACTGCAATCAGAAAAGAAGAAATCTTACCTGCCGGGCCGTCATAGAATACAGAAAGTGGCCAGTACATGTAAGCTACCTCCTTGGAGCGGGAAGCAACCTCCTTGATGAGCCAACACACATCACCGAATATCTGGCACTTCTCTACCAAAGCCGCCAGATCATTATAGCCGCGAAAGTCAAGGCATCGAAACAAGTCAAGATGGTCCATGTCCCAACCATCGACATAATGAAATGATATAAACAGTGGCTTGTTCAATATGCCAGCTATCGGGCTTTCTGCAGATAACCCATGCAAATTTAGCAGAATGAACAGCCAGGACGTCTGTCTATAGTACGTCTGAGTTCTATCTTCTCGGCGTACAAACGTCCTATATGGATGAAATCTATCAACTGGACCCCTCCAGGAAGCTACTGTCGGGAGCGGCTCTTCGACAGGAAATGGGTATTGCTGAACTTCCAAGCGAGTGCCCCCTACATGGCTCAGATGTTTCAAACTCTGCATAAAGGTGTCCTCGTTGATAGCAGCGAAGACAGGAGCAAGCGGCTCGGAACTCTTTTCCTTCAAGGCCCGCTGCTGAGTCAGATAATTCTCCGCCTCCCTCAGATGCTGTGAGTAAAGTTTTTTCAAGTGGGCCTCGAAAATATCAAACACTGGCCCAGGTTGCTGTTTCAAGAAGGAGCGCTCTGCCACGTCCCAGAAGGCACCCCTACCGTCCCAATAAAAGCCGGTCCGAATATTCCACCATTTGATATATTCTGGTGTTACCCGGGGAACACGATTAGAAACAGTGGGCACCCTGAAAACTACATCATCCTGGCGATGATAGAAATCCCACCACAACCTGCCCTCGCCAACAATGATGGACCCGTGCTTGGCCCGGCTATCTAGGGGAAATTGGGCAACTGAGGTAGGAATATGCTGGTCGTAGCCGAAGTTTCGCCCAAAGCGGAACGGATAGTATGGCTCCAACAGAAGCAGGCCACCCTTTCTGTAAACCAAAACACTGGGCCGAATTGCCATGGCCCATCTCACCAGCTCCGGTTCCAAGATTGGCCGAGCAGTGTTGACCCCTGAGACAGGGTGGATATATGTCTCTATCTCCTCCAGCTTGCACTCTCTCTGAGGATCAATCAAAGGAGCTGAACCTGCTGCCAAGCTCCAGAAATGTATGCTGCCAGGGGCGTCCACTGGTACTTTTATCAGTCGGCCCCTTATTTTAAATAGCTGATCATAAAAGGGACCAGGCTCAGCGCTGGCAAATTCAACCATCCTGGGTGACACTGTATCCGCCTGCAAGGTTCTCGGAGCTAATTCGGGGAATATACTGCAGACCCAGGCGTTGAAGAAATGAAAAGGACCTACGGTCCTCAAAGAACGGGGAGTCCGATGCTTGTACAGGTCCCCCAAAGATTTATATATCAAACACAGGGCCACTGGGCAGAGCAACAGCTTCATCCCCCATGCCATCTGACAAGCTGGATATATGGCCTCTGGCCGAATGACTGTCTCGTCCCCTTGTGGGAGAGCAAAAGTGCACAGCCAAAATGTGAAATAAGCTGCGCAGTGTGTGATGGGGTCTACGCCTGCTGGGTTGGGACCACCTCTGCCTGCACGGCGCAATGAGGAGGGTAGCGCCGACTTATAACGGGGAGCCCTTACCTGCCTGCTAGCAGTCGGACCCATAGAAGGAAAGTCTGCATACTTCAGGGGACCGTCAAAGAAATACTGGATCCACTGCCCTATCCGGACCCTCATTTTGCTACCTTTCTCTCGGGGTTGATAGCCTTTAGAGGACCCCCTGCTGTACGCCAGACAGATGGAGCGGTATACCTTCATCAGATATTGATATGAGAAGCCGATGGAATACTTGCCCTCGCCATCAGAGCTATCCTTCTCGGAATCTGACAAGCAAACCTCCTCATACGGCTCGCCATCAATGGGCAGGCCGGAGAGCTGTGATAAACTCCAGAGATCCAGGGATGTCTCCCCCTCTGCTGTATAGAAAGTGTTGAATAAAGGGCAGAACACTTCAAACATTCCACAGTACAGCCCTCGGGATATGGGATACCGGAATCTAGAAGCGAAGACACTGTGGTACACCCCTGCTCTGATTAGCAGGGGGGCATATTCTATCAGAACAAACTCTGTAAACTCCACTGCCCCCACTCGGAATAGGTGGGCGTTAGTGATCTTGGTGTCTCCGAACCAGCCAGCAGCTAGAAGGTACTTGAACTGAACGGCCGAACAATTCAGCACGAAGGGTTCTTCGCGATATCCCCACTTTAATGGTGCCAACAACATACCATAGCCGGGCTTCTCCCTATGAACTCGGCCGCTAGCATTATCCCACCGGGCAGGTGTGAATTCCGGGGCTCGGACCAACATCTTCTTCTCTGGTTCCAGCTCCGATATGCCAAGGATGGCACCCCAGTCGCGCTTTTCCCCGGGAAGATAGATGGCCTGGCTGCGATACACTGAGTCCTTCAGGCTATCCCGTTCAGCAAGAATGGCAGCTTCAACTACGCGAGCTATCCGGTAGTCTCGCATGCCGCCCACTGTGAAAGTCTGGATGAACGACATCAAATGTTGGTCCTTCGGGAAGTCTGGCCGATAGCTACCATCCCGCCTGAAGCATGTCTCAGTCGCAGTGGAGTATACCCGGTCTGTCGACACGGTGTCAGTTTCAGAGTCAGATGATTCGTCAACCGAAGCAATCCTGTCATAACCGAAATCCAGGTTATGCACATTCAGCCAATTCACTGTGGCCCGAGATATGTCTGGCTGGGCCGATGAGCTAGCACCAACAGCTCCGGAAGATGCAACATCAGAACTGGAAGCCATTGCAGTGCCTGCAGTCGAAGAAAAAATGTGAATTAAAAGCCAGTCTTGTGTAGATTGCAACATGAGATTCTATAAAAATTTCGACAGCATCTCCCCTTATTCGGGGTCTGCCCAAAGAGAATAGGGAATCACCAACCAAGAGGGGGTGATCCCGAAAGGAAAAGGGATTAAATCCCTAGTATCGTCCTACCCGGGTGAAATCCGACTAAGCGGGAAGAAAGACGAGGGCGGCCGAGAGCAGACGAAGCTCCCACCGATGAAAGAAAACGGCAGAAGAAAAAGAAATGAAGATAGAGAAAGAAGATGAAGAAATGAGAAAGAAAACCCTCTCGGGGGGTTAAATAGAGAAGGGGAGGGAGAAGACTCTTGGCGCGAAGCAAAGCGCGCCGAGAGCCCTCCACGCCGAGAGCTCCAGGCGGCCAGAAGGCGCGCCGAGAGCCCCAGGCCGAAAGCCCCCAGGCCGAGAACCCCAGGCCGAAAGCCCCCAGGCCGAGAACCCCAGGCCGAGGCCTCCTTCCGCCAGGGCGCGCCGAGAGGTCCAGGCCGAGAGCCCGGTCAGAGGCGCACCGAGAAGCCCTGCCCAAGGCCCTCCACGCCGAGAGCTCCAAGCCGAGAAGCTTCACGCCGAGATGCCCTTCACACAGAGGCTCACACCGAGAAGTCAATGCTCTGGGCTAAGAAGCTCCAAATTGCTGAAAATAAAGAAAATATGAAGAATGAAAATGTGAAAAGGGAAGATAAGAGTGTAAAATATTGTTGCATCAAGATGATCATGTCTGAGGACCCGATTAAAGGCAAATTGAGGAAGATACCCTCGAATGATGAAAGACACCTGCAAGCCCCATGCCGCTTATTCTGCGCTTACGCCGCCCGCAGGTGGGGGGCATTTGTTGACACCTGGAAAATGAACAAGGGTGAAAACGTAATTGAAAAGAGGGTCTGACCAACAGTGAAAGACCAATGATGAAGCTCATCAACTGTCTACCCTGCTAAAGCCCTTGTCGGCAAAGCTGATGCCCGGTGCCAATGTCACTCAGACAGCAGCACTGATAAAGCAGCAGTCACTCGACTGATGAGACCTTCCAGCCCTTTAATGAGAGCTGTACTACCATTTTGCCCAAGAATCCACGGATGATATGTCAGGGTAAGTCAGATGTCGGCTTACTGACAGATGTAATATGAGATGAAGATGAAGCCGGTACCGGCAGATGAAGATGGCAAAGGCTTTGCAAAGTCAGAATAGAAGAAGAATGGTCTCTACAGATTGTACTCCCAGCAGAAGTCTTTCCGGACTAAAGCTGGTGCCCGAGCTCGTCACCATTCAAGTGACGATATCGATAAGATAATACCCGGTCTTGTCACCGTTCAGATGGCAATTCTGATGAAACCCCTGTCTACGGACCGATGAAACCCCTGTCTACGGACCGATGAAACCCCGATCTACGGACTGATGAAATCCCGATCTACGGACTGATGAAAACCATAATGATGATCTCGATACAAGATATGTCGTCAATGAAAGGCCCTTTCGGGTGATGATGTCCTTGAAAGACCCAAATGGGTATGTGAAAGTGGCTAAAAAGCTTTAATTGGGCCTGCAAAGGATGGCGCCGAGAGCCACTTGCCGAAGCCCAAAGAGGGCGCCGAGAGCCCGGTCAAATGCGCGCCGGGAAGCTCCATTTGGGGGCGCCGTGATGCTGCTGCCGAGAAGAGGAGAGGTGGCTATAAAATCCCCCTCCCTTCGAACAGATAAGAAGAGAGACAAAAAAAAAGAGAAGAATAGACGAAAGAGATAGAAGGAGAATAGAAAGAAGAAGAAGAGAAAAAGAAGCCAGAAAAGAAAGAATAGAGAGGGAGTCCTGCCAAGAGAGAGTCCCCCTCGGCTGAGAGAAGAGAGGAAGCAGAAGAGAAGAAGCAGAAGAAAAGAAGAAGAAGAGGTGCTCCAGGTGGGCTGCCAGGGGGAGGGAGAGGAGTCAATGCTCCGCCCTCCCCATCCTGTCTTTTCTCTTCTACTGATGTAATTTACTGGGCTTTTGTCTTGATTCATCGAAGGTAGCCGGCCAGTTCCGGTCTCAATCTCTACCTTTCTGCTTTGCATTTCTATTTCACATCGATGTAAGGCTTTGATGCGATGCAATGAAATGTCAACGATTACCCATTTGGGGATCTATTGATTCAGATGTTTGTTCTCCTTTGATCGAAATGCCTGCTCTCCGCTTATCTTTATATGTTCATCGTTTATGCAAAAAAATATTTAATAGTTCATATGAATCTTTGCTTTAGAGGCATGGAAACCGGGCCCCTCCTTGTGCTGTTCAGGGACCAGAGACATCAATCTCTTGGTCCCCTGAACCACTGGCTATACGAGGGTATATCGATTCCTTGGATCGCTGCTATTCCGTGGATGCCAGTGAATGACTATCTTGATCTCTCGACCCTCCATCCTAATCCCTTGGATGATTAGGGTCTAGAGTTCGATGTTAAAGGTTCCTCAGCCACCGGGTTTCAGATGCCATTGGGTTCGTCCAGGGGATCAGAGACAGTCATCTCTTGATCCCCAGACGGCCGGCGGCAGAAATAAAACCAAGTCTTCAGAAATCCAGGCGATGGTCTCATTCCCCATCCATCCTGCCCTCCAGATCCCCCCTTGGCCCTTTCTCAGGGAAATATCCATGAAATCCCCCTTCCTATACTTCAAATTCAACTTCAATCGCAGCCAGAAAACTCAGAAATCCCAGAAGCAGAGCATCGTATGAACTCTGTAAACCCTGAAACCCTGCAGCGATTTCACCTTCTCGGTGTGCACATTTCCCCGCCGAGAACTATCCAGCCGAGAGGTCTCCCTCTTCAGCTAAACGACAAACCAAGCTGTTTCAACCCTTTTCATGTGAGTCTCTGTGCAAGCCTCCCGGCGCCAGATTCCCGGCGCGCCCAGGAGCGCGCCGGGAAGCCCTATGCCGAGACCCCTTCCCCTATAAGCCAAGGCAAACCCCTCATGCAAGCTTGACTCGGCGCCACCTTCTCGGCGCGGTCATGAGCGCGCCGGGAAGCCGCCGCCGAGAAGCCCCCTTCTTGGCCAATAAAGCCACGCCGAGACCCTCCTTTTGGCCAATTAAAACCATGCCGAGAAGCCCCCTTCTTGGCCAATAAAGCCACGCCGAGACCCTCCTTTTGGCCAATTAAAACCATGCCGAGAAGCCCCCTTCTTGGCCAATAAATCCACGCCGAGACCTTCCTTTTGGCCAACTAAAACCATGCCGAGAAGCCTCCTTTTGGCCAACCAAAATCGTGCCGAGAGCCCCTCCTTCTTCGGCCGATGAAACCCAGTCAGAGGCCCTCTTCTACACTGACATCCTTCAATCTTCGGTCTCCATACACACATGCTCCGGGGATGTTCATAGATCGTCATGAATGCCTTGAGAAGACATAGTAATGGGGAAGGCCTCCCCTACAGTCTTCATTCCCGATCCAGATTTCACCCTTGTGAACCCAAAGGGCCATGTCATTACATGAGTTCCGAGGGATTTCAAGGGGATATTAAACGATGGAATAAAGGTAAGCAATGTCCCGGGGCCCGATGCCCATCCTCGTTCGGTTGTCATCCCGGCACTCCGTGGATGATGACCTATCCTCTCTTGGCATAATCCAAGTTGAGGGGACATGCTGCCGAAATTTACACATACCTTGCCAGGTAGCTGTGATGTCCTACCTCTCAACCCCGTTGGCCCACGGAGCTATGTCCCTACATGCTCTCCGATGGTCCTTTGAAGGGGGGATATAGATGCAACATCGCGTACGCACGGGGCGCGTCATGTCATGCCGGTGCTTACTAGGATTCTGGGTCAGTTATGCCCGATCTTTTACGGATCCCACCCTGCCACTGCATGGGTGGTTCCCTATTCCCCACTCGACATGGTCCAAGATGGTGGGAATATGCCGTCGGTTTTATCCCGAAAATAACCAACCCCTGCTCTGTCTAATCCATTTAATGTCTTGCAAGTGAACGACTTCCGTCTCTTTTGAGCATGTGGCTTTACCGCTGTCATCCTCCTACCTTTAGCGTTTAATCAAGGGTTGTCCTCCTTAGGGAGGACGTAATTAACGTCATAGCGTTTATGGTATGACGGACTTTGGGTCCTGACTCGGACCTCACAATCGACTGACCAAGTCAGATCGAGCGCACAATAAAATTGTCACTTCGGTGACTGGCACGCCAATAAATAAATAAATCAATATAAAAAAAATAATAAATAAAATAAGATAAAAATCCACGTTCCACAGGCCCCCAGCTTCTTATCTACACCACTCGGCATCCGTGCCCAACACCCTAACCCTAGTAAACGCCCCTTGGTCTAACGTGCACCCCTAGCTGCTGAATGCTCCCTAGCCCTCCACCCACGGCTTCAGACACATATATAGACTTCTCTTCAGCATGGAACGAAGGTATTCGGATTCAATCCGATGTAAATAAACACCGGTTGCTTGCGGGCGGTGGGGAAAGACATCCTGTACACGATTCCCGCAATCGCCTACGCACTCGCACCCATGGAACCTCTTCTCTCCACGTGTCGCCCGATTGCCCGAGCCCACGTGCCGCGCCCTGGTGGCGCTTCCCCAGTCAACCCTTGGTTCCATGAGTGATTGTCGAGAAATCGACTGGCACGCCCACATCCAGTCCGGTTAACTCTTATCTTGACACTTCCGTGCCATTCGACCCTTCCCAACTTTCCGTAAAAGGAGAGTGCCCGATACCGCCGTGAGAGGCATGCACCCGTAAGGAGGATACCTGAGATACATCAAACTCTCATATTTTCCTTCCCCGTGGTATCCCTTCCTTCACCCTGGTAATCGGAATAAAAACGCGCGCCACAACAGGCCAAACAAAATCAAATAGAATCTTGTTCTGTGGTTCCAAAGGCCGGTCAAATAACATCTTATACCAGTATGACGAGATTCAAAGGGTCTCCAACATTTTTAGAGTACAACCAGGTCGATGTCCATATGGGAATCTATGGCTCATAGAGACTTACGGAGGTCTTAGTGAAGAAGTTCTAGTCCAGCTGAAGGAATATCCGATGGAGGGTTCTAACTTCACTAAGAAAAGAGGCTATGTGAATAGAATCATAAACCATAGTAAACTGTAGATACATGCTATCAGAGTGACATGATCTTCAAGATAAAATAATAATAAAATCAAGTAATCTAGTAAAACGCTAATTATAAACAATTAAATCGGAGGCTAAACAAGGAATAGCTTAAACATGTGCCAACATCTAACTATTTTAAACATTAAAGAAATCTAATTTCAGAAAGGACTGAACATGAAAAAAATAGTGACATGAGGGTAGAACTAATCATAAAAGAGATTTCATAAGATGAAAAGTGGTGCGGACACCAGCGCGAGCGAATAGCACGAGTCGGCAAACCGACGGTACCATACGCGGAGCACCAATCGGACTACTACGGCTTTCCTTGGAAATGGAGGCAATTTGGCTTAAGATTGGATACTTTTTGCATTAAAATTGGGCTTGTAATGGTCATTGTACTTGTGTTTTCATATTGAGCTGCTTGTAAGGCTCTTAAAGGGCCATTTTGGTTAAAGCCCCTTTAGAATTCATTAAGAAGGAGTGGCCTTGGACCATTATGATGGATCCATAAGTTATGTAAGGCTCAATTGGGCTTCCTTCCTTCATGGGGCATCTAGGATGGAAAGGCCTTAAGCCATCCATGGTTGATTGGGCTTGGGTTGGCCATGGACCAAACTTGGCCCAATGTTGGCCCAAGAAGGGGGCGCCCCCTTTTTTGTTTGTATTAGGCTAGCTTTTTTATTTTCTTTTCTTCCCTTCCCCATTTATCACATGGGAACATGGAAATGGCTGCTGGTCCAAAAGGAATGGCTGGCACCTACCCCCCCTTTTCTTGAATTTCAAAGGTAGGTAAGTCTATGTCCCCTTGTCTCCCCCTCACTTCCTATTCTAGTCAAAGGGGCGCACCCTTCCTCCCCTCCCCTTGGTTCCATCGAACCTCCCCAGCCCCTCCCCTTGCCAAACCACTATATAAAGACTTGTATGATGAGTGGTTAAAGCCTACTGAAGTTTTGTTGAGTGAAATTTGCATTAAGAGTGTGATTCTCTTTCCCCTCCCTTGGGTGTGATACCCTGCTCAGTCCTGTGACGGGACAGACTTTAGGCGTGTGACTCTCCCTTATATCTCCACTATCCTCTTATCATCTACTTCCACCAAAATTCTCAGTGATACATCCACGAGTCAGGAAGATTTCAGAGGTGGTTTCGCGTCGATCGGAGTTCTGGATCACCGGGAGCAGTTTTTCTCGTGACGGCGCGCAGACCTGCCCCAGCCTGCTGTCCAGATCTGAAGTTTCCTGATTACAAATTTCCCCAGATCTCCTCTCAAGCCGTCAAGAGCTGATTTTCGGAGTGATTGTAAGATTTTGAGTCCTCTTCGCGTTTCCACTGATCTCGCCTCGATCCGAGACCTGTGCTGATCGTGGCGACGATTCTTGTGAGATCGCGCGAGCTGATCTAAGCAGGCCCGGCTCAGAACCAGAGTCAATTTCCAGAGTCTGCCCCGCCTCTTCCGTTCGAGATCTGAGTGAGCTCTTTAAACTACGTCTTCCTCTAGACGTCACCAACGATCTCCCATAAACGGCGCCTCGATCTGACATCGGCAACTAATTTTCCCTCGTGTTTCCATGCAGTCCTGAGTGCACAAAACCAGAAGCCGAGTGTAATTGCTGCTGCACCCAGATCTGAAAGGATCTGCTCACGCACTTCGGAGTGGACGAACTATGTCCAGTCGCCGATGTTCTCCAAAAACGGCGCTCCGATCCGCATTCGGATCTTGGAATACCGGCCTCCGCAAGCTTGCTACGCAGGGTGACCAGCGTGGATAGAACCGGGTCGGCTTCCCATCGGCGTACCCGAGCGGCTCCGACTCACGTCCCTCGCCTCCTGCGAGTGTGGCCCGTCAACCCGGGTTCCAGCAACCCAAAATTTAGCCATTGTAGCCCAATACCTCCCTGCGTGGAGTGGGCATTAAGTTCTGCAATTGTAATTTTAACCGTTGTGTGTATTGGGGTTGTTTGGATTCGGCCGGGAATTCTTCCCCACGCCTAGTCGTGGAGGTACGCGCTTCGTTCTTCTCTCACGTTGCTGATTTAGTATACTTTCTATCATGCTACGTTTGTGAGATTAGGGCCGTTAGCTAGTTCCAAATCACCGTGATTGTGAGTTGTGAGCGCCCGTTCCTTAGCACCGGTCGAGCACCGAGCCCGAACTAGATACCCCTAGGCGACGGTGGTTCCTTAACCGCTGCGATCCCCACGTTTCCCTCGCAAGGGAAGATCGTCGGGCTACCTAGTGTTTCTGTTGAGAGACGTCTCCACCCGGAGAACGCCACGGTGGTCAGCCGCCCGGCTTGCCTTTAGCGTGTTGGTGCTGGCCGCACATCAAGTCCGTCGTACGTCTTAACCCGGTTGCGTGTTTGTCCCGCATCAATTTGGTATCAGAGCGTCGTTTAAGTCTAGGGTCATTTAAGTCCAAGGTTGCATTTGCATTCCAATATTCGGTATATTAAAAGGTGTCGTCCGATCGTTAGTCTATGCCTATCAGGAAGGCCGCACACTTGCGCGAGTGATCTTCGGATCGATTAGCTCCGCCACGTACCGAGTCTTTGTTTAAGTCTAGGTTCCTAGTTAGTGCATTCCAACATAGTCGTGTCTCGGTGTTTAGTTGGGTCTCATTTCAACTTTACATCATGTTTTTGGGTCGTGTCTAGTGTCGTGTCCAAGTGTCGGCATGGCCATCCATTAGCTCCCCGAGTCCCATGGGTTCCCAAACGCCTAGTTCATATGAATGGTGGCGACACCACCAAGGATGGGGAATCCAACCCCACCACATCCGTAGGCCCGAAGCCTCGGACTTCTATGGAACCAAGGTCCCGAGCGACTACCTCAAGTGGGAAGCCGCCATGGACGCATATTTTGAGTGTTATACTATGTCCGAGGCAATGCAATTCTCTTTCGCCAAAGAGCGGCTTCTTCATGAGGCCGTCGAAAGGTGGGACTACATTGAACGTTTGAGAGAGGTTAGGAGGCAATGGCACATCAAGTCATGGTGTGACATGAAGAGAGAGCTTAGGAAGGTCTACGTTCCTCAACCTGTCACTTCCAACCGACCCCACCCACTCACTTCCAACCAAGTGGGTCCAAGTCGGGAGCAAAGACCCCCACACATAGATGAGCCTAGACCCAATCCTAGGCCGATTGACTATGGGCGAGTCCACCATGATCTCCCTACTCCAACCCACACCGTTGCCGAACTTGTGCAAATGATTTCGGATCGGGTGGATAGGAGATGTACTTATATTGAATCGCTGGTCTCCCTTTGCCCACCTCCGAGATCGGTTATAGCCATACCCGAGCCTAGGGAGGCCATAGCCCGTAGCCCTTACCCAGCCACATCTAAGGAGTCCCTAAGCCCTCTCCCCATCTTGGAGACCCCTCCTTCATCACCCGTGAGTGCTCCGTTGCCATCCTCTCCTTCCGAACTTCATCCGAAGCCATCATATTCGGAGCCACTTCAGCCAGAGCTACCCGTGTTTTTAATGGGAAAGTTACTCGTAGCCGAACCACTTCTTAGCTGTCTTAGGACTGGCTTGGTCCCTAGTCCACCTTACTCTCCACCCTGGGAGCCAATACTCCCAATAGTCCCCATTAACTCCTATCACACCACTTTCAAGTCCTTTTGCTTCATAGAATGTGTAAAGGATCTATTAAGGAGTTTATAATGTCAAAGGGAGCTGACATATACATTGGCCTTAGGGTCTAACCAACCCTATACCCATAGCTTTATGCTCCCATCTTTGGGGTCTATTACCTCATTATACACCTTGGGTCCTATCACCACCGAGGTTCTGTTGCTCTTCCCCGTTCTCGATGAGCTTGCATTGGACCCCTCTTACGGTATTGTCGTCCCGAGGGAGGACCCATATCTACTCTATGAGACCACCGTCTCATCTACCATAACGGATGAAGGTGACAACCCACACCTTCAAGAATTTCACAATTGGGACCGTGACATCTGGGAGTCCATCTCATGGGGTCACACATTCTTTGACTCATTTTACCCCTTCTCTAGTGGGCCTCGTGATCCACCACTTCCCTTCTACTTTGTCAAGGAAGTCCCCTACCACTCTCTTCCCACTCGGGCCAATCAAACTCCACATAGCAATAGGTCCGATTATTGGGAAGCATGGCATGCCTTACCTACATGTAGTGGTGATGAACCTCTTAGCCCACCCACCCCCACATCTGATAGGAAGTCCTTGCATGCATGGTGTCTTTTTGGGTGTCTAGGAGTCCATAATCCTACCTACCTTTGGTTGCATCTAGTGTATGCATGGCACACATTCGGGTGTCCTGGTCCACCATTGCATATGCATGGTCTGCATTGTTGTGACCCCTCTGTGATTGATGATGTTGACAATAAGTTTTATTTCATTGGCAACAGTTTGTTTTGATTGATTGACAACTGTTCTTATTTTGATGAAGTTGTTTTTATCAGGTTGTCTGTGTACCTAATGCAGTCAGAGTCTATACTGTCGTGTACACACACACCCACAGGTCTACATTGCATTGCAGCATGAACATAGAGTCCATACATTTCATTGTGTAGTCTGGACTGTTGTGGGTCGACCCCCCCCCCCTTGTTCAAATGGGTCAACTCCTCAGATTGGCTAAGTCTGCAGCGTCAACGCAATAAGTGTAGATGCGTCGACGCCCCCAGTGTGAAGTCTATTCATTCACTCTCTATAGCTTGCACAGGGTGAAGTCTATACAATGGCTGTTGGCTTGCACGCTCACTCAAGTCCATACAATGGACTACTGTGCAAGTCCATACATTGGCCTTCAGGTGTCCAAGTCTGCACATCCTTCTGTTGATAGTTCAAGTCTATACATTGGACTGTTTGGCCAAGTCTGTACATTGTTGTTTGCCAAAGTATATACAGACTTCAGTGTCTCATTCATGTATCGTTTGTGAAGTTTGTACATTAGTATGTGTCTCATGCATCGTCTATGCAAAGTCCATACATTGCATTCAAAGTCTGTATAGCGTTCGTCTCAGCCAGCGTCTCATGCTGCGTCTTAGGCATGTCTGTACATTGCACTGTAGCTGCATTGTTTCACCTGAAGTCTATGCATTGTCTCAGCCACCGTCTCATTCAGCGTGTCACGTTTGCAAAGTCTATACACTGGTCGGTGGAAGCATGTCTATACATTCAACTGTTCAGCCTGTGATTAAGTCTGTACAGCCAGGGAGACTGATAAGTCTATACATTCATTCACTGTAGCTTGCACTGGGTAAAGTCTATACATCCTCTAGCTGAAACGTTGAAAGTCTGTACATCGATGCTTTGCCAAAGTCTGTACATTGACATTAGTTTTCCATGTCTGTACATCGGACTGGTTGAGCAAGTCTGTACAGACGTTGCATCGATCAAGCCTGTTCATTGTCAAGTCTACACACTGGAAGTCCACACATTCAGTTGTCTTGATCTGATCAAGTCTGTACAGAGTTTCGTTTGGAAAGTCCATACATTGAATGTCTATACATTCGTTTGCCTTGCATCATTGATTAAGTCTATACAACCCCTTTGCTTGGCAAGTCTGTACATTGTGGATGTCTTTACACTCGATCGTCTTGTCTTGGTCAAGCATGTACAGAGTTTCTTCAGCTAAGTATATACATCGCTCCACGATGTGAAGTCTACATGCCTTGTTCAAGTCTTCACATGATGATGTCTATACTCTCAACTCCTTCACACTTCAGGAAGACTGTACATCCTTCAATGCATTGCATGCATCGTTCGCAATGTCTGTACATTGAGTGAAGTCTGGTGAAGTATGTACAACGGCTGCTTCACATCTGAAGTCTGTACATTGCATTTGAACTTACAACGTCTTCACACTTGAAGTCCTTATATCGTCAGTTGACTGTCATGTTTTCATATTGCCTAAGTCTGTACAATGGCTGCTTCACATATGAAGTCTGTACAGCGGATGCTTCACATAGTTGAAGTCTATACACTGAGCAGAGTCTGTACACTGCATTCGAATTCACAAGTCCATACAATGCAGTCTATACAATGCAGTTCATCTTATAAGTCTGTACAGAGTTATTCACTTAATCTGATAATCCTATAATCTGTCTGACAGGGATCTGCTACTGAGATTGCTGACATGGCTCGTGATCCCAGGAGGACGAGGTGATCAGGTGCTGCCACGTGGATGGAATTGCCTCGGTTCTGGCGAATTCTCTGGGCGGGAAATGTGGAAGACACGCGCCCTCATCCACCTGCTGATAGTATATATTGAAGCCTTCATCTTCAGATGGAATGTGATCGACTAAAGAAAAGAAAAGTATATACAGCAGAGAGCCATCGATCCACAGTGAGAAGAAAGAAAAACAGAGAAGAAGAAAAGGAGAGAAGAGAAGAGAGAAGAGATGTGTTGAGAGAGTGAAATTGAGAGAGTTTAGATTGAGAGCTACTCATATTGTAACTCAGTCTCTTGGTTCAGAAACCAGAGCTGAGGCTTGCTCATTCCGAGCTACATTCCCATTTGGGTTTTCTTTTTCCATTTTGCTTCTGCATTTTTATTTCCGAACTCTTGTTTCTTCAAGCTGTGAGGCAGCATTGCAGTGGAGGTCTCCACTGGACAGGAGAAGCTGTAATCCTCAGCAGGCGAGACTTGGTCTCGGACGGCTAAGCTGTATTGCCCAGCTGTTACAGAGGGTGTTCCTCTAGTCAGGATAAGCTGTAAGCCCCAGCCGTTGTTGGCAAGCTGTAGTGTCCAGCAGATTGAAGCTGTGTATCAGCAGTAATCCACATTCGAGTTGAATGTGGGGTGGATGTAGGTCGGATTAACCGAACCACCTAAATGTCTTTGTGCCTTTCGTGTGTTTGCTTGTCTGTTTAGCAGATCTTGTTTCGGTGCTTTGACTGTGGTTGTCCAGTGTTCTTTTAATTCCGCATTTGAATCTAGGCATTATCTTTAATTAGCATGTTGATCTATTCACCCCCCTCTAGATCCACATTCTGTGGTGAAAGAGCCTTCCATCTAACTCCAACAATTGGTATCAGAGCCATACTCTTCTACAGGGGCTCATCGCCCGAAGAGGATAGGCAGAGATGGATGCTCGAGAGATGATAGCTGAAGGTCACTCAACCACCAAGTCCCCATTCTTCGATGGATCTAACTACGCATACTGGAAGAATCGTATGCAAGTGTTTCTGAGGGCTAAAGATTACGAGATCTGGAAGGTTGTTAGCAAGGGACCTTATGAGCTGTCCCCGAATGAAGATGTCTGGACCAAGGAGGAGATCAGAAGGTCCACGCTAAATTGGAGTGCCATAAACGCCATCCAGTGCTCTCTGCACCCTACTGAATTCTCCCGCGTGTCAGCGTACACTTCATCCAAGGAGATGTGGGATGCACTGGAAGTTATTCATGAAGGGACTTCTCAAGTCAGGGAGACGAAGGCTAATTTCCTAGTGTCTGAGTATGAAGCCTTCAAGATAAAGCCAAACGAGACCATCAAAGAAATGTATGCTCGACTAACAATCATCACCAATGGTCTAAGAGGTCTCGGGAAACCTTTGACAGAATATGATTTAGTAAGGAAGATACTTCGGTCCTTGACTCACGCCTGGCATACGAAAGCTACTGTGATGGAGGAGTCAAGGGACTTGCGCAATACAAGAGCTGATGAGCTAATTGGCTCGCTGATGGCATATGAAATTAATATGCCAAGGATAGAAGAAGCTGAAAGGAAGAAGAAGCTGATAGCGCTGAAGGCTGGTTCCAGCAAATCCAACAAATCCAGTTCCAGCAGTTTTTCATCATCAGAGGAGAGCTCGAATGAAGAAGAAGATATGACTCGTTCTGAGATGGCCATGATGACCAGAGAGTTCAGGCGATTTCTCAGAAAAGGAGCAGGACGATTCGGTCAAAAGAAATACAGTGGCGGCCGAAGGGACAAAAGGTATAAACACAACCCTGCAAAGAAAACTGAAACTAACACTTGTTATCAATGCAGGAAACCAGGCCATCTGAAAGCTGACTGTCCAGATAATCAAAAATATAAGGACAAGTCAAAGAGAAGGAACACGAAAGGGAAAGCAATGGTGAGTACCTGGAGTGATGAAGATGAAGGCTTCATGAGCAACACTTCAGACAGTGAAGCCGAATCTGAGAAGCCCATTTGCCTTATGGCAACAAGCTCAGAAGATAGAGAAGAGGACTCAGATAAGGTAATCACTAGATTTGAAAATTTTACTATCGCTGATTGGGTAGATGCCTACCATGATATAGCTGATAGAGCTGATGATATTAGAAAAGAAAACAGGCATCTGAGAAGAAAGATCAATTCCATGCAAAATGATAAAACTCTAACTGATAAAATTGCATGTTTAGAATCTGAGAATAAAAATCTGAAACTCACATGTTCTGAAGTAGATGAAATCAAAAATGAGCTAAAAGCTTCTAGGGAAGAAAATGTGAGGCTTGAAAATGAAATTGATGAATGGAAGCTGAAAATTCAGAAATGTGAGAGTGAAGTAAAAATTGTTTCTGAAAAATATGAAGCTGTCCTCAATGTAAATAATGAACTGAAAAAGTATATTGATGAAATTCAGAAAGACAATGAGGATAAACTGAGAACCATTGAGAAAATGACCCAAGGAACAGATAACTTAAATGCTTTGTTAGGGTCAAAGGTAAATTTCAGGAAAGAGGGCCTAGGATTTAATTCAAGTGCAACGAAAACCTTTGGAATGAAAACTATTTCATTTGTTGCACAAAAAGAAAAAGGACCTCTAATTAGCATGAATCCAAACAATTCAATGAACAAAAATGCTAATCTGAAAAAAACCAGTGCTCAGGAAAAGGGCAAACAAAAAGTCAGTGAGCCTAGCAGAGCTAGCACATCCAAGCAAAATCCAAAGGGTCAATCTCAGGTTAGGGGTCAAGCTACCCAGTCTTATAAACACCAGGACAAGGTAACCAAGTCTCCACCATCACCTCCACCTCTGAAGAAGACCCAAAACAAACCTATGAATAGGTCAGCAGGGTCCAAGGTGCAGGGGAGACAGAATGCTGCTAAGAGTCAACCCAATCATTTCTACCAACCCAGAGTTCAGACCCACTACAATGCACAGTCAACCTATTTCAATAGGTCAGGTTGGACTAGAACTCCGGGGAGGCATACAGGTCTTGCATATCAGGCTGCTCAATATCAAAGACCTTACACTAGAAATTGGGTTAATGGGTATGGTTATTGGACACCTAGGAACCAACATTTCCACAGCCAGCCCAGGAACTATTATGGCCACAATTCCATGAATGCAACCTGGCCAAGGCACTGGCAAAGAAACAACAATGTCAATAATCATGTTGGTGCAAATAAGAAGAAAAATAACAAAAAGAAGAGGAACAACAACAGAAGAAAACCTGTAGGATCCACTGAACAAAATACATTTAAACAAATGTGCATTCCTAAAAGCCTGCTTTCTTGCTTTGCTTCTACCTCTTCTGTTATGGAGCCCAATCAGTCTTGGGTTCCAAACCTCTCTACCTAATTGTGTATGCAGGTATGCCTGGCAGCCAAGAGCAACTTTTGGTACTGGGATAGTGGCTGCTCCAGGCATATGATAGGAGATAAGGCCAAGTTCTGCATGCTGACCGAGAAGCTAGGAGGCCTTGTCACCTTTGGAAGCAATACAAAGGGTAGGATTATTGGATCAGGTAAGGTAGGTAAGTGTTCTACCTGCTGCATTGATGATGTTATGCTGGTTGAAGGGTTAGCTTATAATTTACTTAGTATCAGCCAGTTGTGTGATAAAGGATATAAGGTTTTATTCGATTCTCAATGTTGCAAGGTTTTTTGAACCTGATTCTGAAATTGTCAAATTTTCTGGAAAAAGAATAAATAATACATACATGATAGATTTAGATGACATTCAACATACTAACCTTTGCCTTACTGCCAGTAGAGAAGACTTAGCATTTTTATGGCATCGTAGGTTAGGTCATGCTAGTTACACTGTTTTGCATAAACTGAATAAGCATGGCATGGTTAGAGGACTTCCTGAAGTTTCCTTCAAAAAGGAAAATAAAATCTGTGATGCATGCACTCAATCAAAGATAACTAGAAAGTCATTTAAGTCTAGAACTGAAAATCTGTCATCTAAACCCTATGAGCTAATACACATGGACCTTTTTGGGCCAACCAGATCTGTTAGCTTATCAGGGAGGAAGTATGGGTTTGTCATGGTAGATGACTTTTCTAGGTATACTTGGGTCTATTTCTTATCTCATAAGAGTGATGCATTTTCAGAATTTCAGGAGTTCTATGTTAAAATAAATCAGAAAATTGAAAATATTTTGACTGATCATGGAGGTGAGTTTGAAAACTCACAGTTTGATGAATTCTGCATGTTAAATAGAATCAACCATAGGTACTCCTCACCAAGGACACCTGAGCAGAATGGAGTTGTGGAAAGAAGGAACAGAACCCTAGTGGAGATGGGTCATACACTTCTTGTTGAAGGTGGTCTACCTAGGAAATTCTGGGCTGAAGCAGTGAACACTGCTTGTTATGTAATTAACAGAGCCATGGTAAGACCTTCTACCCAGCAAACACCATATGAGATCTTAAAGGGTAAGAAACCTTCTATTGCCCACTTCAAGGTTTTTGGATGTAAATGTTTCATTCATATAAATGATAAAAGAGACCTTGATAAATTTGAACCTAAAGGTGAACCAGGAATTTTTCTGGGTTATTCTGAAAACACCCGAGCATATAGAGTGTACAATCTGAATTCTAAAACTGTTGAAGAATCTCCACACATAGTTTTTGATGAATCCTTGATAAATACTAATGTTGGTGAATGCAGGAATGAAGAAGGTGGTGATATTCTGAAGGAAGGAGATCCTGCAGATAAATCCGAGGATGAAGAAGGACATAAAGAGCTTGATGAAGAAGAGCCTACAGTTCAGGGGGAGGTAAATCAAACTCATGAAAATCCAATTGTAAACGTAAGATATCTTAAGGATCATCCTGTAGATAATGTAATTGGAAATCTACATGACCCCCCTAGGACTAGAGGCCACTTAAGAATTCAACATGCATTGAATGCTTATGCTTTTGTTTCAAATATAGAACCCAAGTCCATTGACTGTGCTCTCCAAGATATGCATTGGATTAATGCCATGCATGAGGAGCTTAATCAATTTGACAAGAATAAGGTGTGGCAATTGGTTCCACCTCCTGATCATGAAACAGTCATAGGGACTAAATGGGTGTTTAGAAATAAAACTGATGAATCAGGGAATGTTATTAAAAATAAAGCCAGACTTGTAGCTCAGGGGTACAATCAGGAATTTGGAATAGACTTTGAAGAGTCTTTTGCCCCTGTAGCTAGGTTAGAAGCAATCCGAATATTATTGGCTTATGCATGCTCCCTAGGTATAAATCTTCAGCAGATGGATGTGAAATCTGCCTTCCTAAATGGGGAAATTAGTGAGGATGTCTATGTGAGACAGCCTCCTGGGTTTGAATGTTTAGATTTCCCTAATCATGTTTACAAACTCAATAAAGCTCTTTATGGTTTAAAGCAAGCTCCTAGAGCTTGGTATGACAGGTTGAGCAAGTTCCTCACCGACAAGAATTTCACAAGAGGTATAGTTGATCAAACATTGTTTACCAAAGTGAGTCATTCAGATATTCTTATTATTCAGATTTATGTGGATGACATTGTGTTTGGGTCAACTAACCCCAAATTGTGTGAGGAATTCTCTCAGATAATGACTAATGAGTTTGAAATGAGCTCAATGGGCGAGCTCAAACTATTTCTTGGACTGCAGGTTACACAATCTGAGGATGGCACTTTCATCTCTCAGTCCAAGTATGTAAAGAATTTATTGAAGAAGTACAAAATGGACAAACTCAAGGAAATAGCTGCTCCAATGGGTACCTCAACCAGTTTGGATGAAGATCCTAAAGGTAAACCAGTAGACCAAAGGCTATATAGAGGTATGATCGGATCCCTTCTTTACCTTACAGCATCTAGGCCTGATATTCAATTTGCAGTGTGTTTATGCTCAAGGTTTCAAGCTTGTCCTAAAGAATCTCATCTTAAGGCTGTGAAGAGGATTTTTAGATATTTACTAGGCACCCAACAGCTAGGTCTTTGGTATCCTTCTAAGTGTGAGTTAGATCTTCTAGCCTACACTGATGCAGACTATGCTGGGTGTCGAGTAGATAGAAAGAGCACTAGTGGCTATTGCCAATTCCTTGGTGGCTGTCTAGTATCTTGGGCATCTAAAAAGTAACACATTGTAGCCCTGTCTACAGCTGAGGCTGAATATATTGTTGCAGGTAATTGTGCTGCCCAAGTACTATGGATCAAGCACCAACTAGATGATTATCAGATAAAACTGGAATGCATTCCAATTTTATGTGATAATACTAGTGCCATATGCCTTGCTAAAAATCCTGTTCACCATTCAAGGACTAAGCATATAGAGATAAAACATCACTTTCTGAGAGATGTTGTGAATAAAAAGGAAATCGAACTAAATTTCATTGAAACAGACAAACAAATTGCTGATATCTTTACTAAGCCACTTGGAAATGAAAAGTTTAAATTTCTTAGAAGAGAACTTGGCTTGTGTAAGTTTCAGCATGATGAATAAAATTTTCAGCTATTTTGAGTATAATCTCTGATTTGGACCTACATCTGATAGACTGTATAAAACTTTGTGAAGGTTGATTGGTGCAACAGACTCATGATCATGCATGACACTCATATTGTTTTCTCATGATCATCACTGCATATCATTTAGTCAGTAATGTGTCTACAATCACATGCATATAGAACTGTTTTGCACTACATTTCTATGCATAACCCTGTGGTCACATTGCATGATAGTACAGTCTGAATAAGCATGAACTTCAAAAATCATTTGATCAGTCATCTTTTGCAAAAAAAATTGCATGCATATAGACAGGGGGAGTCTTGTCAGAATTTCAAGGTGAACTGCTGCGTCGACGCTGCTATACTGTTGCGTTGACGCAATGAACTAGATCTGTGAATATCTCTGTTTCATTATTCTGATGAGTTGACGCTGCAATAGCGTGGAGTCGACGCAATGACACTATCTCAGTGTCTTATACTGTTGCCTCTTCAACTGATGCGTAGACGCCTTGAACTCCCAGCGTCGACGCTGTCTATTCAATCCTTGACTCTGAATGATTAAGTCTGACAGTATGGCAATCTTTTAAATCTGTTCTAACATTAAGCAATAGAAAACAGACCTATTCCCTCATAAGAACTGTAATTGCTTAAAGACTGACTTAATGGTTTAAATTTTATAATCTTAAGAGTTGAAAGACTACAATCAGTAAATAAGGATGCTGAAAATTGATAAAGCACTCAACCCTCATCTTATTTCATGTCAGACAAAGTTAATTATATCTGAAATCTGAAAACTCATCTGAAATCATGTTAGAGAAACTAAATATGTGTATTGTCCTTAAACAAGT
Source organism: Amorphophallus konjac (assembly GCA_022559845.1). Taxonomy (NCBI): domain Eukaryota; kingdom Viridiplantae; phylum Streptophyta; class Magnoliopsida; order Alismatales; family Araceae; genus Amorphophallus; species Amorphophallus konjac. The sequence goes on from CM040126.1 coordinate 79,531,830, forward strand.
CATTCTGAAACAAATAAAGGACAGCTAAGAAAGATATTGAAAAATACTGAAAATAAATTGAAATGTAGCATTGGCAGAGTAATGACTGGTAAATCACTGAGAAACTGAGTGATCCATCAAAGAAGTGGAAAACACTCATGTCATGAGGTGTATCAGCTATCTCTGTATAAAATGATCAAAACAGTGGGGTGGTTTCATTGAGTATCTGGGGGTAACTGGCGTCTGATAAACGTGTACCCTCAAGCAAAAAGATGTAAATCACTTATATTGAGTTTGATCATAGCAGAATGGTCCATCATGTTGAGTATCTAGGGGTATTGGCGTCTGATAAACGTATACCCTTAAGCAAAAAGACAAATGGTACCTGACTGCCCAAAATGATCTCATATTGATAAATGCTGTTCCTTCAAAAGTAATCTCATGAATGTCAATTTGTTTAGTTTCAATACATGACTTGGTATCTCTCAATTAGTTTTGTTGAGTATATGACAGTAAGATATTTTTGAAACTGACTCTCTCATGCAAATGTGATTCTGGTATATTATTTTATCATGCACAGCTACCTTATCCAATGAATGTAGTGCATGAACTCTTATTTTTATAACTTTTAAACCAGAACCTCCCTTTCTAAGCAGTTTCTCAATTCATATGACTGAAGCTTCTGTGCTTTAGCTGCTTAATTTCTGAACTACTTGCTAAGAATGCCAGTCAGCTGAGTCTTCTTGATGAGTTCATTCCATTGCATCTTTTTTTTCCTCCTCTTTGTTGATGGCAAAGGGGGAGAATATATTGTCTACTTGATGAGTTCATTCCAGGGAAGTGTTTGCATCATGTTTATGGCAGAGAGTTGTGTTCATGTCTTAGCATGTCATTCATAGCATCTGCATGACAATCTGAATAACGAATCATGTCCTTCATCAAAAATACATCTGTTTGACAGGATGTTGCTATTCTATAGAATAGGGTGTTGCCATCATCAAAAAGGGGGAGATTGTTGTGACCCCTCTGTGATTGATGATGTTGATAATAAGTTTTATTTCATTGGCAACAGTTTGTTTTGATTGATTGGCAACTGTTCTTATTTTGATGAAGTTGTTTTTATCAGGTTGTCTGTGTACCTAATGCAGTCAGAGTCTATACTGTCGTGCACACACACACCCACAGGTCTACATTGCATTGCAGCATGAACATAGAGTCCATACATTTCATTGTGTAGTCTGGACAGTTGTGGGTCGACCCCCCCCCCTTGTTCAAATGGGTCGACTCCTCAGATTGGCTAAGTCTGCAGCATCAACGCAATAAGTGTAGATGCGTCGACGCCCCCAGTGTGAAGTCTATTCATTCACTCTCTATAGCTTGCACAGGGTGAAGTCTGTACAATGGCTGTTGGCTTGCACGCTCACTCAAGTCCATACAATGGGCTACTGTGCAAGTCCATACATTGGCCTTCAGGTGTCCAAGTCTGCACATCCTTCTGTTGATAGTTCAAGTCTATACATTGGACTGTTTGGCCAAGTCTGTACATCGTTGTTTGCCAAAGTATATACAGACTTCAGCGTCTCGTTCATGTATCGTTTGTGAAGTCTGTACATTAGTATGTGTCTCATGCATCGTCTATGCAAAGTCCATACATTGCATTCAAAGTCTGTACAGCGTTCGTCTCAGCCAGCGTCTCATGCTGCGACTTAGGCATGTCTGTACATTGCACTGTAGCTGCATTGTTTCACCTGAAGTCTATGCATTGTCTCAGCCACCGTCTCATTCAGCGTGTCACGTTTGCAAAGTCTATACACTGGTCGGTGGAAGCATGTCTATACATTCAACTGTTCAGCCTGTGATTAAGTCTGTACAGCCAGGGAGACTGATAAGTCTATACATTCATTCACTGTAGCTTGCACTGGGTAAAGTCTATACATCCTCTAGCTGAAACGTTGAAAGTCTGTACATCGATGCTTTGCCAAAGTCTGTACATTGACATTAGTTTTCCATGTCTGTACATCGGATTGGTTGAGCAAGTCTGTACAGACGTTGCATCGATCAAGCCTGTACATCGTCAAGTCTACACACTGGAAGTCCACACATTCAGTTGTCTTGATCTGATCAAGTCTGTACAGAGTTTCGTTTGGAAAGTCCATACATTGAATGTCTATACATTCGTTTGCCTTGCATCATTGATTAAGTCTATACAACCCCTTTGCTTGGCAAGTCTGTACATTGTGGATGTCTTTACACTCGATCGTCTTGTCTTGGTCAAGCCTGTACAGAGTTTCTTCAGCTAAGTATATACATCGCTCCACGATGTGAAGTCTACATGCCTTGTTCAAGTCTTCACATGATGATGTCTATACTCTCAACTCCTTCACACTTCAGGAAGACTGTACATCCTTCAATGCATTGCATGCATCGTTCGCAGTGTCTGTACATTGAGTGAAGTCTGGTGAAGTCTGTACAACGGCTGCTTCACATCTGAAGTCTGTACATTGCATTTGAACTTACAACGTCTTCACACTTGAAGTCCTTATATCGTCAGTTGACTGTCATGTTTTCATATTGCCTAAGTCTGTACAATGGCTGCTTCACATATGAAGTCTGTACAGCGGATGCTTCACATAGTTGAAGTCTATACACTGAGCAGAGTCTGTACACTGCATTCGAATTCACAAGTCCATACAATGCATTCTATACAATGCAGTTCATCTTATAAGTTTGTACAGAGTTATTCACTTAATCTGATAATCCTATAATCTGTCTGACAAGGATCTGCTACTGAGATTGCTGACATGGCTCGTGATCCCAGGAGGACGAGGTGATCAGGTGCTGCCACGTGGATGGAATTGCCTCGGTTCTGGCGAATTCTCTGGGCGGGAAATGTGGAAGACACGCACCCTCATCCACCTGCTGATAGTATATAATGAAGCCTTCATCTTCAGATGGAATGTGATCGACTAAAGAAAAGAAAAGTATATACAGCAGAGAGCCATCGATCCACAGTGAGAAGAAAGAAAAACAGAGAAGAAGAAAAGGAGAGAAGAGATGTGTTGAGAGAGTGAAATTGAGAGAGTTTAGATTGAGAGCTGCTCATATTGTAACTCAGTCTCTTGGTTCAGAAACCAGAGCTGAGGCTTGCTCATTCCGAGCTACATTCCCATTTGGGTTTTCTTTTTCCATTTTGCTTCTGCATTTTTATTTCCGAACTCTTGTTTCTTCAAGCTGTGAGGCAGCATTGTAGTGGAGGTCTCCACTGGACAGGAGAAGATGTAATCCTCAGCAGGCGAGACTTGGTCTCGGACGGCTAAGCTGTATTGCCCAGCTGTTGCAGAGGGTGTTCCTCTGGTCGGGATAAGCTGTAAGCCCCAGCCGTTGTTGGCAAGCTGTAGTGCCCAGCAGATTGAAGCTGTGTATCAGCAGTAATCCACATTCGAGTTGAATGTGGGGTGGATGTAGGTCGGATTGACCGAACCACCTAAATGTCTTTGTGCCTTTCGTGTGTTTGCTTGTCTGTTTAGCAGATCTTGTTTCGGTGCTTTGACTGTGGTTGTCCAGTGTTCTTTTAGTTCCGCATTTGAATCTAGGCATTATCTTTAATTAGTCTGTTGATCTATTCACCCCCCTCTAGATCCACATTCTGTGGTGAAAGAGCCTTCCATCTAACTCCAACATGCATAACCATAGGTTTGTCTAAGGTCATGTGTGTGTCTGTTTGTCTCTCTAGTTTGTTTTCTTTCATGCATATGGTTTGCATTAAGTGTGTCCCAATCAAAGGCCAGCCATGCACGTATAAGGAGTTAGCTGATACATGCTACATGTCCGTGAGTTCGAAAGGGAGAGTACGTCATGATCAGGGTCATTCCTGAACGGTTTCCTCTTGGGGGCCGTAAAGCAACTCTAGGCCCGCGATACCTGCCCTTCCCGAGTCACGAAACAAGTGGGTACAAATGCGTACGTTATTGAACTACCGGATGACTATGGTGTCAGTTTGACGTTCCATGTTTCTGATCTGGTAGCATATCGGAACCCGCGGTGATCCATAGTGAGTTTCGGGCTTTATCCTTCTATTGTGAGTGACACACCACCCGAGAGTCCACCTCTTCCAGTCTCAACGCAAGCATATAGATTTTATACTGGATGAGCAGGTGATCATCACAAGGAATGGAGCCTACCAACACTTCTTAGTGCGTTGGAGAGGATGCCCCACGATGAGTAACGCCTTGATCACATGCGGAGAGTTCAAGCCCCAGGACACTTACTCGACGGGGTCGAGTTCCTCCCACCCGGAGAGAATTGGTGCGGACACCAGCGCGAGCGAATAGCATGAGTCGGCGAACCGACGGTACCATACGCGGAGCACCAATCAGACTACTTCGGCTTTCCTTTGAAATGGAGGCAATTTGGCTTAAGATTGGATACTTTTTGCATTAAAATTGGGCTTGTAATGGTCATTGTACTTATTGTTGGAGTTAGATGGAAGGCTCTATCACCACAGGATGTGGATCTAGAGGGGGGGTGAATAGATCAACTGGCTATTTAAAAAATTATGCCTAGAATCAAATGCGGAATTAGAAGAGCAGTAGACGAACACAACCAATGCGCTGAAAGAAACACACAAGAGGCACAAGGCTTTTAGGTGGTTCGGTCAATCCGACCTACGTCCACCCCACATTCAACTCGAATGTGAATTACTGCTGATACACAGCTTCAAACCGCTGGGCTTTACAGCTTGCCAACAACGGCTGGGGCTTACAGCTTATCCCGACCAGAGGAACACCCTCTGCAACAGCTGAGCATCACAGCTTGCTCTGCTGGGCACTACAGCTTAGCCGACCAGAGGAACACCCTCTGCAACAGCTGAGCATCACAGCTTGCTCTGCTGGGCATTACAGCTTAGCCGACCAGAGGAACGCCTCTGCAACCCGCTGCCTCACAGCTTGAAACCGCTGACTAACAGCTTGATCGAACAAGAGTTTTCAAAGGAAAATAACAAAGACTGAAAAGCAAACGAAACATACAATCGAATGGAAGAAAGCCAAAAACGACTGTAGCTCAAGGTTGAGCAGTATCAGCTCTGGTAACTGGACCAAGAGACTGATTCACAAACTCTCACGATAACTCTCTCAACTCATCTCTCTTCTTCTTCTTCTCTCCTTTTCTTCTTCTCTGCTTTTCTTCCTCTCACAGTGGATCTCGGTGGCTGCTTGTTTCAGACTGGATGTATATACTTCGCCAACTTCGATCAGCCTCTATAGAAGATGAAGACTGATATTTATAACAGCAGCAGCTGGATAAGGGCGCGTGGCTTCCACGTTTTCCCGCCCAAGGAATTCTCTAGACTCGAGATGCTTCCATCCACGTGGCAGCATCTGGTCACCTTGTCCTCCTGGGATCACGAGCCATGTCAGCAATCTCAGTAGAGAGTCCCTGTCAAAATAGAGTATCGGATGATCAGGTTGAAGAACAACTCTGTATAGACTTTATCAGAAGCACTGCGTTGTATAGACTTCATATAAGTGAAAGCTATGTACAGACTTGACCAAAAGCCTGAGACACTAACGAAGACACTGGACTGACACCAACTCGAAGACGAAAGACAAAACTGACACGAAGTGTAGTTACAGAACAAGAAGGACACGAGGTTTTAGGAAAAACAACACGAAGACAGAAATAGCAAAGAAGACTCAGACGCAGAGACAGCACGAAGTGAAACGAGAACGACACGAGGTGCAGTAGTGACAGAAACACACACTACACAGAGAATGACACGAAGTGGCACAGAAAGCAACACGAGGTGCTGCGATGTCCTGCACGCAATAGAACAAAAACGACACGAAGATGATGAAAATGACACGAGGTGAAGTCACAAAGCGACAAAGACACGAGGTGTAGGAAACACGACACAAAGACATGAAACAACACGGAGACGAAACAGTAACCGACACGAGTTGAAAACAACACGAAGACGAAAACTGAAATCGACACGGAGTGTGGTCAAAGCGAGAAAGACACGAAGTCTAAAGCGAGAAACCAACACGAAGACAGAATAGAAACCGTCACGAGTTGAAAACAACACGAAGACGAAACAGTAATTGACACGGGTTGAAAACAACACGAAGACGAAAACTGAAATCGACACGGAGTGAAAACAACACGAAGACGAAACAGTAATTGACACGAAGTCAAGGAGAAAAACATCACGAAGACAATGTATTCAACAGTGCAATGTCTAGACTTTAAGTCCAATGCAAACGGCTGTACAGACTTGAATATGTGAAGCCAATGTACAGACTTACTATAACAGACTGATGTGCAGACTTTGAAGAACAGTCCAATGTATGGACTTGCACTGCAAACAACAATGTATAGACCTCATGTAAAAGCCCAATGTATGGACATTGAAATCGAAGACCAAAGTACAGACTTTGGCGAAGCAAAAGGCTGTATAGACTTTGCCTAAGACAATGCATGAACTGACGTTGTATATAGTTAGCCTATGCAGACCAATGTACAGACTTTGAAGAACATAACGTTCAGCAGTGTATAGACTTAGCCAATGCATTATGGATGTATGGACTTTGAGACTTTGAGTGTGTGTTCAGTGTGAATACAAGATAAAATGCATATAACACACAGACAATCTGATAAAGTGATATCATCAAAACATAAACAGTGTTGCCAATTCATCAAAACAATGTGTTGCCATATGAAGTATAGTTACATGTCAACATCATCAACATATAGGAGTCACAACAATCTCTCACTTTTTGATGATGACAACCCCCTATTATGTAGATTAGCAACATCCTGTCATACATATGCTTTTTTGATGAAAGACATGATTTATTATTCAGATTGTTATGCAGATGCATGTAGATGCTATGAATGACATGCTGCATGCTACAAAATGTAAGCAACTCCCTGCTAGCAAAAATTTCCTTCTTTGCCATGCCATGATGTAATACACTCCCCTTGAATCTAATATTCAGACAATATTCTCCCCCTTTGCCATCAACAAATAGGAGGGAAAGTGAAGACAAGTGAAGAGAAAGAAAGTTTAGCTGACTGGCATTCTTGGCAAGTAGTTCAAAAATTAGGCAATTAAAGCACAAAACCTTCAGTCATATGAACTGAGAAACGGCTTAGAAATTGAATTTCTGGTTTAAAAGTTATAAAAATAAAAGTTCATGCACTACATTCATTGGATAAGGTTGATGTTCATGATAAAACAATAAACCAGAGTCATATGGACATGAGAGATTCAGTTTCAAAATATCTTACTTTAATAGACTCAGTAAAATGTGTTAAGAGAAGCCAGGGCATGTATTGAAATTAAACAATTGACATCCATGAAATTTCTTTTAAGGAACAGCATTTTCAATATTGTTTCATTTAGGGCATTCAGGTACCAAAAGTCTTTTTGCGTAAGGGTATACGTTTATCAGACGCCAATACCCCTAGATACTCAACATGATGGACCATCTTGCCTATGATCAAATTCAATAGAATTGATTGACACCTTTTTGTGTGAGGGTACACGTTTATTAGACGCCAGTTACCCCCAGGTACTCAGTGAAAAACAACCTACTGTTTTGATCATTTTATACAGAGATAGCTGATACACCTCATGACATGAGTGGTGTCCACTTCTTTGATGGATCACTCAGTTTCTCAGTGATTTACCAGTCATTGCTCTGTCAATGCTATTTCTCAATTGATTTTTCAATATTTTTCAAAAGCTTTCTTAGCTGCCCTTTATTTGTTTCAGAATGACTTGTTTAAGGACAATACACATACTTAGCTTCTCTGACATGAATTCAGATGAGTTTTCAGATTTCAGATATAATCAGCTTTGTCTGACATGAAATAAGATAAGGGTTGAGAGCTTTATCAATTTTTAGCATCCTTATTTACTGATTGTAGTCTTTCAACTCTAAAGATTATAAATTTAAACCATCACGTCAGTCTTTAAGCAATTAAGGTTCTTATGAAAGAAGAAATCTATTTTCTATTGCTTAATATTAGAACTGACTAAAAGATTGCCATATTGTCAGACTCAACCATTCAGAGTCAAGGATTGAATAGACGCAGCAATTCACCTCGAAATTCTGACAAGACTCCCCCTGACTATATGCATGCGATTTTGCAAAAGATGACAAATCAGATGATTTTTGAAGTTCATGCTTAATCAGACTATCTTTATCGTGCAGTATGACCCATGCAGAAATATAGACATATCATGCATCTAGATATATGTATGCAATGATGATCATGAGTGCAATAAAGGATATGAGAGTCATGCATTATCACAAGTCTGTTGCACAATGTTTATTCAATCTATCAACAGCAAGTCCAAATCAGAAATTTACTCAAAGCAGCTCAAAAGTTTTATTCAAGTCAACAGAGAGTTCATTCATTATGCTGAAATTTACACAAGCCAAGTTCTCTTCTAAAAAATTTAAATTTTTCATTTCCAAGTGGCTTAGTAAAGATATCAGCAACTTGTTTGTCTGTTTCAATGAAGTCCAGTTCAATTTCCTTTTTGTTCACAGCATCTCTTAGAAAGTGATGTTTTATTTCTATGTGCTTAGTCCTAGAATGATGAACAGGATTTTTAGCAAGGCATATGGCACTAGTATTATCACATAGAATTGGAATACATTCCAATTTTATCTGATAATCATCTAGTTGGTGCTTAATCCAAAGTACTTGAGCGGCACAATTACCTGCTGCAACATATTCAGCTTCAGCTGTAGACAAGGCTACAGTGTGTTGCTTCTTAGATGTCCAAGATACTAGACAGCCACCAAGGAATTGACAGTAGCCACTAGTGCTTTTTCTATCTACTCGACACCCAGCATAATCAGCATCAGTGTAGGCTAGAAGCTCTAACTCACACCTAGCAGGATACCATAATCCTAGCTCCTGGGTGCCTAGCAGATATCTAAAAATCCTTTTCACAGCTTTAAAATGATTTTCCTTAGGACTGGCCTGAAACCTAGCACATAATCCTACAGCGAATTGAATATCAGGCCTAGATGCTGTTAAGTAGAGAAGGGATCCGATCATACCTCTGTATAATTTCTGGTCAAATGGGTTACCTTTAGTGTCTTCATCCAAGCTTGTAGAAGTACCCATTGGAGAAGCTATCTCTTTAAGGTTATCCATCTTGTATTTCTTGAGTAGATCCCTTGTGTACTTGGACTGAGTGATAAACATTCCTTCCTTTGTTTGTGTGACCTGCAGTCCAAGAAACAATTTGAGCTCACCCATCGAGCTCATTTCAAACTCATTAGTCATTGTTTCAGAAAATTCCTCACACAATTTGGGGTTAGTTGACCCAAAAATGATATCATCCACATAAATCTGTACAATAAGGATTTCAGAGTGACTCACCTTTGTAAACAAGGTCTGATCAACTACTCCTCTAGTGAAATTTTGATCAGTGAGGAACTTGCTCAACCTGTCGTACCAAGCTCTGGGAGCTTGCTTAAGACCATAGAGAGCTTTATTTAATTTGTAAACATGATTAGGGAAATCTAGACATTCAAATCCAAGGGGCTGTCTAACATAGACATCCTCATTAATTTCCCCATTCAAGAATGCAGATTTTACATCCATCTGCTGGAGGATTATACCTAGGGAACATGCATAAGCTAATAAAATTCTAACAGCTTCTAATCTGGCTACAGGGGCAAATGACTCTTCAAAGTCAATACCAAACTCCTGGTTGTACCCCTGAGCAACAAGTCTGGCTTTATTTTTAACAATATTCCCTAATTCATCAGATTTATTCCTGAAGACCCACCTAGTCCCTATGACTGTTCCATGATCAGGAGGTGGGACCAAGTTCCATACCTTGTTCCTGTCGAACTGATTAAGCTCCTCATGCATGGCATTAATCCAATGCATATCCTTGAGGGCACAGTCAATGGACTTGGGTTCAATTTGAGAGACAAGAGCATATGCATTTAGTTCATGTTGAATTCTAAGGAGACCTCTAGTCCTAGGGGGGTCATGCAGATTTCCAATTATATTATCTACAGGATGATCTTTAAGATATCTAATGTTCACAATTGAATTGTCATGTCTTTGATTTACTTCCCCCTGAACTGTAGACTCCTCTTCATTAAGTTCTGTATGTCCTTCTTCATCCTCTGAATTGTCTTCAGGATCTCCTTCCTTCAAGATTCCACCATTGTCTTCATTCCTGCATTGACCAACGTTAGAATTTACCAAGGATTCATCAAAAATTATGTGTGGAGATTCTTCAACAGTTTTAGAGTTCAGATTGTACACTCTATATGCTCGTGTGTTTTCAGAATAACCAAGAAAGATTCCTGGTTCACCTTTAGGTTCAAATTTATCAAGGTCTCTTTTATCATTTATATGAATAAAACATTTGCAGCCAAAAACCTTGAAATGAGCAATAGAAGGTTTCTTACCCTTTAAGATCTCATATGGTGTTTGCTGGGTAGAAGGTCTTACCATGACTCTGTTAATTACATAACAGGCAGTGTTTACTGCTTCAGCCCAAAATTTCCTTGGTAGACCACCTTCAGTAAGAAGTGTACGACCCATCTCCACTAGGGTTCTGTTCCTTCTCTCCACAACCCCATTCTGCTCAGGTGTCCTTGGTGAGGAGTACCTATGATTGATTCCATTTGACCTGCAGAGTTCATCAAACTGTGAGTTTTCAAACTCACCTCCATGATCAGTCAAAATATTTTCAATTTTCTGATTTATTTTAACATAGAACTCCTGAAATTCTGAGAAAGCATCACTCTTATTAGATAAGAAATAAACCCAAGTATACCTAGAAAAGTCATCTACCATGACAAACCCATACCTCCTTCCTGATAAGCTGACAGATCTGGTTGGCCCAAAGAGATCCATGTGTATCAGCTCATAGGGTTTGGAGGACAGATTTTCAGTTCTAGACTTAAATGACTTTCTAGTTATCTTTGATTGAGTGCATGCATCACAGAATTTATTTTCTTTCTTGAAGGAAATTTCAGGAAGTCCTCTAACCATGCTATGCTTGTTTAGTTTATGCAAAATGATATAACTAGCATGGCCTAACCTACGATGCCATAAAAATGCTAAATCTTCTCTATTGGCAGTAAGACATAGGTTAGAATGCTGAATATCATCTAGATCTATCATGTATGTGTTATTTATTCTTTTTCCAGAGAATTTTATAATTTCTGAATCAGGTTCAAAAACCTTGCAGCATTGAGAGTCAAATAAAACCTTATGACCCTTATCACACAACTGGCTGATACTAAGTAAATTGTAAGCTAACCCTTCAACCAGCAAAACATCATCAATGCAGCAGGTAGAACACTTACCTACCTTACCTGATCCAATGATCCTACCCTTTGTGTTGCTTCCAAAGGTGACAAGGCCTCCTAGCTTTTCAGTTAGCATGCAAAACTTGGCCTTATCTCCTGTCATATGCCTGGAGCAGCCACTGTCCAAGTACCACAAGTTGCTCTTGGCTGCCAGGCATACCTGCATACACAATTAGGGCAAAGAGTTTGGAACCCAAGTCTGATTGGGCTCCAATGCAGATGAAGTGCAAGTAAAGAAAGAAAGCATGGTTTTGGGAATCCACATTTGTTTGAAGCAGTTCTGTTCAGTGGATTTTCCAGATTTCTTTTTGTTTTGCTTTTTCTTGTTGACTTTCTTCTTATATGCACCAACAGGATTATTCACAGAATTTTTGTTATTGTGCCAATGCTTCGGCCAAGTTGCATTCATAAAGTTTTGGCCATGGTAGTTCCTGGGCTGGCTGTGGAAATGTTGGTAATTTCTAGGCATCCGACTACCATACCCATTTTCCCAATTTCTGACATAGGGTCTGTAAAAGTGTGTAGGTTGATGAACATACCCTGTATACATCCCTTGAGTTCTAGTCCACCCACGCCCATTAGAATAGATTGGCTGTGTGGGGTAGTAGAACTGAACTCTAGGTGGATTGAATTGGTTGGGCTGACTTCTGAAAATATTTTATCTTCCCTGCACCCTTGACCCTGCTGACCTATTCATAGGTTTTGGTTGGGTCCTTTTCTGTGATGATGGTGGTGAAGACCTTTTGACATTGACATAGGGTTTGTTTACCTGAACAGGCTGACCCCTAACCTTGGGTTGAGCACTAGAGCTAGGTTTGGAAGACCCAATTCTACTAGGCTCACCTACTTTCTGTTTGCCCTTCTCCTCTGCATTTAGCCTTTTCAGATTCAAATTTTTCTTTACAGCATTATTAGAATTCATGTTGATCAGAGGTCCTTTCTCCTTTTGTGCAACAAAGGAAATAGTTTTCATTCCAAAGCTTTTGGTTGCACTAGAGTTGAATCCTAGGCCCTCTCTTCTGAAGTTTACCTTTGACCCCAATAATGCATCTAAATTTTCAGATCCTTGGGTCATTTTCTCAATTGTTTTTAGCTTATCCTCATTATCTTTCTGAACTTCATCAATAGATTTTTTTAACTCATTATTCACATTGAGGACAGCTTCATATTTTTCAGAAACAATTTTTATCTCATTTTCATAATTCTGAATTTTCAGTTTCCATGCATCAATTTCATTGTCTAATCTCACATTTTCTTCCTTAGACATTTTCAGTTCTTTATTGATTTCTTCAAATTCAGAACATGTGAGTTTCAGATTACTGTTCTCAGTTTCTAAGCAGGTAATTTTATCAGACAATGAAGTATCATTTTGCATGATTTTAATTTTTCTTCGTAGATGCCTGTTTTCTTTTCTGACCTCATCTACTCTATCAGCAAGTTCATCATAAGCAACCATCCAATCAGTAATAGTAAAATTTTCATAGCGAGAGGATACCTCATCAGATTCTTCCTCTCTATCTTCTGAGCTGGTTGCCATGAGGCAGATTGGCTTCTCAGCTTCAACTTCGCTGTCCGAAGTGACGCTCAAGGATCCCTCGTCCTCATCACTCCAGGTACTCACCATAGCTTTCCCTTTTGTGTTCTTCTTCTTGAACTTGTCCTTGAGGTTCTGATTTGTCGGACATTCAGCTTTAAAGTGACCCGCCTTCCTGCATTGATAGCAAACATTAGTTTCAACTTTCTTTACAGGGTTTGATTTGTACCTTGTGTCTCGGCGGCCACTGTTGGGATTTCTTCGGCTGAATCTTCTTCCTTCCTTCTTGAGAAATCTCCGGAATTCCCTAGTAATCATGGCAATATCAGCATTTGCCACTTCTTCTTCAGACAAGCTCTCTTCTGTTGATGATCCGTTGGGGCTGGATCGACTGGATCTGCTAGCACCAGCCTTCAGAGCTATAGGTTTCCTCTTTCTGTCAGCCTCCTCTATCTTTGGCATATTCATCTCATAAGCCATTAGAGATCCGATCAGCTCATCTGCCTTAGTATTATGCAGATCTCTTGACTCTTCCATTACTGTGGCCTTGGTGTGCCAAATTGGAGTCAAGGATCGCAATATCTTCCTGACTACTTCATACTCAGAATATTTTTTCCCGAAGCCTCTGAGACCATTTGTGATAATAGTCAGCCGAGCATACATTTCCTTGATGGTCTCATTAGGCTTCATCCTGAAGGCTTCGTATTCTGAAACCAGTAGATTGGTCTTAGTCTCTCTGACTTGTGAAGTCCCCTCATAGATGACTTCAAGTGCATCCCACATTTCCTTCGCTGAGGAGCAGGCAGATATTCGTGAGAACTCGGTGGGATGCAGAGAGCACTGGATTGCATTGATTGCACTCCAGTTGAGCGTGGATCTTCTGATTTCTTCCTTGGTCCATACGTCTTCATTTGGAGACAGCTCGAAAGGTCCCTTGCTAACTACCTTCCAAATTTCATAATCTTTAGCCCTCAAAAATACCTGCATACGATGCTTCCAGTATGCGTAGTTGGTTCCATCGAAGTACGGGGGCTTGGATGTAGATTGCCCTTCAGCTATCATCCCTCTTCCGTCCATCTGTGCTTATCCTCTTCGGGCGGTAAGTCCCTGTAGAAGAGTCTAGCTCTGATACCAAGTGTTGGAGTTAGATGGAAGGCTCTATCACCACAGGATGTAGATCTAGAGGGGGGGTGAATAGATCAACTGGCTATTTAAAAAATTATGCCTAGAATCAAATGCGGAATTAGAAGAGCAGTAGACGAATACAACCAATGCGCTGAAAGAAACACACAAGAGGCACAAGGCTTTTAGGTGGTTCGGTCAATCCGACCTACGTCCACCCCACATTCAACTCGAATGTGGATTACTGCTGATACACAGCTTCAAACCGCTGGGCTTTACAGCTTGCCAACAACGGCTGGGGCTTACAGCTTATCCCGACCAGAGGAACACCCTCTGCAACAGCTGAGCATCACAGCTTGCTCTGCTGGGCACTACAGCTTAGCCGACCAGAGGAACACCCTCTGCAACAGCTGAGCATCACAGCTTGCTCTGCTGGGCATTACAGCTTAGCCGACCAGAGGAACGCCTCTGCAACCCGCTGCCTCACAGCTTGAAACCGCTGACTAACAGCTTGATCGAACAAGAGTTTTCAAAGGAAAATAACAAAGACTGAAAAGCAAACGAAACATACAATCGAATGGAAGAAAGCCAAAAACGACTGTAGCTCAAGGTTGAGCAGTATCAGCTCTGGTAACTGGACCAAGAGACTGATTCACAAACTCTCACGATAACTCTCTCAACTCATCTCTCTTCTTCTTCTTCTCTCCTTTTCTTCTTCTCTGCTTTTCTTCCTCTCACAGTGGATCTCGGTGGCTGCTTGTTTCAGACTGGATGTATATACTTCGCCAACTTCGATCAGCCTCTATAGAAGATGAAGACTGATATTTATAACAGCAGCAGCTGGATAAGGGCGCGTGGCTTCCACGTTTTCCCGCCCAAGGAATTCTCCAGACTCGAGATGCTTCCATCCACGTGGCAGCATCTGGTCACCTTGTCCTCCTGGGATCATGAGCCATGTCAGCAATCTCAGTAGAGAGTCCCTGTCAAAACAGAGTATCGGATGATCAGGTTGAAGAACAACTCTGTATAGACTTTATCAGAAGCACTGCGTTGTATAGACTTCATATAAGTGAAAGCTATGTACAGACTTGACCAAAAGCCTGAGACACTAACGAAGACACTGGACTGACACCAACTCGAAGACGAAAGACAAAACTGACACGAAGTGTAGTTACAGAACAAGAAGGACACGAGGTTTTAGGAAAAACAACACGAAGATAGAAATAGCAAAGAAGACTCAGACGCAGAGACAGCACGAAGTGAAACGAGAACGACACGAGGTGCAGTAGTGACAGAAACACACACTACACAGAGAACGACACGAAGTGGCACAGAAAGCAACACGAGGTGCTGCGATGTCCTGCACGCAATAGAACAAAAACGACACGAAGACGATGAAAACGACACGAGGTGAAGTCACAAAGCGACAAAGACACGAGGTGTAGGAAACACGACACAAAGACATGAAACAACACGGAGATGAAACAGTAACCGACACGAGTTGAAAACAACACGAAGACGAAAACTGAAATCGACACGGAGTGTGGTCAAAGCGAGAAAGACACGAAGTCTAAAGCGAGAAACCAACACGAAGACAGAATAGAAACTGTCACGAGTTGAAAACAACACGAAGATGAAACAGTAATTGACACGGGTTGAAAACAACACGAAGACGAAAACTGAAATCGACACGGAGTGAAAACAACACGAAGACGAAACAGTAATTGACACGAAGTCAAGGAGAAAAACATCACGAAGACAATGTATTCAACAGTGCAATGTCTAGACTTTAAGTCCAATGCAAACGGCTGTACAGACTTGAATATGTGAAGCCAATGTACAGACTTACTATAACAGACTGATGTGCAGACTTTGAAGAACAGTCCAATGTATGGACTTGCACTGCAAACAACAATGTATAGACCTCATGTAAAAGCCCAATGTATGGACATTGAAATCGAAGACCAAAGTACAGACTTTGGCGAAGCAAAAGGCTGTATAGACTTTGCCTAAGACAATGCATGAACTGACGTTGTATATAGTTAGCCTATGCAGACCAATGTACAGACTTTGAAGAACATAACGTTCAGCAGTGTATAGACTTAGCCAATGCATTATGGATGTATGGACTTTGAGACTTTGAGTGTGTGTTCAGTGTGAATACAAGATAAAATGCATATAACACACAGACAATCTGATAAAGTGATATCATCAAAACATAAACAGTGTTGCCAATTCATCAAAACAATGTGTTGCCATATGAAGTATAGTTACATGTCAACATCATCAACATATAGGAGTCACAACACTTATGTTTTCATATTGGGCTGCTTGTAAGGCTCTTAAAGGGCCATTTTCGTTAAAGCCCCTTTAGAATTCATTAAGAAGGAGTGGCCTTGGACCATTATGATGGATCCATAAGCTATGTAAGGCCCAATTGGGCTTCCTTCCTTCATGGGGCATCTAGGATGGAAAGGCCTTAAGCCATCCATGGTTGATTGGGCTTGGGTTGGCCATGGACCAAACTTGGCCCAATGTTGGCCCAAGAAGGGGGCGCCCCCTTTTTTGTTTGTATTAGGCTAGCTTTTTTTATTTTCTTTTCTTCCCTTCCCCATTTACCACATGGGAACATGGAAATGGCTGCTGGTCCAAAAGGAATGGCTGCCACCTACCCCCCCTTTTCTTGAATTTCAAAGGTAGGTAAGTCTATGTCCCCTTGTCTCCCCCTCCCTTCCTATTCTAGTCAAAGGGGCGCACCCTTCCTCCCCTCCCCTTGGTTCCATCGAACCTCCCCAGCCCCTTACCTTGCCAAACCACTATATAAAGACTTGTATGATGAGTGGTTAAAGCCTAATGAAGTTTTGTTGAGTGAAATTTGCATTAAGAGTGTGATTCTCTTTTCCCTCCCTTGGGTGTGATACCCTGCTCAGTCCTGTGACGGGACAGACTTTGAACATGTGACTTACCCCCATATCTCCCCTATCCTCTTATTATCTGCTTCCACCAGAATTTCCAGTGATACCTCTACGAGTCAGGAAGATTTCAGAGGTGGTTTCACATCGATCAGAGTTCTGGATCGCCGGTAGCAGTTTTTCTCGTGACGGCACGCAGATCTGCCCCAGCCTGCTGTCCAGATCTGAAGTTTAAATTTCCTTCGATCTTCTCTCATGCCATCAGGAGCTGATTTTCAGAGTGATTGTTTAATTTTGAGTCCTCTTCGCGTTGCCGCTAATATTGCCTCAATCCGAGACCTGTGTTGATCGTGGCGACGATTATCGTGGGATCGCGCGAGCTGATCTGAGCAGGCCCGGCTCAGAACTAGAGTCGACTTCCAGAGTCTGCTCTGCCTCTTCCGGTATAGATCTGAGCGAGCTCTTTGAACTACATCTTCCTCTAGACGTCGCCAACGATCTCCCACAAACGGCACCTCGATCCGACATCGGAAACTAATTTTCCCTTAATTAATCATGTTTCTGTGCAGTTCTAGATGCACAAAACCAGAAGCCGAGTGTAATTGCTGCTGCGCCCAGATCTGAAAGGATCTGCTCACGCCCTTCGGAGTGGACGAACTACGTCCAGTCGCCGACGTTCTCCAACAAACGGAGCTCCGATCCGCCTTCGATCTTGGCATACCGGCCTCCGTAAGCTTGCTGCGCAGGGTGACTAGCGTGGACAGAACCGGGTCTGCTTCCCATCGACGTACCCGAGCGGCTCCGACTCGCGTCCCTCGCCTCCTGCGAGTGTGGCCCGTCAACCCGGGTTCCAGAAACCCCAAATTTAGCCATTGTAGCCATATACCTCCCTGCGTGGAGTGGGCATTAAGTTCTGCAATTGTAATTTTAACTGTTGTGTGTATTGGGGTTGTTTGGATTCGGCCGGGAATTCTTCCCCACGCCTAGTCGTGGAGGTACGCGCTTCGTTCTTCTCTCACTTTGCTGATTTAGTATACTTTCTATCATGCTGCGTTTGTGAGATTAGGGCCGTTAGCTAGTTCCAAATCACCATGATTGTGAGTTCTGAGCGCCCGTTCCTTAGCACCGGTCGAGCACCGAGCCCGAACTGGATACCCCTAGGCGACGGTGGTTCCTTAACCGCTACGATCCCCACGTTTCCCTCACAAGGGACGATCGTCGGGCTACCTAGTGTTGCTGTTGAGAGACGTCTCCACCCAGAGAACGCCATGGTGGTCAACCGCCCTGTTTGCCTTTAGCGTGTTGGTGCTGGCCACACATCAAGTCCGTCGTATGTCTTAGCCTGGTCGCGTGTTTGTCCCGCATAAAAAAGTAATGACTTTAAAGGTTTTTAACCATGTTCAATATAGTTTACTTATCCAATTATTTGTTCAGATGTCACGCTACGCAAAGAATGTGATTTTTACATAAAAAATAGTTTAATATACTGGAAAAATCTAGGGTTTCAGGTAAACCCAAGATAGAACGCAGTTGGGATAGATGTCGCGTCTATGTCAGAACGCAGTCAGTCTTCTAGCTGCGACCATGAGAACGTAGTCTATCTTAGGGCCACATTCAGAACGCACTCCCTATGAAGGATGCAATCTCAAACCGAGACTCTTTTTGGCAAGAGAACAAGAGAACGACTATATCCCATGCAATATAAGTCAAAATTCATGCGCAACAGTTGACAAAAATTGGGGGAAAAGGTATAGAATGAACTCTTTTTATACATTTATTTTCTGTCTCGTTTATTTTCCTTTCTCCTTCTCATTGTTATTATCTTGTTATCATCAAATTTTTTCATTCTTATATATATATATATATATATATTTGTTTATTAATTATTTCCTCATTTCCTTGTTTCATGTGCAAAATTTCTCTTTCTTTTTTTTGTTTCATTCATTCATTCATTCATTCATCATTCTGGTTAACATCTTTCTATTCTCTTCATTGTGATCATTCATTATTTTTTTTATTTTTTTATCATTTCCTTTTATCCTTTCTTCAGAATTATGATTAATCCATCATTCATTTATTTATTGGTTGAACCTCTGACGAGATTTCGGCAGCATCTCCCCTAGACCCGAAGCATTTTAGGGGTGAGAAGTGGGTACTCGTCCACGAAGAATCCGAGACGGTCCCTTAATTATCAGAGTGCGCCCAGAGCAGCAACACTCACAACGACATCGCCGTGTGCTGCAAGGAAATGGACGGCTTAAATTTGGACATGGATCATTAAAAAAAACTCAGAACGAGCACAACGATGTGTAGGACCTACCAACCCAAAGGAAGTAGGATGCAAGACCTATCCCCAAAGGGGCTGCCGGATCACCCTATTGGGCTTGCTAGATAGGCTGAGTAGGGCCTACCATATTAGTAATGTATGGGGAGCTACCGGACCAGTAATACAGGGGGAGCTGCCAGATCAGCCATGTACGGGGAGTTGCCAGGCCAATGGCGTAGAGACTATAGTGTAGTGCGTATGGAGACTATCGAATCAATGGCGTGGGTGCCACCATGTAGATTGTGTGGAGGCTGCGGGATAGGCTACTTGGAAGCCACCGGACTGCCTGCAAGGGCAAGGAACAGGGAGAGGGAAGTTGTCAAGTCATTGACTAGAGGGATGAGATGGGAAGGGATCCTGTGGGTGATGGGCAGCTTCAGAGGAGGGATTACACGATAGGGGAGCCTTCCGGCGATGCTAGATTACCCATTCGGAGCAGTCATGGTAGACACAAAATAGAGCACCGGAAAACTTACTGTTGCATCTATGTGAGAAGCGAGATGGGTGGAAAATGACATAACCTGAATAAAGACTTCAATAATGCAACCCACGATGGCTAGAACTCGGGATCCTATCCACAGTGCAGGATAAACCCCGAGCCCAATCCACCTTTAGAGGTACGTTCATCTCCTGCCCCGGACCGTCTACCACATTCCAATCCCGTGCGAAGATAACCACCGTAAAAGAAAAGGAAACAAGACTATATATGCAACGATTAAAGCTGGATCAACAGAGACAAATGGTATAGACACAGAATCATTCAAGGGGCTTATTACTTTTTTTCATTGGACTATAGTAAAAGAGCCAAAGGAAAATACATAGGAAAGAAATAAGCAGCAAAACTAATATAAGAAGGGGGGAAGAAACAAAGTATTGACTCCTCCTTCCCCCCCTTTCCTCACCTCTCTTCTCTCTTTTCCCTCCCTCTGGAAATGTAGGTTCATAGGACCTCTTCGAACCTCTCCTGGGCTCTCTCTCTTTCTCTCTTCACGAGTCTTCAGTAGCTCTGATGTTCGATCTCCCTTTCTCTACTCGATGCTCGATACTTCGTCCTCTTTTCCTTGTTCTCCTCTCTTTTCTTCTTTCGCTCGATCACTCCTTTTATATAGGGACAAGGGAGGTGCCCATGTGGATGTGAGGGCCCACTGAGTGGCCGAATGGAGGCCGCGCTGCTGCCGAATCGGGGTCATCACTGCCGGATGAAGCTCAATAGAGCTGCCAGATGAGTTGTTGTTGCCAATTCAGCAGGGAGCTGTCGGATAGGCTTTGCAGGGGCCCCTGCCGATTCATGGAGTTTGGAACCGAACGCTGTCTGGGGGTTCAAAGCGCACCGGTTGACGCATATGTGGGCTTCCGGATGGGAGGTGGGCGATGCTTGCCAGATTGAAGGGCGCTTGAGGGCCTGCCGAATAGGCACGGTGTGTCCTACTAGTTCAGGGGTTGAGGCTCTACCGGATGGGGCCTTGGAGGTTGCCGGTTTAAGGGCTTGTGTGCTTTGCCTGTGTTTCTCCTCCGTGAGCCCCTCCCCTCCTTCTTATCCAAAGGATTCTTCATTTTATATTCCTAGAGTAGGGAATATTTTGTGGGTCTCTTTTGATCAACTTTTTAGGGTAGTGGAAGGAATATTTCCTACAAAAGTTCTTTTTGGAAGTTGGTATTTTTGTACAAAAGATTCCCCAATCATTGGCCCCTGGACCATGTGCCATGAGTGGGTCCCGTGGCTGGTACGAACTTCTCACCGTTAAGGGTGTGTCGACACAGTGAGTGTTTTGTGTCGACACACCTGTTGATCGCCTATAAGGCTGCTCTACGTCTTCAAGTGTGTCGACACACCTAGTGATGTGTGTCGACACACTTTACGGCCTGTGCGGGCTACTGAGTGCTGGACTATGAGCCAAGACATGCATGTGTCGACGCACCCAGATATGTGCGTCAGCACACTCTTGTAATTCTTCTTCAGAAGCTTCCTACTGGAATGATCTTGTGTTGACACGTTGATATGATGGTGTCAACACGACCTACAGAAAGTGGTCCATGACAGGTGCTAGATTTCTAGGGTGTGTCAACACACTACAGACATGTGTTGACACACTTAGTTGTTCAGGGAGCTTTTCAGCCCGAATGGCCCATAGACTGTACTGCTAGGTCGACACACTCTTGTGAGTGTGTCGACACATTAATGCCTACTTTCTTTTTTTTTAAATTCCTTTCATCATTTCGGGATATTTGCTCTCGATGCCAAATTTTAGGTGTCAACATAACTCTACCAATAACATGTTGGAAACATCATGGGTTTCTGGTAAGCCTGTGACATAACGCAGTCACTACAGGAGGCACAATCACAAGAACACGGTCAGCTTCCCAACCACGATCTCAGCAATAAATAATATAAGATTAAATGTTTTTTTGGTAAGTATTGATTTGTATTTGTATTAAAGATGAAAAAGGCTATACATCATAAATCTGTAGAGCAGAAATGCCATACTCAGGACCATACAATTTGTGGACTCAGAGCTTAATGAACATATAAATTGAATCTTTTGAATATGTTTCCTTCCCTCCTTGTCAATCTCTTTGGCCCAAGGGATTCCATATAGCTTCTCGCATCTTAAGGATCTGGATGAGAAGAACATTTATTTTTGAGGCCGAAGTATCTTCAAAAATTCTAGCACATCTTTCCCTCCATATCTTCCATAGAGTAATATGAAGCAAGATTCTAACAAACTTCACCATTTGCCTAGAGTTTGGAAACTGGATTTGTAGCTGCTAGAGTTCATGGCACAAGCCTATTTCTAGCTGTCTGTGGAGATCAAACCGAGTGAGGATCTGCTTCCATACCCATTGGGTGTAAGAACATTCGAAGAAGAGATGGTCTTGAGAATCATTGGCCTTCCTACATAGAACACACTTACTGGGTAGGTGATATCCCTTTTTTTGTAGAGTATGGGGCCTATCGGAGATCTACGATCAGAGACATGGTTATTGTGGGGATCGCGATCATAAATAGAAAATTACGTCCTAGCGTAAATGACGTAACATGATTGGATCTCCAAATACGATCGAGGAAGACACTAAAAATTGGGGAAAACACATCTATGAACATCTACTCATGCATATGAACCTGATTACTAGAAGATTTAAGTTGGGTCTGAGAGAAAACCTATCTTTGATGTGCCCTAAGGAAGAGGAAGAAGAAGACTCAAAGAACACAATGAATGCCCCAATAATCCTCGCTTTCCTCTTCCTCGCACGTGCCTCCCATGCCTAGAAGCCTCCTCACAATAACCAGGGGTTGCTAGAGGGCTTTGGGGGTCGAATTTATAGAGTTCAATCTCCAAAAGCCTTAATTAGGTTAGGATAGAAACCTACCCCGTTAAACTCGGTCATGTCCCTTATCAGCGCTACCACACCTCTTATAAACCCTAATTAGGCTAGGGTTTCAAGGGCAAACCATCCCTCCTCAATGGGTTAGTGTTTAACTTCGATTTTAGGCCCATTTAGCTTAGCTTTACCCACTTAATCCACTTAGAATTAGAGGTTTAAGAAAATTCCGATTTTTGAGTTTGTTATAACCATTGCTAACCCAATTAGACCTTAATTTAAGCCCAATTTACCCCTTTGAATTACTCTAAATTTTATTTAACTTGTTTGTTAATTTATTTGGTGACTTGTAAAGTTTGCTTTATATAATTCCAGAAAATAACTATAAGAACACATTTTATTTATATATATAATTTAATCACGTTGCTACACTATTAGATACATCATCTTCCAACGATCGGATTCCCAACTCTCAGTATGCAGAGATCTTTGGTGGGGACACCACCGGACCAGTCACACGTAGTCGACGCCACACCGCCCCGACCCCACCGAGCTTGTGGCTCGGAGACTCAGCTTCTTGAAGACTCGGCGTCCTGAGTATGTATTCCTAAATACGTACTTTTATATATTTGTGTGTAATGAGTATGTATTTTTATTTGTTAGTATTTTATCATAGTGGTATTGTATTATTAACCACCATGTCAAAGTATTTTTATTTTATTTGGTCAATAGTCAAAAGTTGTTGGCTTTTGTTTTATTAGGTTAGGACATGAATGTCTTTAGTTGAAAAGATTAGGGGTATTTTTGTCCTAGAGGGATATGGCCTTTCCTATATAAAGGAGGCTAGTGTACCCGTATATGCATGATAGAAAGAATCAAGTTTTGAAACCTACGTGAGAAGAGTTTCCTATCATCTTCCTTCCCCTTCCCTCTTAACTCTTTGTGAGAATAGAGTGATTATCCGGTGAGAGACCATCTGGTGTGAGACCGAGCTGCGCGAGGTAGTAGTTATCCCGTCCCGTCCGTGTCGTCGGAGTGTCATCGGTCCTTTCTACGTCACCACCGCGTCAAATTTGGTATCAGAGCCCAACAACGGCATCTCCGTCAACCCCGACGTCCGCGCCGTTTCCCCTTCCCAACTTCTGTACGTGAGAAAAAAAATAGATCAGAAGAGTTCTTTCTCTCAGTTGAGAAAAAAAAAAGAAGTAAAGAAGCAGAAGGTCTCTCAGTTGAGAGAAATGAAAAAAAATAGTGCGTTCGGGAAAGAGCATCGTTGCCCGTGCCCGAATTTGAAGTTCTTTTGGCCGCAACGGCCTTCCCCGCCGCCGCTAGCAGCCGCCTGTGCCACACCGCGCTATCGCTTACTGCCGCCCACGCACCCCCTCCGCGAGCCACCGCACCCGGCGCCTGCTCGCCCGCGCTCGCGCCTGCTCGCCCGTGCCTGCTCGCTCGCGCCCGGTCGCGCTCGCGCCCCGTGCGCGCCCGCCCGGCAACGCGCCCTGCTCCTACGCCCGCGCCGCCTGCTCGCCCGCGCCAGCACCCGTGTGCCGGCTCGCCTGCGCCTGCGCCCCCGCCCGAGTGCCCGCGCCCACTCACCAACGCCCGCGCGCTCGTCCGCGCTCGCGCGCCCGCGCCCGCCCGAGTGCACCCTTGCCGCCCGCGTGCCGCTGCCGCCAGCGCCCGCCGCCCTGCCAGAGTGCTCCTGCGAGCGCCCGAGCGTCTGCAAGCGCCCACGCGAGCCCGCCAGCGCCCCGACCGTGCCCTCCGCGCCCGTGCCTTCCCACGTCGCCCGCATGGCCGCCCATCTGCGCGTTGACCACGCCTCCCGCGTGGCCCGCGTGGCAGCCCACGTGCAGCCCCTTGGTCGCACGTCAAAATTTGAGGCCGCATGTGTTGAAATCCTACCGCCTCCTGACTGCGTGGGTTGTGCAGGAAGACCGGGGAGAGTTTGAAAAAGAGTTGTTGGAAGTGTGTTATATATATTATATATAGGGATATTTATATATATATATATATATATATATATATATATATATACCATTTGAAGAAAGTGGCACCCGAGTCCACTTTGGCGGCTTGAGTAGCGCTCGGGTCGCCTGGTCGTCGACAGATGGTCTATAATTTACGGAGTGTGAGTGACCGTGAGTCTCCCTGCGCGGAGAAAGTCTAAAATAATTTATTCCTCTGCATGGGAAATTTTTAAATTAAGCGGTTTTGTAATAATTGTACCCTCCCTGCGTGGAGTGAATTTGTTGTAACCATTCAAGCTTTGTCGACGCCGTGTGGACACGCACGTCCCCACTCGCCTTTGTCTCCGGTCGGAACTAGACTTTTTAGTCTAGTTAGGTGCGTGCTCCTATAAACTTGCTCATTTAGTATCTTTTTCAAATTGCCACGCGACAGTGTGAGAGAGAGCCTGACCCATATAGCCTGTCTCCTGAGTGTATCGCTGTAGACGGAGAGAGAGAGCTTGTATGATCCTATCCTTAAGCCCTAGAACTGTCACATTAGGGCACCGTAATTGTCAGAAGGTAGTTCCACAACTACTTCACCTACGGGCGAGCAACTCTCCCTGACCGGTCCCTTCGCAAAAGGAATTGACCCTTTGCACATTAGCCAACAAATTGGGTCTACACCTTGCTAATTTTAGTCCCAGGATTGCATCATTTAGATCCGAGCTCGTGCATGCCACGCTGGTCTAAGAATTCATTGGACCGTCTAGAGCACAGTGTAACTTTACAATTACCCATGAATCAGGATAGCATGGATGCCATGCTTGCGCAGCTCGAACAACATCTTATGGCTCAAATTGTAAAATCTATAGGCCAATTGCGAGTGGAGCTAGGTGAGAGGATCCGAGCCTTAGAGGATCATGTGAAGAGAGAGGAAGGAAGGTTGAATGGTCGCTGAGATCCCGTAGCCAACCCTAGGGAAGAGAGAGACCAAGACCGCCAGAATCAGGCTCCTCAAGGTAGAGAGCAAGAGGATCGTGTGCCTCGAGGGAGAGACCACGACGATGAGGAGATCATCCTACGGAACGTCAAGATCGACGCTCCTAGTTTTGATGGGTCCCTAAATCCCGCCACATATTTTGATTGAGAGATCGGGATGGACCAATACTTTGATTGGCATCACCGCATGACCCCTGCAACAAGGGTGAGATTTGCCAAGATGAAGCTCCTAGGTCAAGCCAAGACCTACTGGTGCAGCGTTGAAAATCTTCTAGCAAGGAGACGAGAGGAGTGCATCAACACATGGGAAGAAATGAAGGAGAAACTTAGGGAAAAGTATCTGTCACCCTCCTACCTTCAATGTCTTTTAGACCAATGGCAGAAACTCACCCAAGATGGGAAGTCGATAGACGACTACATCGCCATGTTCGATGAATTCTTCCTTCAGAGTCATGTCGTGGAGGATGCCTCTGTCACCCTCTCACGGTATAGGGTTGGCCTACATGAGAGCATTCAGTGGGAGCTATTCTTGCGAGAGGTTAACACCCTCGAGCACGCCTACCAGGTTGCTCGAGATGTTGAGCGATTTCAAAGGGTGGTCCCACTTCG
The DNA here is from genome assembly GCA_022559845.1 of Amorphophallus konjac. NCBI lineage: Eukaryota > Viridiplantae > Streptophyta > Magnoliopsida > Alismatales > Araceae > Amorphophallus > Amorphophallus konjac. The sequence continues at coordinate 79,557,947 of CM040126.1, forward strand.
GGTTTCCACCTACCGCCAACCTGAGCCCTGAAACCCCATGATCCGCTACCCTGAGAGGCATGGCCCCTCCACTTCCTATGTCCTTACTGCTACCCCACTCCGGGCCATTGCCCCTACTATTCCTTTCATAAGGAACCCCTTACCTGCACCTGCTGCTGTGCCCAGGCTGGAGTACACTCCGCCAATTGATAGGAGGGATGACAAGGGAAAGGGAGTCATCCCTAGCACCTCACAACCAGTCCCTATCTCAGGAATTCACTACTTTAGGTGCCATAACCTAGGGCATGTTGCCATCAATTACCCCACCCGAGCCTTGATCATCACTGACCCCCAGCCTGTGGAGCTTCCACCTAAGGAAGAAGAATCCATTGAGAGATATGAGGCCGATTCTAACATCATCGCCCAGTTTGAGGAAATTGATGCAGGATTTGATGACATGCATGTCGAGTACATGCAGGTTGGAGACATTGTCGAGAGTTCTAGCCAGGGAAGATTGGGTGTAGTTCGCTGCATCTTAACACACCCCCACGAGGATGACTGGCATTGAACCTCCATCTTCCAAACCTACATCATGGTGAAATCCCAACCCTGTAAGGTGATCTTTGACAACGGGAGCTGTATCAATGCAGTCTCTTCAGACTTTGTCTCCCGTCTAGGTCTACCTACGCACCCTCATCCTAGACCATACAACGTGGCTTGGGTTGATGACACTTCTATCCCAGTCACCACTACATGCGTCATTCCCATTCAATTCCAATCCTACCAAGAACAGATCATATGCGATGTAGTGCCTATGAAGGTCGGGAGCATCATCTTAGGACGACCATGGATCTATGATGTAGACCTTACTACATTTGGTCGATCCAATCAATATTCCTTCTCCCGCAATGGGAAGAAGATTCAATTGTACCCGACACCCCCAAAGGTGACCTCGGGAAAGAGTTCCACCTCCACCCCCACTGGAACTCCCAATGTTCAGGAGAGTCCCTGAACTCCGGGAAACCTCCCATTCCCTCTCCTCATGCACCTATCACACCCGTTCCCAAGGCCCCTAAGGTTGGTCACGACCTAGTTAGGCGCCTTAACTTCATAAGTGTCTGAGAACTAAACAGAGAGGTTACTGAGGGTGCCCCTGTTTGGGCTGTTGTCGTCACTATCACACCCGAGGAGTCCCAAGTCTCAGTCCCACCTGAAGTCCAGGCAATCCTGCAGGACTTCCAAGACATTTTCCCTGAAGACTTGCCCTCATGACTCCTCCCATGCGTGATGTACAACACGCCATTGACCTTGTCCCCGGGTCCACCCTACCCAACCTTCCCCATTACGGACTGAACCCCAAGGAGCATGCTGAGCTCCAAAGAATTGTCGAGGACCTTATTCAAAAGGGTTTCCTCAGGGTGAGCAAGAGCCCCTATGTTGTCCCTGCCTTGCTCACACCAAAGAAAGATGGCACCTGGAAGATGTGTGTTGACAGCCGCGCCATCAACAAAATCATTGTCAAGTATAGATTTCCCATTCCCCGTCTTGATGACATGCTTGACATGATGAGTGGAGCCACCATCTTTTCCAAGATTGACTTGAAAAGTGGCTACCACCAGGTCTGAATCCAACCAAGGGATGAGTGGAAGATAGCCTTCAAAATAAAAGAAGGTCTGTATGAGTGGCTTGTCATGCCATTTGGGCTATCCAATGCCCCCAGCACTTTCATGAGGCTTATGACGGAAGTCCTTTGCCCTCTCATTGGTCGCTTTGTTGTCATCTACTTTGACGATATTCTCATCTATAGCCACAACCCTCAGGACCACATCCATCATTTGAGAGAAGTCTGTAAGACTTTGAGAAGAGAAACCATGTATGTCAATCTCAAGAAGTGTGAATTCATGACAGACCGGGTCACTTTCCTCAGATTTGTGGTTTCGAGTCAAGGAGTGTCTGTGGACCGATCCAAGGTCTAAGCCTTAGTCGACTGGCCAGATCCCAGAACATCCATGACGTTCACAGTTTCCATGGGCTAGCCACTTTCTATAGACGCTTCATTAAGAGTTTTAGCACCATTATGACACTCATTACGGATTGCATCTGTAAGGGGAATTTTGAGTGGACCAAAGCCGCCTCCCAGGCTTTTTCTGTCACAAAGGAGCTCATGACCAAAGCCCCTGTCCTCTACCTGCCAGACTTTTCCATAGTCTTTGAGATATCCTATGATGCACCTGGCGTAGGTATATGAGGAGTACTTAGTCAGGAAAGTCACCCTGTGGCTTATTTCAGTGAGAAGCTATCTGATGCAAAGCTTCGGTACTCTACATATGATAAGAAGTTCTATGCCGTGGTCCAAGCTCTTAAACACTGGAGACATTATCTCTTACCTCAAGGGTTTGTCTTATACTTGGACCACGAGGCTTTGAAATTCCTTAACTCTCAGAAGGGCTTAAACCCTAGGCATAGTCGATGGGTAGAATTCCTCTAGTCCTTCACCTTTGTCCTAAAACATACGAATGGAAAAGAGAATAAGGTGGCCGATGCCTTGAGTCGAAGGGTCTCCCTTCTTTCCACTGTTCGGGTAGAGGTCACCAGATTTTACCACATGAAGGCACTCTATGGAGAGTGTCCAGATTTTGGCCCTGCCTATTCTGCACTGTCTGCTAGATCCTCGACCACATTTGTTGATTATCTACTCCAAGATGGTTTTCCCTTTCGAGGACAACAACTATGTGTCCCGAAGACTTCTGTACGGGACTTTCTGATTTGGAAAATACATGATGGAGGTCTTGCTGGTCATTTTGGACGAAACAAGACCATCCATTCTGTGGAGGAGCATTTTTACTGGCCTGGCCTGAAGAAAGATGTGGCCAAAATTGTAGCCCAGTGTCGGACATGCACAATGGCCAAATAGGTCAAACAAAACACTAGTCTCTACACTCCTCTCCCCATTCCTGATAGACCATGGGTTGATGTGAGCATAGATTTCATCATTGGTTTACCTCGTACTACTCACAAACACGACTCTATCTTTGTTGTAGTTGATCAGTTCTCTAAGATGGCCTACTTCATTGCATGTTCCAAAACATCTGATGCATCTAGAGTAGCCCACCTTTTCTTTGATGAAGTCGTACGTCTGCATGGTCTCCCCCAAACCATAGTGTCTGACCGAGATGTCCGATTCACTAGTTGATTTTGGAAGACACTTTGGCACCTACTTGGCACTAAGCTCGAATTCTCCATTGCCTATCACCCACAAACCGATGGGCAAATAGAGGTCGTCAATAGGAGTTTAGAGAATCTATTGCGGTGTCTTGTTGGGGATCATTCTGGCACTTGGGATCTTCTCTTGCCCAAAGCCGAATTTACATATAATAGCTCTATCAATAGGTCCATAAGTATGAGTCCATTTGAGGTCGTGCATGGATACAAACCTAGGAAATCTGTGGATCTCATTCCCCTTCCCTTCGAGTCCAGGACCTCAAGTCAGCCGAGGAATTTGCACAGCATGTCAAAAGTCTGCATGAGTCAATTAGCAAGCAAATAAGTCTCAGTAATGAGACCTACAAAAGATTGGCTGATTCGCATAGACGTCACCATGAATTTCATGAGGGTGACTTAGTTATGGTACGGGTTCGACCCGAATGACTCCCCTCGGGAGCCGTTAAAAAGTTGCAAGCCCGTAGTGATGGTCCCTTCCAAATACTACGGAAGATTGGCTCCAATGCCTATGTTGTGGACTTACCTCCTGAATATGCGATTAGCTCTACCTTTAATGTGGCAGATCTAGTGGCCTACAAGGAGCCCACAACGATTCCTAGTGACCCTTTCAAGCCTTCTCCTCCCATTGAGAGTGAGCCCACCCCTGTGCGTCCAACTATCTTGAGAGCACCGCCCGAGCAAATTGAGGGGATACTGGATGAGCAGGTGACAGCTACACGGAGTAGGGTGTACCAGCGCTACCTTGTCTGCTAGCGGGGCCATCCACCTTCTGATGATTCCTAGATCAGCTAGGAAGATCTCCAGCGCCTCGATCTAGACCTGCTGGAGCACTACCAGAGCAGTGTCCCCCCTTACTTGACGGAGTTGAGTTCCAGCCGCCCCGGGAGGGTTGGTGGGGACAGCACCGGATCAGTCACACGCAGCCGATGCCACACTGCCCCGACCCTACCGAGCTTGTGGCTCGGAGACTCGGCTTCTTGAAGACTCGGCGTCCTAAGTATGTATTCCTGAATACGTACTTTTATGTATTTGTGTGTAGTGAGTATGTATTTTTATTTGTTAGTATTTTATTATGGTGGTATTGTATTATTAACCACAATGTCAAAGTATTTTTATTTTATTTGGTCGATAGTCAAAAGTTGTTGGCTTTTGTTTTATTAGGGTAGGACATGAATGTCTTTAGTTGAAAAGACTAGGGATATTTTTGTCATAGAGGGATATGGCCTTTCCTATATAAAGGAGGCTAGTGTACCCTTATATGCATGATAGAAAGAGTCAAGTTTCGAAACCTACGTGAGAAGAGTTTCCTCTCCTCTTGCTTCCCCTTCCTTATAACTCCTTTGTGAGAATAGAGTGATTGCCCAGTGAGAGACCGTCCGGTGTGAGACCGAGCTACGCGAGGTAGTAGTTATCTCGTCCCGCCCGTGTCGTCGGAGTGGCGTCAGTCCTTTCTACATCGCCGCCACGTCAATCTTTATACAGCCTAGATCGTGTGTTTTCTACTGTGAAACGTTGGGTCGTTACCTTCTGCATGCCATGATTACTTTAGTCTTTGTCCAGGCAGTAGGTAAGATAGATCTTCTTCTACAGAAATACGTCTGTTTGCACCTCTGCTTCTTTCATGTTTGAATTCTTTTTTGTTCCACGATAAGTATGCCTGTAGGTATACTCAAAATACCTCTGTCATATATATCTTTAAATGTGACCTGAGATAAAGTAGAGAGATTCGAAATACTGTGAATTTTTTTTTACTTTTCATTCAAAGCATGGAACAGAAAATGATATCATGCGTCTCCATAACGAGTGAGTATCTCAACGGATACTAAGTAATAAATAGTGATGCGATATGAAGCATTAAATGCATCCTATAGAGTTGGTCAAATAGTCAAGAGTGTTTTCTTCGTAGGACTAGAGCCTTTGAGCATGCCTGTGATTTTTTTAAAGATATTTCACATACTTTGCGAGGTGATTGGTCAATTATTATCTAATTATGTGAGGACATATGTCACTTAAATAGTGAGAGTTAAAAAATATAAACATGTGATGTTTTAACAATTGTTCTTGGCTTGATCTTTTGTCGTTTTTCCTCAAGTAGGCATAGTACCGTCTATCTCTGTCTTGGCTTTGCCTACGTCAGTTATAATAATCTTTTACCTATCTGTTTTGCCTTTGTGACATAGTAGGAGGCCTTTTCACCTATCTACGTTGTTATAATTTTGACGTAGCAAAAATTTCTACCTATCTTCGATATATTTTTAATATAACAGGAATTTTGCATATATCTTTCCACCTAACTCCTTTATCTTTTTGACATAGCAGAAGGCGTCTTCACTTAACTGCTTTATATCTTTGGTGTAGCAAGAAGTTCACCTATCTGTGTAGACGGTATATCATCTATTAAGTATTTTGGGTATTTTAGGTGATTGTTCTCTCCATTTTATCCCAAATATATATTGTTGGATGATATGAGAGGATCTAGAGGGAGGGTGAATAGATCCTACACTCACTTTTCAACTATTATTAAAATCAGTAAGGAAAGGAGACTGGATCAAGCGCAACACTAGACTAGACAACTGAAACGTTAGCAACGGAACGATGTTGAAATGCTCTTGATAACTTAAAGCGCCTATAAAGAGGGAGTAGAGGGAATGAGTATCAAATAACAACCCACAACACAGTGATTTTTAAGGTGGTTCAGTTGCTATCAAGCACACCTACGTCCACCCCTCACCAACTTGGTGAGACTTCCACTCTTTAGCCAAAAGAGACATACACACACACACACACACTGGTTGCTCAGCAAAACACACACGAAGACAAGGTCTTCACACACACACGGGAACAAGTCCCACGAGGAAGATCCCCCCCCCCCACACACACAAGAAAAAGGAAACAAACCACTGCAAGTGCAGCAAAACACAGGGACAGATCCCCAGTCACACACTCTTAGGAAGTTCAAAAAAAATGCTGAAAGCAAGAACACAAAACACAAGCACACGCCTTCGATGGAATAGAAATAAGAAATTCAGGCCAAGGCTTTTGGCTGGATGGCTGGCTGCACTCTTTTCTTCTCTACCTCTCAACTCTTTCTCTGGAAGCTCAGGGCAGAATCTCTCTTTCTTTTTCTTCTCTCTGGTTCCTACGTTCAAGGCTCTTTCAGGCTTACCAATGGCAACAACAGCAACAACATGTGAAGAGGGGCGTCCAATTTATAGGCTTCAAGAGGCAGAAACTTTCCCTCCAAGTTTGACAATTTCGAATGATAAACAAGGGAGGTTTGACCAAGGAGCCTACAGCATCTTAATTTGTATTTATAGAGAGGACGTTCTCTTGTTCAGGTAAATCTTCTTTTCAGATACCAACCTTGTTGGTGGCTGCTGTACTGACAGATATTTGGAGTAATGGGTTGCTCTGGAAACTAATGATGACATGGACATTTGTGTGTCCTAGGTATCTCCTCCATTCCTTAAAATCCATGTTTTTAGAGGATTACGCCAGTTCTTTTTGCCCTCTGTACGCTTTTCGAAAACCACAGAGTTGACTAGATTCTTTTAGATGAGCCTTGAGTGTGTCGACGCATCTTTACCCATGCGTTGACGCATCTGTAGAGGATGGCTTCTTGGATAGCTTCTGGAAGACCCACTACGTCGACACTCTTCGTCTGATGCGTCGATGCATCCTTCGCGAGAATGCCTTACGGGCCATTTGTCACGGGTAACACCTATTTGTCACCCTTAATTGTCTATTTGTCACATGTAAGAGCTATTTGTCAGCCTTATTAAGCTATTTGTCACCCTTAACCGTTAGGAACCGTCGCCTTTGCTCTTCTTTCAGCCTTGCGAATACTTGATCTGTTTCCACTTGACTGCGTTAACGCAGGGTGGGCTTTGTGTCGACGCAGCTACCATTTGTCTTCCTTGCTTGTGGCTAAGAGCTGATTGAAACTCATGTGAATGTGTGAGCAGCTAGAACTGATGGCGTTGACGCAGCTTCACTCTTGGGTCTACGCAGCCAACTGAGTTGCTTCTAGCCAGAACCTGGAAAAAGTGGAGTCGACTCCTGGGGTCGACTCTTCTTGACGAGGGACGTGTTGTGCGTCGACACAGTAGATAATGCGGTCGACGCAGCCTAGACTCGTTTGGACTTTTTCTTCTTCTTGCGAACAGATGTGTTGACGCAAGCTATGGTGGGGTCGACGCAACCTTTAAGCACTGTTAGTCTTCTTCATACCTAGCCAATTAGAAGATGTTGCATGAGATTCTAAATTAATTGGTCAATGACTTATAGTGTGACATCATCAAAACATCATTTATACAACATATATATGGAGCCCTAAATTTTGGTCAAATCTATAGTCTTTTAATTAATGGGATAAATGATTATTTATTTTATTATAATTTAAAATATTAAATTTGTAGAAAAGATATTTTTCCAGCAAGGTGACTTGGAGATCCATATCCGATCTAATCCTCCGTGATCTGATACGTGTCGGCTCGACTCAGATTGATTCGGCTAAGTCACATATGTAAATAAACTAAAACAATGGAGTTAAATTCTTTTCATTCATAAAATACATGATTTATGATTACTGTAATGTTATTAACTTTTTAACTTTAAAAAATAGATTATTTTTTGATATTATATTATCATAGCGACTCTATGAGATTCGTCTCACTCCTGACTCGAAATCCTTTAGAGATGATTCGAATCACCCGAGTCGGCTCGCGTGGTGTGAACTAGAAATGAAACATAATCAAGAAATCTATCAAAATGTTACATTATTTTGTTGGAGAATTGAATATGACCAAACATCCAACCTGATAATCTGACACTCTAGTTCATAAATCTTCCCTAATTTACGAAAGATTAGAAGTGTGGCTCTGTGTGCGTACTCCCATAGATCTGGGTAGGGGTGAGCATTATTCGGGTTCAACCCGAAAATCAAACCGAACCGAACGATTTGGTTCGGTTTTATTTGGGTTGAAATTTAAAAAATTTTGGTTTGGGTTCAAACCGAACCGTATTAAAAAATTTGGTTTGGTTTGATTTTGAAGTTCAAGAAATCGAACAAAACTAAACCGAACCGAATAACCCGAATTTAAGAATATTTTTATCAAATTAATATAAATATATATATAACTATAAATCCGAATTTAAAAAATCAATTCTCACCATTCTAATGGGGTTTCCGACTTTATGAAATAAGTTTCAAATCACCTTCTATTTTATTGTAACTGAATTTCTTAATTTCTTATATTAAAATATTATGGAGCTTGTTCTTACAAGTTACAACTTTGTATGTTATTTTTTTAATATTTTGATAGAAATTCTTTTACCCTATTTTTCTCTAATGTTGTTTGAATCAATCTAATTTATAAAATGGGAGATGAATATGGTTCAAATCGAATCAAACCAAATCAAACCGAATTAATTCGGTTTGGTTTGGTTTGGTTTCAAACTAGTTTGGTTTGGTTTGGTTCGGGTTGAAGCTTTAATTTGGTTCGATTTAGTTTGAGAAAAATTCTCTTCAAATCAAATCAAATCAAACCGTGCTCACCCCTATATCTGGGCTCACTAGATGATGGTCCTTTCATTGTTTGCAGTTCGAACAGGGACTGCAAACAAACTGCTTACCAATCGAATCATCCATCCCACGGCAGCGGGAATGGAGGGGGCCAAGCTGGCGGCGGTGGTGGCGGGGCTGTGGGAAGAGGTCAGGGAGCTGAGCCTCGGCAGCTCCACCCGCGTCGACGTCCTCGACGCCCCGCCATCCCCGCTGACCTTCCTCCGTGACTACGTCTCTGCCAACAAGCCCTGCCTCGTCCGGGGCGGCGCAGCCCACTGGCCGGCCATCGCCTACTCCCTCTGGTCCCGCGACTCCTACCTCGTCTCCGCCTTCGGCGGCGGCCGCCCCGTCTCCCTACATCTCACCCCCGACGGCCGCGCCGACGCCCTCGCTCCCCTCTCCGGCGGCGACGATCCGAATATCCGCTGCTTCGCCTCGGCCTGCGTCCGGCGCGTCCCCTTCGCCGACGCCCTCCGACTCGTTGCCGCCTCGGGCGGCAGCCCGGCTCCGCCTGTGGTGGCGTACGCGCAGGAGCAGAACGATTGCTTCCGGACGGCGGAGGAGTACGGGTCCTCCGTGCTGGCGGCGAACGTGGAAGGAGACGTGCCCTGGGCGACGGCGGCGCTGGGGTGCCCGCCGGAGGCAGTTAATCTCTGGGTGGGGAGCGGGAGATCGGAGACGTCCTTCCACAAGGACCACTACGAGAACCTCTACGCCGTTGTCACTGGCCAGAAGCACTTCCTCCTCCTCCCGCCCACCGACGTCCACCGCCTCTACGTTCGCCCCTACCCCGCCGCCCGCTACGTCCCCTCGGCCGCTACCGCGGAGGTGGATGGGATTCTGGAGCAGAAGCTAAGGCTGGAGATGGAGGAGCCGAGGAGGGAGGTCCCCTGGTGCAGCGTCGACCCGTACCCGAGGACTGCCGAGGAGGCGCTAAGGGCAAGGGAGCTGTTCCCGCTCTACTTCCAGGGACCACGGCCGTTCCAGTGCACCGTCAGAGCTGGGGACATCCTCTACCTGTGAGCACCCGCCATCCCCTCAGCCACCGGCAATCGTGTACATTTCCTAATTCGCTGACACGGTCGCCATGTGTTTGTGTTTTTGCCCCTGAATGGTTGGTGTGGCCGCAGGCCAAGTATGTGGTTCCACCATGTGAGGCAGACGCCCGACAGCAGCGGCCGGACCATCGCCGTCAACTACTGTGAGTAGCAGCAGCAGCCCCATAAATGTCCGCCATTGCAGGGTCCGTCAGTTGCGGAGACCATCGCCATGGTCCCCAAAACATGACGATTGTGTTAAATACTTTGGCAGGGTACGACATGCGGTTCGACATCAAGTATGCCTACTTCAACTTCTTGCAGTCCGTGGTGTACCCTTCTGCCTGCGATGCGTCAGGAGATGCTGGGGAGTCTGAGGGAGACGATGAGCCTGGGTCACCCTCCATGGTGCCTGCAGGTGATGATGACAGAGTACTTGATGCCGTCTCAGACGATGCCGAGAACGAAGGCTGACACCCGACTGTGAGGGCCTCCTGGCAAGTTAGCAGCTGAGCGTGGAAAAGATCCAGTGGGCGTTGCGTGTTGGGGTTTCTGATTGTTCTTCGAGCAGGATGATGCAGCAGGAGAATCTCCCAATATGCGCACAATTTGAGTTACATCTTCTTATCACGAATATTGTTGCTGTTGTTCTTCTTGTGCGGTCAGTGGGACAGCTACCTGCCCTGTTTTCCTATTCGTCTATTGAGCGGCAACTAGAAGGCAGTTTATTACCCTAGGATTTCATTTGGAAAGGCAAATCTAACCCCATCGCAGCTGACCAAGCAAATCAAACCTCTAATCTTCAAATAATCATTGGGAACATGGCTAAAGAGGACTATTTTTTAAAAAAATAGGGATTTTAGCTTTTAGTCTCTATAATCTTGTATATTTACAGATTAGTTCTCGCAATCAAGATATCCATCTATAACTCCATAAAATCTCAAGTTATTTAGCAAAATGATCGGTATAATTATTAAGGAGGGTTCATCTTGTCGGCTCAATAACGTCTGGTGTCCAACCCATTGTAGGAGTCTAACTCTCCAGGCCCACTATGTCATCTGGACGACCTGTTATGCCCCATGTCTTGTTATAGGTTAGGGGCCGACGTTGTACCCACGTGCGCCCTCTCAAACAGCAGTCACTGCTACGCATTGATGGCGCACAACATCTCACTCCAACGTCGATACTGGGACGTCGCCTGCCCCATTCCTCCTGACGACATAGGTACGCTTCCTCTCCGGCGAGCTCTGCGGCATTAATAGCCGACGCTCCTATCGCACTAATGGCAGAGCTATCATCTCGACAAAAACGGAAAATCAACATCCATGTCCCTTGCTCCGTCGGGCATGCGAATCGGGCGGCTCACGTCTTCCCCGCCCACGACAAACTAACGGTCAACCCTCCTGACGATGGTATAAATAGACCTTGGCCCAACGGCTACGAGGCAAGAAGGAGGAAAAAAACTAAGCAACACCTCCCTTGAGCTCTTCGATTCTTCTTCTAGCACTCTCCTGTTGCTCCTTAGTCGCCTGACTTGACTGTTGGAGGGTTGTCCCCTAGGGTAACTCAGGGTTTCTTCTGACCTCTTTCCAATGGTTGCAGATCCTCCCAGCAAGGCTCGGGGTCTCGTAACACAAATTATTGAAGGTGTGGATCGAGAAGTGGATAATCATTTCCCGACCGCTACAATTCTTGGCGCCGTCTATGGGAAACCAGAGCAGAAGCCATGGCACCAAGGACCCGTTACTGCAATGTCAACAACCGAAGTGGCACGACAGGCTCCTGCCAGGCATCTTGGGGAGATGCCAGTGACCACATATCTCAAGGAGAACATCATCAAACCTCCGCCCACTCCGCGGCAGAGGAACTACCAGTAACCATTTTTCGACTGCTACAATTATACCAATAAGCCTCCAAGTCCCGACAGCTACAATTACCAATAAGCCTCTCAGGTGTATACTTTGCGATCCACACCTCTAACAATTTGTGATACGTGATCTCGAGCCTCACTAGGAGAAGGACCTGCAACCACCGGAAAGAGGTCAGAAGGAGCCTTGGGAGTTACCCCAGGGGCCAACCCTTCGACGGTCAAGTCAGGCAATTAAGGAGCAACGGGAGAGTGCTAGAAGAAGAACCAAAGAGCTCAAGGGGAGGTGTTTGCCTAGTTTTTTTCCACCTTCTTATCTCCTCGTCGGTGGGCCATGGTATATTTATACCATCATCGAGAGGGTTGACCGTTGGGTTGCTGTGGTCAGAGAAGACCTGAGTCACCCGATTCGTGTGCTTGACGGAGTGTGGGGCATGGGCGTTGACTCGCCATTTCTATCGAGATGGTAGCTCTGTCATTAATGTGATAGGACTGTCGGCTATTAATGCGGTAGAGCTCGTCGGAGAGGGAGTGTGCCTGTGTCATCAAGAGAAATGGCGTGGGCGGCATCCCAGTATAGACGCCGGAGTGGGGCATCGTTCGCCATCAATGAGCAATAGTGACCACTACCAGAGGGGGGCGCACGCGGGTACGACATCGGCCTGTGGCCTGTAATAGGGCAGGGGGTGTAACGGGATGCCCAGGTGGCATGGTGGGCCTGGAGAGTTGGGCTCCTGCAATAGGCTGGACACCAGGCATTATTGGGCCAACAGGATAGGCCCTCCTCACTAGCCCCCCACTCCCGAGAAGAGAGGGTGCTCGATGCTCGAGAGGACTTCGAGCCTCTCCCCGCCTTAGGAGAGAGGAGGAGAGGGCAACGATGGGCTCTCCTACTGGGCACCTTTGGAGCGCAGGGCCTTAAATGCTCTTGTCAAGCGACCACCAAATCGTTGAGTGCCGACTTCACCGTTATGATGGCGCCGTCTAGGAGTGCGGGATAAGGTAGCGAAGAGACGCAGCTGTGGACGCACTTTCAGGATCTCTTTTATTTTTTTTGTTTGTTCGTCTGTTTATTCGTTTATTCATTTATTTAGTGCTTGGGCTTGCCAGTCACAGAGTGACGGTTTATTCGGGCTTCAAAGAAACCACTGGTGCGCGCCGTCTGACTTATCAGACGATTGTGGATTGCGTGTCGAGACTAAAATCCGCCGTGCCGTAAAGGCCACGATGTTAATTATATCTCCTCAGAGAGGAGAAAACCCTTGATTGATCGTCAGGAAAAGGGGCCCTACGGCCTGAAATTAATGTTAACGAAATGAGATTAATGAAATCTCGGACTGCATTAAAATGCCCTTAGATGGGGGTGTAAGCGTTCAAAATATGTTGGTCGCTCACAGACCATTTCATGTTCAGACGAAAGTCCGTGTTGAAAGCGCGATGAAGACGGAGATAAAACCCGTGCGAATGTCTGTCGGGTATACGGCAGGTTTGATGGGAGCGTGGAATTGGATCCCAGTAGAGATGGGTCGGGTTTAGTGAGATATCAACCTGGGGTAGTGCCAGGTCATGGCCATATCGGGATGGTCCCCGAGGCCCAAGCTCGTCTTACCGAGGCATCATTGATGTTTCCTTCGTACCAAGTCTGGGGAAGCGGAGATCCGGAGGGGACATTGTTATGTTTTTGTTATTTGGTTATTTGATGTATTTGTTTATTAATAATTAAGTTTTTTTTAGGTGCATGGATGTATCTTTTTTTAGTTGTTTTGTTTGACTTTATAGTTTGGTTATTATTTTATTAATTAATATATATACATATTTTTTATTTAGATGCATACATGCAACTTTGTTCATATGTTTTTTTTGTTTGGTGTTTTTCAATTTTGATTTTCCATTTCCTTTATTGTTGCTGTTTTCTTTTATTATTTCTCTTTGCTTTTTTCTTACTTTCCCCCCTTTTTTTATTTCAACACAAAGAGGGGGGCATGATCCGGCGGGCAACTGCCGCCGGATCACTCCTGCCCTCCCATTTCACCGCTTTTTTTTAATATGTGTGATAGAGATGAGAGGGCGGTGAGATGGCGCGAGGAGGGAGGGATTCGGCGCGCAAAGCGCCGCCAGATCACCTCTCTCTCACCTTTCTTTGGTTTTGTTTGTTTGTTTTTTATTATTGTAAGAGGATGATACGGCGGCAAAGAGAAGGGTGGTGGCCTGACAGCAAACAGAGAAGGTGGTGATTCGGCGCATGTTTGCCACCGGATCACCTCTTTCTCTCAGTATTTTTTTTAGAATCGGGGGGCTTCAGTCGACCGAAATCATGGGATCGGTCGACTGAAACTCCTAGAAGCAAGAAGGGCTGCCGGTCGAGTCGACCTCAGATGTGCAGGGCATTAACCCAGGGGCCGATCGGTCAACCGAAGGCCCCGTTCAGTCGGCCGAAAGGGCAGACAGACCCAGCTTTGATTTTTTTTTGTTCTCTTTTCCTTTAACAGATCTTTTACTTGGTTTGTTCAGGGATTATGGGGTTGGGAGATTGTTAAGACCCCCATTTTTTTTATTACTCGTTTCATCATATTCTGATTGTTGTTTTTTTGTTTCTGATGGACACATGGAGTCCCTTTCATTCTTTTAACACTTGTTCACGAAGGGGGCAGGAGAAAATTTAGGTGGAGTTTGATATGTGTGAATGTTTAGAGATGCAGGGGAATTTATATGCAGTCTAGTGTGTGCATTGAGCTTGGTGAGCCCTTTTGTGCAAACTTATACCAAGGATGGTGCCATGCCTCAATGTTTATGCGAGAGGGGTGTTTGATATGCAGAGAGTTCTGTTCTTGGTTCATGAAGTTAGGCAGTAAGAGGCTGACATGTAGTTGATGCATGCTTGGATGCTTTGCAGAGATATGCTCTAGTATGGGTTCATGCACAAGAGTGCCATGCCTTAATGTATACAAGAAGGGATGCTCATAGTTCAGAAATTCTCTGCCTTGGTTCCGGAAGTTAGGCCGAAATGCCTATGCAAATGCACATGTGCAACTAGGTTCCGAGCAGGATGACAATTATTTTATTTTTGGGTCTGTTCCTCATTCAGCAGTTCTTTTTTTTTGTTGGCATTCTGGCATTTTTAGCACCATTCTGTCCCATTTGCATATTTTGACAAGTTCAGCAATTAGTCCAAGTTCTGGCGAAAATCCGACAGCATCTCCCCCGCTTTCGGAGTATTGGGGGGGGGGGGGTTAAAAGGGTGCCCATCCACGGAAGTCCGAGACGGCCCCAGATTTGCATAGACGTGCCCAAGAGTGACAGTGTCCAAGTGGGAGAAACAACAGGTCTGAATCGGTGGGTATATAAAGACTGCAGAGGTGAAATGGCCTCCAAGGGTCTGGATCTAGAACCATACCCATGAGATCGGGTAGACCCTGAACCTCTACCTTGAGAGGCCCCTCCATGAGTTTATGCGGTAGACACCGGGAGCACACGCGCATGAAATGCGGATAGCCCAGGCGTGCCAAGCGCAGCGAAACAGGAAAGCGATAGCTCCATAGAGAAAAAGAAATAGAGAGAGATGTCCAGAAACTTGCAGTAAGGGAGATGGGGGCATGCTCAGGACAGAAGAAGGAAAACAAAATGGAGACCCTCTCATTTAAAAACCCATAAGCTTCTTTTCATTCTCTGTAAGAACGACAGAGTACAGGGGGTGTACATTTTAAACAAAGGGAAAAATACACAGAAAAAAGAATGAAAGATACAATAGGGGGGGGAGAACAGAGCACATGCTCCTCTCCCCCCAACCTCACCTCCCTTCTCCTACTCTCCCTCCCTTTTCTTCACTCCGCAGACGCAGGCACAATCACTCTTTTTTTTGTCTGCCACCTTTTTCAACAACCAGAGGAGAGCAGAGCAGACAGAGTTGGGGGCCCTTCTTCAACAGAGCTTGCATTGTTTTTATAGGGGTGGATGTGAGGGCCTTCGAACCCCCACCCTCCTTCTCTCTTCACCACGATTGAAGCCGTAGGGGGGTAGAAGGTAGGCAAGGTGCCTTCCCACGATTGGCCGACGGCGATTGGTGTGACCTTGCAGCTGTAGATAGGGGCTCGGAGGTTCTTTTCATTTTCCATTCTTGGAGGTTTGAAGCGACGGAGAAGAGTGTGTTCACCGGTCTGTTGGGGGAACCAAGGGTTTACATGTCGGTTGATGGGGAGGTAATCTTCTTTTGGCAGGGGTTTTACGTTAACCAACAGACATGCATTGAATGCTCTACCCATTTTGTTCGTTGATTCGGCATGAGAGGGTGATCCGACGCGAGAAGAGGTGAACAGTGCGGAGAAGTGACGTTTCTCACCTTGCTATCGGATGAGGTGCCGGGCTTGCCGCCGGATCATGCCTTTTCTGTTGTCCCTGTGGTTTTGATGATGTCAAACACTATGGCTCATCATGAATCAGTGCATGGAATTCATTCCTTGATGATGTCATAGTGCATTGGTGCATTGGTTTTGAAGCAATTGTTTTTATGAAGTCACATGTTGGATGCATTTGATCTTATCATGATCTAATCATATATAGAAGTGTGTGTTTGAATATTGATAATAATAGGTCTCAAAGGATCTTAAAAGTCAAGCCAATCTAGCGGAATTAATGATTACAGTGTAGCAATGGCAGTGGTACAAGCAGTGGAACAAGAGTAGCATCACATGCAGTCCAGTAGTGAAGTTTCAGTACATATACAATATTTTATACAAGCAACATTCAGCAGACCTTCAGCAAAAGTCAGCCATAAAAGATCAAGCCTAAAGTGAGGTTCGATCGACCGAACTGTTCATTTCGGTCAACCGAAATTTCTAGCAGAGAAATTATTGGGTTATGTGCGCCCCCACGTTGTCTTTGACAATGGTTTTGATGATTCCAATATATTGTGTGTTTTATGCTTAATGACATCTTGATGATAAATAAGCTAACATGTTGCTATCTTGTCTTGTAGGTCTGAAATGCATGGTGGATATCATGAATGTGATTCATGCATAGTGCATTTGACACCTTGGAATCTGCCTTTCAGATGCTTGAATCTTATAACACCCTTGCTATGTATGGAGATGCTTCATGTTGATAATCATGAAATCTTGATATTTGGCATACTAATATTGCTAGTTTGAGTTCATATTGGTCTTGACTGACCTTATGTTTTGGACTGAATTTGCAAGCCATAGCTTTTGATGTGTTCAAAACTGTAATATTAAGTTGGAAAAATGGTTTCTCAAAGAGCCTTCATGTTTAGGTTAATTCCTGAATTCCCTTTCAAGACCTTGTTCGAATGGTGCTTTGAACTTGAATTCCTGGACTACATACAACTCATTATTGACCTGCTTTAATCATGATTGATGTGTGAGATTGTGTGGTAAATGGGGTTCTTTGAATTGCAGTTAAATGGGTTGAAGGTGTTGGAATCATCTCTATGAATGGTTGGAATACCAACTTATTAACTGAAGGATTGGAACAAGGAAGCTGGTTCTTTCATTTGTTTATATTATCAATCAATATGGTTTTGTGCTAAATGGATTGTGTGATTTCGGCAAATCTTGCACTGCATGGTAAATTCATATATATATGAGCTTAGATAGCTTTGGACTGAACTTGTATTTATGGGCGGTTGGTTGAACTCGAGTTAAGAATGGACTTCTTGGATCACATTTGATATGAGCTTATGAAGAATTTGGTTTGAATAGCCCCTAATCACTCAAATGTGTTGTTGCATTTGAATGTATAAACATGCAGGATGAACAAGCTTTGTCAATGTGATTAAGCATTCAGTTACATTGGTTCAATATTGACATGCAGTTGAATTTTCATTTAGTGCAGGTTCATATAGTCCTTAAAGTCATGGATCCATGATAAGACTTTGCTTCTGAATTTGACCTTGGTTCTGAATTTGATTATCTATACCTTGATTGGGTTTGAAATGATTTTTCATGTACTGGGTTGGCATGAGTCTCATGCATGCTCTACTTGACTGTCTTGAAGATTGTTGATGGTCTTTTGGCTTCCCACGTTTCCTGTCAATCTCAAGACTTTATGGTTGAATATATTTCCATGTGCCTTGATTGGATTCGTTTCATGTATTTTGGCCTTGGGGTTTATTTGGTTGCTTAATTGTCCCTTATTGAATCGAGGCTCATGTTGCATCATGCTTATTTTGATTGCTAAAATTCCTTACAAAAACTAGTTTGATTTGTGTTTTAAAGACCTGTTTCCAGCGTTTTCTTTCTTTCCCTTTTCGTTCGCGTATCGATCAACCATTTGGCTAACTGGTAGTCAACTGACTGATTGACGACGCGGGCGTGCCAGTCACATGAGTGACAATTTTATTGTGCGCTCATTCTGACCCATATCGGGCGAATGTGAGGTTCGGTCGGGACCAGCAGTCCGCCATACCATAAAGGTTATGGCGTTAATTACATCCCCCACGAGGAGGGAACACCTTTGATTAATTGCCGAGATAGCGGGCTGTCGAAGCCGGATTAAGAAAAGAACTATAGGGTGATCATGACGAAGACATGCAGGATGCACAGGTTTATCGTATAGAAGATGCATAGTTCATAGAATTATGGATCCTCGGTACGTGGCGGAGGATATAGGTCCGAAGACCACCATCGCGCATGGCGAAGACTTCCGGCCGGGCGTAACCCGATCTTCTGTCGACGCCATTTGATATACCCGAGGATCTATGCATGCGCACACATAAGACATTCACGCCTAGATTGCACATGAAGATAGTGTTATGAAGCGGTGGCGATCAGCCACAGTTATTACCCTCCACCGAGAAGAGGAAGAACGACACAAGTGTAATAGCGAAAGCAAAACGCTTAACAGATCTGACAATGAGTACGATGATAATATGATTCGGGCTCGCTTGGCCATCCTTTTTATTCACCAATTACGGCTTATTGACATCGCCCCCGAAAGACGAGACTTACCCGGGGTGAATGAATCACTAGAGTAGCATGACGCTTCAAAACCGGCGTGACTACAAGTATATAAGAACGCTTACACGGCGCGGTCACGCGTAGGTGTAGTAGTTAATACGGCGCGGTCATCATGCGTATTGAAACGGCGCGCAAGGGCCTTGGGGCGCGCCAGTTTAGGGCGCGCCGGAAAGGCGCAAGAGATTTTTTAAAAAAATGAGTGTGGCCTTATTCCGGCGCGGGGGGGTACCGCGCCGGGTTAGGGCGCGCCGAGAAGTACCGCGCCGTTTTGATATTAATTTTGAACATTTTGAGTTTGTTAAGCCCATGCAGCGGATCTTGAGGCCATTGAGGCCAGTTCTTTATTAAGTTGAAGTTCTGAGCCCTCTGAAAATGAAGACTAACCCAGTGCGAGGTTCATACTCGAGCACTGAGTTGATTAAATTCAGAACGATCACTTTATTAACCTAATTTAGTTGGAATCTGTCTAAAATTTGATAGCATCTCCCCTGAACAAGAAGAGTTGCAGGGGAGAATCGGGGTCATACTCACTGGTGGAGCAAGTCCCTAAACCGCCGGTGTACACGGAGGCACCCAGCAAACCCCATCGGATAGGATACCCCGAGGACTAGCCTACGAGGGGCACCAAGGCTCCGTAAGGGGAAAGATAGAGAGATGAGGTCATTGATGATGGGGGCATCACCCCGAGGGCTAGCCTGCGAGGGGTGGACAACCCACAGCTTATGACTCATCCCGTAGAGGAACCGACCACCAAGAGGGTGAAGCTCCGAGGGCTGGCCTACGAGGAGCATACATCTCTCAGCCTCGATTGGGTCTCAGATTGTCGGGGCTAAGCCTGTTAGGCTAAAACCCCTGTTGCTATCTGCTATGGCCTTAGGGAAACATCTACTATTGAGGGGTAAAGTTCCCGATCGCCCAGCGGCTGTGCGGAGTAATAGGGAATGTCCCCCTCCCCGGACGATTAAGACGAAAATCTCGGAGCGGTTCATGTGACTATAATGCAGAGGGGTAATCAATTCACAGGTGAGACGAGCTAAACATAGAGGCATATGCTCGAACAGTTACTGCGCAGTGTTAAATCGATGCATCTTGCAATCCCAAGAACGACTCCCACCTCGCGAGCCACCGGGCAACAGGAAGAGAGGAATCGAGGGGAGTTTAGTCCCTTGACAATACGGTAGAAAGAAGCATACGCAGAAGCGCAGCTCTGTCCATGGAGGGTATGCGGAGACCCTTAAATCAGACACGAGCGTGGACAAGAAGGGAAAACCCCGGGGAAGGGTGTTTCTATAGCCCACGGTGCTTCGGGGCATGATCGGGGCTTCGGGAAAAACCAGGATCAGAGAAAACGCCCAGAAGACCTTAAACATACACATCGATGTAGATAGAGAGGTAGACAGAAGTTTCAAATCACTCGTTCGACCTGCTGGTCCAGCCATTCAAATACGCATTGCCATCCCAGAAACAGGAATGGGCTACTCATTTACACGTTAAGAATCCGGCGCCGGCATCATTGCTCGGTCGCCGTTCATCATTCGCAGGGGAAGATACAGTAAGGAAGAGAAATCGCAGAGGAGGGGAGGGGTCGGCTCATATCATTGCCATCCCTCCCCTCTCTTGCTTACAGCTGGTAGACGGAGACTCCGAAAGAGGAAAAAACCACGAAAAGCAAAAGAGAGATAGACGCCGGCGCCCACCTGTTCTCAAAACAGAGTATCGGCCCGCCTCTCCTTCTCCGGCTCCGGAGGACTTCAACCAGAACAGAGGAAGACAGCCGTCGAAGGACGCTCGGACGGAAACTTCTCTTCCAAGAAAGCTCTCTCTCTCCCCTCCGAAGGTCTCTCTCGAAAGACCCTCCTCTTAACGCTCTGTCTGCTCCCTCTTCTGCCTCTCAGCTCTTCTCTGCTTCTTTGCCCTTTTAGCCCTCTTCTTCTCTTTTTTTCTTTTCTCTCCTCTTCTCCTTTGCTTCTCGACCCTCACCCATATATATAACAGGTTGGAGGCTATTCATCCGGCGTGAGCTTTTGGCGCACCGAGAGGAGTCTTCATCAACTTATCGCGCCGGTTTAAGGCGCCATCAGATAGGGTAGCTTGCGCGCCGGGATGAGGGCGGAAGGAAGGGGGGCGCGCCGGGATAAGGGGCATCGAATGAGGGGCGCGCCGGTTTAAGGCGCGCCGGGCTAATGCTCCTCATGCGCTTCAAGCCCGTCGATGAGTCCGGGGATGATTCCGGGAGTCACCGTGAACATCATCTCGCCACTGCCCCTCGAAACCTTGGCGGGATATCTTGCCGAAGCTCCCAGGTCGACGTACGACCGTTCCTGAGACTCTAGATAGCTTTGATTTTATCATACGGGCTTTCCGCCGACATGGCCTTCGGCTCTATGTTCCATGCTGTTAGTCCGGCCTGTCTCGTACTCAAAGCTCCTTAGGGGGTGGTGTAACACCAGGGATAGTTCCGCCTGAGCTGGGTGATCATTCGGCCACTAATGGGCCCACCTTGGCAGGGCCGTACCCGTGCCGGGTGATCGAGATCTTCTACCTACGGAGCTTTCGGTCCTCCGTCTCGGAGAGCCGGGGGAACTCCTTCATCTTCGGGAGAACCTCTTCATATGGTGGGGGATCCACCGGATAGACCGTCGTCCTTGATCGGACAACGGGTGTAGTGTATGCGGCATGACAAAGTCGATGCCGGTTCATTGGGCAGGCTTGGTCGCACTGTCGGTTGGTTGACGAGTTTGTCTCGGCTCTCCTGAGGTGAAGTCCCCGTGTCCACATGGAGTGACTCGAGGCTCTGTCAGCTTGAGAAGTCTTCAATATGTTGATCTTTATCGGCTTCCGTACTTCGGTGGGCCGGGTCATTCGTCCTTATGGCTTGGTCACCGACAATCATATTTTGAGTGCCAACAAATGCCCCCCAGACGTGGGTGTTGCGAGCAAGGCACGAGTGCAGCAAGGCCGACGGATGAATTTCATCCGGACTGACCCCTTCTTTGATTGGCGGGCGCCTGGGATGGCCCTTAATTCGGCACGGGAGTTAACCCGGCACCGTTTAGATGTTAGTACGGCGCGGCCTGTGACCCTTGGGCTTTTAATCCGGCGCGGCTGTTGACTTCCCGCTTTGACCCGGCGCGCCTTTTATCGGCGCGCCTTTTGCTTAAAGGGCTGTTAATCCGGCGCGCTAAATAGCGCGCCGGTTTAACGGAGGGGGGCCCCCTCCATATAAGGCTTTCGCCTTTGTTTTTTTCTTCTTCATCCCTCATTTGCATAAACTTTTTCTCTCTCTTCCCTCTCTTCCCTTTCTCCGGCGCCGAGAGCGGCGATTTTCCTTCGGGTGAGTGGAGATGTTGTCCATTTGGGTTTCAAAACCCTTTCTTTGGGCCCCGGGAGGCTTCTAGCAGGGCTTACCCTCGGAGCTATTTCCCTGGGTGTTCCTCTGGCCTCGGTGTAATACCGATGGCTGCCTTTTAGGGACCGTTCCTCAGTGGACGCGTTCCCGCTTTTCTTCGGCAATTCCCTGTGCTGGGGAGACTCTGCCGAAATTTTGTCAGAAGTTCGCCTTTGATTAGCCATTTTCTGACTTTGTTTTTATTTGGTATGCCTCTTTTTGCAGCTATCATGGCCTCCAGTTCTTCTTCTCGTGCCGCAGTGACATGGGAGAACGTCAATTCCCTCGACTGGGGGCACGGCCAGGTGGCCATAGTTGCGGAGTCTTCGGATTCAGAGACGGACACTGTAGACACCGGTCGTCTCCTTATCCTCGGGGGCGACTCTTTTCATTATGATAGAGAGGGCGTGACCAGGAAGGATTATCCCAAGGACAAGCACCTGATGTCCCTTCTTCAGCACTTCAACCTTCAGGGGAAGCGGGATGTGTTCGCCGTCCGGAAGGTCGAGCAGGCCCTGCTGGTGGAGAGAGACAGCTTGGCCGAATGCGTAATGCGAGGAAGACCCATCTATCTCCCCGGGGAGGTCAGGAAGTGGAGCGTTGTGCTGGGGCTGCAAGACCTGGCTCCGGCAGACGGACTGTTGACCAGAGCTCCCGAATTTGTACCTGCTCGGTGGAATGACTCCGCGGGCAGAGTAGATCGGGAGAAGCCGATCTTTGGTCTATTCCTTGCCCCGTTGAGATGGGGATATAGAGATGAGTCATTCTTGCTGGATTGCTTGGCGATTCGCTTCAAGCACCAGATCTCCGTGGGGTGGTTTGCTGAGTTGAAAGCTACAGACGCCCACGCATTCAGGCCCGGAGCAGTGGAATTCACAGACTATGTGCTGCATCATTATGCTCCTCTTTTGACCAGAGCTGGTGTATATCACAGCGTGTACGCTTCAAGGTATCGGTACCCGATTTCCCGAGGCTTGTGCTGTGGCATGATCGAGGTGTTTTGCCCTGAATACAACACCTTCTATACTTCAGAGGGGGAGACCTCCTTAGACTTGTGAGCCTATCTCAGCTCAGCGGCCTGCCCATTGATGGAGAGCCGTATGAAGAAGTTTGTTGGCCTGACTGGTTGAAGGACCAGACCGACGGTGACGGTCGGTATATGGCGGGCTACGCCTATCGATATCTAATGAAGGCGTATCGCACCCTCTTCCATTCGTCGCACGACACGAGAGAAGCTCGAAAGCCGGGCGAGAAGCGAAGAGTGCGGATGGGCGCTTGGCTTCAATATTTCTTCCAGGGGAAGAACAAGTATGAAGATTTTCCTCCGATAGCACCGGTGGCCCAGAAGCGGAAGAAGAGGGTACGACGCCAGGCCGCTTCGTCATCTTCTTCGAGAGGAGGGCAGGGGGAAAACCCAAACCCTACTGGTGTTGATGCAGTGACTCACTGTGCTGCATATTTGGTTTATTGGCTTTGTTCCTTTGCTCTCCCTCAGGGTGACGAGAGCGTGATCAGGGCGGAAGCCATATATCCAGCCTGTCTTATGGCTTGGGGTACCAAGCTGTCTCTTTGCCCAGTGGCCCTGTGCCTCATTTACAAGATGTTGGGAGACTTGCATAAGACGCGCCTCCCCAGAAGCCTTCGGACGGTTGGTCCGTTACATTTCTTTAATGCTTGGGTCTGCACCCTGTTCCCGGAGGCAGCTCCTCGGGCGTTACAAGCAGCTCCTCTGGTCCCGCGCATGATAGAGTTTGCAAGTGCCGAGCCATCATTGCTAGCGGAGCAACTCTATGCCATTCGGGGTAAATTGACCCGTCTTCCCGTGGACTCGCCCGGGGTTCTTCATTTCTGGAGCTTAGCTGCTCACTCGAGCCCGTTGACGAACAGGACGAGGCAATGCAAGCTCTTTGAAACTGAGGAGTACATCCATCCGATTTCCCAGGCCAATTATACCAGGCCTATTCTGGAGCCGGAGTTGGTTGATTGGGCACTGGCCATCAGGCTTAGTGTCCTCGTATTTCGCAAGAGCGGCATTCTGTGGCTGGAGCCGTATTACCCGTTCCGTTTCAGTCGGAACTTTGGCTACGACCAGCAGATTCCACATTCCTCTTCGCAATTTGCATTGCCCAACAGGCACAGGGCCGGGCAAACGTCCAATGACGACGCCCGGATATGGTGGGACTTTTTCCATCGTCGCGAAGACGTTTCTTTCCGGGTGCCCGCCCCCGCACGGTTCACTCGCGTCACGCCTGAATACGTCAAGTGGTGGAACGCGCGGACGGGATTTTACAGGACCTCCCGGAGAGAGTGCTGGGCCGTGGCGGAGCACAGGTTCTTAGCTTCCCAGCCGGAGCCAGTTCCTGATATTGACGCTTCTTATTTGAAGAAGTTGAAATCTTGGACTAATACGGACGTGAAGGCCTATCTAGAGGCCCGCAAGCTCGTAAAAGGCCGCAAGACGAAAGTTGAGCTGAAGCTGCCCCCGATCAACAAGGATGATTATGTGAAGACCCTTCGGGGTTTATGCCGGGTAAGCAGTGAGAGGGTGATTCTCCAGCAACTTCCTTTACCGGTAGAAGAGCCTATCACAGCCGTGGCCAACTGGCGTCCCGAGGTGGATAGGTTATATCCCCATCGGACTTTCATTCGTAAGGAGGCCAGACGGGCTGACTTATATGCCAATACCCCCTGGCTGTTCGCACTCCTTCGGTCTCATGGCCTCTCGGTGGGTAGCCCCAGCGAAGCCATACTGGACCATCCTCTTCAGATCTCCTTCAAATATGCAGACAGGTGGGGGCTGGACCATCTGAGCCTGTATTATCTGCTATCCTCCCGTGGACACGAGGACCTGGCGTTGCTAGCTGAGCCGAGCGAAAAGATCGGGGATCTATGCTGGCTTATTCGCGAGGCGGCTTCGAGGGACAAGACGCCATCGCTATTTTATTGGCCTCTCTTCCCCTTTTATACGGGACCGGCAAGTACGTTCTATCTCTTCCTTCAGTCCCTTCGGCCAGCTTCTTCTTTTCATTGTGGTTGTGTCATTCTTACCCTTGTGCGTATACAGTCCGACCGACTTCGGAGGAGACCCGGCACTTCAGGGAGCTGATCATAAAGGACAAAAAGCCGGCATATTTTGAAGTTCCTGAGCCGGCGCCGACCACGACGCCACTGCCTCCTAGAGATTCGAGGAAGAGGACTAGGTCCCAACTGCGAGAGGCCGTCGGGAAGGCGAAAGCGGCGGTGACCCGAGTGACACGGGCACGCCGGAAGAAAGCCGCAGAGAAGGAATCAGCAACCGTCCTTCCTTCTGTTGTATCTTTTGAAGAGTTTGAGGCTTCTCGCGTACAAGGGCTAGAGGCCGAAGGTAGGCTCTTCTTTTCTTCAGAGTGCATTAGCTTGTTTTGACCGCTTGGGGTGGCCCATGCTGACAGTTGCTGATACAGCTGCCGCGGTCGTCAGACTGGAGGCGACGGTAGATGTAGCGGCTAGGGACGGAGTAGAGGAAGTCTCTGCTGCTCCCATAGAAAGGGATCTGCCCTCTCCAACACCCCGGCGGGAGATAGAAGGTAATCTATAGTTTAGTTGCGATAGCAACGTAAATCTTCGTATTTTCAGCCATCTTGACCCCCTTTTGCCGTGAATTATAGTCGATATACAACCGTCATTGTTTCCGGGCTCAGAGAGCGCAGAGGAGGTGATCCCCTCGGGACAGGGAGAACCCACCCCTGAGGTATCATCTATTGCTGCCCTTGGTGTGGAGAGCACCGAGAAAGCTTACGCCGAGGGTGATGCTCCTGCTGGCGAGGCTCCTACTTCGACGGCGGAGCGTCCTGAGAGAGCAGAGGGGTCTTCCTCCTCTGAGCATGTAGATTATGGTGGCGGCTCCAGTGACGAGGAGCCATCACCGCTTGATTTTGAGACCGACGATGCTGGGCTGTCCTCGGCCTATGAGAGTGACTATCCGACTTTCAGCCCGACCCGGTTATCATGGGGCGGTCCTGTGCCGTCATTATTGCTTACGAGTGAGGAGGCTGGCGCTGGGGGAGCTGCTCTTAAAGATTTGAGCTTAGTCCCGGCCGAGGTAAGGATCTATCCAGGGCCGATGCTTACCATGCTTCTTTTCTCCTCCTTCTAGCCAAGTTTTAAGTGTATATATCTCCAATGCAGACTGAGGTGGCGCTGCCAACTATGAAGGTGCAGATACCACTCCCGGCCCTGGGAACAGGCCAGGCGACTTTCCCGTCCGTCCTGCGGCCCATCGCATTGCGGTACCCAAAGGATCATGCAGCAGCGATGGTTCCAGTTGGTCCCGGAGCGCTCGTGGAAGTTGATAGTTCGGCGATAGCCAGAGATTCTCCGTCAAGGGAGGCTGCACAGCAGTCAGTTCTGGAGAAGGGTGGCTCTGCTGAGGTAGAAGCCGGGGAGATTATTGAGGGACGGACGTCCTCGGTGCTCGAGGTTCTTGTTGGACTCCCACCCCAGGGGACCGGCAAAGAGATTGTTGTTGTTGAGGCTCTAGCCACCGCATCTGCCGGTGCGGTTGTTCCCAGTGGTAGTGGGCTGCAGCTTATGCCGTCATCATCCTCCGGGACGGCCGATGATATATGGGCTGCCGTGGATAGCAGAGCAGAGTTCGAACTGCCCGAGACGTCGCCACTTGGTCTTCAATCCTCGAGTGATGTCGTGTGGTAGTTCCTGGGGGCCCTCCAGCAGACCGTAACAGCTAGTAGGGATTTAACTTATGTTCAGCTAAGGGGCTTGATAGAGCATCTGTCCCGCTCACTGCTGGCCCTCGGTTGTCCCATGGACGACTGGACTCCGCGGGTAATCTTGCTCCTGAAGTATGTGAACAGGAGGGAGTTCTTAGGCCGGGAGGCAGCTGACCAGCTGGCGGCCATATCATTGGAGCGGGCTGAAAGCAAGATGGCCCTTATTTCTCTGCAAGAGACTGCGGCGAGGGCGAGGGACGAAGCCAACGCCTCTTTACAACGCCGGGGCTCCCTAACGGCCCGGATGACGGCATTGCGGGCCGAACTTTCCAGGATAGAGGCTGAACTTGAAGAAGTAGATCGCCTGGGGGTCCAAAAGGTTGAGGACGCTGAGATGGCTGAAGGACAAGCTGCTTCCCTGGAGA
Source organism: Amorphophallus konjac (assembly GCA_022559845.1). Taxonomy (NCBI): domain Eukaryota; kingdom Viridiplantae; phylum Streptophyta; class Magnoliopsida; order Alismatales; family Araceae; genus Amorphophallus; species Amorphophallus konjac. The sequence continues at coordinate 79,585,111 of CM040126.1, forward strand.
TGAAGCTATCCGAGCTGGAGGCCACCGAGTTCAAATTGCAAGAACTGATCCGTCATCCCTCCCTGGGTATTCCTGTGCTGGAGGACATCTTCCGACGCCCTTTGCCGTAGTCTCTTTTCTTTATGTGCTCCCTTTTAATGCACCTTATGTATTCCAGGGCATGGCCCATGTAATCATGTGCCTTTACTTTATAGTAATGAAAAATCTCCATCCCGATTTTGAATGAAGACTCCATCTTGTCATTGTTTTTTTTTTCTTTTCATTTGCCCGTTGATTCTAGTCCGAGTGTATGAGTCACTAGGGCAGGAGAGCGCTCACGCCTTCAGGGAAGGGGTGAGGTGTTCACTCCACCGCACCGCGACTTTCTCTCAAGACTAGAAACTGCTTATGCCTGCCGAGAGTTCGGGGGACTCAGGAGGGCATAGTGAAACTGACGGATAAACGGTCATGCCGAGAACGGCCAGAACCGAGAACGGGTAGCGACCGGTCTTGCCGATGGTGACAAGGGTCGAAAAGGGTAGACGGTCTTGCCGATGGTGACAAAAACCGGCTGGGTAGCGACCTATCTTACCGATGGTGACAAGGGTCGAAAGGGGTAGACGGTCTTGCCGATGGTGACAAGAACCGGATAGGTAGCGACCGATCTTGCCGATGGTGACAAGGGTCGAAAGGGGTAGACGGTCTTGCCGATGGTGACAAGAACCGGATAGGTAGCTACCGATCTTGCCGATGGTGACAAGGGTCGAAAGGGGTAGACGGTCTTGCCGATGGTGACAAGAACCGGATAGGTAGCGACCGATCTTGCCGATGGTGACAAGGGTCGAAAGGGGTAGACGGTCTTGCCGATGGTGACAAGAACCGGATAGGTAGCGACCGATCTTGCCGATGGTGACAAGGGTCGAAAGGGGTATAGACACTAGACGTGTATAAGTGGGATATCGGATGAAGACCCTCGCCCCGACCTCGAAAATGGCCTTTGGACGATGGATGGTTCATCACTATTCACCATTCATTTTTATTCACATTACTGACCTAAGCGCCCTTTCGGGTTTTCGCCGAAGCGAGCCCCCTCTTGCTTTTGCCCGCGCGCCCTTTCGGGTTTTCACGCGGCGGGGTACCCGATTTGCCTGCGACGCCCTTTCGGGTTTTCGCCACAGCTGGGTTATAGCCATTTTTGCAGTTGACCTGATATAGGAGCAAGTCTGGCGGGGTATCTTTATTTTTAACCTTAATTTCTTTTCCTTCTTTTCCTTCTTTTTTTTTTTTTTTTTATTTTTGAATTCGAGATTCAGAAGAACTGGACCGCGGGAACGCTGACCGTCCTTGTCGATGAGGACAAGGGTTGGTCTTAGGTTTATCTCGTCGACACTGGTTAAATGTTGAAGCAAGGACGTGGCTTATTAACAAGGATGTAGGATCCAAGTTCAAGAGTAGAGATCGACCGTTCTCGCCGATGATGGCGAGAGTCGAAAGGGGTTTATTCGTCAGCGCATGCTACTGCCGAAACAAGGATGGGGTTGTCAACAGGGACGTAAGGTCCAAGTTGAGGGTAGAGATCGACCAATCTCGTCGAGGATGACGGGGGTCGAAAAGGATTTGTTCGTCGGCATATATCATTGCCGAAACAAGGATGGGGTTTGTCAACAGGGACGTAAGGTCCAAGTTGAGGGTAGAGATCGACCGATCTCGTCGAGGATGACGGGGGTCGAAAAGGATTTGTTCGTCGGCATATATCACTGCCGAAACAAGGATGGGGTTTGTCAACAGGGACGTAGGGTCCAAGTTGAGGGTAGAGATCGACCGATCTCGTCGAGGATGACGGGGGTCGAAAAGGATTTGTTCGTCGGCATATATCACTGCCAAAACAAGGATGGGGTTTGTCAACAGGGACGTAGGGTCCAAGTTGAGGGTAGAGATCGACCGATCTCGCCGATGATGACGAGGGTCGAAAAGGATTTGTTAAAGGATTTCGGCGGGACTTTGATGACTGTCCCTTTCAGAGTTTTATTGGGTGGAGAATAGGAGAGGCATTTAGAAAATTACCACTTTACCGACTCAGGCGCCCTTTCGGGTTTTCACCGAAGCCAGCCCCCTCTTGCTTTTGCCCACGCGCCCTTTCGGGTTTTCACGTGGCGGGGTACCCGATTTGCCTGCGACGCCCTTTCGGGTTTTCGCCACAGCTGGGTTACGGCCATTTTTGCACTTGTCCCGATATGGGAGCAAGTCCGGCGGGGTATCTCTATTTTTAACCCCATTTTTATTTTGACTTCTTTCTTTTCTTCTTTTTTTTTTATTCGGAATGCGAGCCGAGAGAGGGTAGCTTGATCAGGGCGAAATGCCGCTAACCAAGGAAAGGTAGCTTGATTAGGGCGGAGAGCCGCTAGCCAAGGAGAGGGTAGCTCGATCAGGGCAGAGTGCCACTGACCGATGAAAAGTAGTTTGATCAGGGCGGAGTGCCGCTAACCAAGGAAAAGTAGCTTGATTAGGGCGGAATGCCGCTAACCAAGGAAAAGTAGCTCGATTAGGGCGGAATGCCGCTAACCAAGGAAAAGTAGCTTGATTAGGGCGGAATGCTGCTAATCAAGGAGAAGTAGCTCGATTAGGGCGGAGTGCCACTGAACCAAGGGAGAAGGTAGCTCGGTTAAGGCGGAGTGCCATTAAACCAAGGAGAAGGTAGTTCGGTTAGGGCGGAGTGCCACTGAACCAAGGGAGAAGGTGGCTCGGTTAAGGCGGAGTGCCACTAAACCAAGGAGAAGTAGCTTGATTAGGGCGGAATGCCACTAACCAAGGAAAAGCAGCTCGATTAGGTGGGAATGTCGCTAATCAAGGAAAAGTAGCTCGATTAGGGCGGAATGCCGCTAACCAAGGAAAGGGTAGCTTGGTTAGGGTGGAGTGCCACTAGACCAAGGAAAGGGTAGCTTAGTTAGGGCAAAATTCCGCTAACCAAGGGGAAGGTAGCTCGGTTAGGGCGGAATGCCGCTAACCAAGGGGAAGGTAGCTCGGTTAGGGCGGAGTGCCACTAGACCAAGGAAAGGGTAGCTCGATTAGGGCGGAATGCCGCTAACCAAGGAAAGGGTGTTCCGACCGATCACTCGGGGTGTGTCGGATGCGCCGCATGATACAGCTTAATGTGTTTTCTGTTGAGGGGAGAGAACTGGATGACTCCTTTGTGGTCTACAAGGACGTAGGCACCCCCTTCATATACTCGGCGGACGATATACGGTCCGACCCAGTTTTCGACCAGCTTCCCTTTGGGGTTAGAGGCCATCACTTCTCTTCTTTTGACCATCACCAGGTCTCCTTTCTTGAACTCTCGACCCTTGACTAACTTGTCAAAAGCGCGGGCCATGCGAGCTTGGTAGAGTTGGATGTTTTGTTGCGCCCGGAGGCGTTTTCCTTCGAGCTCAGCGAGCTCTTCCAATCTTCTTTCTGCATTGGTCTGCTCACCACTGACTAATCCGTGCTGGATGGCAACTCGCAATGAAGGAACTTCAAGTTCAATCGGCACTACAGCTTCCGACCCATAGACAAGGGAGAAAGGTGAACAGCCGGTTGGGGTCTTGTAGATAGTACGATAAGCCCAAAGTGCTTCGTACATCCTTTCTTCCCAATCCTTTTTGTTAGACTTGACAGTCTTTGCCAATAGTGTGCACAAGGTCTTGCTAAAGGCCTCTGCCAGTCCATTGGCTTGAGAGTTGTAGGGGGACGATGTCCTCCAGTCAATTTTGTATTTGTCGGCTAGCCGGTAAACCTTCTGATTTCTGAAATGGCTGCCATTATCAGAGATGATTCGGCTGGGGATCCCGAACTGAAATATTACATTCTGCCGGAAGAATCTTGCAACTAGTTCTCCGGTCACATCTCTTAGTGCTACTGCCTCCGCCCATCTGGAGAAATAGTCTGTAGCTGCTAAGATGTATCTGCATCCTGATGAAGATGCTGGTAGTGGCCCTACCACGTCCGTGCCCCACTGAGCAAACGGCCAACTTGGCAGAGTGGGATGCAGTGGCACTGGAGGTCTCCTCGCCACACTAGCGTGTTCTTGACATTTCTGACAAGCTTTGGCAAACTTGCAGCAATCATCAAATATAGTGGGCCAATAATAACCCAGCTTCTTTATCTCAATTTTCATTTTCGGGCCAGCCTGGTGTGCTCCAGCTGATCCTGCATGAACTTCTTGCATCACCTGTCCCGCCTCTGCTGAAGACAAGCAACGGAGTAGGACTTTCCTTCGGGCATCTGCCGTAATTCGGAACAAGGTCCCGCTTCTCATCTCGTAAGAATCCTTGATCCTCAGGAGCTTCATTCTCTGTTCCTTTTCTTTTGGAAGTTGCTGGTGTTGAAACCAGCGTAGGAGATGCTCTCGCCAGTCGGGCTGCTGAACCCCTTCGATGACTGCTACTTCCATCTCTTGTTCGTCGGCCAGAACCTCTGTTACGCTAGGGACCTGTCGGCGGTTGATCACTGTTATATTCAGGCTTGTGTCTGGCGGGACCGCCAATGAACTGGCCAGCTTAGCGAGGGCGTCTGCCTGAGCATTCCGGCCTCGATTGATATGCTTGATGCTGATGAAGTAAAATCTTGACATCAGGCGAGTTGCCAACTGGTGATAGGGGAGGAGCTCTTGCTTTCGCACCTCGAACTCTCCCTCCAGCTGTTTTATAACTAGCATGGAGTCTCCGAATGCTTCCAGCATCTGAATTCCCATGGACAGAGCAATCTGCAACCCGATTATCAGGGCTTCATATTCTGCTTCATTGTTTGTGCATTGTTTGTTTATGGAACAGGATGTGTGCACCACTTCTCCTTCCGGAGATTTCAGGACTATACCTGCCCCTGCTCTGACCCTGGATGACCCGGTAGCAGAGGTGTCAATTCTGGAAGCGCCATCAAAGTATAGCTGCCATAAGGAAGGCTGTACTTGGGCGGCTTCTAGGGTCTCATCCTCGGGGAGTTCCGGTTCCCACGGGCTTTCCCCGGGCACTGGGTGCTCAGCGAAGAAGTCTGCAATAGCTTGACCTTTGATGGCCTTGCGCGGTACGTAGGAGACATCAAACTCCATAAGGATTACCGCCCACTTGCCTAGGCGGCCTTTGAGTGCCGGCTGGGACATAATATATTTCAGGGGATCCTCCTTGGACACCAAGCTGATTTCATGCGACAACATATAATGCCGGAGCTTTTTGACTGCGAAGACTAATGCCAGGCAGATCTTCTCAATATAAGTATATTTCTCTTCAGTTTTGACCAGTCTCCGACTGAGGTAATAGAGGGCTTGTTCTTTCCCTTCTTCATTATTCTGGGCTAGCATTGCCCCCAGAGAATTGTGTGTAGCTGCTATATACAGTATCAACGGCCGTCCTTTCACCGGTGCGCCCAATACTGGAGGAGTCTTCAGATAGTCTTTTAGCTTGTCAAAGGCTGTCTGGCAATCTTCATCCCAATAAAAGGGAACATCTTTCATCATCAACTTGTGAAAAGGCTGGCATCGCCCTGACAAATTGGAAATGAACCGCCGGATATAAGCCAGGCGGCCCTGTAGTGACCTCAGCTCGGAGATGTTCCTAGGTGGAGGTAACTCCTGAATCGCCTTGATCTTTGCGGGGTCTATCTCGATTCCCCGATATCGGACGATGAAGCCCAAGAATTTTCCGCTCGACACTCCGAACGCACATTTCATAGGATTCATTTTTAGTTCATGCTGCCTCAGCCTCTGAAAAACAATCCGGAGGTCTTGCAGGTGATCTTCTTTTCTTCTGGTTTTGACCACCAGGTCATCTATGTAGCACTCGACCTTGTGGTAGAGCAATTCATTAAAAATTTTGGTCATTGCGCGCTGATAGGTTGCGCCAGCATTCTTCAGTCCGAATGGCATTCTCTTGTAATGATAAATGCCTTTAGGAGTTCGAAAAGCAGTATGGACCCGGTCATGCTCCGCAATCCAAATCTGATTGTAGCCGGAAGATCCATCCATGAATGACAGGGCTTCATGGCCGGTTGTAGCATCGATCATGACCTCGGTTATTGGCACCGGAAAGTCATCTTTAGGGTAGGCTTTATTTAGATCTCGGAAGTCAACACAAATCCGGATCTGTCCATTCTTCTTTTTCACGGGGACGATATTCGCCAGCCATGTGGTGTACTGATTTTCTTCAACAAATCCCACATCAATGAGCTTGTCAACTTCAGCACAGATTCGGGTGATGAGCTCCGGCCTCATACGCCGCGGTGGTTGCTTCACCGGCTCGGCTTCGGGGCTGATTGTTAGCTCGTGTTGTGAGACAGCAGGGTTTAGACCTGGCATCTCTTTATAAGTCCAGGCGAAGCAATCCCGGTATTCTAGCAGCAGCTGGATGTACAGCTCCCGTTCTTCTGGGGACAGTTGGGCACTGAGGAAGGTAGGCCTAGGGTCCTTCTCATTTCCCAGGTTGACTTCTATCAGTTCATCGACTGTGGCTTGGCCTCCGTCTTCTATCTCTGGAGGTGCCGGTTGGAGGTCAACGAAGTCTGGAATACCATCTCGAGGGTCGAGTACTTCGACTTCCTCGTCAGACACCGCCAGCGCTTCATGGGGTCCTCTTGCTGCTTGCGCTAGCGACTGTGTGGATGGATCTATGGACACATCCGTTGCCGTTGCAGCTCCCGAGGGTGAGAGAACAGCTTCAGTGCTTGTAGATGAGGTTGCAGCCATGACAGGCCAGTAGTTGTTTGCCGCCGGACTCAGACAGCATATTGGATTTGTAGCAGAAGTTGAAGGAGTCTCGCCTTCTGGGACAGTTGTATCTTCCGCAGAAGTGGCTTTTTCTTTTCTGGTAGCTGGCTCCCCTTGATTGGAGTTGACCAAGGCCTCCCTGGTTGGCAGACAGGGTGCTGAAGTTGTCATTAGTAGGACCCCTGTAGGGGGAGAGACTCCTACTTCTCGAATGTCTTCGGCTCCGCTGCTGCTAGCCGTATCAAATTCGGCTTGAAAGGCCGCTTCCTCAGGACGGACCTGCTCCCAGCATCGGCAGGAGATCAAGGTCTCCATTTGTTGATTCTGGGATAGAGCCAATTCAGCATGTTCGGCTTCCGCCGGATATTCATCAAAGGTTGCCCCCAGAGGGCTATCTTCAGTTGGATAGAAGGCGGAGATGGTATCCACCTCGTACCGCCCACTGTAATAGTAGTCTTCCAGGGTGAAGCCCAGACCCGGATGTTGAGAGACACGTCTCATTTCTTTATTCAGATTTGCAGGATACCACATCTTCTGGAAAGCTTCCTTGCGTTTTTGAGATTGATCGGGAGGGATGTGTTGCTTTTGAAACATCCTGGCCGTCCGATCAGTGGTAAATGCCAGGCCCTGAACAGGAACCCGCGGGTTGGCTAGATCCTCAGGGAAGCTGCAGTCTGTGTCCTCCTGAGTGGGATGCTCCTCAGCTGTATAGAACAAGCTGCTGGGCCCATCTTCTTGTGTCACCTCCCAGGCTTTGAAAGGTTCGACAGTGGGATCATTGAGGCCGGAGACTGGCTTGGTGAGGCCGGCCGGGACTCCGATGCGGTCGTGCTGTCGATCAACATGCACTTCCTTAGCTTTGGGGTATAATGCTGGGGGTGTCACCCTGCCGACATTTCCAGAAGCCGTGATGTGGGAAACCACCTTCGGCTTGACATATCCGCGCGGCGGTGGTGGATACCAACCGTCACCCGATTTGTTCTTCGATGCCCCTACGGGGGCTCCATCTTCAGAAACCTTCCGGGGAGACCCCGTATATAGGTTGGCGTCCGCCAAGTGACATTCAAACACCTCGAATGGGTGGATGTCAGCAAATATCCTCTCCTCCTTCCCCTGGAGGCTGTATTTGATACATTGGTGGAGCGTGGAGGGCACCACCATATTTTCATGCAGCCATGGGCGGCCGAGCAGTGCTTTGTAGGAGGTGCGAGAGTCAATGATATGAAACTGCACCGTTGTAGTGAAATCTGCCAGGGTCAGTGTGAACTCTGCCACTCCCATAGATACTTCACACTTTTGGTTGAAGCCAGCGATACGCATATCCCCGACTTTCTCGAGATGCACATTAAAGTGGTACCTCTCGTATATTCTATATGGCAGGATGTTGACTGCTGCACCAGGATCGACCAGAATCCGGTTCAGTTCTCTTCCGTTCAGGTGCCCTTTCATATATAGCGGCCTGTTGTGACTGGCAGTAGGTAGTAGCATGTCTTCTGGAGAGAAGGTCATACTGGCTTCTGGTATAGCCTCGGCTATGCAGGTCTCAAAATGAGCAGGCGTCTGCAGAGCAGTGATGATCGCCTGTCGAGTCTCTTCACTTAAAGAGAGAATTTCCCAGATCGTAAATCGAGCAGGGAGCTTCTTGAGCAACTTCATTATTCGGCTTCCAGCCCGGACATTGGAGAGCTTCATCTCTTCAGCCCATCTGGGCTTGGAAAGGTTTTGATTCGCGGGCCCTGACGGACCTGCTTCACCTTCCTCGGACTCGGCACCCTCTGGACTGGCATCGGCTGTCGGGTCTTCTTTATTAGCTGCTGTAGGGGAAGCCCCATCTGCATTTGCATCCTCAGTGGATTGCGCTGGCTGCGGGTGAATGACCCCGGGCGTAGGGTTAGCCTCCTGACAAGGCTGCTTCCCCTTTGACATCTTCATGAATTCAAGGAATGAAGGGACTGTCTTGCCCCCAGTCTTGTTGTATAGACCTGACGGAGGAGGGATTTGGACTCCCTTAACTTCCGGCGGAGGTGTCTTGTAGGGTTGCTCCCCTCTGAACATAATGTTGTGATTGGGTGGCGGCTGGCGCCCCCATTTCCGGCCTGACCGAGTGGCATGTGCAGCAGTTGCGGCCTCGGCCTTGCCTCCCCCAGCATGGGGTGTGAAGCAAATTTCTTCTTCTTCCTCTTCTCCGGGTAGGTTGAAGAGTGCTGACAGGGTATTGCAGGAGGCGACCTGTATTTTATGGGCCCCAGCGGCCTTTCTTTTCTTTTTCTTTTGCTTTTTCTTCTTTTTGGTTTCTGCAGGTGCTTGCCCCCAGAACAGGTTGCTCTCTTGAGGTGGCGCTGCTTCAGCTTCCTCCCCTTGCCTGAGTGAGAGTTGCTCCAGCTCTTGCCATGGGACATGGTCCCGTACCAGCAGAGGTTTCAGTTCGGGCTGTACATATTCATCTAGCCCTTCAATTAAGTGTTGCAGTCGAAGGACCCCAGGATTGGTTTCCTTGATTACTGGCAGCGGAGTTTGTCTCCTCCTGTTGGGTGTATGTATTCTGACAGCTGTAGGTGGAGTGACCCATACGGGCGCTACCACTGGCGGAGCAGGCCGGGGTGTAATGCCACGGATATGTGCCCCCTCTTTTGGGCGGGGTGCCCTCTTCTTCTTGTGCTTCACAGGGATTTGCTGCCACCCCTGCTGCTCCTTCACGGGCTCCAGGAAATGGATTTCGTAGGTGCTCCGTGTGCTTGCTTCAGAGATCTCCTCAGGTAATGCCTGGTAGAGTGAGATCATGTTGACTGCTGCCCTCCTAAAAGGGGCTTCATGTGGCTGAGGGGGGTCTACTTTGTACTCTCCCAGCTCTATCTCATTTTTCTTCACCATCCCTTCGATGACGTCTTTGAAAACATAGCAGTCTTCGATTGGATGTCCCAACATCTGGTGGTAGGGGCAGAATCTTGGACTGTCTTTTCTTTTTAGGTCCTCCGGCCTCCTTGGTTCAGGCAGAGTGACCATGTTGTATTCTGTTACCCAGTCGAACAGGACTCGGGTCTTGTCTTTTGGAAAGGAATAAGCTTTCTTCATTTTGTCCCTCAGCGAAGGACCTTCTTTATCATCTGGAGCTTTCGCAGGTTGCGGGGGAGCCGCTTTCTTGCCTTTCTCCTTCTGTTGCTCGAACGCCTTGATATCAAGCGCATTCGCTTCTTTAGGTGTGGGGCGCCGTTCCGCCGCCTTGCCTTTCTGGGCTATGCTGGCAGTTGACGTCGGGACAGGCTTGGCTAGAAAAGCTTCCACCTCAGCTACCACATTATTCAGCCGGTCGAACGACCGTATTTCCATACCAATCATCTTTTCCAGGACCTCCCTCCTGAGGTTTTGTTTACATATTTGCACAGCGTCCTCCTGATGCGGGGGCCGCTTACATCTCATTCCGAGGTTCCTCCACCTCTTGATGTAGTCAAGGGCTGTCTCATCTGCCCTTTGTTTTGTTGAATAGAGCTCGGCCACTGTGACCTCCCTCTCTGTGACATGGAATCTTTCTCTGAACTTCCTTTGCATATCTGACCAGTCATTAATTGACCCGGCCGAGAGACTGGAATACCATTCGAAAGCGAGCCCCGTCAGCGAGGACCCGAAGAATTTCAGCAGGTATGACTCGTCGGTGGCCAGATCACCCATAACGGTCATATAATATGCAATATGCTCTTTTGGGGAACCTTTCCCGTTGAATTTGTCAAATTTGGGCGGCTTGTTGACTCCCGGGGGAAGTCGCTTAGCCGCATGGTGTTGCGGGTAGGGCACCCGATAGGCATCGAATGCGACGTAGTCGCCTTCGCTTTTCTCTGCGAGCTTCAGCTCGATCATCCTTTCCACCATCATCCGGTTCACGACCGTGGGGTCAACCGGTTCTGGATAGAAGTGCGCTGGCTGCAGGTATGGGGTGACCAGGGTGGTCGCCTGTGGAGGATGCAGCAGCGGGGGTGTTGGGTGCACCTGAGGAAGCACCGGAGGTAGCAGCGGCTGAGGCTGTGGTGGCCGCTGTTGTGCTGTCGTCACGGTTGGTTCTGACGGCTGTGGTAGTGTATAAAGCGGCGGAGGGTCGTCTCGACGAGCCGCTCCCCGGGATGATTCACCCTGGACTTCGGGTGGTTTAGAGGCCGATGAGTGTTCAGTTTTCTCCATCAGCTGTTTCTTCAGGGAATCTATTTCCCGTTGATATTTTTGCAGCAGCATCAAGACTGATGGATCTATAGTGGTGGGGACACCTTCTGTTGTCTCCCCGGACGTACCCTCAGGCAGGATGTCGAGGAGTACGTCGTCTTCTTCTTCCGTCGTCACCACATTAGCGGTCAAGACGGGGGCTTTATCATCCCAGTGGAGGTAGACCTGGGGCTGTTTCTCTTTCATCATTGTCAGAAGCCCTCTTGCTGCTTCTGTCCTGCGGGTAGTTGGCCCCGGCCGTACGGCCAATTGAGCCAGTTCTTGGGGGTCTTCAGGAAGCTCCCCATATCGGCTGGGTACACCAGCCATGTTGCAAGTGAAAACCTGCATCCTTCTTCTTTGTCGATGGACCCTCCGCCTTGCTTGTTGCGGAAAGGTCAGCCTCTCGAACACGGAAACCCTTCTTCTTTCTTCCCGCTCGGGGAAGGCTTCATCGGCTTCGATCTCAAAGCCGTCATCGTATCCATTATCGTCGACCGACGACATCCTCATTCTGTCTCTTATCTCTTCTTCATCTGCCGTTGATGGACAGTAATCTTCTTCAGTGGCGACTGTCTGCATCAGCCGCTGCTGTCCGAGTGAGGTGTTGCCCAATCCTCGGAAGTAGCTTCTGACCAGGCAGGCCATTTCTTCTCGACCCCGTTCTTGATGTAGCACGGGGGATAGTGGTCGGCCTCCAGAAGGAGGAATGTAGGCCAGTCGAGCTCTGTCGGCTGGCTGTTGGAACCTTCGCCCCGTGGCAGGGACGTTGGCTTGACGGGCCGCAGCCCGGAAACTTCTGTGGCGCGGAGGATCCGCAACCACCTCTTCTCCCATCTTCGGGGGTAGGCCCCTTTCTCTTATCACCTCCGCATCGTCATTCACAGGATGGCGGCGGATGGGTGTCAGCTGGTGGACAGGTCGGGTCCGTTTGGGAACCCACACCTGTCTGAACTTCCTCGGCTTGAGTGCCGGGTTTCCTTGGCCATGGTGGCCGGCTTCTTTCATCTCTGCCCTCCTTCCAGCAAGGGCCTGATATGTGTTGTGGACAGGAACGTTTGGGATGACTCGGTCTGGGGTCACCCGCGCCGTGTGCCCGTTGAGGAAGACACGCATGCCTCCCACCAGCATTGACTTCCCGGACTGAGAGACAGTTCCGGTGATCACAGCAGTGTTCTTGCGAGCCTGGCGACGCTGACGTCCTCCAGGGGGTTTGTTGACTACAGCGGGGTGCGTCCCACGTACAACGTGGTGCACCATGCAGCTAGCGGCCGGGGCCGGATTCTTGAGCAAGTCGTCGCAGCGAGGAACCTTCAGAGGTTCCACTTCCTCCATAGCTTGCTTGGAAGGTTCCGGGGCTTCGACTTCTAGGATGTCGACGAAGGCCAAGCCCAGGAAGTTGGGGAAGCCTACAGCGGCAGGGAAGCTGCCGAATTCCATGGGTACCGCCAGGTACCCTTGCGCGTGTTCAGCAACTATCGACTGATCGAAGTCGACGCCAGCTATTCCATGAGTTGTCATTGTCTGCCTGCAAAGACAAACAGGAAAACAATCAGTAGTCTTTGAAAGGGCTTCGAAGCCCGAATATCTCGGCAAAGAGATGAAAGGTGACACCAGTCCCACCGGGCGTGCCAGACTTGTTTCCAGCGTTTTCTTTCTTTCCCTTTTCGTTCGCGTATCGATCAACCATTTGGCTAACTGGTAGTCAACTGACTGATTGACGACGCGGGCGTGCCAGTCACATGAGTGACAATTTTATTGTGCGCTCATTCTGACCCATATCGGGCGAATGTGAGGTTCGGTCGGGACCAGCAGTCCGCCATACCATAAAGGTTATGGCGTTAATTACATCCCCCACGAGGAGGGAACACCTTTGATTAATTGCCGAGATAGCGGGCTGTCGAAGCCGGATTAAGAAAAGAACTACAGGGTGATCATGACGAAGACATGCAGGATGCACATGTTTATCGTATAGAAGATGCATAGTTCATAGAATTATGGATCCTCGGTACGTGGCGGAGGATATAGGTCCGAAGACCACCATCGCGCATGGCGAAGACTTCCGGCCGGGCGTAACCCGGTCTTCTGTCGACGCCATTTGATATACCCGAGGATCTATGCATGCGCACACATAAGACATTCACGCCTAGATTGCACATGAAGATAGTGTTATGAAGCGGTGGCGATCAGCCACAGTTATTACCCTCCACCGAGAAGAGGAAGAACGACACAAGTGTAATAGCGAAAGCAAAACGCTTAACAGATCTGACAATGAGTACGATGATAATATGATTCGGGCTCGCTTGGCCATCCTTTTTATTCACCAATTACGGCTTATTGACATCGCCCCCGAAAGACGAGACTTACCCGGGGTGAATGAATCACTAGAGTAGCATGACGCTTCAAAACCGGCGTGACTACAAGTATATAAGAACGCTTACACGGCGCGGTCACGCGTAGGTGTAGTAGTTAATACGGCGCGGTCATCATGCGTATTGAAACGGCGCGCAAGGGCCTTGGGGCGCGCCGGTTTAGGGCGCGCCGGAAAGGCGCAAGAGAATTTTTAAAAAAAATGAGTGTGGCCTTATTCCGGCGCGGGGGGGTACCGCGCCGGGTTAGGGCGCGCCGGGAAGTACCGCGCCGTTTTGATATTAATTTTGAACATTTTGAGTTTGTTAAGCCCATGCAGGGGATCTTGAGGCCATTGAGGCCAGTTCTTTATTAAGTTGAAGTTCTGAGCCCTCTGAAAATGAAGACTAACCCAGTGCGAGGTTCATACTCGAGCACTGAGTTGATTAAATTCAGAACGATCACTTTATTAACCTAATTTAGTTGGAATCTGTCTAAAATTTGACAGCATCTCCCCTGAACAAGAAGAGTTGCAGGGGAGAATCGGGGTCATACTCACTGGTGGAGCAAGCCCCTAAACCGCCGGTGTACACGGAGGCACCCAGCAAACCCCATCGGATAGGATACCCCGAGGACTAGCCTACGAGGGGCACCAAGGCTCCGTAAGGGGAAAGATAGAGAGATGAGGTCATTGATGATGGGGGCATCACCCCGAGGGCTAGCCTGCGAGGGGTGGACAACCCACAGCTTATGACTCATCCCGTAGAGGAACCGACCACCAAGAGGGTGAAGCTCCGAGGGCTGGCCTACGAGGAGCATACATCTCTCGGCCTCGATTGGGTCTCAGATTGTCGGGGCTAAGCCTGTTAGGCTAAAACCCCTGTTGCTATCTGCTATGGCCTTGGGGAAACATCTACCATTGAGGGGTAAAGTTCCCGATCGCCCAGCGGCTGTGCGGAGTAACAGGGAATGTCCCCCTCCCCGGACGATTAAGACGAAATAAAGGAATCTCGGAGCGGTTCACGTGACTATAATGCAGAGGGGTAATCAATTCACAGGCGAGACGAGCTAAACATAGAGGCATATGCTCGAACAGTTACTGCGCAGTGTTAAATCGATGCATCTTGCAATCCCAAGAACGACTCCCACCTCGCGAGCCACAGGGCAACAGGAAGAGAGGAATCGAGGGGAGTTTAGTCCCTTGACAATACGGTAGAAAGAAGCATACGCAGAAGCGCAGCTCTGTCCACGGAGGGTATGCGGAGACCCTTAAATCAGACACGAGCGTGGACAAGAAGGGAAAACCCCGGGGAAGGGTGTTTCTATAGCCCACGGTGCTTCGGGGCATGATCGGGGCTTCGGGAAAAACCAGGATCAGAGAAAACGCCCAGAAGACCTTAAACATACACATCGATGTAGATAGAGAGGTAGACAGAAGTTTCAAATCACTCGTTCGACCTGCTGGTCCAGCCATTCAAATACGCATTGCCATCCCAGAAACAGGAATGGGCTACTCATTTACACGTTAAGAATCCGGCGCCGGCATCATTGCTCGGTCGCCGTTCATCATTCGCAGGGGAAGATACAGTAAGGAAGAGAAATCGCAGAGGAGGGGAGGGGTCGGCTCATATCATTGCCATCCCTCCCCTCTCTTGCTTACAGCTGGTAGACGGAGACTCCGAAAGAGGAAAAAACCACGAAAAGCAAAAGAGAGATAGACGCCGGCGCCCACCTGTTCTCAAAACAGAGTATCGGCCCGCCTCTCCTTCTCCGGCTCCGGAGGACTTCAACCAGAACAGAGGAAGACAGCCGTCGAAGGACGCTCGGACGGAAACTTCTCTTCCAAGAAAGCTCTCTCTCTCCCCTCCGAAGGCCTCTCTCGAAAGACCCTCCTCTTAACGCTCTGTCTGCTCCCTCTTCTGCCTCTCAGCTCTTCTCTGCTTCTTTGCCCTTTTAGCCCTCTTCTTCTCTTTTTTTCTTTTCTCTCCTCTTCTCCTTTGCTTCTCGAACCTCACCCATATATATAACAGGTTGGAGGCTATTCATCCGGCGTGAGCTTTTGGCGCGCCGAGAGGAGTCTTCATCAACTTATCGCGCCGGTTTAAGGCGCCATCAGATAGGGTAGCTTGCGCGCCGGGATGAGGGCGGAAGGAAGGGGGGCGCGCCGGGATAAGGGCTGAAGGTAGGGGGGCGCGCCGGGATAAGGGGCATCGAATGAGGGGCGCGCCGGTTTAAGGCGCGCCGGGCTAATGCTCCTCATGCGCTTCAAGCCCGTCGATGAGTCCGGGGATGATTCCGGGAGTCACCGTGAACATCATCTCGCCAGTGCCCCTCGAAACCTTGGCGGGATGTCTTGCCGAAGCTCCCAGGTCGACGTACGGCCGTTCCTGAGACTCTAGATAGCTTTGATTTGATCATACGGGCTTTCCGCCGACATGGCCTTCGGCTCTATGTTCCATGCTGTTGGTCCGGCCTGGCTCGTACTCAAAGCTCCTTAGGGGGTGGTGTAACACCAGGGATAGTTCCGCCTGAGCTGGGTGATCATTCGGCCACTAATGGGCCCACCTTGGCAGGGCCGTACCCGTGCCGGGTGATCGAGATCTTCTGCCGACGGAGCTTTCGGTCCTCCGTCTCGGAGAGCCGGGGGAACTCCTTCATCTTCGGGAGAACCTCTTCATATGGTGGGGGATCCACCGGATAGACCGTCGTCCTTGATCGGACAACGGGTGTAGTGTATGCGGCATGACAAAGTCGATGCCGGTTCATTGGGCAGGCTTGGTCGCACTGCCGGTTGGTTGACGAGTTTGTCTCGGCTCTCCTGAGGTGAAGTCCCCGTGTCCACATGGAGTGACTCGAGGCTCTGTCAGCTTGAGAAGTCTTCAATATGTTGATCTTTATCGGCTTCCGTACTTCGGTGGGCCGGGTCATTCGTCCTTATGGCTTGGTCACCGACAATCATATTTTGAGTGCCAACAAGACCCCTTATGCATGGTTATTTGTTTTTAATGTTTGGATGAGGTTTTATGGGGTTTTAAAGGAGTTTTATTGAGTTTTCACTTTTGTCTGTAAAAGTGTCAACTCTTGGAGTCGACACTTATTTCACGGTATGCTGTTTGCATTGATTTCTGATATGCTGACAAAAAGTGTCGACTTTGTGGGTCGACACTTTTGTCCTGATTTGCTTTGTTTTGTTGAAAACAGAATACGTTGGAAAAAGTGTCGACCCAGTGAGTCGACACTTTTGCCTCGTGTCCTGATTTCTTCATCGGGATAGAATCTGCTGAGAAAAGTGTCGACCCCAAGGGTCGACACTTTCTCTGGTTCGTCCGGAATGGGATTTCCGGATTGGTTTCGAAATGCTCATTATAAGATCCGTTTGCTTGGGGTTTTTACTCCAATGTCCTTAGGGTTTTCTCATATGTATTGAGGTTGGATTGAAAGAGTTTTATCATGGGCTATTATGTCTTTTGTGTTGATTTTCCCTCTTGTATATGAGGGTTACAATCTCCATCGGACGTGAGGAGCTCTAAGGGCTAATACGTTTTCCTTTGTGCAGGTGAAAGAGAGAGGAGCTGGAGAGGGCTTTCAAGCTAAATCTGATCTACTTTCGTCGAGATTTGAAGATCGTTGATGAAGAGAGTTGCAAGCGGAATGAAGCGATGAATCTGAAGACGTCTTCATCGCAAGCAACCACTCACATCAACCTGGAGATCAAAGGAGTTTGCAAAAAGGGAAAATCTCTATATCTATCCCTTGTTCATTTGAGATGTTTATCATGCTTCATTCTATATCTGGATGCCCTTGAGATCATATCTTGATCTCTTGTTTACTACTTTTCTGCACCATGTATTGCTGTGATTTTCATCTTTTGAAATAGAGAAAAGCTAATGTGTTCCATCTTTTTGCAAGGGGCTTTGTGAACAAGGAGGAGGTATTGCGCACCTTGAATAAAGAGGAAGACAAGGAGGACGCCATCAACAAGACTCGTTCCACTGTCACACATTTTACCAGAGCGGCTCCTGCGGTTTCGGCCAGCTTCCACTTCGTGAACAAAAGCATTCAGCGCACCCGTCTATCCTCTCTATTGGGTTCATTGAGGATTTGAGGGAGAATCTTTAGTCATTCATTTCTACTCTCCTCATTTGATCATAGATCAATTTTGTTGTGTTTATTGAATATCCTTTGTGCCATGCTAAACTCGATACATCATTGTGTGTGGGTGGAGCTGTGTCTCCACGTGGTCTAAGTGTCCGGGGTGTGATCCCCGAACGTGTGTGTGCTGCGGTGGCAGCGTATTGGGGCTTGTCCCTGTGTGTGGACATTACCGCGGAAGCAGTGTGTGTGTGGTTGGGGTTCATCCCCGTGTTGCTATGAAAGTAGCATGTAGTGAAGCCTCACCCGGTTGGGTGAGGGGTGGACGTAGGGAGCCCGTCGTGGTCCCGAACCACCTTAAAATCTCGTGTCTCGTGTGATTGCATGTGCGTTTGATCATTTCTTCTAACTCCCTTCACATGTCAACTTAGTAGGTTTTAATTCACTGCACATCACACATCGCTTCATCCGTTATCCGTGTGTGGGTTAATTTAGTTGTTTAATGCTTTTATCATTCGAGTGAGAACGGGAAGGTTGAGAGAATATATCTTGCATCTCACGATTATCTTAATCACACTTAAGTTTTTGTTAATCAACGTTGTTAATTCTACATCTGTTAAGAAAGTTGTTAAAATCCGCCATCTCAGTAAGGGGACAATTCAACCCCCCTTCTTGTCCGCCATCTCTCTGGGCCAACAATTGGTATCAGAGCCTCGTCTCTGATTTTTTAGTCGACTTTGCGGTCGTAGTGTAAAGATCATTTTTATGATGGCTAGTGTGAATTCTATTCCTGTCTTTAATGGTTTTGATTATTCCTTATGGCTAGGAAAATTTTGTGTATAGATTACTAGCATTAATCCAAAGCTTACGAGCTTAATGACTCATGGTCCTCATGTGTTACCCAAAAATGAGTTGAAATGGACCGATGAGGATAAGAGAAAGAATTCTGATAATTTGTTTGCTTTGAATGCTCTTAAGGCAGCAGTAAATGTTAACAAATTTCCATTTATTTCCAACTGCAGGTCTGCCAAAGAGAATTGGGATGGGCTAAGTGAAGCCCAAGAAGAAAGCTGGAAGAGTGATTACCTCGTGGCAAATAAAGAAAACGAGTGCCAAAGCTAGGAAACCTCCAAGGTAAATTCTAACTCCGATTCTGAGGAAGAGGATGAATTGAGCTATGACGAGCTAGTGAATGCTTATGATGAACTGTTTGATAGATACAAATCATTAAAATATGAAAACAGAAAATTGAAAAAGAAACATGACTATTCTTCATATGGAAAATGCATTGAGCTTGAAAGGCTAGTTGTGTCCCAAATGCTTGTTGAAGAAGAACAAAAAGAAATGATTGCAAACCTTAGATCTGAAAATAACTTCTTGTTGAATAAAATTTCAGAACTTCAACATATGGAAAAAGATAATGAAAATCTGAAAGAATTGAATAGTGTTATGTCTGAAAAACTGCTTGTTCTTGAAAAAGAAAAATGTATGTCTGTTGACAAATCTGGATGGTTAAGGGAGCTAAGTCATGAAATAAAAAACTTTAAGAACGTGAATGATAAATTCGAATGCAATGAAAGTATGAATAATATGGTTGATCAAAATGTGAGTTTACAAATGAAAGAACTTGAACATACTTCCATGAACAAAAATTCATTTGAAAAACTCCAAAATGAAAATAGTGTTTTGTTGATTAAAATTTCATTGCTTGAAAGTAAATTAAAAAGTCTTGAAAAAGTTGAGAAAGGAAAATGTGTGATCATTGATAATTGTGACAACTTGCATATTCTGGAACAAGAAATTGAAAGTCACAAAACTGTTAATTCCTTGTTGAATGAGAAAATTATTTCATGTGAACAAGAGATTACTAACTCTCATTTGTAAATCATGAAACTAAAAAATGAAATCAAGAGCTTGAATGAATCTTTGTCATTGTGTGATAAAAAAATTGAAAAATAAAAAGATGTTATTGAATGCTCCCGTGTGCATGAAAAAGTTTCAACTGTTAAACATGATCATGTAACAAGTAGAAGAATGAATATTTCATGCTATTATTGTGGTCAATATGGTCATGACATGTATGACTGCCTCCTGATGAAATCTGATGATGAACAGGCATTACAGTCACAAATGAAAATTGTTGATGAGTCCAAAAATCTTGAAAAACCCATAAAGAAAAGATACAACAATCATTGCTTCTATTGTGGGTTACATGGACATGTTTTTGAAAATTATTTCACAAAGAAAAATGATGATGAATGGTTTCTCAAAAAGAACTTTTCGTGTTACTACTGTGGTGAACATGGACACATGATGAAAAATTACTTTGCAATGAAGAATGATGAAAAATGGTCTATGAAAGGAAAATTTTCTTATTGTCATTATTGTGGTGAGAATGGTCATCTGATGGATGACTATGCCACAATGAGATTTGATGATGATCGTTGTGCTAGGAAATACAAGAATCCATCTGTTCATGCTAGAATTAACCCCTCGGGACCCAAGATGGCTTGGGTACCCAAACCTCCAAAATGAGAATATGTTTTGCAGGGGTGCCTTGAGGTCAAGGAACATTAAAAACTGAGGACTCTCAAGGTGAGAAAGAAAATGACTTAGTTTTGATAACTTACTTCGGTTAGGTTCATTTTGAAAATTATGAAAAGGTAAAAGTTGAGTTTGGAGTTCACATTAAAAATTGCATTACTATTTCGTTGATTTTGGCAACTTTTGAAACGATGAGATTTTGTGAACTTCATGTTTAGATGAATTGAACATACCTCTCTTTTCACTTCATGTGAATAAATTTAGTCTTTGAATGCTTTACATTGCACATATACAGTTCTTCATACTCACCTTCTTCTATTTTTGTAAATAACAATTCAGGTTTGAATGCCTCGGTCTGTGCATAGAGTCTTTCATACTCTTACTTTTTGTAAATAACAACTCACTTGTGCATACACAATTCACATACTTAGTTACAAGCTTACATTTACATATCATTGTATATCTCTGTGCTTGAATGCCATGGTTATCCGGTATATAAAATGGTGTTAGTGGAAGGTTGGATTATGTTCAGCCGGAAGGTTTCACTACGCCTTAGGTGGTCTTTGGACCTACGTTCTCCGCCAAGTGCCGATAATCAATCTGCTTGAAGTCATTGGAAAATCTCTGGTTGAATACATGTATATACTTTATTCAACCACCTTTTGACTCCTTCTATGACTCATCCCTTGCTAAATGAAATTGCATTGATTTAGACATATTTGCTACATGGCATATATTAAGGGGGAGATTTTTTATAACCGTGTATACATTTAGGGGGAGACATTAATGTGAGAAAGCTAATTCATCTTTTACATTCAATACAAACACCCACACAAAATGTATTTTTTTTTGAGATAATGATTCAATCTAATAAGGATTACTATTTTCTACTCTACACTTTTGAGGACTATTGATTCTCTACATAGAAATCACATGTCTCGTGAGGAAAAAGCTGTTTACCCCTTCAAAAATTTGTATAAGTGGAACGTGGATCCGAGTAGCCGGGAATCTCCCCTGAAATAAAGGAGGAAACTCGCATCGAGAGGAGAAATTAATCCATATGAAAATAAGTGTGATTTGCCACCGAGTAGCTGGGAAGTGCCCCTGAGACAAAGGGTACAACTCGCGTCGAAAAGTGTCTCATCCACATCATAAAAAGTGACGAAACTGAGTAACCGAGAATTACCCCTGAAACAAAGGGCATGCCTCGTGTCAAAAGGTTAGTCACACCATTTTTAGTAATTAAAAATTGGGGTCATACGTAGCTACCAATATTCGAGCATTGTGTATGAAAGTGTATGGATGATAAGTTCTTTTTAGTGTTCTTTAGAAAATCTGATTTTTCATATTGATTTGAACTTCATTGCTCAATCTTCACTTATGCACCTTGGGTTTGATTGTTTGAATGTCGCTTATGAATCAGTCATCTTTCATGGTTAATGTAGTACTTTATTTATGTAAGCACGACCTTCTTAGTATTGTTCATGCACTTCATGTTCAACGATCAATTGTATTATCTTTACACCCGTCCCGAAGGGACTTACATGAGTCTATAATTAACTATGCATGCTTGAGTGCCTGAATGCTTGACCTGTCTATTCATATCATGCTTCATTTCATTTACATGCATCTATAGGTTATACATGTAGATAATAGGTTAAATAACCCATTGTCAGTTGGTTTTTATTCTTGACAATTGGGGGAGAATAACATGCTTTTTAGCACTATACATTTTGTGCATAGCTAGGTTTGACATTTTGCATATAGGCTAGTTAGATCACACACTTGTGCATAGTTCAATCATACTCTCTGCTTATAGTTCAAAATTTGCACATTTGGACATAAATTCATCATCTTGCAAAATGCACATAGAGTCTCATTTTCTTACTTGGAATTTGGTTTGTACACCTTACTCTAGTAGGAGGTTCATTGCTGGGTTCGTGCGTTCATGTCTAATTCTTTTTTGGAAGCTTCCCAGTTGCTTTTTAGTCCCCCATTTTTTTGATAATGCCAAAGGGGGAGAGACATTTGAATAGACACAATATATTATCATCATCAAAAAGGGGGAGATTGTTGGGTTCTGTGCGCCCCCACGTTATCTTTGACAATGATTTTGATGATTCCAATATATTATGTGTTTTATGCTTAATGGCATCTTGATGATAAACAAGCTAACATGTTGCTATCTTGTCTTGCAGGTCTGAAATGCATGGTGGATATCATGAATGTGATTCATGCATAGTGCATTTGACACCTTGGAACCTGCCTTTCACATGCCTGAATCTTATAATACCCTTGCTATGTATGGAAATGCTTCATGTTGATAATCATGAAATCTTGATATTTGGCAAACTAATATTGCTAGTTTGAGTTCACATTGGTCTTGACTGAACCTTATGTTTTGGACTGAATTTGCAAGCCATAGCTTTTGATGTGTTCAAAACTGTAATATTGAGTTGGAAAAATGGTTTCTCAAAGAGCCTTCATGTTTAGGTTAATTCTTGAATTCCCTTTCAAGACCTTGTTTGAATGGTGCTTTGAACTTGAATTCCTGGACTACATACAACTCATTATTGACCTGCTTTAATCATGATTGATGTGTGAGATTGTGTGGTAAATGGGGTTCCTTGAATTACAGTTAAATGGGTTGAAGGTGTTGGAATCATCTCTATGAATGGTTGGAATACCAACTTATTAACTACAGGATTGGAACAAGGAAGCTGGTTCTTTCATTTGTTTATATTCTCAATCAATATGGTTTTGTGCTAAATGGATTGTGTGATTTCGGCAAATCTTGCACTGCATGGTAAATTCATATATGCAGTTTATATGAGCTTAGACAGCTTTGGACTGAACTTGTATTTATGGGCGGTTGGTTGAACTCGAGTTAAGAATGGACAGCTTGGATCACATTTGATATGAGCTTATGAAGAATTTGGTTTGAATAGCCCTTAATCACTCATATGTGTTGTTGCATTTGAATGTATAAACATGCAGGATGAACAAGCTTTGTCAATGTGATTAAGCATTCAGTTACATTGGTTCAATATCGACATGTAGTTGAATTTTCATTTAGTGCAGGTTCATATAGTCCTCAAAGTCATGATCCATGGTAAGACTTTGCTTCTGAATTTGACCTTGGTTCTGAATTTGATTATCTATACCTTGATTGGGTTTGAAATGGTTTTTCATGTACTGGGTTGGCATGAGTCTCATGCATGCTCTACTTGACTGTCTTGAAGATTGTTGATGGTCTTTTGGCTTCCCACGTTTCCTGTCAATCTCAAGACTTTATGGTTGAATATATTTCCATGTGCCTTGATTGGATTCGGTTCATGTATTTTGGCCTTGGGGTTTATTTGGTTGCTTAATTGTCCCTTATTGAATCGAGGCTCATGTTGCATCATGCTTATTTTGATTACTAAAATTCCTTGCAAAAATTGGTTTGATTTGTGTTTTAAAGCTTATGCATGGTTATTTGTTTTTAATGTTTGGATGAGGTTTTATGTGGTTTCAATTGAGTTTTATTGAGTTTTTACTTTTGTTAGTAAAAGTGTCGACTCATGGAGTCGACACTTATTTCACGGTATGCTGTTTGCATTGATTTCTGATATGCTAACAAAAAGTGTCAACTCTGTGGGTCGACACTTTTGTCCTGATTTACTTTGTTTTGTTGAAAACAGAATATGTTGGAAAAAGTGTCGACCTAGTGAGTCGACACTTTTGCGTCGTGTCCTGATTTCTTCATCGGGACATAATCTGCTGAGAAAAGTGTCGACCCCAAGGGTCGACACTTTCTCTGGTTTGTCCAGAACGGGTTTTCCGGATTGGTTTCGAAATGCTCATTATAAGATCCGTTTGCTTGGGGTTTTTACTCCAATGTCCTTAGGGTTTTCTCATATGTATTGAGGTTGCATTGAAAGAGTTTTATCATGGGCTATTATGTCTTTTGTGTTGATTTTCCCTCTTGTATATGAGGGTTACAATCTCCATCGGAAGTGAGGAGCTCCAAAAGCTAATACGTTTTCCTTTGTGCAGGTGAAAGAGAGAGGAGCTGGAGAGGGCTTTCAAGCTAAATCTGATCTACTTCTGTCGAGATTTGAAGATCGTTGATGAAGAGAATTGCAAGCGGAATGAAGCGACGAATCTGAAGACGTCTTCATCGCAAGCAACCGCTCACATCAACCTGGAGATCAAAGGAGTTTGCAAAAAGGGGAAATCTCTATATCTGTCCCTTGTTCATTTGAGATGTTTATCATGCTTCATTCTATATCTAGATGCCCTTGAGATCATATCTTGATCTCCTGTTTACTACTTTTCTGCTCCATGTATTGCTGCGATTTTCATCTTTTGAAATAGAGAAAAGCTAATGTGTTCCATCTTTTTGCAAGGGGCTTTGTGAACAAGGAGGAGGTGCTGCGCACCTTGAAGAAAGAGGAAGACAAGGAGGACGCCATCAACAAGACTCGTTCCACTGTCACACATTTTACCAGAGCGGCTCCTGCAGTTTCGGCCAGCTTTCACTTCGTGAACAAAAGCATTCAGCGCACCCGTCTATCCTCTTTATTGGGTTCATTGAGGATTTGAGGGAGAATCTTTAGTCATTCATTTCTACTCTCCTCATTTGATCATAGATCATTTTTGTTGTGTTTATTGAATATCCTTTGTGCCATGCTAAACTCGATACATCATTGTGTGTGGGCGGAGCTGTGTCTCCCCGTGGTCTAAGTGTCCGGGGTGTGATCCCCGAACGTGTGTGTATGTGTGCTGCGGTGGCAGCGTGTTGGGGCTTGTCCCCATGTGTGGACATTGCTGCAAAATTAGTGTATGTGTGGTTGGGGTTCGTCCCCGTGTTGCTACGAAAGTAGCATGTAGTGAAGCCTCACCCGGTTGGGTAAGGGGTGGATGTAGGGAGCCCATCGTGGTCCCGAACCACCTTAAAATCTCGTATCTCGTGTGATTGCCTGTGCGTTTGATCATTTCTTCTATCTCCCTTCACAGGTCAACTTAGTATGTTTTAATTCACTGCACATCACACATCGCTTCATCCGTTATCCGTGTGTGGGTTAATTTAGTTGTTTAATGCTTTTATCATTCGAGTGAGAACGGGAAGGTTGAGAGAATATCTCTTGCATCTCACGATTATCTTAATCACACTTAAGTTTTTGTTAATCAACATTGTTAATTCTACATCTATTAAGAAAGTTGTTAAAATCCGCCATCTCGGTAAGGGGACAATTCAACCCCCCTTCTTGTCCGCCATCTCTCTGAGCCAACAGAAATCAAGAGATCAAGTATTCTGTCTATCATCAGGATGTCAACGCAGGATCGTTACTATGTCGATGCAGTCATAACCATAGAAGCGATCTTCAGAATTCTGCATGAACGCAACAAAGACCTGCACTGATGCATCAAGACCGAAACCAGCCTTCGATTCACACCACGTCGAAGCATCAAAGAGCTGCATCGATGCACCAAGTCATTAGCTAGCACTCGAAGTCTTTTGATCAAAAGGCTCTATTTTCACACTGCATCGACGCAACAGAGGAGTGCATCAACGCACTTAGCTTGAGACCAGAAAGTGGAACTCAACAACGTTGAAGCATAAAAGTACTGCATCACTGCACCAAAGGTCATGCACTCGAAGCCAATTGCCTAAGAGCTCCTTAGCTACACTGCATCGACATAGCAAGAAGGAACGTCGATGCATCTCTTCCAATCTTCAATACAGAAGTATGGGCGACAGACTTAAAAGGATAAAGGCATAATGGATGATTAAAGGATGAAAACTCAGACTGCCTTGCTTGGAAAATGTATCCGAAGGTCTGAAGTATGTCCGGGCTCATGAGACCTTAAGACGATCACATGAGATTGACCTCAAGCTCTGGCTTTAAAAATTTCAGCCCACGTGGCTAAGTTCTAGAAGATTCATACTGACAGAATATTCCCCTTGCCACCTGGACCAATGAATTATTATGGCGGTGGATCAGATTTTTTCAGTGGAGGGCGATTCTTTGCAATAAGATCAGTCGATCGAAACCAAAAAGAGAGAGCTGCTGAGGAGCGGCCTTCGAAGGGAAAATGAGTCTATCTAAGAAAAAGGCGAGAGCCACTGCATGAGCAAGAAAGAGAAAGAGAGGAAGAAGAAGAAGAAGAAAAGAATGCTATGAGAGAGGAAGATTTGAGAGAGAAAATTAGAGAGAAGATTGAGAGAAAAAGATGAAGAGAGAAGCAGCCAATTCGTGAGAGATAGAGTGCAGCTAGAGCATCCTGAAGATCTGAAGTGTTCATCAGTTCATGGATCAAATCCAGAACTGCTTTGCTCCCTTGGAGCTACATTCTGTTTGATTTTTATTTATTTTGTGTTTTTGCTTGCTTGTTTTCATTTCACTTATTGTTCTTCCGATACCTTGTTCAGAGGTCAGGTTGTTAGGACCACCAATTGAGCACTGGCCCAATTGGGTACAAGTCAGGCCCATTAACACAATGAACTAGAAATCCAAACAGATTATTGAAGGATCATTTGGAAATTCATAACTTAACCTAGGAAGGTCAGAATTAGGTGAAACCAAAGTCCATGCAATGGCCATTGGGTAAAGAACAACTTGGATGAAGAGTATAACTTATGAAAAACAGGCCTAATAGGGGACAAGAGGGAGTTTACGATAATAAGTCGAAACAGTTACAGAAAATACTGTCATTTGTTGAAATAAGGATATCTTCGCCCATAGTTAACCAAATGGGATGAAACTAGGTTTATTAGAAAGCTTGGGCCCTTAACCCAAACTCTTTTGTTGAGATGAAAACCCAATTCGCACCAAAACCTGAGGTTCTGAGCCCTTTGTCACCAACTATCATGGAGAGGTGTGACTGTTGAGAGAATTCTCACGTAAAAAATTAGAATTAATTAAATGACCTGAACCCAAGGCCATAATTTCGAATGGGATGTTATATATATCTTCTATGTTGAGGTCGAGGCCAAATTTTTAGTGCCTCGAAAATTTATATAAATAATTTCTAGATTTTTTAAGAATTTTCTGGAATTTATTAGGAATTTATAAAGCTTAAATGAACTAATTATAAGGTCCAATTATGTTAAATAATTAATCCAGCTTTGATAAATAATGTCCAAAGGAGTTAAGGGCCAAGCCCATTAAGTTTGACCCATATTCTAGAAGGTTAATTAATTTATCCTCAGAATATAAGGATAAATACCCCTTTTATAGATAAGTATGTGGATAAAACAATAAAAGAGTTTTATTAAGTTAGAATTCTGTGCACAGTAGCTGTAGCGGTCTATCGTGCGACCGCCACAAGGCTCTGACGCACCAAGACTCGACCGTTACATTCTGTCAGTTCCGTGAGTAGAAGAACAAACAAGAAGATTAGATTTTTACGACTCTATCTCTTTGAGATCGAGATGAATGGACTAGTAGACATCTATAGGACTCTCAGAAGTCGATCTAAGCTTTAACAAGGACTCTAGAATTGATCTAATCCTGAAACCCTAGCAAAGTTCTATAAATAGGACCCAGATTGGGACTGGGCGACCCTTACTTTTAGCTCGAGAAGAATCAAAGTAAAGAGTCATAATTTTGGGTAAGTCGTTTAGAAACTTTTGTTTCTGATACTTTAGACTAATAGCTCCTAAAATTTTGTGCTAGGAGATCAAGTATCCAAGGAGTTAGAAGCTTCCAAAGTTGCTGGTTCAACCATAGCGACCTAGGAATCTGAGCAAAAGTCTACTGAAGAACAGGAAATTATGACGTCTAAATGAGGTATTTAGAAGTTGATTCTTTAGAACTTTTTGTTCCTAATAGTTTCATCTTTATACCCTCCAAATTTCACGCCCTTAGGACAAGAGGATAAGGAGATATCAGAGCGTAAAGTTACTGATTTATCATTGGAAGGAGCAGAGACTAGGGCTCCATTCTAACATCAAATTTAGAGATTCAAAGCCTTAGCAGAGGTAGGCCATCTCATGAACGACAAGAATATCAGGTTAGGATAAAAGCCCTCTCTGATTTTACTTGATTTCATGTAGTATAGGCCAAGAATTTCATATTTTAGTAGGTCTATGCATACATGCATATCTTTAGCCTAAATTAAAGATAAAAGATACTCTCTTGTTAATTCACTGCAACCTATGCATCTAGATGGCCTTTACTTCGTTTTGTCTTCACTAAAGTAGTTAAGTCTTTTAAAACATGACATGTTTTAATCATTGTCTTTTTATTTTTTATATACGGTCAACAGGGCTCTAACGGTCTATAGTTCCACCGTCAGAGACATATAACGGTCTTACGATAAGCCGTCACACCCCCTATTATACTTGAGTTTCCATAAAAACTCTGACGGACTATAAGTGGAGTGTTACAACACTCTAACGGCCCCATAATAAATCGTCACATAGCTATGACGCCCTCATATTCGACCGTCAGAATACTGTGATTTGTCAACCCGAGATAGAATTGAAAATAGTCAACTTAGCTTATAAATAAAGCCTAGATATCTAAGTTTTGACCTGTTTTCATGACTTTGAGGTTATTTATTGATTCATGATAGAAATTGCATGTCTAAAGCATCTTGAGTTATTTTAAGCATATGTTAATTTCATTGGCTAAACTCTATAGTTTTGTATTAAAACCATGATTTTAAAATGTTGTATTGATGGATTTTTATCATGGTTTCACATCATTACACATTCTTTCTCATAGAGTCATTTTCTTTAAGTACGTGGCGTATACTCCGATATGTGTCCACTAGTTACACTTTTGCACTATAGGAACATATTCTTGAACTTGAGGACCTCTCTATTGGATATTCCTTCCAATGGACTAGGAAACCTTGTTTCAAGGCCTCCGTAAGTCTCCGTGAGCCTGGGATTCTCACTAGGACGCCGAGCTGGTTGTACCATTAAAGCCCAATTGTCTAGAAAAGCACTACCGAAGTTTTGAAATTCTGTCCATGTAACGGCCTATTATTCGACCGTCAGGCACATTTAACTAGTTACACATATACACGTACAATTTCTGAATCTTAAACCCTCCGCGTTTCTACGGTTCTTCTAATCCAGATGAGGCAGAAAACTGGATATATGAAATGAATTGTATCTTCGATGTTATCCTGTGTGCAGATCAAGAAAAAATGCATCTTGCAACCTTTCAACTTAATAAAGATGCACACACATGGTGGAAGTCGGTTCCAGCACCTCCGGCCGATGCACCTCATACATGGGACGGTTTTCTCACTCTATTCCGTGCTAAGTACTTTTCTGAGCATGTTAAAGAAAGAAAGGCTATGGAGTTCGCCTCTCTTCGTCAAGGAATGATGACAGTCGCGGAGTATGAACTTCAATTCTCTAGGCTAGCACCATATGCACCGCATTTAATCAGTACCGATTTATTGAAGGCTAATCGATTTATGGACGGGTTACGACCCGGTTTCATTCAGCAGCTCGGGACCCAAAACATCCGTACCTATGCAGAAATGGTTCAGCGGGCATATTTATGTGAGAGGACCTTGGAGAAGGTCGAAAAATTGAAGGGAAAAGGAGAAGAGTCCAGCCGATGATCTGATCAGCGTTATAAGAAAGAGAAGTTCAGTATCACGGAGCCCTATAAAAGTCGTGATAGCAAGAAGAGATCTAGGAGCGGGAACGGTGGAAGTTCCCAGAAGAATAAGAAAGTTAAGGAGGAGGAGAAGCAAGTCATGGCGGCTTGCATGTTTTATGAGAAGTTCGGCCACTCGGCCGAGGAATGCTGAAAGTGCCTTGGCGCTTGTCTACATTGTGGAAGCAGGGAGCATCGTATGCCAAATTGCCCCCTTATGAAGGATCAATCGTCTGATGGTGGACGTAGGAGGCAGGCTCGCCTCAACGCTGTTCTAGAGGAAGAAGAAGCACCCAGAGATGGTGGGCTTATGAAAGGTACCCTTCAAATTTGTTCCCTTCCTGCATTTGTGCTATTTGATACTGGTTCCTCTCATTCTTTTATCTCCACTACTTTTGTAAAAATATTACCAATTGCATCAGTTCCCCTACCTTCAGATCTTGCTATTACTACACCCTTAAGTTCTAGAATAAAGCTTACTGAGTATTATCCTGATAGTGACGTAATAGTAGAAGGTCACAATCTCCCCGCAAACTTGGTATGCCTTGACATGAAAGGTTATGATGAAATTTTAGGGGTAGATTGACTTATAGATCATGATGCTGATATTAACTGCCGAAATAGGATTATATCCTTTCGAAAACCCGATCTTCCAAGATTTTCTTTCCTTGGCATCAAGTATAGGAAACATCCCACTATCATATCCTCTCTTCACGCTTGCAAACTCATATCGCAAGGATGTGAAGCTTTTCTTGCTTCTGTCATTGTTACCGAATCCAAGGAAATCATCATAGCAGAGATCCCTATTATAAAGGAGTTACCTGATGTGTTCCCATCTGAATTACCCGATTTACCACCTGAGAGGGAAGTAAACTTCACCATTGAACTCATTCCAGGAGCAGCACCTATTTCTATAGTCCCTTACAGGATGTCCCCCATGGAACTTAAGGAACTAAAGAGGTAGTTGCAGGAACTATTAGATAAAGGTTTCATCAGACCTAGCACATCCCCCTAGGGTGCGTCGGTTCTATTTGACAAGAATATGGATGGCTCTCTCAGGCTATGCATCGACTACCGGCGACTGAATCAACTTACAATCAAGAACAAGTATCTGTTGCCGCGTATTAATGAGCTCTTCGACCAGCTTTCGGGAGCAAAATATTTCTCCAAGATAGACCTTAGGTCGGGATATCATTAGCTTAGAATTAAAGATGAAGATATATACAAAATGACTTTCCGAAGTCATTATGACCACTATGAATTCGTGGTAATGCCGTTCGGGTTAACAAATGCCCCAACAGCATTTATGTAACTTATGAACAATATTTTTCAGTCATATCTGGACCAGTTCATCGTCGTCTTCATTGATGACATCCTGGTATATTCCAAGACAAAAGAGGAATATGAAGAACATCTGAGGATAGCTTTGCAAACGCTTAGAGAACATAAACTCTATGCCAAACTTAACAAGTGTGAATTCTAGCTTAAGGAAGTTTCATTTCTAGGTCACATTATTTCAAAGGAAGGTATCGCTGTGGATCTTCTAAAGTAGAAGCTGTCAGAAACTGGAGCCGGCCAACGACTGTATCAGAAGTAAGGAGATTTTTGGGTCTAGCTGGTTATTATAGGAGGTTCATTAAAGACTTCTAAAAAATTATTGTTCCTTTAACTAGACTCACAAGAAAAGAAAATCCTTTTGTCTGGTCAGAGAAATGTGAAGAGAGTTTTCAAACTCTTAAGAAGCATCTTACTACAACGCCTATTCTATCACTACCGGTGGAAGGTGGTGGATTTGAAGTATATACTAATGTGTCTGGCATCGGGTTAGGGTGCGTCCTCATGCAGAATGGAAAGGTAATCTGTTATTCTTCAAGACAATTAAAACGTCACGAGGAAAACTATCCCGTACATGATCTGGAATTAGCAGCGGTTATTTTCGCCTTGAAAATTTGGCGTCATTATCTTTATGGAAAAAAGTTCACGGTCTGCTCGGACCACAAAAGCTTGAAATACTTATTCTCTCAAAAGGAGCTAAATATGAGGCAGAGGAGATGATTAGAATATCTCAAGGACTTTGATTTTGCTATTCAATATCATCCTGGCAAGGCTAATGCTGTAGCTGATGTACTCAGCAGAAAATCAATGGGAAAACTATCAAGTCTTATGATTAGTATGACTAATCGTATTCCTCAATTTGTTCATTTGAACTTAGATATTGATATGAAGGAAGAAGATTATTTTATAGCCAATATCCGAGCTCAACCTACATTAATAGAAGATCTAGTCAGGCTACAAGACAATGATCCCATATTACTGGAGATTAAAGCCAACATAGAACAGAGGCCAGATTTTTCTATTTCCAATGACAGAAGATTGCTATTTAAGGGCCGAGTGTGTGTACCAGATCATGAGGATACGAAGAAACTGATCCTAGAAGAAGCACATAAGTCCAAGTACACCATTCACCCTGGTAGTACCAAAATGTATCAAGATCTTAAAAGAAATTTCTGGTGGCCCAATATGAAAAGAGAAATAGTTGATTTCGTGTCCTGCTGTCTCACTTGTCAACAAGTAAAGGCAGAGCATTTAAGACCCGCAGGGAAATTACATCCCTTATATATTTCAGCATGGAAGTGGGAAAGTATAGGAATGGATTTCATCATGGGTTTACCTAAGACAAGGGGTGGACACGACGGTATCTGGGTGATCATAGACCGATTGACTAAATCTGCACATTTTCTCCCAATAAAAAGTCGATGGTCTGTCGATATTCTAGCAGCATTATACATGAGGGAAATTATCAAATTACATGGTGTCCCTGTCACTATTATATCTGATAGAGATCCTCGATTCACATCACAATTTTGGAAGGGTCTTTAACATTCTCTAGGGACCCGACGGAACTTTAGCACATCGTTTCATCCACAAACTGATGGTCAAACAGAAAGAACAAATCAGGTAGTAGAAGATATGCTCAGGGCTTGTGCTATTGATTTTTGAGGAAATTGACATGATCACTTGCCTCTAGTAGAATTTGCATATAACAATAATTATCAGGCCATCATACAAATGGCACCCTTTGAAGCTTATATGGAAGAAGCTATAGATCACCAATATGTTGGAATGAAATAGGGGAAAGGCAATTTTAGGCCCTGACATTATCAGGGATTCTTCAGAGAAAATTAAGCTCATTCGAGAAAGATTGCAGATGGCACAATATAGGCAAAAATCTTATACTGATAATCAAAGGCACGACTTGGAGTTTCAGGTAGGAGATCATGTGTATCTGAAGGTTTCTCCGGGTCGAGGTATTCGAAGATTTGGCATTAAAGGCAAGCTTACTCCAAGATTTATTGGCCCATTCGAGATTTTGGAAAGGGTCGGTGAAGTGACTTATCGACTGGCTTTGCCTCCACAATTAGCAGGAGTTCATGACGTATTCCATGTTTCTATGTTGAAGAAATATGTGTATGATCCTTACCATGTTATCACTTATGATGATTTGGAGATTCAGAAGGATATGACGTACGAGCAAACACCAATAAAGATTCTGGAACGGGAAGTGCGTTAACTAAGGAATAAAGCTATTCCTATGGTCAAGATTCAATGGAAGAAATCATGGCCATTTGAAGCAACTTGGGAAACGGAAGAAGCCATGCGGAAAAGATTCCTGAAATTATTCAACTGTAAGTACACTCTCCATATAATCCATGTATTGAATTTGGGGATCAAATTCTTTTAAGTGGGGGAGGGTGTAGTGTCCCAAAAATTTATATAAATAATTTCTAGATTTTTTTAAATTTTTTGGAATTTATTAGGAATTTATAAAGCTTAAATGAACTAATTATAAGGTCCAATTATGTTAAATAATTAATCTAGCTTTGATAAATAAAGCCCAAAGGAGTTAAGGACCAAGCCCATTAAGTTTGGCCCATATTCTAGATGGTTAATTAATTTATCCTCGGAATATAAGGATAAATACCCTTTTTATAGATAAGTATGTGGATAAAATAATAAAAGAGTTTTATTAAGTTAGAATTCTGTGCATAATAGCTGTAGCGGTCTATCGTGCGACCGCCACAGGGCTCTGACGCACCAAGACTCCACCGTTACATTCAGTCAGTTCCGTGAGTAGACGAACAAACAAGAAGATTAGATTTTTAAGACTCTATCTCTTAGAGATCGAGATGAATGGACTAGTAGACATCTATAGGACTCTCAGAAGTCGATCTAAGCTTTAACAAGGACTCTAGAATTGATCTAATCTTGAAACCCTAGCAAAGTTCTATAAATAGGTCCCAGATTGGGACTGGGCGACCCTTACTTTTGGCTCGAGAAGAATCAAAGTAAAGAGTCATAATTTTTGGTAAGTTGTAGACTAATAGCTCCTAAAATTTTGTGCTAGGAGATAAAGTATCAAAGGAGTTAGAAGCTTCCAAAGTTGCTGGTTCAACCATAGCGACCCAGGAATCTGAGCAAAAGTCCACTGAAGAACAGGAAATTAGGACGTCTAAACGAGGTATTTAGAAGTTGGTTCTTTAAAACTTTTTGTTCCTAATAGTTTCATCTTTATACCCTCCAAATTTTACGCAATTAGGACAAGAGGATCAGGAGATATCAGGGCGTAAAGTTACTGATTTATCATTGGAAGGAGTAGAGACTAGGGCTCCATTCTAACATCAAATTCAGAGATTCAAAGCCTTAGCAAAAGTAGGTCATCTCATGAACGGTAAGAATATCAGGTTAGGAATAAAAGCCCTCTAATTTTACTTGATTTCATGCAGTATAGGCCAAGAATTTCATGTTTTGGTAGGTCTATGCATACATGCATATCTTTAGCCTAAATTAAAGATAAAAGATACTCTCGTGTTAATTCACTGCAACCTATGCATCTAGATGGTCTTTACTTCGTTTTGTCATGACTAGAGTAGTTAAGTCTTTTAAAACATGACATGTTTTAATCATAGTCTATTTATTTTCTATATACTATTAATAGGGCTCTAACGGTCTATAGTTCAACCGTCAGAGACATATAACGGTCTTACGATAAGTCGTCACACCCCTTTTATACTTGAGTTTCCATGAAAACTCTGATGGACTATAAGTGGAGCGTTACAACACTCTAACGGCCTCACGATAAACCGTCACATAGCTATGACGCCCTCATATTCAACCGTCAGAATACTGTGATTTGTCAACCCGAGATAGAATTGAAAACAGTCAACATAGCTTATAAATAAAGCCTAGATATCTAAGTTTTGACCTGTTTTCATGACTTTGAGGTTATTTATTGATTCATGATAGAAATTACATGTCTAAAGCACCTTGAGTTATTTTAAGCATATGTTAATTTCATTGGCTAAACTCTATAGTTTTGTATTAAAACCATGATTTTAAAATGTTGTATTGACGGAGTTTTATCATGGTTTCACATCGTTACACATTCTTTCTCTTAGAGTCATTTTCTTTAAGTACGTGGCGTATACTCCGGTATGTGTCCACTAGTAACACTTTTGCACTATAGGAACATATTCTTGAATTTGAGAATCTCTCTATTGGATATTCCTTCCAATGGACTAGGAAACCTTGTTTCAAGGCCTCCGTAAGTCTCCGTGAGCCTGGGATTCTCACTAGGACGCCAAGCTGGTTGTACCATTAAAGCCCAATTGTCTAGAAAAGCACTACCGAAGTTTTAAAATTCTGTCCATGTAACGGCCTATTACTCGACCGTCAGGCACATTTAACGGTCCAGTATACAACCCTCACATTACTGAGTCCAATTTATTCTTTCTGGATCTATCCCATTCTAACGGTCCAATACCAGACCGTCACGATCATGTAGCGGCCCATTAATTGACCGCCACAATTCTGTGTACTTTAACCCGAGGTTTGACCCAATGGTTGATATTTCAAAGTTCTTAGATGAATTATTGATAGTCTAGGACTTTTCATATTGTTCAAGATACTTAAATTAATTTATGAAAGATAAGGAATGTACTGTTATGCTATCGAATTATTTCCATAAGCATAACATTGTTTTAAGTCATTCTTGATCCCTCGCATTCTTAATTGAAGCATTCATTCATTGAATTATTGTTATCATGAACTTTTTGAACTTGTTATATTACTGGCCATATTTTTATTGCTTGAAACGTGGAAGTAGCATGATTTATACTTGAAGATGCGATCGAGCACTGATTGTGTTCAAGGGCTCTATGCTACTCCCCTCGGCTGATTGTCGGAAACATACTACAAACCATGGGGTATGATGCTGCTGGCGTCGCATTGCACTGGGAGTACTTCCTCTATAAATAAGTGAAAAATCCACGGCACGACATATACACGTACATGACTTTCTTGCTTGTTACATGATATTCTACAAGAAACTCACCAAATACTTGCTCATAAGCAAGAAGATGTTTGTGTGATGATTACGTGGCTTGCTAGTACATTCTTGATACATTCTTATTCATGAAAGGCCATATCATGTTCTTGTTACATTCTTTCTAATTCATACTTGCTCATTCTATCTTACATGATCATCTTTGTTACTTGGTTATTTACATGTGATTTATCGTATTCGCTTAATCTTAATTTATTTTCTTTAGAGCTAAAATGCTAATCACTTTAATTGTGCCTTCATGTTGATGCGAAGATACCTACTGGGGAAGTGTGCTCATTGCCTATTTCCAATCTCTTCAGGAGATGGAAGTGATTTGAATTCGGATTCGAGTTATACAAGTAGCGGGTCCGAGAGCGAATGAAAGTCGTATCAAAATGAGAGTGAAGACTTAGGAAGTCAATCTTGTTTAGATCGAGTCTTTATAATTTTCCCTTTTTCCTTGAGTCTGATGGATTGAAGAAGGTTGGAAAGTTATTGTATTTGAATATTGATGAAATAAAGTTAGAGTTGGATTAAATTATTATGTAATTGCATTTTGTTGTCTTGCGCTCTGATCGTTCTTGCTTGTAAGAGGCTTACCATGCTGGTTGTTCACGTTTCTCGAGCTAGTCTTCTGCTGTAATAAAGACTCGGGGCGTGACAAAATTCTTCCTGGATACTAGAGTTATACCTGAATTATCTCGGGCTACCGAAAGGTCATGTGACTATTGGGGAAAATTCACACGTAAATAATTAAAAATTCATAAATTCGTCTGTAGTTATTCCAATGACCTAAAACCAAGGCCATAATCTCATCGTTTTAGTTCAAATGATTAATAAAAAAAATTGAAAAGGGAGACCATGTGTTCCTAAAGGTGTCTCCCACCAAGGGAGTCATGCGATTCGAGAAGAAGGGCAAGCTTAGTCCTAGATATATCGGGCCTTTCGAGATTTTGTAAAAAGTTGGCGAGGTGGCTTATTGACTTGCACTTTCGCCTACTCTGTCGCATGTACATCCGATCTTCCACGTCTCCATGCTCAGAAAGTATGTCCCGGATGCCTCACGTGTTATAGAGTATGAGCCCTTGGAGGTTCGAGCAGATTTGTCATATGTGGAGCAGCGCAGTGAGATCATAGACTGAAAGGAACATGTGTTGAGGAATAAAACCATCCGGCTGGTGAAGGTGTTATGGAAGAATTCTCATTCCGAGGAAGGAACATGGGAGCCGGAGGACAAGATGCGCCAGGAATATCCTTAACTATTCGGTAAGTAATTTAAAAAAAATTTCAAGTTAATTTTGAGGTTGAAATTATTTTTAAGAGGGAGAGGATGTTAGGACCACCAATTGAGCACTGGCCCAATTGGGTACTAGGCAGGCCCATTAACACAATGAACTAGAAATCTAAATAAATTATTGAAGGATCTTTAGGAAATTCATAACTTAACCTAGGAAAGTCGGAATTAGGTGAAACCAAAGCCCATGCAACGGCAATTAGGTAAAGAAAAACTTGGATGAAGAGTATAACTTTTGGCAAAAGAGCCTAATAGGGGACAAGAGGGAGTTTACGATAATAAGTCGAAACAGTTACAGAAAACACTATCACCTATTGAAATAAGGATATCTTGGCCCATAGTTAACCAAATGGGATGAAACTAGGTTTATTATAAAGCTTGGGCCCTTAACCCAAACTCTTATGTTGAGATGAAAACCCAATTCGCACCAAAACCTGAGGTTCTGAGCCCTTTGTCACTAATTATCATGGAGAGGTGTGACTGTTGAGAGAATTCTCACGTAAAAAATTAGAAATTCATAACTTCATTTGTAGTTAATTAAATAACCTGAACCCAAGGCCATAATTTCGAATGGGATGTTAGATACATCTTCTATGTTGAGGTCGAGGCCAAATTCTGCCTGGATACTAGAGTTATACCTGAATTATCTCGGGCTACCGAAAGGTCGCGTTACTATTGGGGAAAATTCACACGTAAATAATTAGACATTCATAAATTTGTCTGTAGTTATTCCAATGACCTAAAATAAAGGCCATAATCTCATATGGGGTGTTAGCTACATCTTCTATGTTGAGATCGAGGCCAAATTCGGCCTGGCTACTAGAGTTATACCTAAACTACCTCAGGCTACCGAAAGGTCACGACTGGAACGGGGGAGAATAAATGTTAATCTTGCGAAACTCATAACTCACGCTAGAGTTGATGAAATTCGATGAAACCACATCCCAAGGTTAGATCTAGAAGTCCTCTCGACTTCATCTAAAGACGTCCCAACCCATATCTCAACAGAAGAGAGGGTCCACCCGGATTTATGACAGATGGATGAAGAGTTGCGACTATTCAAATCCTGAAGAGGTGCATGGCCTTAACTCTCTCCAACTAGCAACCTTGGGAGCAGGATGGAGCCTTGTGGAATGTGGGAAAACTCTTGGGAGGCTTGAAATCTATATAAGAAGGTGGGTTTCATGGGTAGTAAGCCTTTATTAACCATTCTCTTCAACTCTCCACCCTCTACCATCCTTCTTGAGTGAGTAAGGGTGAGGGACCTTGACTCTGTATGGGGAGGACGATTCGGAGTGTGGAGGATGATCCGGCGCATGGAGGATGATTCTGCAGTGCCCTAGGATGAAGGGAAAAGCTTTGAGTGGATCTGAGGTGTGGATCTCATCCTCGGATCGTCAGTTTAACACTTCGAAGGTAGGCACATAACCTTAAATCTTAGGGGACAACGATGCATTAGAACGATTTCTAAATAGTTTCTATACATTAAAGAGGGGCAATGGGTTCACGGGATCGATTGCCATGTTTATTTTCCTCATCCTTCCATTAAATTATGTGTTTTCGTGAGGTTCCTCTCAGTTTTTATCAAAAATTTGGGTCACTGCACTGAGAGTGTCGACCTGCCCTTTGGACAGGTCGACACCACCTATTTCAGAGGGCTGGCGGTGTCAACACTGCTCTTTGGATAGGTCGACACGACCCGTTGGACAGGTCGACACCCTGTGGCTCTGTCCCAATTTCTAGAATCCTAGAAAAGGAGAGTTTTGAGAGGTCATTCTAATTCAGAAAAATCTGAAATAGTGGGAAATGGTAGAAGGCTAAGTTAGTAACGCACTGTAAAAATTTCGTGCTCACAGAAATTCTGCACTTGTAGTTATGATTTATTTTCTACGCATGTGTAGCCTAGAACTAAACCTGTCTTCTTTTAAATGGAAACATTGCGGGTAACTTGATCATGTTCAGTTTCACAACAGTAAACTTATGAGTATGATTAGCCACTTAAACCATATGGAAGCATACTTATGTTATGATAAAAGTATGATACTAGTAATGTAATATGAATATGAATGTGAATGCAAATACGATGTGAATGTTATGAATGGAAAACAACACCATTCTGTGAGGTTGGACTTCAGTCCCTTCTGCGGGACAGCGAGACGTAATGCCGCGGAAGTAAAAGAACCTAGGGGACAGCGAGACGTAATGCCCTAGTTGAAATCCTATGATTTGGCTGTTCGTTCTGTGGGACGGCGATACGTAATGCCACAGAACCCGAGGGACAGTGAGACGTAGCGCCCCGGGCGGCAGGAGTCTAGGTGGGAGTTCGCTCTCGGGTCTGCGCAGTACTCTTCGTTCGTTTGTGAGTGTGTGTGGGCCTCCTGTGTTTGTGGTAGCTGTTTGGTTCCATGAATAACGAAAATGTGAAACCCATGAAAATGTGATAAGGTGTAACTAATCATTCACCATGGTTTTGGTGCATGCATGGGTATCTTATATGTTAGCTAATAAACATGTATTTTTCTCGTATGAATTATTTTAAACAGATGGTAATGAATGGTTCATTGAGCAACATCGGGTTTTTACCTTTGGGACTGAACTGCTATTTATCTAGATTGTATCAGAGTTCGGTCGACCGACCTGGGCATTTCGGTCGATCGAATTTGCCAGTGTTGGCCGGTCTGTAACTTGTTACAGTTCGGTCGACCGGTGGCCTAGTTCAGTCGACCGATGGCCACTACGGTTTCATGCACCCCATCAATTTGGTCCGCTTGGGTTCCATCCCTTACCCATTTATCCTTAGATTCTTGACGGACCTATTAGGGTCATTTTGGAGGGTTCTGGAAAGATTATATCAGTTTTTGCACTCTTGTATTGAGATCATTGAATTATATATACATATATATTGAATATATGAATGCGAATTAACCCCGATTTGTTTAGGCTGCCTACTGAGCGTCACACTCACCCCCTTATAACACACCTTTCAGGAGACATAGTGAAGGTGTTTGAGGAGGAGGCTGTGGCCGAGGAGTAGTTTAGTCTTGCCTACGTCTGGGTAGGCGATGGATATTTATCTTTCATTATATAGCTAGTTTGTGGATTGGTGCACATGTATGGGCTTATATGTATTCGGACAATGGTCATGTAGCTTTTGGGATTATGAATGGTTGAAATGCCAATTACATTTCATGTGATTATGGTTTCTCTCTCTCTCTCTCTCTCATGCGTATATATATATATATATATATATATATATATATATATTTGTGCTTCTGCGATACGTACGGCGTAATGTCTCATGGTCCAATGGAAGAAGAGAAAAAAAATATGCCCCTAAATTGGGAACCGGATCTCGGGGTGTTACATGGGTTCCTTCTGAGTATTTAGAAGAAGGGAGAGGTGTCTTCTCCGGATTCCCTCTGAGGTTTCAGTGGAAGAGAGGATTGTTCCTCTAGGTTGTGAACAACTGGGAGTTGTTCACAGGTTCCTTCTTTGTTTACAGAAGAAGGGATTTTCTCCGGTTACTACCGATGGTAGTGGTTCTGATCTCACTGGGTGTAAAATCAGGTCGAGGGATTTGTCTCCCTCAGGTTCAAGCTGTGTCATCAGCAATTGTTGCAGACTGAGTCTGCATCTTGCATCTGCAAGGGAAGCCTCACTCAGATTTGAGTGAGGGGCGGACGTAGATCTGCTTGTGGTAGATCGAACCACCAAAAAGATCCTATCCTCTATGGTTTGCCTTTCACATTCTCCTTATCTTCTGCCACCTTCACAGATTAGCGTGTGTGTTGTTTCATCACTCCATTCTGACATAGTGCTAAGCGCTTGACAGTAACTCTATGTGAACCATTTACCGCTGTGTATGAATTGGTTTGCTGGTTGTTGGGAGTTTGCTAGTTGTTTTAGTTATTACCAGTAGTACAGTTGATCTCATGGGTGTTAAATGTTTGAGTTCTATCTTGTGTGGGTCGCTACATTTTAGTGTGAACTGATATTTGCTTTACTACGTTGTATTTGAGTCAGTAATCCTTTCAGTACACTGCTCGGTAAGTTAAGTTGCTCTGAATTGGTAGCATACTGCAGTCCTAGTATATCCGAAGGATATCTTTGTTCACTCATGTGCTACAACCTGATTAGTGAGTCGTTGGTTGAGACTGTTGTGTTATTCTATAGTATTAGCTTCCGTTGTGATTAGAATTTGGTGTGAATTGTCATTTGAGCAAAATTATTGTAGGGGATCTATTCACCCCCCTCTAGATCCCGGCTATGCACCTAACAATTGGTATCAGAGTAGGTTTCTGATTGATCAGATCTAACCGTCTGTAGAGAAGATCTTGCTATTTCTTGGTGCATTGTCGTTTTTGGATTATTGTT
This sequence comes from Amorphophallus konjac, assembly GCA_022559845.1. Classification (NCBI taxonomy): domain Eukaryota; kingdom Viridiplantae; phylum Streptophyta; class Magnoliopsida; order Alismatales; family Araceae; genus Amorphophallus; species Amorphophallus konjac. The sequence continues at coordinate 79,626,657 of CM040126.1, forward strand.
TTGAATTGTTTTTAAATGGCTCATCCCCCCATATTTGATGGTTCTAACTTCAGAGAATGGCTAGGCGGCCTATGTGTTTTTATAAACTCCATTGACCATAACCTATGGAGTCTTATATCTCACGGCCCATATCAACTGCCTCATGATTCGACCAAGTGATCTAATGAGGATAAATTGAAGAACCATGATAATATCACAGCTCTTAATATTTTAACTGCTGCAGTTGATATTGACATGTTTCCTTCTATCTTCAGATGCACGTCTGGAAAGGAAATCTTGGCTAAATTGACGGCCATCTATGATCAACAGGAGGACAAGTGTTTGATGGCTGATAGAGCTGATCACAACAGTGATCAATTAGATGATTCATCATTTCAGGTAAGCTCTGGGTCTGAAGAAATTTCATTTGATGAGTTGATGAATCTGTATGAATGTTAGATAGATATAAGAAAATAAAAAGTTGAAAAATAAAATTGAACAAAATAATTCAAATTCTTCATGCAAAAATTACTTGAAATTGAAACAATCTGTTGATGCTTATTTGATTGATGAGGAAATAAATAAGGAGCTGATTGCCTCCTTGAGGGATGAAAGCCAAGATCATCTGGCTTAAATCTCCAATCTAATTAAGAAAAATGAAAATATGGAGGAACAAAACAAAAAATTGATGCTGCTAAAAATTGTTATGTCTGAAAGACTAATTGCTCTTGAGAAAGGAAAATGTGTTGTAGATGTTGAGTCTGAAAGATTGCATGTTTTAGAACAGGAGAAAGAGAGTTACAAAACAATGAACTCTATGTTAAATAAAAAATCTGCTGACCATGAGGAAGACATCTTGAGTAATGAGATGCAGATTTCATCATTAGAGAATCAAATTTCAGAATTGAGTAGCTTCTTGTCTAGATTCGTGAGTGGAAAGGAAAACTTAGATAAGCTTCTTGGAAGTAAAGTGAACTTCCAAAGAGAGGGACTGGGCTTCAACCCAGTTAATAAGAAGAGTTTTGAGAACAAACTCTACACATCCCTTGTGTGTAATTCTGAGCCAAGCAGTAGCTCAAATCCACCAATCTTTCAGTTCACTGCTAAGAAGAATGAGAACCAAAATGATAAACTAACAAGGAAAAACAAACTGCAAAATAAGATAAAAAATGTTGCCACTACCACAATGCATGTTACACATAAATCTGACACAAACACACATGCACACAAGAAGAAAATCTCATGTCATAACTGTGGTAGACTTGGTCATATTTCGCATGATTGTCATACACTGAAAAAGGACGATATGAATGTTGGTGGAGTGCATGCTAAGAGCCCACATGTGAGACAACATGATTTAAAACAAATAAGTAAGTCATGCCACTACTATGGTAAACATGGACATTTCATAAATAATTGTTTTGTCATGAAAAGGGATGATATGTATGCTAGGAACTCTCATGCTAAGAAATTCCCTTCTACTCAGGAAAAGAGCATTGCATGTTTTCAATATGGAAAAGTAGGACATATTGCTGAGCAATGTTGGTTTGTTAGGGGAGAAAGAAAATATCATTCTCATGCTGAACATGTTAATTTTTCTACAAATCAGCATATTTTTCATAAAAATAAATTTGCTTCAAAAGGTCAGCACATTGTGTGCTTCCACTGTGGGAAGTCAGGCCATAGGGCAATTGAATGCTGGATGAATGTTGATAGAATGAATTCTGTTTCTTGTTACAACTGTGGGAAGCATGGCCATACAGTCAAGGACTGTTGGCATGAAAAGAGAAAGAAATTTTTTCATGATGACAGATCTGGTTATTCATAGAATTTCAGAAATCATGTCCATCAGAAAAATGTGAAAAACTCAGAATGTTGCCTTTATTGTGGTCACTATGGACATTTCATGTTTAATTATGAATTGCTAAAAGTTGATGATTCTTATGCCCGGAAGCTCTGGAAAACACCCACCAGAGGTGTTACTAATTTTTCAGGACCCAAGAATTCTTGGGTACCACTATATGCAAAAAAAGAATCATTTTGCAGGTGTGCCTTGGAGAGTGAAGAAAAATAAAAGGGGGTCAATAAATCATGACACCCATGGTCGGTAAAACCCTATTTCTGTGTTTGTCATTTTAAATTGATGCTTTGAAAAATTCTCTTCTTTGATGAGTTGCATATCATGTTTAAAATCTGTTAAGAATTTCATGCTTCATTTATGATATTATCCTTTTAGTTGTATGCTTAAGGAGTAGTTGAAATAAATTTGATTGCATGAGTTCTCATGTCTGCATATGTCATTTGTATGATTATCAAGGAGTTTCTCGATGCATATGTTAGTCAGTTCATGCATACATTTTCACCAGTGCATATGCAATTTGCATAGCCATGCATAATTTGAAAAGTCATTTGCACTCTCGTGTACAGTTGAAAAGCTTGCATTGCATACAGGACTGCACTGCATTTGGTATGCACATTCATGTTTGATCTCAATGGTATATCAAATGGTGTATTGCCAAAGGGTAGATGAGGTCTGTATGGAAGCTCTAACCATGTGTGAGGTGGTCTTAAGACCTAAGTCCTCCACCAAGTACCATGGGTCAAAATTGCATATAGAATATTCTAGATGTTCATGAGCATAATTCATTAAACTCCTTGGATAGTCTTCATGTCATATCTGATGTCTTAGTGCATTTAGACAAAGGGAGTCAATGCATATTTTTGTTTGATCATGCATACAATAGCTTTAAAATTGATTGCATAGCATTCATGTTAAAAATTCAAAAATCTCATTTTAGATACATGCATGCGCATAAATAGGAGTGGTTGCACATCATTTGTGCTAAAAGCCCCCCCCCCCCCCCCCAAAAAAAAAAGTCTGCTAGACATACATGCATATTCTTAGGGGGAGTCAACACTTACATATTATTTACTTGAGATAAAGGGAGTCAATGCATGCATCCGTCTGCTCATGCATGAACTAGTTACACATCAATTGTGTCAAATTCCAAAAGTTCATTTAAAATGGATTCACACCCTGTTTTGTGCTAAAAAAGAAACACAATTCTTGTAAATCTCATTTGCTAGAGAAAGGAGTCAGCACTCCTCTCAGTTGCATCGACCTTATAGTTCATTCCATCAGAAATCATTGTTATGTAAAGCGCACTGCATCGACACCTTGTCCATGCTCCATCGACCTATCAGTGCATTTCTATCCAAATCAGGTATTCTGGGAAATTGCAATGCTTCGACCTCTATTCATAACAGGTCAACACAGTTAATTCATATTCACTGCATCTATGTCTCTTTGCTTGTCCTCATGCACACTTAACATTTGTTGTCTGCTCATTGCTTGTGAACATCCTTGATTTCAATATCTGCTTGCTAAACACCTTGGCTACCTCTTTAACTTTCTTGAAATCATCTGAGAAATCATTTTGCTTGCTGAATTTTGAACACCTTTGTCATAACTTGAGCTAACGGTCTTCAAGGCACTCACATATCTGCTGTATGCTCATTGTTACATTTTCTATTGAAAATCTCTGTTACTCTTGCTACTTGTCTTGGTTGCACCTTAAAAACTCTCTTGTTGACTGCCAATTTCAGTGATTACACTCGGAAGTCACCTTCATGTTTGCTACTTAAAATGACTGATTCTGTCATATCCTTGAGCTACATGAAATTTAGGAATATTTTAATTTGTGTACCTTCATCATAAATCTGAAAATAATTTTAATAAGGAATCTTCTATTATACAAGATTATGAATGTTCAAAATGATCAGCTGGTTTAAGTTTCATGTATTCCTTGAGTTTGGATATAAAACTCTTGAAAATATATGTGTTAATTTTAATAGACCTTAACCAACATATTCATGTTGTGTCTTGAAAAATCTGTTGAATTCTAAAAGTTCTAAAATCATGACTTTCTTTGGTTGAGATACATAAAATTGAGTACTGTTTTTAAACATCAGATAATCTGAAAACTCCTTGGGTTAAAATTTATTAGAGTAATGACATTGGTCACCGAGAAACTATGTCTTTTTCCATGAAGAAAAATAGACTGTGTCATGAGGTGCCATTATTACCTCTGCAGAAAATTTATTGAAAAATCGAGCAGAGCAATGGCTTGTTCACTAAGAAATATATCTCACTCATCAGTGAAATGAGCTGAGATATGTCATGAGATGTCAATGCTATCTCTGTTCAATATGAAGCATGACAGTTAGTCATACCAAGTATCTAAGGGTACTGGCGTCTAAACAACGTGTACCCTCACGGTATAAAGTGTGTACTGAACTCAATTGCTCCTAAAAAATTGATATGAAAGCTTTTGTTGAACAAAAGAAAATATCTAAAAATGGTAGCAAAAGAAAATATGTTAAAATCCTGGAATAAAATCAGAATGTATCATGTTTGTTTAACCTCGCTACTTTTTTTTTGTAACTCCTAAAGGAGTCATTGAAACTTGAATGAGTAAAATGAAGGGAGGTTAAACAAGATTTCAATATGAGAAATTGGTTAATTTCTATTAAAATTTGAACTCAGATATGGACATAGAAAATTTTATTGACAAAACTCTGAAGGCATCAGATTTAAACCATGTTGTCAAATAAGTGTTGCTTCATAAGGCCTTTATAATGGAAGAGTCTGCAAATTTACCACTCTCTGATTTATGAAATTGGTATCTGATTGAAAACTTTCTTGAGTGATCCACTTGTTTGAAACCTCTGCTAAAGCTCATTTGCTTATAATTCATTGCCTCTTAAATTTAATCTCAAAATCTACTTGCTGAGTTTTATCACTTCTTGATCTGTCTTGCTTCATGATTCGCATTATTGGCACTTTCCACGCTTGAGAGTATCTCATCCCTGTGCTTTTGATGATACCTTCATTGCTTATGTTCCTAAGTTCTCCTAATCTTCATGCTAATGATAAGTGGAGAAACTTCTTTGCTGATTGAAGCCTTCATTATTATTATTCCCTCTTGCTAATGATAAGTGGAGAGTGGTACAGGAAGACATGGTTCTAACTGTTGGGCATAACATTCCGAAGAGTAGTAGCTTTCGATACTTAGGGTCTATCATACAAGAGAATGGGGAGATTTATGACGATGTTACACATAGGATTAAGGCAGACTCGTTAAGATGGAGAAGCGCATCAGGAGTTCTCTGTGATCGTCGTATACCTGTGAAATTCAAAGGGAGATTTTATAGAACGGCTATGAGACTTTCTTTGTTATATGGTACCGAGGGTAGGGTAGTACGAAAGGAACACATTCACAAAATATGTGTAGCAGAGATGAGGATGTTGAGATGGATGTGTGGCAAGACTAAGAAAGATAAAATTAGAAATGAGCGCATCCATAAAGACTTAGGGATAGCCCCAATTGATAGTAAAATGAGAGAAAATAGACTCAGGTGGTTTGGTCATGTGCTTCGTCGCCCTAACTCAGCGTCGGTTAGAAGATGTGACCGAATCTTAGTGGATGCTAGTAAAAGAGCTCGGGGAAGGCCTAAAATGAGATGGTGCAATGTTATTAGGAAGGACATTAGTTTCTTAGGTTTAAATATGAATATAGCACTCGATAGAAATCTTTGACGGAACTGGATTCATGTAGCCAGCCCCAAATAATTAGGATAAGACTCTAATGATGATGATGATGACCATTCCATCATCTCCAGATTCTACACTTCTATCTAACTAGCTTCTTTTTGTCAAATAGGGAGCTAGTTTGCTGAATTATCTCTTAGAGATGTGCGTGTGTCCATTTCATGCTATACTCATTCATCATGGCGGAGAAATCTTTTCACATGTCATTGCTAGGCATTCACTATCTAAGGGGGAGAATATTTTTGATAATCAAATAATTTCTTCTTTTTTGATAATGACAAAGGGGGAGAATAGTTTGATACGAGTCAGTATGTCAGCATGTATTCTTTTGTGCTAACTTGGTTATAATGGTCATAATGACTCATAGTGTTGCCATCATCAAAAAGGGGGAGATTGTTACATCCCTGTGGTTTTGATGATATCAAACACTATGACTCATCATGAATCAATGCATGGAATTCATGCCTTGATGATGTCATAGTGCATTGGTGCATTGGTTTTGAAGCAATTATTTTTATGAAGTCACATGTTGGATGCATTTGATCTTATCATGATCTAATCATATACAGAAGTGTGTGTTTGAATATTGATAAGAATAGGTCTCAAAGGATCTCAAAAGTCAAGCCAATCTAGCGAATTCATGATTGCAGTGTAGCAATGGTAGTGGAACAAGAGCAGCATCACATGCAGTCCAGTAGTGAAGTTACAGTATAGATATAGTATTTTATACAAGCAACCTTCAGCAGACCATCAGCAAAAGTCAGCCATAAAAGATCAAGCCTGAAGTAAAGTTCGGTCGACTGAAGTGTTCATTTCGATCAACCAAAATTTCAGTAGAGAAATCAAGAGAACAGGTATTCTGTCTATCATAAGGACATCAATGTAGGAACGTTACTACGTCGATGCAGTCACAACCACAGAAGCGATCTTTAGAATTCAGCATCAATGCACCAGAGAGCTACACCGACACATCAAGACCCAAACCAGCCTTTGACTCACAGCACGTCGAAGCATCAAAGAGTTGCATCGATGCACCAAGTCAAAAGCTAGCACTCGAAGTCTTTTGTTCAAAAGGCTCTATTTTCACACTGCACCGACGCAACATAGGAGTGCATCAACGCACTTAGCTCGGGACCAGAAAGTGGAACGCAACAACGTCGAAGCATCAAAGCGCTGCATCGACGCACCAAAGGTCATGCACTCGAAGCCAATTACTTAAGAGCTCCTTAGCTACACTGCATCGACGCAGCAAGAAGGCACGTCGATGCATCTCTTCCAATCTTCAATATAGAAGTACGGGCGATGGACTTAAGAAGATAAAGGCATAATGGATGATTAAATGATGAAAACTCAGACTGCCTTGCCTAGCAAATGGATCCGAAGGTCTGAAGTATGTCTGGGCTTGTGATACCTTAAGAGGATCACGTGAGAGCGACCTCAAGCTCTAGCGCGAAAAATTTCAGCCCACGTGGCTAAGTTCTAGAAGATTTAGACTGGCAGAATATTCCCCTTGCCACCTTGACCAATGAATTATTTTGGCAGTGGATCAGATTTTTTCAGTGGATGGCGATTCTCTGCTATAAAGATCAGCCGATCGAAACAAAAAAGAGCGAGCTGCTGAGGAGTGGCCTTCGAAGGGACAATGAGTCTATCTGAGAAAAAGGCAAGAGCCACTACGTGAGCAAGAAAGAGAAAGAGAGGAAGAAGAAAAGAGTGCTATGAGAGAGGAAGATCTGAGAGAGAAGATTGAGAGAAAAAGATGAAGAGAGAAGTAGCCAGTTCGTGAGAGATAGAGTGCAGCCAGAGCATCCTGAAGATCTGAAGTGTTCATCAATTCATGGATCAAATCCAGAACTGCTTTGCTCCCTTGGAGCTACATTCTGTTTGATTTTTCCTTATTTTATGTTTTCGCTTGCTTGTTTTCATTTCACTTCTTGTTCTTCCGATACCCTATTCAGGGGTCGGGTTCCTTCTGAGTATTTAGAAGAAGGGAGAAGTGTCTTCTCCGGATTCCCTCTGAGGTTTCAGAGGAAGAGAGGATTGTTCCTCTGGGTTGTGAACAACTGGGAGTTGTTTACGGGTTCCTTCTGTGTTTACAGAAGAAGGGAGAATTTGTTTCTCCAGTTACTACCGATGGTAGTGGTTCTGATCTCGCTAGGTGTGAGATCAGGTCAAGGGATTTGTCTCCCTCAAGTTAGGCTGTGTCAACAATAGTTGTTGCAGACTAAGTCTGCATCTTGCATCTGCAAGGGAAGCCTTACTCAGGTTTAAGTGGGGGGTGGACGTAGATCTGCTTGTGGCATATTGAATCACCTAAAAGATCCTATCCTCTGTGGTTTACCTTTCGCATTCTCCTTATCTTCTACCACCTTCATAGGTTGGCATGTGTGTTGTTTCATCACTCCATTCTGACATAGTGCTAAGCGCTTGATAGCAACTCTGTGTGAACCATTTACTGCTGTGTATGAATTGATTTGCTGGTTGTTGGGAGTTTGCTAGCTATTTGAGTTATTGCCAGCAGTACAGTTGATCTCATGGGTGTTAAGTGTTTGAGTTCTGTCTTGTGTGGGTCGCTACATTTTAGTGTGAACTGATATTTGCTTTACTGCATTGTATTTAAGTCGGTAATCCTTTCAGCACACTACTCGGTAAGTTAAGTTACTCTGAATTGGTAGCATACTACAGTCCTAGTATATCTGAAGGATATCTTTGTTCACTCATGTGCTACAACCTGATTAGTGAGTCGCTAGTTGAGACTGCTATGTTATTCTATAGTATTAGCTTCCGTTGTGATTAGAATTTGGTGTGAATTGTCATTTGCTCAAAATTATTGTAGGGGATCTATTCACCCCCCTCTAGATCCTGGCTTTGCACCTAACATTTTCTTCTCTTTTTCTTTGCCACCGGGTGAGGGCTGATCTTGGGGCTGCTGGTTCACTTTTGTTGTGTATTTGGTTTGCCTGCTGCAGGAAAAAAAAGGGGGAAGTCTTTGGCCGCCGGCTCATTCCGACTTCCCTTTTTTTTCCTCTTTCTTTTTTTGTTTTGCTTTCATCTGCCGCCGACTCATGGGCTATGAGCCTTGGCCGCCATATCAAGGGGAAAGCCCCCCCTTTCTTGTTTTCTTTCTCTTTTTCCTTTTTTGTTACTTCTATCTTCATTTTCTTTTGTTCTCGCATGCATCCGTACGCTCGTGTCAATGCACTCTTTCTTTTCTTTCTCCATCACCCTTCATTTGGCTCGGGGCGGCTTGGAGTTCTTACTGGCGAATTTTTAGGTGTCCACAGCAGCCTAGGGTTTTCCCACCAACTCGGGGGTAGTCCGTCCACATGTCGATGGCAAGGCCTGAGCCATTGATATCGGTTGGCTGGCTCGCCGCCTATTCTTTACTTTAAAAGGAGTGCGGGGAGTGGAAGAGGAGGCATCCGTTCTCCTCCTTTGGTGTTGGCTCCCATTGCTTATTCCTTCATTCTTCCACCAGTGAGCTTTATTCTCTCCCCTCCCTCTCTTTGCTCCCCATAGAAGATTAGTTCTGGTTAGCGAGTCTGAGCCTTCCATGAGCAGCCCAGACGAGACCGCTGGTGGCTCCCTGGGCTCCTCAAGGGTTCCTTCTGCTTCCCCGATCACTCGAGTCTCTTACCATGTCACCTTAGGTCTAAGGGAGGAGTACCAAATTTCCTTGGAGTTTGACATCCTCTTTCCCACCACCAAAGAGTGACTGAAGACATGCTTCCCAAAGGGGATCGTCATGCTGGTGGAATCCTTCCAGGCAGGTTTCCATCTACCCATTCCCTACCTTTTTGAGGAAGTGTTGGGTTTCTTCGGCATCCAGCAGGGGCAGATGACCCCCAACTCTTGGCGAATCTTGTGCACTTTCGTTTATCGTTGTGACTAGATAGGGTGCCGTCCGGCCACCAACCTCTTGCTTAACCTTTTTTTGCCTTCAATGTTACCCTAGTCCCTTGGAGTTTTACTTCCAAGCCCGAGCAGGGATGCAATTGCTCACCCTTTCCCCAGCTGTGTCGAATGTGAAGCACTGGCAGGACAAGTTCGTCATCCTGGTGAAGGTTGAGGGGGCAAACTAGAGTTACTCCAACTGTCGGTACAACAATCAGGAGTCGCCGTCGGTGACACTCAGGGAGAGAGATGTTAGGTCCCCTGGGGTGCAACCGGATTTAGAAGGGGGGGTTGAATAGATCCTGTCAAAATATTGACCCAATTAAAATCTTAACTGATAAGAACACAAACTACTGCTAGAATGCAAATAGAATACTTAGAGATAAATCATAGCGGATCTAGTAGAGTGGTTCAAGGCAATAAAACAAGACAGCCATACACAAAGAGCCAACATATTGCTATATGAGAAAGTTGAGGTCAACGCAGCCTCTCTATGAGTTTAGCTATTAGACAGATTCGAAGCTCATCAAACGCCTAGTGTATGTGTGGACAAGGTAACTTGCCCCTGGCCTAGGTGGACTCCCTAGTACCTGTGTGCAAGGATGCAGCAGGCAATTGAGGAAATGCAAGTGTAGTGTAAGAGGCAAGTGATGCGTAGATAAATCATTCAGAGTGCAAATCTGTTGTGCTTTCTGTTATGTGAATGGGGGAAAGAAGAAACGGATCAATCATACAAAGCACACCCCATTGCACCAGATGTTTTTAAGGTGGTTCGATTGCAGACCCGTAACCTACATCCACCCCTCACCGAACCTGATGAGGCTTTACCACACGCTTCAAATGTAGCACCACACGGGGACGACGCCCCACTCACATACACGAACAAAGGAAAGGAAAAAGGAAAGTAAGCTGCAAGTGCAGCAGAAAAACTAGAACAGAGAAAAGCACCAGCTGTGGCTACATATAGAGTCTAGAAACTGGTGGCTGGAGCTTTAGACAGAGATCAAACATATTCTTTCTTTTAGGCTCAAGCTTCTGTAGGGATGCTTTCTCTCAAGGCTGGTCTCTCTTCTTTCTCTACTCTTTACAGCACTGGTCTGGGTTGGACCAGGGCTGGGTTGCTCTCACTCCCTTCTTTTCTTTCTCACAGATTCCTTCTTGAATGCTCAAGGGCGTGGCTCTCTTCAAGGGCAGCAGCTACATCAGCAGCTTCTCCAATGGAAGCTTTATGTATATATAGAGGAGCCAGGTAGAAAAATTTCCCTCCAAGAAAATCTGTAGTAAGACCGATTCAAGTTTGAAGTGATTTCCTTGAACTCTGACCTTCTTTCAGCAGAGCTTGATTTGACCCACTGGGCATAAGGGAGCAGATGGGAGAGGAATTTTCCCTCCAAAATCTTCTATTCCTTTGAGGCAAAAGTTCTGCAGGAGGTTGACTTGAGCTGGCATTGCTTCTCAACTAAGTCCAAGGATAGGACGGTGGTAGATAGAGAGTGGACTTCATTTGAAGTCTTGTGGCAGATGAAATGGCTTTGTCCAGAATGCACTAGAGGGCAGACCACCTGACCAGCCCTTTCTCAGGATAGAAGAGACAATTTTCTGGTAGAGAAGACCTTTGCAGATTTGGTCCCTGACATAGTCTTCTTCAAAAGAATGTTCTGAGATGTTATAATGTGATGGCAGAAGCTCTGACCTAGGATCTCTTCCAGACCTCAAAAGAGGTGTTTTTGGAGGTATGCGCCTACTATTAATGCTCTCAGTACGATTTTCAAGAAACACAGAGTAGACAAGAATTTTTAGAGAAACCTTGAGCGCGTTGACGCAGCTTTGCCCATGCGTCGACGTAGCTATTGACATTGGCCTTATAGACGGCTTCTGGAAGACCCACTACGTTGACACATCTGATGGCCTACGTTGACGCAGCCTTTGCGAAAGGCATTTACAACACTTCCTGGGAGAGGCCCTAGCGTCGACGCCCTAACCTGGGTGCATTGACGTAGCTTCATGGGTTCTTGAGATGCTGACGAAGTGGCGTGGATGGCGTCGACGTAGTGAGGGCATTGCGTCGACGCAGCCTTCACTGATTTTGCTCATTTCAGCTACTCAACCCATTTTTCATTCTTGTATATCTATTTGTTACCGCTAAAGGCTATTTGTCACCCAAGATGAGCTATTTGTCACCCTTATCACTTGATAGCTGTCGCCTTCTATTTTCTCCTTTTTGTTAGAGCTTGATGGCGTCGACATAATGAGGACTTGGGGTCGACGTAGCTGATGAATACTGCTTGAAGACTTGTTGGAGATGCTCTAGAGTCGACGCATCAGTGCATATGGCGTTAACGCAGCTAACAACTGCATGGGCTTTTCTTCCTTCTATGAGCAGTGGGGTCGACGTAGTGACACCAAGGGGTCGACGTAGCCTTGAGCTCTATGAAGTTCTCAGTTGAAGTCTGCTATCAATTTGAATTCCCTTTCTTTTGCCAACCAATTCTAGGTTTCTTTGCAAACCATTAATTTTATCACCTACCTTGATTTCTGTACAGCTAGTTGTCTTGATTTCTGTGCCTTTGCATCTTGAGTTTCTTTTAACCTTGGTTGGCTCTTGTTCCTTTGAGAAAACACTTGCAAAGCTCCTTACTACAATCCCATTTCGTTGTCATGGCTAATGCTGCTTCTGATCTATCATTGCTTGCTATTGCTTCCCAATCCACTTGGCTGAGATGTTTACACAAGAGAGTCTTTTCATGATGAGCATAGCTTGGGAGCATCAAAAGCATTATCATGCACGTTAGAGCATAGTTGAATCAATTCAATGATATTATAGTGAATCATACTTAGACATCATCAAAACATCATTTATCCAACAAGAGAGTTAATGGATGAGATCTGTAGAGTGCCTATCCAGAAGGTGGACTAGGTTTTGTTCCCCTCCTTTCTGAGGTCACTGGGACTGAGCCCATCCCTCCTTGCCAGTAGGGTTTTGTCAGGGCCTAGCGCTGGGGATGACAATCGTTCTTTGGCCTAATCCACCTAGTCATGTGGTTACAGTAGTAGCTGAGTCACCAGCAGATGCAAGGTAGGCCCAGCCCGAGCTTCACTTCAAGACTTTGGTCCTAGAGTCGTCCGACCAGCATCCTCTAGACAGTCAGATGCTACCCTGAAGTCCTCACGCCGTGTCGCTCAGGAGTCCTTGCACTTCCCCGATGGCTGCTCGAACTCTCGCAACCACAAAGCAAGGGTAGCAGGAGGTGCCAGTCGACGTACCACTGGGGCCGCTTATTCTAGGACAGCTACTATAACGACCCAAGATCTGGATGTCGGGAATTACCCGATACCATTCGAATTGTGGCCCCAGCTCTGGCAAGTTTGCAACTATGAACTTCTATGCTGCACCTCTGAACCTCGAGGAGAAATCGCCACACCGGAAAAGAAAGGGGTGAGCCTCATCTCATTGGCTCAGTAGGGGTTCCGAGGATTCCCATCACTACAACGATGGCGGTAAACAGCAACAGCAACAATAAAAATAATAGCAGGAGTAGCAATAGTAACAATAACAATGGAAGCAACATCCGTAGCAAAAACAGTAACAACGGCAGCCGGTGGAACCATGGCTCTCTAAGCTACTCCTAACGGCAACGAAAAGTAAACCCCGATCTCACAGTTGGGGACCACCAAACCAACGAGAAACCCTGGCAATACTACCGAAGGAAATATCACGACATCTCAATCGTGGAGACCCATCCTCGCAGACGGAGGTCCAATCGGACTACGAAGTCCAAGGGTATAGTCATGACCACACCGTCGTGAACCCTGCACTATCAATGGGTGAAACCTCTGTTACTCTACCGGAACCCTATACCTCATCGTCGGGAAAGGTACACAAAACCACCTGAAAAGTCATGTCTTGCTGACGGGAAACTAAACCTCGAGTCACGAGAGTCATGTGTCGCGTGACCGGAGAGCCTGGCCACTAGAAGAAAGGTCGGATGCGTCCACTGATGACTTAGTCCCGGGTGTCTCCCTACTCGTCCTAGGCAGAAATTGAGACACCATACAAGTAACACAAGGACAAGGGTCTGGTTGAGGTCGTGCTCGTTAGCACACATCTGAAGTCCCCGACCACGTGTGCACACACTGACTGACTACGCCATGTCAGGCCCTCTAGCTCATTTTTGTAACACCCAGGATTTTTGGATCAGGATCCGTGGGTTCGGAGCGCTTTTGTGAGTCCTGGATCGTGTTTTGTGATTTAATCAGATTTTTGGCTGTTTAGCCTTCGGACCCCTATGTAGGATGAACCGACATGTTTTTAGGTTCCGAGACGTTGCAGGCGCGTTGTGCATTTTTTGAGGATCGTGGGAATGATTTTTCCCAATTTTTGTATTTTTTGAAATTTTAAAATCCCGAAGTGATTTTCTATTTAAACAACCCTCAACCCCCTCTCTCTCCCCATCTCTCATTCTCTCCCTCCCTCACTCGTTTCTCTCTTTCTCTCCCCCTCTTCTCCGGGCGGCCGATAGAGGAGGAGGCGGGCGAGACGGACGTGGCACGCGGGCGGAGAGCGGTCGAGATGGAGCATGGGATGAGGCGCAGCGCGGCGAGGAACTCGTTCACGAGTTCGGAGTGCCGGCGGGGTTTCCTGAGGCGATTTCATGTGGAATCGGTGTCCTCGGCGCGAGTAATCTTCAGTGGAGGTAGGGGATGGTTCCCTAACCCGTGTACTTGAAGTTCCCATGGTTTTGTAGGCCGAGATGAGCCGAGTGTGGTTTATTTCATGCTAGGGTGAAATTGCATGATTTTGGGGTGAGCGATGGATCTTTCGTTTCAATCACATTTTTTGGGTTTGAATGGCGCCTCTAGGTGGTCTAGAGGCTGGGGAATGGGTTCCCCATGTTTTCCTAGTGCAGACACACGCCGTAGTACATGCCGGTGGACGAGGACATGCCAGAGCCCGAGGATAGGGATGCCAAGTCAAGCAACTTATCTTCATTTTATGCTTTTACGCCTTGTTCGTCCCTATTTAGAACATATGGACAATTATTGGGTTGTACTATTGTAATAAGGCTAATGGGCCTATGGACTTGTAATAGGCTAGAATAGTGGTCTAGAGTTATTGGACTTTTAAATGGGCCAAGCCCATGGGCTAGGTGTGAAAAGGGCTTGGTGGCTTGTAGGCTTCTAGAAGGGGGCGCCCCCCCCCATTCAAAGGTCTTTTTGTATTTTAATTGGTCATTGTCCACAAGGGAGACTAATGAGGCTTGGAAGGTTGAATGGGAGCCTTCTTGGTCCAAGGAGAAGGCTGCCACCTACCCCCTCCCTTCAATTTTCAAAGAAGGAAGCTTCCCATGTCCCCTTGTCCCCCCCCCCTTGGTCACCTCTCTCTCCCCCATAGTCAAGGGGGCGCACCCCCCTCTCTCTCCTCCCTCCTCCACCTCCCATCCTCCCCCTAGGGTTTCCCCTCCCCTATATAAACTCTCCTGTAAGCATATTTCAAAAGTTTAATGAAGAATTTGTGAGAAAAGATTGAGTTAAGAGAGAGATTCTCTTCCCCTCTTGGGTGTGATGCCCTTGATCAAAATCCTGTGATGGGATTACTCTAGCGTGTGACTCGCCCCCCTATCCACCCACTCCTCTTCGCATCTGGTTCCAAGAAAATTCTCACTGAAGCTTCTGCAAGTCTGGAAGAAGTTGGCGCTGGTTTTGCATCGATCGGAGCTCTGGATCGCCAGCAATAATTCTTCTCTTAAAGTCGCGCAAGTTTGCCCGAGCCTGCTGTCAAGATCTTCAAGTTCTTATCCCAAATTTCTACGGATCGACTCCAAACCTCTCTGGATCTGAGATCCTGATGGGTTGTAGGATTTTTTATCCTCTTCGTGTTTCCGCCAAGCTCGTGTCGTTCTGAGATCGGTGCTGGCCGTGGCGGAGATTCTCGTGGGACTGCACCGACCACCCTGTGCAGATCCGACCCAGAAGAAGAGGTGACTTCAAGAAGCTTCCCCACCCTCCTCTTTGCCAATCTGACCAAACCCCTTGGTCAGACACTTCCTCTAGATGTCGCCGACGATCTACAACAAACGGAGCCTCGTTCTGACACCGGGAACCATTTTTCCAGTAATTATTTGTCTTCCTGTGCAATTCTATGTGCGCCGAACCTGAGGCTGAGAGCAGTCGCTGCTGCGCCCAGATCTCGTAAGATATGATCGCGCCCTTTGGAGCAGAGAATCTTCGTCTTGTCGTCGACGTTCTTCAACAAACGGCACCCCGATCGGACGTCAGATCTTGGCATACCAGCCTCCACAAGTTTGCTGTGCAGGGTGACCAGCACGGGTAGAACCGGTCGGTGGCCGATCCTCGCTTCCGGTCGGCTTCGTCTCGTCTCCACGCCTCCCTCGAGTGCTGCCCGTCAACCCGAGTCCCAACAACCCTGAAGTTGTGATTGTAGCCTGTTATCTCCCTGCGAGGAGTGGGTGAATATTTGTGGATTGTAACTATTCCTTTATTAGTGTGTATCGGGGTTGTCAGAATCGGCAGGGGTTTCTTCCCCACGCACTAGTCATGGAGGTACGTGGGACGTTCCTTCCCTCTGGCATTTGCTTATCTAGTATGTTGTTATATATGCTGCGTTTGTGAGAATAGGGTCGATAGCTAGTTTCAAATTACCGTGGTTGTGAGTTGTGAGTGCCCGTTCCTTAGCTCCAGTCGAGCACCGATCTCGGACAGCATTACCCTAGGCGACAATGGTTCCTTAACCACTGCGATCCCATGTTTCCCTCACAAGGGACGATCGTCGGACTAGAGTGAGTTGCTGTTGAGAGATGTCTCCACCCGGAGAATGCCACGGTTGTCAGCCGCCTTGCTTACCTTAGTGTGCTAGTGCTGGCCGCACTTTAGTCGGTCGTACGTCTTAGCCCCGTCGCATCATCCGTCCCGCATCAAATTGGTATCATAGAGTCAGTTTAAGTGTAGGGTCGTGTAAGTCTAAGGTTGCATTTGCATTCTTTTATTCGGTATATCAAAAGGTGTTGCTGGAATGATAGGTTACGCCTATCGAGATGGTAGCACACTTGCATGAGTGCGATCTTTGGATCAAACCTCCACCACGTACCGTATATTGGTTAAGTCTAGGTTCCTCAGTTTGCATTAGCTAGTGCATTCCAACCTTTGTGTCATTGCATGCCCTCCCGGCGAGGTACCCAATACCATCGCCCCGCGTCTATGGCAAACCCTCGGGATGCCACCTCGGGAGACTTTCACTCCTTGCATGAGGCGATGATGGCCATCATGGCCCAGTTGGACCAGTCGAGGCTACCTTTCGGAGCTTCTCTGACAATATGGATGGTTGCCTTAGGGCCATGGAGGAATGCATGGAATCATCCGACAAATCCGTCCAAGGTCTGGTTGGACGGCTGGATAGATTGTCACACGGGGACCCTGCAGGAGTGGCCCAGAGCCCACCCGTACCTGCTCCCACGGTGGCCCAAGTCCAAATCTCTCCCAAGACCCAGGTCCAACCCGCTTCCGCGGCACAAGAGCACCCCGCACATGCTCTTCAGCCCGCCCCTCATCGAACCATCGAACCACAGCATCGTGACCTTGGTCTTGAAGACTATGGGTCCGATAATGCTTACGAGGGGTATGGTCGATGCCGTCGTGGCTTTCAATAGCCGAGGGATGAAGAGGATGATTGGGTCCTCAGGACCGTGTGAGCCGACCCTCCCACATTTGATGGGTCCTTGGACCCGAAGGTCTATCTTGATTGGGAGGCCGGCATGGACCGGTACTTCGAGTGGTTCGAGATGACGGACCACCAGAGAGTCAAGTTCGCTAAAATGAAGCTGTTAGGGTAAGCACAAACTTATTGGTGCAATGTGGAGAGCTTGCTATATCATCGTCGGGAGCCCCAGGTTGAGTCTTGGGATGAGATGAAGGATAGACTTAGAACCAAGTATCTTCCTACCACATACTGTCAGAGGCTCATTGATAGGTGGCAGAATCTCAACCAAGGGGATCGGTCCGTGTCCGCATACATCACAGAGTTTGATGAATATTTTTTACGATGTGGCGTCTCGGAAGAGAGCACGATGCTTGTTTCCCGCTTCCGTCGTGGTCTGCGGCCCCACTTTCAGTATGAACTCTTTCGCCGCAATGTGACCACCCAGGAGGCCGCATATCAGGTTGCACTCGAGTTAGAGCAGTTTGAGTCAGAGTTCACTTCCGTCCAGCGACCGGGGACCATCCATCAGCGTGGGTCCGACTCTCGTACCACGCCCAGTTCCTATAGTTGATTTTCGGTGGTTCGTCCTCCGAACCCTCTCGCCAGGACCCCACTGTTCTCAGGCCTCGCCCTCGCCCACATGCACCACCCCCTTGTCCACTGGCACCATTCCCCACCCCACACCCCCAGCAGCCCGCATTGCCTGCCCGACCCCAGCTCTTACCACCCCCAGTCCGTCGAGAAGATAAGGTAAAGGGGCCGATGACTGGTAGATCATCTTCTAGTAGAGGGTCGCGTGACCAGTGCTATAGGTGTGGTGGGATTGGCCACTTTGCGGCCAAGTGTCCCACTAAGAAATTGTTGGCTATTTCGGACACTCCAGCCCGCGACCCCACACCGGAGCTAGTGCCGGTCAGGTATGAGTCAGATCCAGAACTCACGGAGGAGTTCTTTGATGAGCTTTTAGAAGAGCATGCTGTCGTCCCGGGTACTCAGTCCCAGGACAATGTGCAATTGGGTGTGATCCTCCCAAACCTCTGAACCCCCATTTAGAAGTCAGTAGGTTCATGTAGGATGTTTAGAAGTTCCCAACTTTGGGTTGCGTCGTTTGTATGCGAGTGTTACTTAGGGTTGTCCAGGTTTGTCTAAGGTCATGTATGAGTTAGTTTTGCTTATACAGTATGTTTGTCGTGCATTTGGAGTTTGCATAAAGTCGTGTCCCAATAAAAGGCCAGCCATGCACGTATAAGGGGTTAGCTGATGCACGCTGACATCCCGTGAGTTCAAAAAGGGAGAGTACGTCATGATCAGGGTCATACCTGAACGGTTTCCCCTCGGGGACCGTAAAGAAACTCCAGGCCCACGATACCCGCCCTTTCCAAGTCAAGAAACAAGTGGGTTCAAATGCATACATTATGGAACTACCAATGACTATGGTGTCAGTTCGACGTTCAATGTTTCAGATCTGGTAGCATATCGGCACCCGCGGTGATCCCTAGTGAGTTTTTGGGCTTTCTCCTCCTATTGTGAGTGACACACCACCCGAGAGTCCACCTCTTCTAACCTCAACGCAAGCATATAGATTGTATACTGGATGAGCAGGTGATCACCACCAAGAACGGAGCCTACCAACACTTCTTTGTGCGTTGGAAAGGACGCCCCGTGCCAGACGATACCTTTATCACACGCGGAGAGCTCAAGCTTCGGGACCCTTACTCGACGGGGTCGAGTTCCTCCCACCTGAGGAGAATTGGTGCGGACACATGCCGTAGTACACGCCGGTGTTGATATTTATTTGTCTATTTTCTATCTTTCTTTTGAGGTTTGAAGAGTGATATGGTAAGATGACAAACAAGCAATCAAAGATCTACTCAAACCTATGAACATGTGATCATGAACCTAGGCAATCATAGCTAGCTCTAGCATGGGCATGCTATCTCAATCAAACTATGCTAAGGAAAAAGGAAAACACACGCCGGGGCGCGGAGCAAGGAGTAAATAAAAACACACCGTAAAGGTGGAACAAGCAAGGAAAATAGAAAGATATGATGAAGAAGACAGCTAATGCCCAATACCAAGGAAAGATGTGATCGCCACCAAAGTAAAAACAAGTCAAAGACCTGAATATACCTTGGAAATAGGTGGATTGAACACCCGCCCACGGGAGAGAAAACCAGAGAAAGCCTGCAGATCAACTTAGAAGTAATGGCCAGAACCCCGTGCGTCGCTTGGAAGTGACGGCCACACGATAGACCGCCGGAATAGAGTGACGCGCCTACACAAGGCTGTCAGATAACCTGCAGTAACAAAGCTTGAATTCTTTTAACTCCAACTCTTCCAGCCGACTAGAAGACCTGGGCCTCGTGTTAATGAACCTGTAAACCTGCCAAAGATATAGAAAGACAAAACACAATAACCTCAATTAGTCCTTTTCACAAGCATAGCATCAATTCTCAAAGGACTTAACATCATCAAAAGGAGAGTGGATTACCGGGGAGTTTTTGGTTTTTTAACCCCTCTGGGTGTTTTAAAAGTCTGGGAAGATGTTTATATGCTTAGAGCAGAGTGAAAAACGTGGAGAAAAAGGAGGGACAATGCTTTGATTGAGAAAAAAAAACAGGGAAGAACTCAAGCATGCAATGATGAACTTGAAAGACCAAAACCAAAGTACTCCCTTGATTATGAGATGGATGGACGTGGGAAGTAGTTCCTCTTGGATGAAGATGGCTCCTGAGTTTGGCAGCACTTCGTCGTGAATTCCAATCTTCCTCTTTCGGGCCATGAAGTCAAGGGTTCTATTTATAGACCCTCAATCTCTCAGGTCGAGCAGAGGATAATCAAGCAAGATAAAGAGATAACTCTTTAGTAAATCCTCGAAGATAATATCACCAAGAGTCCATAGAATCGAACGGAAGGTCCTGAGGATCAGATTTGAAAGAGATATCGTCAATCCAAACCCTTATCTCGACCACGGAGTAGCAGAGAAAAGGCCCGAACTGCCAGGACTCTCTGAAGGAAGTAACGGCTGCACGACAGACCGCCGCTTGGAAGAAACGCATCAGGGACCATCCGTTACTCTCAACCCTATCCCAAAGGATAAGATCGACGGGAAGAAGACTTAATCAATTGGACTCTGCAAAGAAGCGACGGCCAAGACATAGGGCGTCATACTGAAACAACGGCCTCTCGACAGACCGTTATTACCAATGTGTAAGCCAAAGGATAAGCACTGAAAACGAGGCCTTAAGCCTTAGGACTCTTCAAAGCGTAACGGTCCAGGCCCCATTCGTTATAATAAAACAACGCGCCTGGTTCGGACCGTTATTACCATTGAGTTTCAAGAATAGCAATGAAGGGTTGCTAAGCTGTTGCCAACGAAACGCCACCAGGAGCCAATTCTTAATCCAGGAATTAAGACCCAAGAAACAGGCCTCAACTGATCAAGAGACTCAATGAAGAGTGAACAACTTGGAGCATCATATAGAATGAAATAAGGAGATGACCTGACTTATTGGGTATAAAACGGGTGTCAACAGATGCCCCTCCTTAACGTCCTCTTTGCAGGGGAGTGAGCGGAGGTGAAGCGAAAGTGAAATGGAACATGAAGATGAAGCGGAAATGAAGCAGAGTGTATCAAAAAGAGGGCGTTAAGGTAAACGACACCCGTTCTTTACCAACAAGCGATAGGAATTTTCTGGAAAACTTCGAATTGATCACAAGGAAATAGCTAGCCAAAGGGATGCGAGTCTGGAGGAACTATTTAACTAAGGAAAGGAAACACGGCTAGCCGCCGGAGGCAACGGAAAGGAAAGAGACTAAACTCCAGACAGGAATCTTCAGCGAACCAGATCAAGCGAGCAGATCGAAGGAAACCTTCTAATTCAGAGTGGAATGATTCTCCTCATCCAGAATCAAGAACACAGCTGTTCACCATCATCGAGACACCTTGAACAAATGAAGCTTCATGAATGCTCAAAGAATGCGTATGATGCATGCTGGGCTAAAGGAAAACAAAAATCTTCAAAACAAATGCGAAGAAAGATAAGATAGAAAATACTCGAGAATAATATTGCTAGATCGGAGAAATCAGAGTCAGGACACCATCTGCAACCACGGCGTGCAAGATAGAACCATCGTCCCCAAATTTTCCAATCTAACGGCCTATCCAACGATTAAACATGTGAACTTAGATCATCATCATTTTTGTTTAAGGGGAACATCAAATCCCAGGACACATGAATGACCAGCCGGTTCTCGAGATAATATATCATAAGTAACATATAGTAATGCATTAAGGGAGTGAGGGAACGAGATACAATACCTGACTTACCTGCCTGATGGACGATAAAGCATGACTTCACTCATAATTCCTTCATGAAAGATAGGTTAGCCAACAATAAATATGATAAGGAATCAAGGCATAACCATTGTACGTGCAAGGGACATCAATAAGGAACATTAATGCATAACATGGGATCATTTGACATCAATCAGACCTTTCAGTTCATCAAGGAACTTGCAAGCATATAACGGTCTAATGAAAGGGCGTCATACCAAGCAACGGATCACCCCTGGTCCGTCATAAATCAGGCGGTTCACATTCTTCAATAAAACAGTCCAACCCATGTAACGGTCACCTCAAGGTGCGTTAGAAGGATGTAACGGTCTGTCGATAGACCGTCGCATTTCCTGAGTTTTCAAAATAAAACAACCGAACGGTCACTGCCCATTCATTCCACACTCAACGCCCCAAAAAACCAAAACCGAGAGCTCCGGCGACTCCAACCCCCACCACCGCAATGGCCGGCGATGAGGCACCCCAGCCGCCACCACAGAAGAGGGGGACAGGGAAGAAGATGGCCATACGGCGGTTCCACCGCCGGCTCGAACGGGAAGCGATCCCGCCGGCCATGGAAGAAGAACCGACGAGGAGAAGCCCAATAGAAGAAGAAGAAGTCCCCACGACCGAGGAGGACCAAGGAGAAGCCTCATTGGGCGCAGAGGAGCCCAAGGAACCAGAGAAGAAGAAGAAGAGAGGCATGGACCGTGAGGTAGGCCCCCTTGCCTTAATTCGAAATTTTGATTTTTGTGTTTTTATTTATGAATGCATGTGGGGAATAGGGGTAGAAATGGGTCTACGAACCCACTAGGAACAATTGTAGGCCATTTGGCCATAGTGGGAGACCACGGGGATGCAAGGGAAAAAATTCCCAAATGCAGACAATGTGACGGTCCTGCCAGTGACCGTCACTCGTCTGACGCACTATGCTGAGTCCGTCAGAGTCAAACGACGCCCTACCCCAGGGCCGTCACTCATGCCAGGGACTTAAGCTATTTTTTAGGGTTTTCAATTTTCAAATTTTTGTTTTCTTTTCAATTATGAATGTTTATGCAATGATTATATGATGCAAATTGGACTAATTAATGATATAATATGCAATACAGGGAAAGAGACGATCGCGGATCTCCTGGCTACAGATCCGGGCAGTGTACCAGGCATTGCCCGACTACCAGAGAGAGAGATTAGCCGGCATGGGATTCGCCGAGGTGCTCAGCATCGAGGTGATCCGGATGGACACGCCGCTACTGTACGCCTTGCACGAGAGATGGGACCCGATCAGCAGAGCTTTCATCTTCTCATGGGGCCACATGATCCCCACGCTAGAAGACATAGCGAGGATTACCGGATTGAGAGTCCACAGATCCGCGGTGACAGGGTGGACATACGGCGACTACCGAGAGATGGCGCAGCAGCTGCTCGGGCTAGATTTGATCAGACCGGGACAGTCCTCCTCCCAGCTTTCGAGATCAGTGCTGCCGGAGAGCTTGGGACTGAGAGGAGTGACGATCGTCGTGGGAGAGCTACCTGAGGAGCATCTGGGCAGAGTGATAGACCAGGTGCGCCCTCGCGTGGCGGTAGAGGCAGGACCAGAGGGAGATAGAGTGCTCAGACGCTTCCTGATGCTGCTATTCGGGAAGCTACTCTTCGCGACTCGAGCAGATGTCATCAGCTGCAGACTGCTGCCGATGATAGAGGATTTGGGCAGAGTCATGAAGTACGCCTGGGGAGCGGCAGTGCTCACGTTCTTGTTCGAGTCCCTCAGCACCACGGACCGACAGACAATGCTGGGCGGCTTCTCGCCTTTCCTACAGGTAAATGCACTTCATATGCTTTCTATTACGCCATGAATATTTATGCCATGATTTATGCAATGATTTATGCCATGCGACTGACTTGATTTCTAAATGCAGATCTAGAGCTACATGTACCTCCCGGGCATCGGGAGAGGCACATTACTCCATCCCGGCCGCATACCGATCGCGAGGCGATGGTCGGTGGCGAGGGACACAGGGTCAATCATTAGATTGACCCGGACGATCCAGGACAACTTGGACTCCTTCCCGCATACATCAGTAAGTCTAGAACTAAAAAATGATTCCTATATGTTTTAAATGCTTCTAAATGCTGACCATGCAAATACTGATGAATGGACTAAAAATGCTTTCAGGTGAGATGGACTCCATACCGCGGCGAGGGTTACACGGGACAGCCATGGGTGGAGGCGGCTTTATTGTACCGGGGGTGAGACATATGGTTGCATTGCATCCATATCATCGAGCCTCTGCATTACAGGCTGATCCTGCGGACTCGGGGACTACACCAGCCCGAGGTGACCTTTCCGCACCGCAATGATGACCACCCAGGTAAGTCAGCACGGGGCATCAGCGGCAATGTGGATTGGTGCGCCCGGAAGGCGAAGTATGTCCTCGATTGGAGGAAGCGGGGCAGAGCCGTGAAGGAGTGGGATGAGAGCAACGAGGCATATCTGAAGGCCTTCGCTCGATTCTACGGCGACCGGGTGTACCGAGGCACCCGACGACCGATATGCAATTCTAAATCTAAAAGCCCTGTTCTATATGCAAAATGTAATGTGATAGATGTTGACTCATGCTTTCTAAAATGCAGCTAGATCCCGAGGGACGGATAGCCGAGCTGGAGGGATTACTCCATTCCACCATCCAGCAGCGGGACGGGTACCAGACCGCTCTGGAGCTCCTGGTGAGACCTAAAATGCTTTATGATTATGCTTAATGGAATATCACGATGCAAATGCTGATTAACCATGACTTCTAACCATGATTTCTAAATGCAGCGGGCCGAGGGAGCCCAACGAGTTGGACCGGACGCCCCATCGTCTTCCTCACAGCCTGCGGGAGGCAGGGCTGAGCAGGAGGCCGATTTTGCTCGAGCAGTTGCCCAGGCCGAGGAGGCGGAGGCCACCCTCGCGGAGCGGGTAAGATGCTAAAATGCTCATGCTTATGATTATGCCTAAAAATGCCTTATGATTAATGATATGATATAAAATGCAATCTACAAGTGAGGGAGCTAGCAGCAGCAGTGGTCGAGGCCAGTCAGGCGAGGGCAGAGGCAGAGAGAAGCCGGGCTGAGACCGATTGAGCCCGAGCGGAGACAGAGCTTGTACGGGCAGAGATGGCTCGGCTGAGAGCGGAGGCCCCACGACGCTCAGATGATGCAAAGATGGAGCAACTACGGACAGAGTTAGCGCGAGCACAGGCTGAGGTGGAGCAGCTCCGTATCGGGACGGCGGACTTGGATCGCTACCGAACCGAGGCACGGGAGACGCGGCGTCAGATCTTCACGCTGAAGATCGAGCTGC
The DNA here is from genome assembly GCA_022559845.1 of Amorphophallus konjac. NCBI lineage: Eukaryota > Viridiplantae > Streptophyta > Magnoliopsida > Alismatales > Araceae > Amorphophallus > Amorphophallus konjac. The sequence continues at coordinate 79,651,534 of CM040126.1, forward strand.
GGACGCTGGAGCGGAAGGTCCGGATGATGGGCCGGGGACCGGAGCGGAGTGCTTCTCAGAGTGCGGCATGGAGGAGTGCTGCCCCGAGTGGTTCGGTAGGGGATTTTCTTGTCAGCTCCTCCGGCCAACGGAGGAATGAGAGGGCGGAGCGGGGACAGCAGGAGGAGAGTGCTTCTATAGCGCCGCCACCCGCGAGGAGACCCGAGGATGGAGAGGATGAGGGTGGTCCGGCGGATAAGCCGACCGAATGATGTATTTTTTTATGTTTTTTCTTATCTTTTGTACAGAACTTGTGGTAAAAAAGAAATGAGATCTTTTTTCTTTTTGGTTTTCCATTTTATTTTGTGCAAGTGTGAATGAATGAAATGTATGCCAGAATGTGCATGAATTTTTTTTGGCCGGTGGAGATGGGTTTGAATGTGCAGGGTGGATGAAATGAATAAATGAATGGATTTGGCAAGTGATTTGTGTATTTGAATATGCATGCGCGGATGAGATGTGAATGAATGTATGAGACATATGTAGGAACGTATGCGTGTGGGGAAAACTGTGGAGCGAATGAGGTGTATAATGTGAAAGACCGCCAGGTCTAGGCAAGGGCAGAAGGAATAGCCTGAAATCAGCAGCAGAGAAAGTAACGGTCTAGGCTCAGACCGTCTTAATCAAACGACGCGTCGGTGAAAGGCCGTTAATCATAATAGGGGCCCATCCTGGTAGTAGGGCTTCAGGAGAAACGACAGCCAATGGCAGGTGCGTCAAAGACAAATAACGGCCAAAGACTAGACCGTTGATCATGGCAGAACGATGGTTGTCAGGACAACTAGCAGAAAATGCAACGGCCTGAGGGAGACGCGTCAGAGTGAAGCAACGGCCATAACCAGTGCTGTCAGGAAGTGCTTAACCTAGAAGAGAAAGGACTGAGTGGATGAGAGTATAACGGCTCAGGATTCGCGCGTTACAAGAAACGACGGTCAGCCCTTAGACCGTTAATCTTCACAGAACATGATCGGGGAATTAAACCCACAGGAAAATGCGACGGGCTAAGGTTGGCGCGTCGGAGTGAAATAATGGCCGTACGATAGACCGTTAGATTCTGGGTTGTATTCCGAGACGGATTGAGCCATGAGAACTTAAACCTGAGGTTTAGCCATCTAATCCCTTACTGGAATTTATCTGGATTGAAGATAAAGCTTTCTAGTCCGAATCCTATCCTTCCAAAAGCCAAAATCAAGCTTTTAAGACTCGGAAACTCAATCAAAATCGTAGCTTTGCTGAAAACCTGATGCGGGACGAGACACGGACACGGCAAGCTCGCGATCGTCCCTTAGCGAGGGAAGCGTCGGATGTGCGCGGTTGAACAACCGGCAGTGAGCTAGGGTGGTCGGCTCTCAATTGTGCCCGGATCGGGTCACGGGACGGTCACTCTCTCACTCGTAGCAGTGATATGATAAATTAAAAGCGAGCTAGGTAACCCTACACATGCTCTCTAGCAGCGGCATAAACAAGCATATATAGAAATAAGCGGAATGCCAAGCAAGGAGCAAATACGATACCTCCACGCGCTCGGCGTGGCGAAGATGGCACCCGGCCGAAACTCGTACTCCCGGGAACTTAATACATTAAGATTACAGCAATACAAGTAAGCCCACTCCACGCAGGGAGGTAACGGGCGACACAAGGGGGCCCGGGAGGACCAATTCCGGGTTGACGGGCGGTTTCCGGGCACGGCTTCGGCTTCGCGCGTACTCGTGCTAGTGGGGCCCACGTGTGGACCGGAGGGGTCGTGTGGGACCTGATGTCTCCTCTGGTGTGGGTACACTTGGGAAGCGCTCCCCTAGGATGGCGAGTTGCTGGAACGACCGCCGGACGCCGGGCGGCCCTCGGACGACGCTCGCGGGAAACCGGCCACAAGTCTGCACTTGCTGTCTTCTCGCGCGCTGTCCGGCGAGATCGGCTGCTGTGATCAACCCCGTCGTCGGAATGCAACGAGCTCGGCGCCGTTGGAAAGAGGACTCCAAATACTTCGACGTAGGGGCCTTCAGAAAAAATAATCAGATACGTATATCTGACTTATGGAATTTACACCCTTGCTGTAAACAGGCCAGAACTGCAGGGGCAGGTTCTGACTTCTCTGAAAATCACCGTTGACCGGTGGGAGGACCTTGGAATATGGAGATGAGTTCTTCTGAAAAGTTGAAGATCTCTGAGATAGAAAACCGGGACTATTTTTGGTTTTTGATTTGGATAGGAAATGGATTTTATGGGATTTTTTGAGTGGACCTGGGTCGGATCTGGGACACTGGAAAAATTGCTCACAGGAACTGGTACGAATTTTGAAAAATACCTAGAGACCTTATCAAAAATTAAGAAAATTCATGGTGGTAGACATATGTGGACAGAAGTCTCAGTAATGTTTAGAGCCCCAACAAAATTCAAAACATGGGTCGAACAAGGTAGACTCAGAACTGTTGAACAGTAGACAGAACCTGGACAGAACTGAAATTTGAACTTGGACGAAAATCTAAAAATATCTAAAGGACGAATTTTTGCCTGAAAGTTTTTTTGGAGGTAAGGGTTCAAGAGGGGAACCAACCCTGAAAATTGGAGCTTCAGAAGATGAGGGAAGAGAGAGAGACAATTCGGAGAAGAGAGGTCTGTCCAGAGTGGACAGAAAACCGAATTCGTTGGTGAAGACGCGTCGGCGGCGAGACGGCGGCGGCGGCGATCACCGGAGCTGCTTCAGAAGTTGGAGGGGATCAAGGGGGAAGGTATTACACTCTAGAAATGGGCTGGAGGTGGAAGAACACCAGGGAGAGAGGGGAGAGGGGCACAAGCTTCAAGGAGGCAAAATGCTAATTTCTTCTTTATTAATTCTTTCCATAAGAAAATACAAGTATTTATATGAAAGGGTTCTAATCTAATATGAGCCCTTGGATCAAGGGTTGAAGAATGGAGGGTTGAGATGTGGTGTGAACACCACATTAAACCCATTAAACTACTAGGTTCGCCCCCCCCCTTTAAGAAGACAATTGGAATTTGTCTTCTTTAATTAATTCTTGGTCCAAGTCCAAGTTTGGACCATGGACCAGCCACCTTGGACCCAGGAGTCCAGGTGGACCAATAAGGAGGAGGGAGGGGGCCCCTGAAGGGCCTACATGCACATTTGCAAAGAAACCCAATGGCCTTTTGCAAATAAACCCACTAAGACCTACTATTGTGTACCCATATATCACAAGGGCGTACATACAAATACAAAAGGACGTAGATGCAAACACAAAGTGAGCGGGCTGACGTTGATGTCCCCATCAATTCTCCCCGGGTGGGAGGAACTCGACCCCGTCGAGTAGGGGTATGGCTGCTCAGGTCTCCGGCGGATCCGTCACCGTGCCAAGTAGCGCGGGTATGCTCCACTCCAAGTGATCGGCACCTGCTCATTCCACATATACTCGATATGCGCACTGCTATGGCCAAAGGTGGTCACTCCGAAGGGGCACTCTCAACGGAAGGAAACAGCTCAAAGACTCACTAGGAATCACTGCTGAGTCCCTATAGGTGACTGATCCGGGTATAGAAGCAAACCGATCCCATACTCGTCAAGTGAATCGACTCGCTTCACACTCATTCAGGAACGGCACGAGCTTGCACAAGACACATGCAGACTCACCATGCACTGACACACGAATGCAAACCATGCAAACAATCGACTCAAAATCACCACACAAACAAACCACACAAAGAAAGCACACTGACTCATGCACGACTCTAGACTAAGGTGGTAGCATCAAACCCACTAGGTGGCGACATCCTGGGCGGCAGAAGGGTCGCCCAGCTCTTCCCCCATGGCATAGTATTCATCGGCCAGTGCTTCGTCGGCCTCGTAATCGACATGCTCAAGCTCGGGAGGTGCGGATCCTCCAACACCTAAGGCTAGGGTGGTGCGAGCGGGACACTCACTAGCAATGTGGCCGTACCCGTGACAGTGGAAACATTGTATTCGCGATCGACTACTCTCCCCGATAAGAGGGGCCTTACCCTTATCATCCCGCCGGGTAGGGGGTGTAGGCAACAATGGGGGAGGTGTAGGTGCCTTGGACAAGAGTGGCGGGGGTGCCGGTGCCAGAGGACGGGCTATAGGAGCTGGGGGACGGGCAAAGGGTGCCGGTGGTTGGGATGGAAATAGATCCCGGGGTGGAGGAGGGCGAGGCCGTGGAGCGAAGTGCTCCTGACGGGTGGGCTCCTGAGGTCGAGCCATGGGAGGCCGCTGATGTGGGCCTATAGAGTGACGGGGCTCGGTACTACGGAGAGGGGTGGGGCCCAACCGATGGCTAGACTCGAACTCTCCCTCAAATTGCTCCATCTCGAGAGCAACCTGATATGCCTCTTCCAACGTCTTGGCATTGCGGCGGAAAAGCTCATACTGGTAGTGTGGCCGCAAACCACGTCGAAAGCGGGACACGGGCATGGTACTCTCCTCCGTGACACCACATCGTAGAAAGTACTCATCAAACTCCGCGATGTATTCGGCGACGGATCGGTCTCCCTGGCTAAGACTTTGCCATCTATCGATGAGTCGCTGGCGGTATGTGGGAGGAAGGTACTTTTGCCGAAGTTTATTCTTCATCTCGGCCCATGTGTCGATCGGGGGTTCTAGCCGCTGAAGTAGCAGGCTCTCCACATTCTTCCAATAAGTTTGTGCCTGCCCCATAAGTTTCATGGTGGCAAATCGGACCCTTCGACGCTCCGACATATCATACCATTCAAAATAACGGTCCATGCCAAACTCCCAATCTAGGTAGACTTTCGGATCCAAAGACCCGTAAAAAGCGGGAGGATCCGCTCGCACGGTCTTAAGGACCCGATCATCATCCTCATCTCGTTGTGGCTGAAAACCACGACGGCGTTGACCATACCCCTCGTAGGCATTGTCGGACCCATAGTCCTCGAGACCAAGGTCACGGTGCGGTAGTTGGGGAGCCCGAGGAGGGGCGGGTGGAGGAACCAGTGGTGGCTGGTTTTGGGCCGCGGGAGCGGCCTGGACTTGGGCCATGGGAGCGGGTTGGACTTGGGCCCCTGCGGGAGGAGGTGCGGGTGGACCTTGGGCTGCCCCAGGAGGGTCCCCGTGTGACATCCTATCTAACCGCCCAACGAGGTCTTGGACCGACCTATCGGAGTTCTCCATGCGTCCCTCCATGGCCCTAAGGCGACCATACATATTCTCGGAGAAGGTCCGAAAGTTAGAATCGGATTGGTCCAACCTAGCCATAATGGCCATCATCGCCTCTTGTAGGGAGTGGAAGTCTCCCGAGGTATCCCGTGGGTTGGCCATAGGTGGGGGTGGGGGTGAGTACTGAGTACCCCGACGAGTGGGCATGCAAACACACCGACTAGAGGACACCGACTAAAGCAAAACACTCTAATGCAAAATGATGCGCCTAGACTTAACCAAAACTCGGTACGCGGCGGAGATAATTGACCCGAAGGTCACTCGCACAAGTGTGCGGCCTTCCCAATAGGCGTAACCTAACGGTCGAACAACACCTTTTTATATACCGAGTAAAGGGATGTATGCGACCCAAAAATAACTCTTTTTGTTGTTTTAAAAATATGATGATCCTAAACACGACTTAGACCGACTAATGACTAGACGTAAATGACACTCTTTTTTTTTTTTTGCTTTTTGACACCCTAGACTCAAACTCGCTCTGATACCAAATTGATGCGGGACGAGACACGGACACGGCAAGCTCGCGATCGTCCCTTAGCGAGGGAAGCGTCGGATGTGCGCGGTTGAACAACCGGCAGTGAGCTAGGGTGGTCGGCTCTCAATTGTGCCCGGATCGGGTCACGAGACGGTCACTCTCTCACTCGTAGTAGTGATATGATAAATTAAAAGCGAGCTAGGTAACCCTACACATGCTCTCTAGCAGCGGCATAAACAAGCATATATAGAAATAAGCGGAATGCCAAGCAAGGAGCGAATACGATACCTCCACGCGCTCGGCGTGGCGAAGATGGCACCCGGCCGAAACTCGTACTCCCGGGAACTTAATACATTAAGATTACAGCAATACAAGTAAGCCCACTCCACGCAGGGAGGTAACGGGCGACACAAGGGGGCCCGGGAGGACCAATTCCGGGTTGACGGGCGGTTTCCGGGCACGGCTTCGGCTTCGCGCGTACTCGTGCTAGTGGGGCCCACGTGTGGACCGGAGGGGTCGTGTGGGACCTGATGTCTCCTCTGGTGTGGGTACACTTGGGAAGCGCTCCCCTAGGATGGCGAGTTGCTGGAACGACCGCCGGACGCCGGGCGGCCCTCGGACGACGCTCGCGGGAAACCGGCCACAAGTCTGCACTTGCTGTCTTCTCGCGCGCTGTCCGGCGAGATCGGCTGCTGTGATCAACCCCGTCGTCGGAATGCAACGAGCTCAGCGCCGTTGGAAAGAGGACTCCAAATACTTCGACGTAGGGGCCTTCAGAAAAAATAATCAGATACGTATATCTGACTTATGGAATTTACACCCTTGCTGTAAACAGGCCAGAACTGCAGGGGCAGGTTCTGACTTCTCTGAAAATCACCGTTGACCGGTGGGAGGACCTTGGAATATGGAGATGAGTTCTTCAGAAAAGTTGAAGCTCTCTGAGATAGAAAACCGGGACTATTTTTGGTGTTTGATTTGGATAGGAAATGGATTTTATGGGATTTTTTGAGTGGACCTGGGTCGGATCTGGGACACTGTGGAAAAATTGCTCACAGGAACTGGTACGAATTTTGAAAAATACCTAGAGACCTTATCAAAAATTAAGAAAATTCATGGTGGTAGACATATGTGGAAAGAAGTCTCAGTAATGTTTAGAGCCCCAACAAAATTCAAAACATGGGTCGAACAAGGTAGACTCAGAACTGTTGAACAGTAGACAGAACCTGGACAGAACTGAAATTTGAACTTGGACGAAAATCTAAAAATATCTAAAGGACGAATTTTTGCCTGAAATTTTTTTTGGAGGTAAGGGTTCAAGAGGGGAACCAACCCTGAAAATTGTAGCTTCAGAAGATGAGGGAAGAGAGAGAGACAATTCGGAGAAGAGAGGTCTGTCCAGAGTGGACAGAAAACCGAATTCGTTGGTGAAGACGCGTCGGCGGCGAGACGGCGGCGGCGGCGATCACCGGAGCTGCTTCAAAAGTTGGAGGGGATCAAGGGGGAAGGTATTACACTCTAGAAATGGGCTGGAGGTGGAAGAACACCAGGGAGAGAGGGGAGAGGGGCACAAGCTTCAAGGAGGCAAAATGCTAATTTCTTCTTTATTAATTCTTTCCATAAGAAAATACAAGTATTTATATGAAAGGGTTCTAATCTAATATGAGCCCTTGGATCAAGGGTTGAAGAATGGAGGGTTGAGATGTGGTGTGAACACCACATTAAACCCATTAAACTACTAGGTTCGCCCCCCCCTTTAAGAAGACAATTGGAATTTGTCTTCTTTAATTAATTCTTGGTCCAAGTCCAAGTTTGGACCATGGACCAGCCACCTTGGACCCAGGAGTCCAGGTGGACCAATAAGGAGGAGGGAGGGGGCCCCTGAAGGGCCTACATGCACATTTGCAAAGAAACCCAATGGCCTTTTGCAAATAAACCCACTAAGACCTACTATTGTGTACCCATATATCACAAGGGCGTACATACAAATACAAAAGGACGTAGATGCAAACACAAAGTGAGCGGGCTGACGTTGATGTCCCCATCAAAACCTCTGCTTTAGGGTTGAAGAACCTCTCATAAGGGCAGAAATCAAGATGAAGAGAAGCTTCGAGGTGATGGCTACAGAGGAGAAGGTCTACACTGGACCTAAAGCTGCCAGAAAAGAACATGGAGAGCTCTAACGGTTGACATCAATTCCCAAGCACTTAAGCTCCAATGTTCAAAGGGTGGTAAGTCCCTCAACAACACATCCAAGTCCAGAAAATTCTGCACTTCAATTCATTTTATGATTTCTTCTTCTCCTTCTTTCTTCAAGCCTCTTCCTGGCCCAAGGTGCTACTCTAATCTGAAGTGGGTGGCTCCCATGGTAAAGGCCCTCCCTATAGAAGTCACATCTATCCTTAAAGCATGGTACCTTCAACCTCTCTTGGTTTTAGGTAAGAATTTCCAGAAATTGTCCTTCGATTGGCCAAGTCTTTCAGCACTTGTGGAACTATGGCATCCACAAACTCATACTTTCATTTTCCCTTCCTTCGAAGCAACCATCCTATTAGAAGAGGTAGAAGCCTACCTAACCCTTCCTAAGACTAAGGTGGGGGATGAAGACCGGGTTTGCTATACAATAGAGCCCATTGACCCGTCCTTGATCTTGAGCGACTTCATTCATAATCCAAAGGACGTGAGAACCATGATCAGCCCACACCACATTCACTTGATACCCTTGGCACAATGGATAGTGTCTCATTGTAAAAACAAGTGGGAGAGACATGAAGCAATAGCCAAGGCGGTGGCGGCTTGCTTGTGCGGGGTCTTCCTTTTTACCACGACCGACCACCTCTTAGATATCCAAAATCTTGGTATTATTAGCGGGCTGTGGCGGGGAATGTCTATCTCTCAAGCGGTCCTATCATACCTCTATGAAGGACTAAGCTCGGCTTGCATAGGATGTCCTTTGTTTGGTTCCATGATACTCCTTGAGTGCTGGACAGGAGTGAGAGTCAAATTTCTTCCCAAGGAAGACATAACTTCTGCAAGCCATATCTTCGGGAGCCACCCTCTCTTCTTCATTGGAGGGGCATTTGGATATTCTTCTCAAGTGGAATGCAGGACGGCGGATAAGAAAACTCGGGATGAATGGCGCCTCTTTTTCAACACTTTGCCAATGGACAAGTTCATTATGCGACCAAGAATCCTTCGAAGCATTCTTCTCAAAATACCGCGGCGTCAAGGCCTGGACCTCCAGCTAGTGGGGAATACTGCCATGGCGATCTACAACCCGCACCGATGCCATCTTCAGATCGGACTACCTCGAACCGGCGTTCCTGCACTATCACACTACCCTCCCCTTCTACCTAAGAAGATGGGGACCGAGGAAGATGAACGAGCAGTCCGGAACGCGCTGATCATGTGGGAGATCAGCAAGGTGCGCCCGTGGCAAGCAGAAGTTGAAGAGAACGACGAAGCACGCCGAGACTATGTGAAAGAATTGAGAATAATCCGCCCTCTTGCGGATAAGAAGTTGAATGTATCTTGATTTTCTTTTTGTTCATGAGAGATGTTATGTGTACTTGATCATCAGAGCTTGGTTTATCATGAATTATATTTTATTCAGTTTGCTTACACGTGATGAGATTGTCTTAGTTGAATGAGCTTGAGTTTTATGGTTTGAATGGCTGGAATGATGTGGACAGGCAGAGCCTCTGGAGATAGCAACGGATATGCAATGGGCCGCCACAAGGAAATAACGGTCTTACGACAGGCCGTCAGAATGAGAGTAACAATAGAACCCTGCCTCTGAAGGATATGACGGATAGGTGTTGGGCCGTTATAAGAAAGCAACGGTATTCTCCAGACCGTTATAATGATGGTTAGTGAAAGAAAAAAGGCCCATGCCTGAAGGAAAATAACGGTCGAAGAGGGGGCCGTTATGTGACTGTAACGGTCCGATGTTGGCGCGTTACATACCTTGAACCTGCATAGCTGTGAACTTTTTGCTTTGAATCTTACCCCTGCGTTCTGCACACACACTTTAAACATGAATCAAGTTAGATCTGTTCTTGGACTCAACCCCTTGCCTTGAAGCAAGTTAGATAATGACCGTTCCTTGATATTCGGTCAAGGGGTGGAGCCTTTATTAAATAGGCGGAAACATAATGAAAATGCAATGCATGCTATGCACATGATGGTATTTTTGGGAGTTTTTGGAAAATATTTAATGTTTTTGGATTTTTAGAGATATTTGTTTTGTTTTGGATTTTTGAAAATATTTGTTGCTTTTGGATTTTGAAATATTTGATTTTTTTAGATTTTGAAAATATTTGATTTTTTTGAAAGATATTTGATTTTTTTTGGATTTTGAAAATATTTGATTTTTTTAGGTTTTGAAAAACCAGTGCCTCTTTAGCAACGCGAACCCTTCCTTGTTTTAGATTGAGTCCCGAGATTGGCGTGTAATAGTGTGACAACCCCTGGCCAAGACCTAATCATCATGACGGTGTTTCTACCAATGCCATACTCAGGGTACTAATCTTAGTCCTAAAAGGAAAAAAAGATCATGGGGGTAAGCTTAGGCCAGATATGGGAGTTTTTAGGACTTGATTTTCTCACCGCACAACCCTATTAGAGATTTGGTCTGTTGCGCCGGGGCTTTTTGCGTCCGTCATCGAACCTTTGTCCACCCTAGGCATGCATGGGACCGGGCTCATAACGTCCCGCGGGGAACTGTACTGCCACTCTTGTCATACCTATCTTTCTTTTCTCCTTGGAGTTTTTCGAAATTCGGAATCTGTAGACCTTTGAGATAACGCTTTTGATTTTGTCGTAAAGAGCACTCCTTTTCTTTTCTTTTCCTTTCTTGCTTGTGGCGTCAGGTCATAACGGACTTGCCCCTGTTTGAGACCTCCTCTCACTAGGGTGTTTGGATTGGTTGTCGCCTCCTTATTCACTCCTTGTCCCTGGATTCAGCCGAAGAATGAAGCGGACAGGGACTTCGACTTTCCCCTAAAGTATGGCCAAGGAGAAACGGTGTCTTTTAAACAAGGAGCCCGACCAGGGATGTCGTGTGGTGTGTGATTGCCTTACTCGGGACCTCTTCTTTTGAAAATAGGAAGGAAGATCTTGTTGTCGGGAAAGCACGTGGTTCAGACTCTAAGGAAAGAAACGCTTAAGATACAACCCATTCCACGGGTGAGAGAGCTCCTCACCTTCCGCATTTATTAAACGATAAGCATTCCCTGGATAAGCCTCTTTTATTACAAACGGCCCTTCCCAGTTAGGTTGCAATTTAGACCTAGGACCTGCAGACCGAATGAATTTGCGTTTCAAAATAATATCACCCGTCATAAACTTACGTTCAATTACCTTCTTTGAAAATAACGCGAAACCCTCTTTTGATAAACAGAAACGTGATCGGCCGCATTCATCCTCTTCTCATCTAAGAGTTCCAACTAGACCAGCAACGCCTCTCGACGTTCATCGAGATTAAGTTCCTTATCGAGCTGCACTCTAAGGGAAGGGATTAAGATCTCATATGGGAGCACCGCCTCCATCCCATAGGTCAGGGAATAGGGAGTTTGCCCCGTAGGGGTACGGACGGAGGTGCGGTAAGCCCACAGAGCTTCTACCAATCTTTCTGGCCAATCGGAAAATTTATGAGATTCGCACGTTTTCTTGATGATTTTAAGAAGGGTTTTATTGGTGGCCTCGGCTTGACCGTTGCCTTGAGGGTAATATGGAGATGAATGATGTAGTGCAATATTGAACTTCTTACATAGGTCCTTAAGCTCTTAGGAGACGAACTGGGGTCCGTTGTCGGTGATGATGCTGCTTGGCACTCCGAACCGCGAGATGATATTCTTCATGATAAAGCGGCACACCGTTGTAGCTTTGATTTCTGCGTACGCCTCGGCTTCGGCCCATTTGGTGAAGTACTCAGTAGCGGTGAGGATAAATGATTTTTGCTTGATCTGAGAATTAGGATCACCGAGCGGGCCGACGACGTCGAAAGCCCACATAGAGAAAGGCCAAGGAGCAGTCATAGGATGGAGAGACGAAGCTGGAGAGTGAATTTTATCAGCATGGAGTTGGCATTTAAGACACCTCCGGACATAGAGGGAGCAATCTTCCTCTAGAGTGGGCCAATAGTAGCCCTGCCTAAGGATCTTCTTTGCTAGAGCCTGGCCATTGACATGACCTCCACACTCGCTAGAATGGGCTGCTTCAGCCACTTTCCAAGCTTCTACATCATCCAAGCATCTCATGAGCATTCCATTAGTAGCGCGCCTATACAGTTCTCCTGCAATGATAGTGTACCTTGCGGCGGCTCTTCTTATTGCTTTACGCTGCTCGGCTTTTGCCCCTTCTGGGAATGACCCTTCCTTGCAAAACAATTCGATTTCATGATACCAAGGCAATTCTTCTTCGTCCAGAATCTCCTCTAGCTCTGTTAATGAAACTTCCTTGAGATCTTCCTTCTCAGCTCTCGCCTCTACAGATTTCCTGAGGTTGATGAACCAAGGATCTTGAAGAGAGGGTGCGTCCAATCTCTGGACGACGATGGTCTCAGTGCTACGACTGAGAGGGAAAGATAAGGAGGAAGCAAGAGATGCCAAAGCATCAGCTAGAATGTTCAGAGAACGGGGAGTATGGATATAGATCAGCTTACGGAATCGCTTAGCAATGAGCGTGACCAAATCTTGATAAGGCTTGAGCTTGGGGTCACGAGTATGGTAAGTGGACAGAACTTGCCGTAGGACGAGCTGAGAGTCTCCTATGATGTTTAAATAGCGCGCGCCTAGGAGATAGGCGTGCTTCAAGCCGGCCAGGAGAGCCTCATACTCAGCGATGTTGTTGGTAGTAGGAAATCGAAGTTGATAAGCGAAGGGGATGGTTACTCCCTCTGGAGTAAGCAAGACAGCACCGATCCCTTGGCCTTGGGAGTTGAGTGCACCATCGAAGTGCAGAGACCAAAAGGGATGATGAGAAAGGACAGAGAGATGCTCATCAGGGAAATCATCCTGAATAGAATCGGTGTGAGGAATAGGGAGATGTGCAAGATGCTCCGCAATGGCATATCCTTTGACTGCCTTCTGAACAACAAAGGTGATGTCGAACTGAGAGAGGAAGCTCTGCCAGCGAGCTAACCTACTAGAAAGGATGGGTTTTTCTAAGAGATAACGGATCGGGTCCATTCTAGAGATCAACCTAACTGGGTGGGCGAGAATGTAATGTTTAAGCTTCTGAGCTACCCACACTAAGGCGGCACAAGTCTTCTCCATAGCGGTGTACTTGGATTCAGCTGGATTAAACAGTCGAGAGAGGTAGTACGCAGCCCGCTCTTTCCCTTCATCATCTACTTGTGCTAAGACCGCCCCTAGGGAGTCCTCAATAACCGAGATGTATAGGATTAGGGGTTTCCCAGGGACAGGAGGTTGCAAAACCGGGGGATTGGATAGATACTCTTTGAGGTCCTTATAGGCCTTCTGACAATCTTGATTCCATTCGAACTTGACCCCCGCCTTAAGCAATTCATAAAACGGACGACACCTCTGAGAATGCTGAGATATAAATCTTCTAATGAATTATAGTCTACCAATCAATCCTCGAAGTTTCGTAATGTTCTTTGGCGGAGGCATGACCATGATGGCCTGTGCTTTATTAGAATCAATCTGGATCCCCCGTTTGCTCACTATGAACCCTAACAACTTCCCTGAGGAGACTCCGAATACACACTTCTTCGGATTCATCTTAAGCTTGTACTCCCTGGCTCTCTGCAGCACCTTAGCCAGGATAGAGGGGTGTTCTTCTTTTGTTCTTGACTTCACCAAGATGTCATCCATGTAAGCTTCCATATATATGTGCATCATGTCGTGGAAGATGGCCATCATCTCCCTTTGATAGGTGGCACCTGCATTTTTCAAACCAAATGGCATAACTACATAACAATACGTGCCCCAGGGCGTGGTGAAGGAAGTTTTTTCTTGGTCTTTCAGAGCGAGACGGATCTGATTATAGCCCGAGTACCCATCCATAAATGACAGAGCTTCATACCCGGCAGTGTTATCCACTAGGACGTCTATATGAGGTAGCGGGAAATCATCTTTGGGACATGCTTTGTTTAGATCCCTGAAATCAATGCATATGCACACTTTTCCATCCTTCTTGAGAACAGGGACTATGTTCGCCACCCACTGAGGATATAAAACCACTCTGACGAACCTGGCCTTGTATAGTTTGTCGACCTCTTCCTTGATCCGTAAGGCCATGTGGGGGTGAAATCTTCTTGACCGTTGTTTAACAGGTGTTGCCCCTGGTTTAAGCACGAGTCGATGTTCCACTAAGGAGGGGTCAAGACCTGGCATGTCCTCATAAGACCAGGCGAAAGAATCACTATACTCCCTTAATACCTTAATTAGATCTTCTTCTACCTGTGAAGGGAGATCAGCAGAAATAATGATGGGCCTTGGGTCTTCTTCCGTTCCCAAGTTGATTTCCTTTGTAGGTTCATCCACTACCGTCGACGGCTAGTCGAATCTCTTTAGCCCTTGTACATATAAGTCGGCAGTGTTATCTACATCGCTGTCTTCATCTATTGGATCCTTCTCATTCAAGACCTCATAGACGCCTAATCCGTCGTCGCTCCATACCCCTTCTATTTCCTCTTCATCCCCAATCACGATTGCTGTAGCGACGAATTCGGACACTTCAAAAGAGCATGACACCGCTGAGCTAGATCTTGCAAGAACCTATCAGGAACAGATCGGGAAGGAGGCGCAAGCGAGCGCGGCTCAGAATGGGAAGGGTTGGATGACCCAGAACAAGACCCTACTTCTCTAGACCTAACGGACTCTACTCCTCTAGACTCGACGGACACTAACCCTAACCTAGGGGAGAAAAGGCCTAGTGGAAGGGGAGGAGCAGGGGACTCGTGCCCTTGGGAGGAGGAGGATGGAGATAGGATAGCGTAATCTTCCACTGAAATCTCTGTTTCAAATTTGATGTTTTTTTATGGAGATCAGCGGAGACTACACAGCAAGACGGAGGAGGTGGGAGCTGCATAGGGAACAGCTCGGGGAAGATGCAATCAAAGAAGGGATCAGAAGAAGAGAACCACATCTCGTGGAGTTGAGCATTGGAAGGAGGAGGAGTAAACAGAGTGGATAGATCAATGCGTGGACACTTCCCGCAAGCACAAGGAATGAATAGAATCTCCGGTGGATCAATGAAAGATGAATTTATTATGATGGGAGGAAGGCGGGGTATGAAGTCCCCTTGCCGAAAATAGATTGGAGGCGTGAGGGAGACCAAGAAAAGATAACGGGAGAGCTCCCCCTTTCCTGTAGATCAACAATAGGCTGCTTCTTCGGCCTCCACTGCATAAGCCGAACTTCTTGTTGCTTCTTCTGACATTCTTCCTCATGAAAGAGCCCCTGCAAGGCCTGACTGTAGTCGAGCATGTCATCATCTGACCCTCCTGGCAAGGGAGGGGGACTGGCAATTGGACAAACTGTATTCCTTTCTTGCTGAACCGGCTTTGGAGCTAATGTGCCAGGCTGGAGAGGCCCTTTGACAAAATGCTGACGATAATCCCAGGTGAGCGGCCCAGAATCACCCATCATAGATAATGCTGTCTCTTTGTAGCCGAGACCTCTCCTACCCATTTTTCTTCCCTTAGGTATAGGCTTAGTCATCCCTTGCAGCTGCGCACCGAGGCCTCTCCCCGGTTGATAGCCCAGTTTCAATATAATGTTCCACCCCTTTGAATCTCGAATCTGCGGCTTCACTTTGACATTAACTGGAGTAGCGACGGGCTTAGGGGATGTGTAAGCCCAAGGAAAGTTCAAATCCAGCACTGACAGAACGGGCCGGCTGCTTGGCCAGAGTGTGGGAAGAACCTACTCTGAGATAGCCTTTACTGACTGTACTGTGGATAAGCTCTTAACTTTGACGACCCTCCCTTGGAAGAGGAATTTAATGCACTAGTGTGCGGTGGAGGGCACGGCGCCGAGTGTGTTAATCCAGGGACGACCCAAGATAGCCTTGAACATAGGGTCGATATCAAGAACATAGAATTCCACGGCCATAGTAAGGGGCCCGAGCTCTGCCTGAATGGTGACTACCTCGTGACATGCTCGCCTTGAGTTGTCATATGCCGCTATAGTGGTGGGGGTAGGCCGTAGTAACTCTTTAGATATGTTGCATGCTCGGAGGGTGCTGAGTGGGCAAACATTAATTGAGGCCCCTGTGTCAACCAGCGCTGCTTCAATGTCGACTTTGTTCAGGGTAATTGTTATGCAGAGCGGCATTTGCCGAGCCCCCGGAGGTGCAAGCTCGGTTTCAGAGAATGTGATTGCCGGCCCTTTGGAGATAGTTGCCAGTGCCGTTGGTAGGCTATCAACTGCCATGTCTTCGCTAACCATTACCTTCTGTAGGAAATCCCTCAGCGCATCCTGATGAAGGGTGGACCTTTTGATCAGCTCCAGCACATATTATTTGGCGGGTACTCGATCCAGATGATGCAGCAAGTCATATTGAGTACCCGGCAAAGGTTCAGTTTCTTCTTGCTCGGCCACCGGCTGAGAGGACTGGGGATTAGAAGTAGTAGCGTAATTCCGATGGAACATCTTCCCGCTCCTCAAAGCACAATTTGCCGCGGCATCTGAAGATAGTATGATGGGCCCTGGGGGATGGATGAATGGAACAGGTGGTGTGGGGGAGGTGGTTTGGTGGAGCGTAGGGTTGGTGAGGTTAATGGGCGGTGTGCGGATGGTGGGTGAAGGATGGGTGGAAGGCAGGGTGGTGATGAATGTTGATGCGGGTGGAGGGAAGGCTAGCGGCTGGGTAAGAATGGGTGAAGGATTGGGTGGTGGTGTGATGACGGTGATGGGAGTAGGTGATGGAGGGTATGATGGAATGGAGAGTGGTAGAGGATTTGGTGGAGCGGGTGTGAATGGGAGGACGAGTTGAGAGGGCGTCGGCTGTGCAGGGATGATGAAGGGAGGATTGCGGTGGTTATGGTGGAGGGCCATGACCTGCGGTGTGGTGCCATCATCATCGAAGGACCATCCGGCGTTGGGGACCGGTGGTTGGACCATGTTTACTTGCGCTGGTGCTGGCGGCTGCTGCTGAGGAGCGGGTGGATGATTCGGCATCGGGTTCTGATGGATGCTCAGGTCTTGTACTTGCTGTGGTTGCTGTTGTTGTGGTGGCTGCTGCGGCTGCGGTGCTTGATGCTGCTGCACTTGCTGCCCCTGCGGCTGCCTTCTCTTTTCTTTAATCTCAACAATGGCCCTATGCATTTCGGCCCAGTCGATTCTCTGCCCTTCATGAAGGTCATACACAAGATCTCGGAACTGAAAACATCCTTCTATGGTATGGCCCGGCTGCCGGTGGAACATACAATACTTAGTCTGATCAACTGCCGGGTTCCAAACAGGCCGTTCCGGAGGAAGTTGGATTGCATTTACTGACATGAGAGCCGAGAAGATATCTGTAAGTGTCTCTGGCAATGGAGGATACTGGGCTCTCCTGGGAGCCGGGCGCTTGCTATTTGGATTGTTGTTGTTGTAGCCGTTGGGTGGAGGGACGTTATGGTATTGTAGTGGTGGTGATGGTTGTTGTGGTGTGGCGAAGGTGTTTTGTGGAATGGTGAAGGCGGGGGGAGGGTTTTGTGGAGTGGCTTGGAAGTTTTGCGGAGCGGAGTTTTATGGATTGCGGGGGTTTTGGTTGTAGCGGAAAGGTGCGGCCTGATATGGAAAAGCAACGGCTTGTACTTGCTCATTTGTTTGGACTCCCTCAGTAACCGGCCCTTCTGGTTTCTTGTGGTACTTGGGCTTTTGGTTTTCGAAGAGGGAATGGATAGGGGAGTCCTTGAATTGAGTCTGGATGAAGCGCGCCCGGCTATAGAGTTGATGCATGTTGGCTATGTCATTCATTGCCAGGATATTGCGGAAGGTCGGGGTGGCATTGGAAATCAGCAGTTTGACCTTCTCTTCCTCCGGAATGTGGCCGGTACTCTGGCGGCCATTTGTCTCCACCTGTCTGCATAGGTGGCGAACTCTTCATCCGACTTCATCTTCTCGGCCACTAGATCTGTAAATGAATATTCAGGGCCGACCCTGTCTTGGAACCGTTGGATGAATTTGTCCTTTACTACCTTGAAACTTTCGGCCTCTTCCAGTGGTAGAGAATAGAACCATTCTAGAGCAACACTGTCCAAAGATCGGCGGAATAAGTACGCCATGAGGCGATCATCATATTGGAACTGCGCCGATTCATAAAGAAAATCCCTCACATGGATGAAGGGATTGCTGTTCCCATCGTACTTGCGATAGTTGGGGAGCTCTGATTGCGGAGGGAACCGGATGTTCTGGAAGCTCGGAATAGGAATATCGGCCAAGGATTGTGGGCCCACCCTTTTCTGGAGAAAGTCGAGTTGTTGCTGCATGGTGGCCCACTTGTCAAGCAAGTCCTGCTCTCGGGAGGGAGCAGGGGTAGTGAAGGATGCTGATTGTATTTGAGGGGTAGATGGAATGGCTGTAGCAACAGGCGGGAACCCGTAAGAAGGAGTGGACGGATAGACAGTGGAAATAGGAGGCCCGTAAGAAGGATATTGGGCCTGAGATAGACCCGGATTAGAATGATTTTGGGCCACTCCTTGCTGAGGGCCTAAGAAATCGGAAGGGTTCATAAGGAGCTGCGGAGCTACCGAACCAGAGTTGTGATGATCCACCTGGACAAAGGAAGGCATGGGTGACTTCGCTTTATCGAAAGATTGATGGGCTGAATTAGAAGATTGGCCCATCTCCATGCCAGCGAAAGTGATGGTCCGGGGTTGGACCGGAGTGAGATCAATCGGAGTGGGCTGAACGGACGGCCCAATAATGGAAGGATTAGATTGACCTTGGATAGTGGCAGAGGGAGAAGCATTGGACCCTTGCATAGCTTGATATAGAACTTGGAGTTGGGTCGGATCCAATTGGGCCATCATATGAAGGACGGAGCCCGCGGAAGGAGTAGAGAGAGAAGGGGTAACTTGACCACCTTCTATAGAAGTGGAGGATGGGAGAGGGGCAGTCCCCTCTCCAGAGGAAAATGTAATAACCCTAGGGGGGTTTTCAAGGAGCCCTTGAGGAAGAGAGTCCTCTTGGGAACGAGGAGGATTAAAGGATGCCATGGTGGACTCGAAGAGGGGATTAGAATAGAACGTGAAGAAGGAACTGACTCGAGAAGATGATTCAGACGGACGAAAACAACTCACATGCAACGGACAACCTTGACAATGCAAAAACAACCAACACAAAAACACTCAATAAGCAACCAAACTTAGGTGATTCTAACAAGATGTAAGTGATAAAAGATGAAGACACTCAAAGATCAACCAAGTTGTTTAAGATGATGCAACAAGGTTCTTATGATTTCTCCTTTGGAACTTTAGTGAATTGATTGATATGTGCTCTCAACAATGGGTTCTTAGTAGGAGATGGATATGGGAGTTGGTTTGACTCTAAGTGTAACCACTCCTTCACCTATGCAACCCTAGACATGGGGTGGGAAAGGTACAACCAGCCCGGCGTCCGTGTGGGAATCCACGGCTCGCGGGGACTTACGGAGGTCCCTGCTGTGATTTCCTAGTCGGCCCCAAGGAGTATGGAGACGAGAGGTCCTCACAACAAGGTAGGAAAATGCAATCTAATGTATGAAAAGATGAATGACCCTATGCGCACCGGAGTGCATGCAAAGTCTAGCCTAGAATCTAACAATCAATGGTGCACACAATGATATGGAGATATAAGCAAAGCAAGGAGGAGGTCAAGTATCACCCAAGCAATAAATCACAGTAAAAACTGCGGAAATAAATGCACCTCGGATGCGTACCTGCCAGGAGAATAACGGTCGAAGGACCCTGCGTCAGAGCACAATAACGGTCAAAGGCCAGACCGCCAGATAATATATAACGCAGGGGGATGAGACCGTCAGATGAGCCAGGGAACCAAAACCATACAGAAGTAACCGGAAAGCCCGTGGAAGCTCACACAGCAGAACCAAAGCGGCGGTCTAATGCCCCTGCGTCAGAGGACTGTGACGCGGGGACACCGGGCCGTCAGAGAACTCAGAAAACCAGAATGAGCAGTAAACAAAGGGGAAACAAAAGGCAACTCAACAAGCAGATGATGGCAGGTTTAAACAAGAATCAAAAGCACGATTGGCACAAGTTGTCCCACCGTGATCGCCAAAAAATTATCTGTTGATATTTATTTGTCTATTTTCTATCTTTCTTTTGAGGTTTGAAGAGTGATATGGTAAGATGACAAACAAGCAATCAAAGATCTACTCAAACCTATGAACATGTGATTATGAACCTAGGCAATCATAGCTAGCTCTAGCATGGGCATGCTATCTCAATCAAACTATGCTAAGGAAAAAGGAAAACACACGCCGGGGCGTGGAGCAAGGAGTAAATAAAAACACACCGTAAAGGTGGAACAAGCAAGGAAAATAGAAAGATATGATGAAGAAGACAGCTAATGCCCAATACCAAGGAAAGATGTGATCGCCACCAAAGTAAAAACAAGTCAAAGACCTGAATATACCTTGGAAATAGGTGGATGAAACACCCGCCCACGGGAGAGAAAACCAGAGAAAGCCTGCAGATCAACTTAGAAGTAACGGCCAGAACCCCGTGCGTCGCTTGGAAGTGACGGCCACACGATAGACCGCCGGAATAGAGTGACGCGCCTGCATAAGGCCGTCAGATAACCTGCAGTAACAAAGCTTGAATTCTTTTAACTCCAACTCTTCCAGCCGGCTAGAAGACCTGGGCCTCGTGTTAATGAACCTGTAAACCTGCCAAAGATATAGAAAGACAAAACACAATAACCTCAATTAGTCCTTTTCACAAGCATAGCATCAATTCTCAAAGGACTTAACATCATCAAAAGGAGAGTGGATTACCGGGGAGTTTTTGGTTTTTTAACCCCTCTGGGTGTTTTAAAAGTCTGGGAAGATGTTTATATGCTTAGAGCACAGTGAAAAACGTGGAGAAAGAGGAGGGACAATGCTTTGATTGAGAAAAAAAAAAGGGAAGAACTCAAGCATGCAATGATGAACTTGAAAGACCAAAACCAAAGTACTCCCTTGATTATGAGATGGATGGACGTGGGAAGCAGTTCCTCTTGGATGAAGATGGCTCCTGAGTTTGGCAGCACTTCGTCGTGAATTCCAATCTTCCTCTTTCGGGCCATGAAGTCAAGGGTTCTATTTATAGACCCTCAATCTCTCAGGTCGAGCAGAGGATAATCAAGCAAGATAAAGAGATAACTCTTTAGTAAATCCTCGAAGATAATATCACCAAGAGTCCATAGAATCGAACGGAAGGTCCTGAGGATCAGATTTGAAAGAGATATCGTCAATCCAAACCCTTATCTCGACCACGGAGTAGCAGAGAAAAGGCCCGAACTGCCAGGACTCTCTGAAGGAAGTAACGGCTGCACGACAGACCGCCGCTTGGAAGAAACGCATCAGGGACCATCCGTTACTCTCAACCCTATCCCAAAGGATAAGATCGACGGGAAGAAGACTTAATCAATTGGACTCTGCAAAGAAGCGACGGCCAAGACATAGGGCGTCATACTGAAACAACGGCCTCTCGACAGACCGTTATTACCAATGTGTAAGCCAAAGGATAAGCACTGAAAACGAGGCCTTAAGCCTTAGGACTCTTCAAAGCGTAACGGTCCAGGCCCCATGCGTTATAATGAAACAACGCGCCTGGTTCGGACCGTTATTACCATTGAGCTTCAAGAATAGCAATGAAGGGTTGCTAAGCTGTTGCCAACGAAACGCCACCAGGAGCCAATTCTTAATCTAGGAATTAAGACCCAAGAAACAGGCCTCAACTGATCAAGAGACTCAATGAAGAGTGAACAACTCGGAGCATCATGTAGAATGAAATAAGAGATGACCCGACTTATTGGGTATAAAACGGGTGTCAACAGCCGGTGGACGAGGACATGCCGGAGCCTGAGGGTAGGGATGCCAAGTCAAGCAACTTATCTTCATTTTATGCTTTTACGCCTTGTTGGGCCCTATTTAGAACATATGGACAATTATTGGGTTGTACTATTATAATAAGGCTAATGGGCCTATGGTCTTGTAATGGGCTAGAATAGTGGTCTAGAGTTATTGGGCTTTTAAATGGGCAAAGCCCATGGGCTTGGTGTGAAAGGGGCTTGGTGGCTTGTAGGCTTCTAGAAGGGCCCCCCCCATTCAAAGGTCTTTTTGTATTTTAATTGGTCATTGTCCACAAGGGAGACTAATGAGGCTTGGAAGGTTGAATGGGAGCCTTCATTGTCCAAGGAGAAGGCTGCCACCTACCCCCTCCCTTCAATTTTCAAAAAAGGAATCTTCCCATGTCCCCTTGTCCCCCCCCCCTTGGTCACCTCTCTCTCCCCCATAGTCAAGGGGGCGCACCCACCTCTCTCTCCTCCCTCCTCCACCTCCCATCCTCCCCCTAGGGTTTCCCCTCCCCTATATAAACTCTCCTGTAAGCATATTTCAGAAGTTTAATGAAGAATTTGTGAGAAAAGATTGAGTTAAGAGAGAGATTCTCTTCCCCTCTTGGGTGTGATGCCCTTGATCAAAATCCTGTGATGGGATTATTTTGGCGTGTGACTCGCCACCCCTATCCTCCCGATCCTCTTTACATCTGGTTCCAAGAAAATTCTCAGTGAAGCTTTTACAAGTCAGGAAGAAGTTGGCGCTTGTTTTGCATCGATCGGAGCTCTGGATCACCAGCAATAATTCTTCTCGTGAAGTCGCATAAGTCTGCACGAGCCTACTGTCCAGATCTTCAAGTTTCTGATCCCAAATTTCTACGGATCGACTCCAAACCTCTCTGGATCTGAGATCCTGATGGGTTGTATGATTTTTTGTCCTCTTCACGTTGCCGCTGAGCTCGTGTCATTCTGAGATCGGTGCTGGCAGTGGCGGAGATTCTCATGGGACTGCACCGACCACCATGTGTAGATCCGACCCAGAAGAAGAGGCAACTTCACGAAGCTGCTCCGCCCTCCTCTTTGCCAATCTGATCAAATCGCTTGGTCAGATCCTTCCTCTGGACGTCGCTGACGATCTGCAACAAACGGCGCCTCGTTCCGACACCGGGAACCATTTTTCTAGTAATTATTTGTCTTCCTGTGCAGTTCTGTGTGTGCCAAACCTGAGGCTGAGAACAGTCACTACTGCACCCAGATTTGGTAAGATCTGATCGCTCCCTTCGGAGCAGAGAATCTTCGTCTTGTCACTGACAATCTCCATCAAACGGCACCCTGATCAGATGTCGGATCTTGGCATACCGGCCTCCGCAAGTTTACTGCGCAGGGTGACCAGCGCGGGCAGAACCGGTCGGTGGCCGATCCTCGCCTTCCGGTCAGCTTCGGCTCGTCTGCTCGCCTCCCTCGAGTGCTGCCCGTCAACCTGAGTCCCAGCAACCCTGAAGTTGTGATTGTAGCCTGTTATCTCCCTACGAGGAGTGGGCGAATATTTGTGGATTGTAACTATTCCTTTATTAGTGTGTATCGGGGTTGTCGGAATCGACCGGGGTTTCTTCCCCACGCACTAGTCGTGGAGGTACACGCGACATTCCTTCCCTCCGGCATTTGCTTATCTAGTATGTTGTTATATATGCTGCGTTTGTGAGAATATGGCCGATAGCTAGTTTCAAATTGCCATGGTTGTGAGTTGTGAGTGCCCGTTCCTTAGCTCCAGTCGAGCACCGAGCTCGGACTGCATTACCCTAGGCGACAGTGGTTCCTTAACCACTGTGATCCCATGTTTCCCTCGCAAGGGACGATCGTCGGGCTAGAGTGAGTTACTGTTGAGAGACGTCTCCACCCAGAGAACGCCACGGTGGTCAGCTGCCCGGTTTACCTTAGTGTGCTAGTGCTGGCAGCACATTAGTCGGTCGTACGTCTTAACCCGGTCGCATCATCCTTTCCGCATCATTTTCCCATCACCTGGGGGTGATTGGGGTGTGGAATCATACCCCTAGGTTGGGTTCGGACGGGTTTCTGCCATTTTTGGTCGACCGACCCCAGCGGTTCGGTCGACCGATGAGGCATTCGCCACAGAAGGGCCTGGCCCTGGTTGCGATCCACCGACCAACTACGTCCAGGAGGTCATGGTCGGCCGACCAACCACGACCAGCCGGTTCACCGGCCATTCATGGCTGGTCAACCAACCCATTTAGGTCGACCGACCCAAGGGTTTTGGTCGACCGAAATTCAGTCCCTTAGCCCGTTTTGGCCCCCGGTCGACCCGATTGTGACCCTTTGGTCCACCTTTGGCCCCGTGGATGTCCCAGACACCCCGTGGGTACCGTGACCATATTTTTGGGTGTTCGGAGATACCGTGTTACCTCAATTAGCGTGCCCATATGGTTTTGAGGGTCTGGGTGACCCCGAGTGTTCTGGGCTTTCCTGTTTCGCTAAATCGAGTCCATGTGTACCGATATGAGTGCAGAGGGCTATCCCCGCACGATCTTAGCTCCTTCGGAAAGAGGTTTCTGTGTGAGCCATGTGTATGGCCTATGCACTGTATGTTTAGTGACCCAGCCTGCCTAGGAATTTCTCGAGCTTTCCCCTTGGAAAGGGAAATAACTCGGCAGTTGTGGGCCGCCATAAAGGGTATTTGACCATGGTTTCTGACCCTAGGGGTAGAGCAGATTCATGGCATGATGCCATGATGTACGATGGTTTTGACCTGCATCGCGTGACTCAAGGATCGTTGGATTGGTAGGTCTAGTGTCTGTCTAGAGTCTGGTGGTCCCGAGCCACCCTGTACTCCGTGTTACTCACGATGGGTGCATGCGTGACCTTCGACGTTTCCTCTCTGCGGAGAGTGTTCACGTTCAGTAAGCCCCCACTAGTCGTAGCTTGCTTGGGCACTCGTGTGCTTACCTACCTGGGAGTAGGTGGGGAGCTACACCCGGGAGAGACGGTTTTTAGGCTGGTTACCATAGGGCCCCTCGCCTTGCAGCCTGAGTCTGGGCTGGGAGGAAAATCAGCTAGAGGACCCAACTTAGAGCGCATAGTCTGTGTGTACACATGTGGTTGGGAGCTAGAGGACCCAACTTAGAGCGCATAGTCTGTGTGTACACATGTGGTTGGGAGCTACAGACCGGCACTAACTAGCACGACCCTAGCTAGTCCTTGTTCTGAGTTCTTGGTTACTGATATGGTGCCTTAGTTTCTGCCTAGGGCGAGTAGGGAGACACCTGTGGCGCAGACTAAGTCGTTAGTGGACGCATCCGGCCTTACTTCTGGTGGGCAGGTACTCCTGTCACATGACGTGGGATTCTCATGACTCGAGTTTTGGTTTCCCAACTGCGAGACATGATTTTTCGGGTAGCTTCCCCGTGCTTTCCCGATGTCAAGGTCTAGGGTTTCCGATAGGGTTACTGAAGTTTTTCCCCTAAACGGTGTAGGGTTCACGACTGCGAGGTCATGACGGTTCCCCCGGACCGCGTGGTCTTGGGTTGGCCTTCTCCTGTGAGGGCGGACCTTCACGATAGAGCTATCGTGGCAATTCTTCTGGCGGCGTAGCCAGGATTTCGCGTTTGTTCGGTAGTTCTCTGACTGGGAGATAGGGGCTTGCTTTCGGTGCTGTAGAAGTAGTTTATAGAGCCATGGTTCCAACTGCTACCATGGCTTTGTTACGGCTATTCCTTCTGCCGTTATTATTGCCGTTGCTACTCCTGTTGTTGTTGTTGTTCTTTCTAGCGCTCTATTTACTGCCGTTGTTTTGTGGTAGGGTTCCGCGGGACCCCTACTGAACTAATGAGATGAGGCTCACCCCAACTTTTTCAGGTGTAGTGGTTCCTCCACTATAAGAAATGGGACCTATAGCCATGAATTGTACCTACGCTTTCAAAAATTGTAGGTATATACGACGTATTCAGACATTTTTAAAAATACGTAGGTAAATTTCCTACATTTCATTATAGCGTAAGAAAAGATCATATATTCTGACGTTTTTATATAAATGTGAGAATAGACCTTAGATATTATTTCACTTTTAATAAAACGTAACAATAAGTCGCTTCAAAAAAAAATAAAAAACGTAGGAATAGGCTATGACCTCGATGGCGGCAAAAGTGCCGCCCGAGCTTTTTGGTTACCGCCTAAGCGTTGATGACCTCCATCTCCCTCTTTCTCTTCCTCCGCCACCCCTTCCCCTCTGATCTTCTCCCTGGATCTTGTCGTGGCTCCCATCTTCGCCCTCTCCTTCTTCATTATCTTCCCCACTAAAACCCTAGCCGTGCTCTTCGCTGGCCTCACCCGCCACTACCGCCTGCTCGATGTCGAACCACCTCTCCCGCTCTCCTTCCCCACTACAGTAGCCTCCCCTCCGCTTCAGCGTGTGAATAGGACCACGATCGTCACGACTCCCTAGGGCCGCCATCGCCTCCCACCTTCTGCCTGCCCTCCACCACAAACGATGACAACAGCAGCCCTATCGCCACCACTGCGGGCTACCTCTACACCGCCTCCAACGTGCTCACTCTATTCCCCCTTTCTTTTTTTTAAATAAGGCCGATACCTATAGGGCAAGACGAGGAGAGCAAACACCCCTTCGAAGATGGTGAGGTGCGCTCCACCCCCAACTGCCGGACAGGGAAATTTTCATTGAAATAGAGCATACAGAGGGAGTACAAAAGGGGGGCAAGGGCGAGAGAAGGGCACCCAAACTTATAGAGATGAAAGGGGCCATAGACAACCGGGGGAACCTCAGCCCAAGAACCCAAGAAGTAGGGGGCAATGGGAAACACAACCTAAATGATCCAAAATAACTAGACAACCTGCAGAACCAAGAGATTAAACAACCATCAGAGTAAGGGAGCGAGCCATCAGTGGTCCCGAGAGGAACTAGTGGAGTTGGATCTTCGTAGGGAGCTTCTGGTTGCAACTCGATCAGGCTTGGTAGACGGTCTCGAACGCTCCTTATCAGGATCACCCACCTAGTGAGCATCGGCGCGGTGGAATTCAAATTGACTGGACGGCTCCATGCCTGGGATAGTAAGAACCTGATAGAGAGAGGTGAGCGGAACGCCGTCAATAGAAGGAGATGGCAGGACTTCACCACCAGAGGACGCTTCCCAGGAAGGCGGAGCCATGGTCCCCGGGGGACGTATGTACGGGGTAGGCGGACTGGGATCGGATGGCTTGACTGCCCGACACACGGCCTGAGCGAAGGAGAGACGGGGAGCGGCTAGCTCGGCAGTAGGCGAACACTGGGCATCAACACCCTTAGGAGGACCACCAACCTCAATGGCCTTAGAAGAACCAAGAGCACCAACTGCAGGGGGGCCCGAGCTGGTAGAGCAAGCAGCAATAGGAGACCAAGAGGGGGCCGCAGCGTTGAGTGAGTTGGGGATAGCAGCCGGTGCAGAAACAAGGACTGGCACCATAGGGGCAGGAGCAGCAGTAGGAAGGGTGATAGCTGCAAGAGACATGGCCATAAAAGAACCAGGCGGGCACCCAGCCGGCAGGGCGCCACCCGCAGCACAGTCAAGCCCATGCGAGTGGAGAAGAACACTAGCTGCAGACCGGGCAGAGTCGACTCCGAGGGGGAGGGAGTCGACTCCCTGAAGGGTAGGGCAAGCCAGAACAACCGTAGTGCAAGAGACAGACGCCGTAGTGGAGGGAGCGGCAGCTGACCGGGAGGGGGCCATAGGGGTGGCGACCATAGACGGCCCAGACGAAAGCCCGGCAGGCACACCATCCACCGTAGCAGTAGGGGCATAGGCTAGAGGAGGAGCAGTAGGATCCACTACGACTGGTTGGGTGGAGATGGGGATGTCAACAGGTTGGGAGCAGGGCAGAGAAGAGGAAAAGAACCTTGTGGCCTGGTCATCTGTCAAGATAGGGGGGGCTGATGCCCCATAGGAGAAGCAGGCAGATCGTTCCTCAAACAACTGGATGAAGTCCCCCCCATAGGTGCAGACCAGCACGAGTCGACTTTCGGGGGTTGGGAGTCAACTCTGCGCAGAATAGAAGAGGCTAGCGGAGATGGGCAGGGCTCGAATGGAGGACGTGCTGCTTCGACGCCAAGAGAGGAGTCGTCGCCACGAGTGGCAAAGGTGGCTGGAGCGGTAGGGAGGCTGGCCTCAGCGGGAAGCATAAGGGGAGCTTGCAACGTCGAGGCCTCAAGAGAAGCAACATCCACGACGGCAGCACCAGAATCCTGGCGCATGGATAGGTCCGAGGGCGCAACAGGCTCCAAAGCATGAAGCTGGGAGGAGACAGCAACGGCAGGGGGCTGAGAGACGGTGGGAGAGGCAGAAGGCACAATGGTCAACAAGGGCATGGGGCAAGCACCCCCTATTAGCATTAACACGACGCCAAGAACATAGGTTCCCCGCCGGAACCATAGGCACTGCAGGGGCAGTAGAGGGGCCACCAGGCGGACCGCCAGGAGCCACCTTGTTGCAAATTGAGGCCTAATGACCCAAGCGCTTGCAGGAAGAGCAGAAGGAAGGTGGATCTGGGAAGAGGAGGGGCTGCCAGAAACCACCTGAACCAGTCCCAATCCAGACCTGTTGGGGGAGTTTCTTGGAGATGTCCAGTTGGACACAAGCACGAGCTGCATGGGTGCGAGCCAAGCAAAGGTTGTTCCTATCCACCTGAAGGACGAGGCCAATGCTCCCAGCGATGGAGATGACCATGGCTTCAAGGAAGAAGTTGGCAGGAAGCCCATGTAGCTCCAACCAAACAGGCACGATGGGGGAGTCCTCCTCCGAGGAGAACTGCAAGGTCCATTGGAAGAACCTGAACAACCGTCCCTTATCGTAGAGGGATTCCTTGAGCAGCACCTGCAAGAAATTCAGCCTGTTTTGAAACCTGAGCACCAGGTGACGGCCATCCAAGGTTCTGATCATAAAGTCCTGGGAGAAGTGGAAGCGCTGGGTGAGGTGAGAATGGATCTCCTGGAATGGCGGGTGACCCTGCGGAGTCCTAGCTATGATGGCGAACTCCAACAGCCTGCAAGAAATCTTGATCTCCCCCGGGGAGAAGAAGGCAGCCGGCTCTCCAACATCAATGGAGGCAGGAGCATAGGCGAGCAAAGGAGACGCCGGAGGGGAGAACGATTGTAGCACCACCTGGGCAAAGGACGGAGGTGGTGCAACCGGAGGGCCAGCACGCACGCCAACAGCAGCAGGGGTGAAAGGATCACCTGTAGCAGAGGAGGGTGGGAGAAGGTGACCGGCAGTGGCAAGGGGAGCAGTAAGGTGGGCGGGTGCTGCTACAGATCCTCCCGTAAAAGGTTGCGTGAGATGGGAGACAAAAATGTGTCGACCAGCGGGATAGGAAGGCGCGGCGGAGGAAGCTAGGGCACCACCGGAGGAGCCCCCTGAGGAAGAAGGAGGGCCTGGAAGAGACCCAAGGCCTGGAAGCACAACCCCAGGACCACCCACAGTAGTCGGAGGGGGAGGGAAGGCCACGTCCATACAGTCGAGCCCATCAACGGAAGGGGAGGATGCGGTGGAGAAGGTGATGGCACCACCGGCGGCAATAGGCAGCAGAGGGAAGGGAGGACTAGGAGGGGGAGGGGGAGGCGGAAGCCCCCCCCCCCCATGCCGGACTTGGCCTGCGGCGAGCCCGCACACAGCGAGAACGGACCGCGCTAGGGAACGGTAATGGGAGGGGGAAACGGGGACGCAGGCCAGTTCTATTACATATTGCCCCTTTCTTTTCCCTGCAATCTCGCACCACCCGCCAGCCCCATCATCAGCCGCCGGGATCCCTGCCACACCTTCCTCTTCTTCTTCCACCACCTGTTGCCCCCTTCCTCTTCTTCTTCCTCTTCTATTTGCTCCTAGACCCTACAACCACCTACCGTCAATCCCAATCCCTCTCGCCCTCGGCCATTCTCCTTTAGCCTGCTGCCCCCCTCCTCCTCTTCTTCCTCTTCTATTTGCTCACAGACCCAGCAACTATGAAGTTGCCTAGCAACCACCTTCACTGCCCCCCTGCCTGTAATGTCGACCCCATCAGCCTCCTGCCACAGCGACCCCATCCATCGCTCATGTGCTTCCACGCAGCTCTACCGTGATTGTGTAGTCCACACTGCCTGCTCATACCCAGCCACAGCTGCCCATCCAGTGTGGTCCCATTTGGCTAGCACTGCCTCTCCACACTGCCTGCTCACACCCACCCGATCATCGTCGGTTTCGATTTGGTCGTGTTCGAGCTACTTCGGAAAGGTATTTAGATTTTTTTTGCATGATTTAATTTTTAAGCAAATATCCTTACTATGTTGCTCGTGTGGTATAAATGTCATATTTGCTTTATTATAATTCTATTTAGCAAATAATATTTTTTTTTCGTAAAGGACTACTTTTCTGTTTCGCAAGGGATAGGAGATTACTTTGTCGCTGATATTGAGCTAAAATTTTGGTAATCTTCTATCCCATTTGTGTTTTTAGTGGCGGATGTTTTTATTTGCTGTTTAGTGAGCTAGAAAGAAAAAACATTCTTTAGGAAGTTTAATTTTCTTTCTAAGGTGTACAATACTACATTCCATTAAAGAAAAGAATGAAAAGAACATTATTAACTAGAAAGTGTATGCTAGGATCTCTCATTCCTTCCCCACTACAGCACCCATGTATGACTTTTGGAATATCAACATGAGTCTGAAGTAATTTCCATGAACATGGAAATTTTTTAGAGGGAACATCGAAACATGCAACTATATGGTGTTTTATCCACATTACATGCACATAGTATCATGTTACATGCACATTTTATGTAGATACTTTTCATATTGTATTGCATCCATGTTGTAGTATTTTGTTGCTACTGATGATGATGGTAATGAGTGGTATTGGTGATACTTTTGCTTGGTATCAAGATAAGAGTCTAAAAAAATGGATGTGTGAAGAGGTAATTATGTTGTAGGCACATGTGGGATTTGGTTGTTGATAGCCACAAATCCGTCGTTGAAAAAGCTGTGTCACAATTTAAAATTAACCGATCTCACTCACTTAAAAAGATTGAAATTTAAGTAAAGTGGTGAATACGGGTCGATCCTATGGAGAAGAAATATTTTCAAAATAGCATAGAGGAGAATTCTTATATTTTAAAAATCTGAAGTTTTGAGTGAGACTAAACTAATGAAAAAAAATTGCATATAAACTAAGTAAAGAATATGAGAGGGTTAAGAATAGAAATTGGAAAGAGAGGGAGAAAACTAAGAAGAACACAATTGCACAAAATCTGAACTTTATTGCTACGAGAGGTGACCAGTACAAATCCATGAAAATAAAAATTACAACTTGACTGAAAATAGAAGAGTGAATGAAGAAATTGGAGCCAAGAGGATGAAGAGTGCCGCCGTCTCCTTGCCATGCTGAGCCTTAGAATTTCACCCCACCGTGGAAGTAGACGTCACCGAGAGGACCAAAGGAAGAAGATCCACCAAGGGGATGTGAGAAGAAATATGGGAAGAGGGAGATAGATAGATGGAAGAAGAATAAAAATAAAGCAAAGTGTGTGTGTAGGTGTGAATTGAGAAGAGAGTGAATAGAAAGAGAGAGAGGGTTACGGTGGAAAGAATGAAAACACAGTAAAAATAAAATAAAAATAGAGGGAGATTGGAAGAGAGGTATCTTTAAAACTAGAAGGAATTAGAGAAGGTGGAAGAAGAGAAAGTTGTAGAGGATGAAAATACGAAGAAGATTGCTGAAGAACTCAAAAGCAGAAGATGAGACGAATAGGGTGAAAAACATGGAAGAACAGGGTAATGGCGCGGATGAACAATGAAAAAGCCTAAAAAAACTGAACTTTAGAAAACAATGAATAACTTGAAAATGAGGAAGATTTGGAAGAAGAGGTAGAAGATGGAGTTGAAGAAAAATTAAAAACGAGCAACTTTTGTGAAGACAGCAAGAGGGAAAGATGATTAGAAGAGGGAGAAAACTAGGAGAGAAGAACTGGGAGAAATAGAGGATGAACAGTAAAAAGTGTAGAACCATGCCTTTGAAAATTGAGAATAAGTTGAAAACGGAGGAGAATTAGAGGAAGAGGAAGAAGAGAGATTTGTAGAGAATTTAAAAATGAAGAAGTATGCAGAAGGAAGAAAATTTAAAGAACGAACAAAAGTGCATGAAAAACTAAGCTAAAAAACTAACTGGCGAACTCCTTCCCTCGGTCGCCCACGGCGGCCTTATATAATGTGCAGAGAAGCTTCACACGATCGGCCATTGCAGATAAACTTCAAATCCCAATTTTTTTAGTATCAATATCTGCTAAAACACAGCCTCTTGCCATAGATAAACTCTCCTTTGATCAAATCATGGAAGGATAACATCAAATAGTAGGAAGATAGCTTCAAAGAGACCTTCCTGTTCTGCTTCAAACTCTCGCGAAAAAGGCGACTGGAGTGCAGGTCGCTCATTAAAATGGCGTCTGCTCATAAGGTCGCACAATCTTTATTTCTCTTTTTGATATTTTTCTTTTTTTTCATAAATCAGGAAATGACGACTTTCTAGGAAGTCGCTAATTCTTTTTTTCAATAAATCCGGGAAACATCGACTGTTCAAACGATCGCTTATTCTTTTCATTTTTTCTCGATTTTCTTTCTGATTTTCTATATCGAAGAATTAGCGCCCACATGAATGGTCGCTCATTCTTTTTTCCCAAGAAATAGCGCCTTCGTAAGTAGTCGCACATTCTTTTCTATTTTTCAGCTTTTCCTTTTTTCTATTTCCATAAATGAATCTGCGCCTCTTCTCTCAGTCGCGAATTCTTCATTTCTTTATTTTCTTTTTCCAACAAAATAAATTGGCGCCCTTTCAGTCAGTCGTTATTCCCCATTTTTTAGAAAATATTTTCCAAATTGGCGTCTGACCATCATGTCGCTATTTCTGAAAATTTAAAAATTAAAAATATCAATATATTTCAACCAAAAATGACTTTCAAATGATTGTGCAATTTCTTGAATATTTCTCATATGATCATTTTGACTCAAAAAGATGATAAAATGCATGCAGACTCAAATAATGGTGAGAATGAGATTAACTGCATATGTAGAACAACTTTATTCATTTAATACACAAAGATGATATATGTGATGCAAGTTATGATGTAAAATATAGCATTTATCACACCCACCAACTTACTCATTGCTAGTCTCTTAGCAATGCAAATAAATTAAAATTTAAGACTAACAAGAGTTTACAAAATCCATACTTTCATATCTAGCTTTCCCTTCATAGAATCAACCAAAAATTAGGAATCTGGAATCATTAATGCACATTAGCTTTATGTAAGAAATTAAAGTACATGATGAAGAACACAAATAAAAAGTTTAATAGCACTTGTGCATGTGTAATACTAAATCCATAGCTTTAGACAATTCCGTCTCCCATTTGCTATTCCGAACAAGTGTCTTTCAACCCTACACCTCTTAGATCAGAGCATTAATCATAATAGCTTTTCGTCTGCCTTGTTTATTTGTCCCTTTGGGATCTTTTTATTCCACACATGATGCTGCACTACCCTTCACTGTTTAACATGAACCTCGACTCTTGTCTTAGGAGAAGTTGATCTGGTTTCGCAGATCAAGGTTCCCTTTTCCGTTTTACACGAACCTCAACACGTCTTAGGTGAAGTGAAGTAGGCCCGGTTATTAAGATTCGGGACATTTTTCATGGTGCCTTTTTATTATTATTATTTTTATGTGACTTTTGCACTTATTCGATAAATAACTTGGCAGAAAGCTTGAAAATATCTCTTTCTTGAGAAGTGTAGAATATCAGACACAATACCCAAAAGAACATAAGGCTTGTCCTGCTTGTTTCATTAGTGTGCAAAGTGATTTTTATTTTTCTAAAGTACACATGAACTTTAAAAAGATTCTTATATCAGTTTTCCATGGCTAGATCGAAGAAATTTTCTTCATCATTTTCTCTAGTCTTTTCTAATCCAGAATTACTTTAATAAAAGCATAAATTAATAAAACTCATTTTGGGATTTCATCTTTTCATTCTTATGCACAAATACAGGACAAAAATGCTCAATCATGCAAGAGTTTCTATCAGGTTGTACTATGCATCCTGAAATTTTTCTTTCCCCCCCAACTTGAATGACATTGTCCTCAATGGCATATAAAATTGAAAGTAAAAGAACAATGTAACAAAGAATATAGTTGAGATGGAAGGATACAACCTAGTGAGCGGGGCGAATCGTGCCATGACGGCTCCTTCTCCTCTTTACCTGACTACTGAAAATACACTATAAACAAAGCATCAAATAACAAAAATCTTGGGTTGCCTCTCAGAAGCGCTAAGTTTTTCATCTTCAGTCAGACGCATGAAAGCTCGCAAAGATTTTATTCTAGATCACTTAAAGTAATGGACTCTTTTAACAGCTACTCATTTTCCAAGTAAGGTTTTAATCTTTGATCGCTGATAGTGAAAATATGACCATTTTTAGGATTCAAAATTTTAACAGCACTATGGTCAAAAACTTTAACAACAACAAACAGTCCATCCCATCTGGATTTTAACTTACCGAGGAACAAGCGCAGCCTCAAATTAAAAAGCCAAACCTTTTGATTAACAGAAAATGTTTTCTTATGAATATGCTTATCATGAAATGCTTTGGTTTTAGCTTTGTAAATTTTTGAATTTTCATAGGCTTCGTTCCTTAGTTCTTCCAGTTTATTAAGTTGTAGAGCTCTTTGGGCACCAGCTTGATTAAGATCGAAGTTAACTTGTTTAATGGCCCAATATGCTCTATGTTCCAGTTCTATAGGTAAGTGGCAGGCTTTTCCAAAAATGAGGTGATAAGGTGACATTCCAATAGGAGTTTTATATGCAGTTCTATAGGCCTATAATGCATCATCTAGTCTCTCGGACCAGTCTTTCCTATCCGGCCTAACTGTCTTATGCAAAATATTTTTAATTTCCCTATTGGACACTTCAACCTGGCCACTAGTTTGGGGATGATAGGGGGTGGCGAGCTTATGAGTGATGCCAAATTTACGAAGCAGAGCCCGGAATTGAAAATTCATGAAGTGAGAACCCCCATCACTAATGATAGCTCTAGGACAACCAAATCTAGAAAAGATATTTTTCTTGACAAATTTCATCACCACCTTATGGTCATTGGTCCTAGTAGCCACAACTTCAATCCATTTTGAAACATAGTCCACTGCCACCAAGATATATTCATTGCCACATGGAGGTGGAAATGGTCCCATAAAATCTATTCCCCAAACATCAAAAATTTTAACAACCAGAATGGGATTAAGCAGCATCATATCTCTCTTAGAATTATTACCCACTGCTTGACACCTCAAACATGTTTTCAAAAATTTATAAGCATCCTTAAACAATGTGGGCCAATAAAATCCACTCTGTAGCACTTTCACCGTAGTCTTCTTTCCTGATAAATGTCCCCCACAAGCCAGATTATGACAGAAGTTCAAAATAGAGTGTTGCTCCTCCTCGGGGACACATCTTCTTATAATCTGATCTGGGCCCATGTGAAACAGCTCCCGGTCCTCCCAAAAATAGTGCTTAACCTTTGTAAAGAATTGATCCTTCTCTTGCCTATAACATCCTCCCAGAATTTGTCCTACCGCCAGGTAATTGACAATGTGAGCGTACCAGGGAGTTGAAGTATGAGAGATAGAAAGAATTTGCTCATCAGGGAAGGAATCAGATATCAGAGCACTCTCAGGTATCACTATCCTGGATAGATGATCAGCTACCACATTCTCTAACCCCTTCTTGTCTCTTATTTTCAAATCAAATTCTTACAATAATAGAATCCATCGAATGAGACAGGGTTTGGCATCCTTCTTGGAAAGGAGATATTTCAAAGCTGAGTAATTAGAATAAACAATAACTTTAGCCCCTAACAGATATGAGCAAAAAAATTTCAGGGCAAAAACAACAGCTAGCAATTCTTTCTCCGTGGTGGTATAATTCAACTGTGCATCGGCGAGGGTGCGACTCGCATAATAAATCACCACAGGCTTCTTATCAACTCTTTGACCTAGGACAACTCTAATAGCATAGTCTGAGACATCACACATGATTTCAAAAGGCAGCGACGAATTCGGAGATTGAAGAATCGGAGCTTGAGTTAGGGCCGCTTTCAAAGAATTAAACACCTCAAGACAAGAATCATCAAGATTGAAAGGAGTGTCCTTGGCAAGTAATTGAGTGAGAGGCCGAGTGATGGTGGAAAAGTTCTTGAATGAATCTGCGATAGAATCCAGCATGGCCAAGAAAATATCGAATTTGTTTGATAGAAGAAGGAGGAGGAAGATTGGAAATCAAATCAACCTTAGCCTTATCAACCTCTATTCCCCTTTTTGAAATCACATGGTCTAAAACTATTCCTTCTCTCATCATAAAATAGCTCTTCTCCCAGCTTAACACAAGGTTTAATTCAATGCACCTTTTCAGCACCTGAGTTAGATTTTCTAAACAATTCTCAAAGGAAGTACCAAACACAGAGAAATCATCCATAAACACTTTCAAAAATTCACCCACCATTTCAGAAAATATTGACATCATGCATTGCTGAAAGGTGGCTGGGGCATTGCATAGCCCAAACGGCATTCTTCTAAAAGCAAACATGCCATAAGGACACGTGAATGTTGTTTTCTCTTGATCCTCCGGGTAAATAGCAACTTGATTATATCCGGAATAACCATCCAAAAAGCAAAAATACTTCTGTCCAGCCAGCTTTTCCAGAATTTGATCCACAAACGGGAGAGGGAAAGTGATCTTTCTTTGTCATCGAATTCAATTTTCTATAGTCAATACAAACTCTCCACCCCGTTTGTAATCTCATTGGGACTTCTTCTCCTTTCTCATTTGTAACAACCGTCAGCCCTGACTTCTTAGGAACAACTTGCGTGGGGCTGACCCACTTGCTATCAGAAATGGGATATATAATCCTAGCATCCAGCCACTTTACAACCTCTTTCTTCACTACCTCCTTCATGTTTGGATTCAGCCGACGCTACATCTCTCTGCTCGACTTGGCATTATCCTCCAAATAAATATAATGCATACACACATATGGACTAATACCCTTCAAATCTGCCACAGACCAACCTATCGCCCCATTGTACTCCTGAAGGACATCTAAAAGCTGAGACTCCTTAGCAGAAGTGAGAGTGGAAGCAATGATTACGGGCAGAGTGTTGTCGGGGCCCAGATAAGCATATTTTAAAGAATCTGACAGAGGTTTCAATTCAAGAACGGACGACTGATCCAAAGATGGAAGAATGGGTTCAGCTTGCAATGGAGGGAGTGGCTCTATCTTAGAGTAGAGTGCAAAAGAGAATAGAGAATCCTGCAGCATGCTACCCTCTTCTAAGATATCCTTCACTTCATCCGGATTTTCATCGATAAATTCTTCAAAAATATCAATAGGATTACATTCCTCTTCTTGTTCCAGATATTGGGATGCTCTAAAAACATTTAAGGAAACCTTCTCACCTCCAAACGATATATCCATCGTTACCATGGCACAGTTTATGTTGGCCTTTGTCGTAGCAAAAACGGCCGTCCCAAAATAATTGGAGTGTGTTTTAGTTCCTGGGATGAGGCCATATCCAAAATAAGGAAATCCACCGGAAATAGCACTCATGAACTTTTACAATCACATCTTCTAATAACCCCTTGGAGTTTTCACAGATCGATCCACTAGTTGAAGGATTATAGATGTGGGCTTTAACTCCCCCAGATCAAATTGCTCATATATAAAGGTGGGTAAAAGATTCACGCTAGCACCTAAGTCTAGCAATGCTTTATCAAACGTAACTCCACCTATATCACATGAAATTAGAGGAGCCCCGGGTCCTTCAACTTCTTTGTTAAATGATTCATCACTACAGCACTAACATCTTCAGATAGGCGAATCTTTTGAGTTATCGCCTTAGGCTCCCTCTTCGGAGTGCATAGCTCTTTTAAAAATTTTGCATATGCCGGGACATGCTTAATCGCGTCCAATAGTGGAATATTGATATTCACTTGTTTAAACAATTCCACTAATTCCTCTTGTTGGACCGACTTTTTCTTTTGAGCCTTTGACTTCAAAGCATCCGGAAAAGGGATCTTAGGAACATTCTTTTGGGGTCCTTCTTCATCAACCTTTGATTTTCCTTTATCCAGCTTCTTTTCTCCCCCCTCCAACTTCTTTTTCTCTTTCATAATCACCGGCTCCTCATCTTCACTATCACTCTCCACATGGGCTTCTCGACCCGAACTGCTACCAACATCCTTCGCCTGATAAGGGTCATCTATAATCTTCCCGCTCCTAAGGGTAGATATAGCATTGGCATTCTCAAATTGAGGGACCATAGGAGGAGGAGGCTGAGGTTGGTTTGGTTGAGGAAGAAGAGGGGCTCTTTGGTGAAAGCCTGGAGGTTGGTTCTTCGGATTAGCCACTGGTTGGCTAGGAAGTTGGCCGACATCTCTCCTCATATTGCTAGCAGCTAATTGCCCTATTTGACCTTCCAACTTAGCCATGGATTGTTGCTGAGATTGAATGAGTTGTTGTTGAGCTTGAATGGATTGATTCTGAGAAAGCAAAAGTTGTTGGAGTTGGTCGAATCTGTCCTCGAAGTTGGGCTGAGAAGGTTGATGTTGGCCCAGAGAGATGGCCGACAAGAAGGGGGGTTGAATTGTCCCCAAGCCGAGATGGCGGAATTTAAACACTTTCTAAACTAAACACAGTAGAATTAATATTAACTACGTTAAATAGCCTAAATAAACGTGAGATTAAAATCTTCTCTCAAGCTTTCCGATCTCACTCGAATAAACTAGACAATGGATGAAAGAACCTATGCCAAACACGGATTATCGATGTAAGGAACAATTAAAATTAATCCTAACAAGGATAGCGGATGAAGCAATGTGCGATGATGTAGTGAGCAAAGACCTACTAAATTGACCTGTGAAGGGAGATAGAAGAAATGAACAATCACACAGGCAATCACAATAGACACAGAAATTTTTAGGTGGTTCGGGTACACTGTCGTGTCCCCTACGTCCACCCCTCACCGAACCCCGGTGAGGCTTCACTACACGCTACAAAATGTAGCAACACGGGGACGAACCCCAACACCACACACGCTACTTCCGCAGCAATCCACACACACGGGGCCTGGCCCCAAAACGCTGCCACCGCAGCACACACACACACACGACGTCGGGGAACACACCCCGGACACTAAAACCACACGGAGACGCAGCTCCGTCCACACACACAATAATATTCAGAGTTCAACAACATACAAGGATTTACAACATATGCTCACACAAGATTTAGATCAAGAAAACCAACGCAAGGAAGTGGGTAAAAGATATAGAACATTTCCCTTTCATTTTCCAATAGGTGTATGAAAATCTTCCTTGAAGTTTTCGGTTGAAGAGAAATGAATCTGCAGTAGGATGGAGCACCCGATAGTCTTCCTCAAAGATCCGGGTTTGTCTGCAGCTTCGTCAGCTCGTACTGGATATATCCTTCAAATCCTAGCTCCCATCAAACCTGCATACATCAGAAAGTTGATTAACCTTACAAACCCCTCTCCTCTCAACCTTGTGGCAGCACTCCTCCTTCTTCTTCTGCAAAAGAATGGAAAGCATTAGCTCATCTTGTTGCTTAGGATGAAAATCGCAGCACTAATAAGAGGGCAGCAAATAGATAGACAAAAGAACATGTATATGTATATTGCACCTCTTAGATAACCATTCGAAACCTTAAGCAATCTCAAACAAAAGCATAGAAGTGAAAGATCAAAACAACTCCCTCGGATTTTCAACGAAATGCTTTGATAGGGAGGTAGGGTGTGCTGGAAAACTGATTCACGGAGTGGGAAGCGGCCAAGCTTGAAGAATGAAACCCCCAAGACATCCGACCATGAAGAGCAGCAACATCAGCCTTCTGATCAAACCTCAGGCTCGTGGATGATGTCTTCAGCAGCGTCTTCTTCCTCCTCCTGTTATGTGCATCGCCCTTCCTCTAGCTTTTACATTCAGACCGTTGTTGAAGAAGCCTTGGAGCTGCAGCCGTCCTCCTGCACACACAAGGGTTAGGAACAAACCGAAATTTTAGATCTAGCCTTTTTCATTAGGGTTTACAACCCAATAGGATGTATATATATGTTTAGGATGGTCAAGAGACAGCCTAGGGACCATATCCACATTTTCTGGAGTGATTTGGGGCATTTGGACCGGGGTTAGAAGACTTTCGGCGCGCCTACACGAAGGTCATTTTTGACGGCGCCGCCCCAGACCAGAAAGGGTCGACCCTTGGGGTCAACCCTCGAAGAGGGTAAAAGGTTGCCAAAAGCAATGGGTCGACCCTTGGGGTCGACCCTCGTGCCAGCCCATTCTGTTTGGGAATTTTATTTTCAGGGGAAGGACCCTCGTGGCAACCAGAGGCCACCCGAAGCGCAAAAATCACTCTCGGACTCAGGGGTCGACCCTTGGGGTCGACCCTTTCAGAGGGGTCGACCCTTTTGCACTGGGTGCACAAATATGCCAAAAATAGACCTTCTGCCTTTAGGGGTCGACCCATGCCAGAATGTGTTAGAAAAACACTTCAAACCTCCATGAATCCAAGGGAATAAAAGTGATTAGATGTTACCATAATCCCATGAAGATTAACATGATTTCTTACCCTGAAGAACATAATGAAACAGGAGGTTAGATCGAAATCAAAATATTTGGATCATGCATTAACATATGGAGCTAGTTTTGAGACCAAGACCCAAATGCCATGGAATATTATTATGAAAGCATTAGCATGAAGCACATAAATGCTTTGAACACACTTTCATCTCAAGAATATGCATAAGACACTTTGAAACCATTCAGTCCTCAACTAACAAATGAAGTCAATTGAGAGCACGATTAATGAATCAATCCCAATCTAGGCACATGGAAATTCACTTCCAACTCATGAATACTTACCATGGATTCAAGGGTAGTAACCAAGAGTTGAGGCTTACCATTGACTCCAAAGAAGTTTTTGCAAAGTGGAACCTATATATTATATCAAAGTATTGATCATGCATTTGAAAGGGCATTTTTAATACAAATCAATCAAATCTCATATGAGTTCCAACTTCAGTCCAAAGCAACATTTACCCAGTCATCTGAGAGCATTTAGATCCATTGAGCCATGATCTTGCATGAGTGAAGGGAAGATGATGATCCGTTCAATAAAGACATACAATGAAATGGAAATGATTTTACACAATGCCATGCAACCAATGCATATCAATGAATACTCAATGAATCCACACTAGTATGGGCAAAAGAATAAGAACATTAGTCTCAACATTCCCAAACTAAGACATGCATGAAAGTGCATGCATTCTCCCCCTGTAGCAGTACCTACAAAGCAAGATATCAACATGTGAGTTCGTTTATGACGAAGATGTTTTCCACTAATCAAGCACACAATATTTCACACAATATATTGTGATCATCAAAACCATTATCAAAGATAAAGAGGGAGAGACACGAACCCAACAATCTCCCCCCTTTTGATGATGACAATATATTGTGGCCTTCCAAAACTCTCTCCCCCTTTGACATTATCAAAAAGCGGGGAACCAAGGCAAACAGATGGGAAAGTTTAACCAGAGGTAGATGGATA
Source organism: Amorphophallus konjac (assembly GCA_022559845.1). Lineage (NCBI taxonomy): Eukaryota > Viridiplantae > Streptophyta > Magnoliopsida > Alismatales > Araceae > Amorphophallus > Amorphophallus konjac. The sequence goes on from CM040126.1 coordinate 79,692,923, forward strand.
TATAAAGACTGTGGTGCACGAACCCAGCAATGGAGCTCCCATGAAGGGGAGGTGCGGCAACCATGAATTCTAAGCAAGATGTTGGAATTGGAAGAGCAATATGCAAGATGACAAAAGCATATGCAAATGTTCAATCATTTTTTTGTTTTTTTTTTTAATTTTGCGCAAAGTTGATGAACAAAGAGATGATATTTGACGTGCAATATGCAATATGCAATATGCAATATGATGGAATGAAATATGGCATGAACATAAATGATCAAGCAGTCAAGCACTCAAGCATGCATAATGAAGTGTGGAATCAAGCAAGTTCCTTTGACATAAGTAAATATGATCACAAGAAAATCTCCCCCTTTACAATGCAAGAAATGCAGTCTGGACAAGACTATTCTCTCCCTTAAAACAATACAATGCTCCTTGTTCAAAATGAAACAAGACTTTCAAGAGTGTAAGGTGAGAGGTATGTCAAGAATAAATTTAGGAGGGTTGACATGGCAGCATGCAGAATACATGATCTTTCAAAGATAGTTTAGCAAATAGAGTGAGCAGGATCTGAGCAGATGGGATCGAATTTCTAAAACACAACATTTGAGAAGAAAAGATTTTCAGTGAGGTACCCATTCCATATATCCATGTTTAAGTTGCAGACTCTTCTATTATAAAAGCTTATGAAGTGGCTTTAATTGACAGGCATGGTTTAAGAGTGATGTATACAAGGTTTGTCAATGAGATTCAATAATCATATCTGAAACAATGTTTTAATAAAAATGAACTAATTGCTCATATAACTTTCTAGTTCAGCCTCCTTCCATCTTACTCAATTAATTTCAATGACTCCTTTAGGAGTTACATAAAGTAGTATTGAGATTAAACAATTGTGAATGCATCTGAAATTGACATTGCTTCCAAAAAATTTCTGATACACACATTTTTCAGATTTTTGCTTTTGAACAACAAATTGTTTTTCAATGAACAAGTTTGGTTAATCAACACCTTTTTACATGAGGCACAACACGTCTCAGGTGAAATGACCCAGTTACTCAGTGTAATAACCATATTGCTTCTCAATTAAGAGAACAGAGTTAGCATTAGAAGTATCTTTTTACATGAGGAGACACCTTGGTTAGAGGCAGGAATCCCCAGTTACTCAATACGGTCATGCCATTGCTCTGTCAAATTTTCATACAATTTTCAGTAGAGGTAACTATGGCACTTCATGACATGGGTTTACTCCATTTCTTGATAGAGGACCCAGTTTCTTGGTGACCAAAATCATTGCTCTGTCTATAACTTTCTTTAAGAAAAACTCGGGCAGATTAAATGTTTAAGAACAATACGGACATTATGTATCTCAACCAAAGAAGAACATAGTGTTAACTTTTCAGATTTCAAGAAGGTCTTGCATGAATTTACATGAGACAGTCAGTTAAGATTTATTAAAAAGCTGATTCAGATATTTTCAAGTCCTTCAAATTCAAACTTAGGAATACATTAGACTTAAACCAATTCAAATCAATAGCATTCTTAAACCTGTATAATAGAAGATTCTCCATAAGGGATGATTTCAGATTTATGAAAGGGTGCACAAACTGATATCTCTTCAATTTTCAGTTCAATCAATATCTTGACAGTAACATTCAGCAACAGAGACATTAACAAGCATGCATAAAAAGTGAATGAATTTGAACTCATGCTTGTGGCAGATATGATCAACATGCATCAGACAGATTTTCAGAAAAACCAATGGCAGTGAATCAATGTAGTTTAGGAATCAATAACAAAGTCTGGAATCCAGTCAGACCAACTTGACAATTGTGGCAGGGATGAGTTTCAAAGATAAGCTGGCAAAAGAAGTTGCAGCTACCTAAACAGAGGAATTTGAGTCAATGAGAGATTGATGAATTCAAAATCCTCCCCCTGCCTATATGCATTAAACCGACTCCTTTTGGAGTTTTTCAAAGTAAATGATATGCAATGCAGCTCACTACATGCATGCATATGCAATGACTTTCCTAGAAGCATTACATGCACATGAGAGGCATGAACATTATGGAGGGACAGCCAGACTCCCTCTAAATATATGCCGTTTAACAAACATGTCCAAATCAATGCAAGTTCATCTAGCATGATGAAGAGACATAGAAGAATATACATGTGGCATGCATTGATATGAATGTTTCACACAGGTTGATTACCGGTACGTGGCGGAGTCAAAGGTCCAAGGACCCTACTCACGCATAAGGAAGGCTTCCAAGTGGATATAATCCACCTTTCCACTAACATCATTTTATAAACCAGTTAATCATGGCGTTCAAGCACACAAGTATGTAAAGATGTGTATGACATGTGCAATGTACATCATTTAAGAACTAAAGACATTCACAAAATATAAAATAGCTCCAAACAAAATTTTTACCTGTTCAAAATTTTCAAATGAACCTGAACAGATGAATTCTTAGAATCAAACCATTTTCTTTCTTGCCTTGAGAAGCCTTTATTTATCGACATCTTCATTATCCTCAAGGCACCCTGTAAAATAAATTTTTATTTTGGACATGTGGGTACCCAAGCCATCTTGGGTCCCGAGGGGTTAGTTCTAACATGAGAAAATGTATTCTTTTTATTTTTCCTCTCATACCATTCATCATCGGCCCTCATCATGGTACAATCATCCATTGAATGTCCATTCAGGCCACAATAAAAATAATGAGAAAATTTTCTTTTCATGAACCATTTGTCATCTTTTTCCATTAAGGAACATGTATTCATTACATGTCAACGTTCACCACAATAATGACATGAAGGTTTTCTTTTTACAGGCCACTCATCATCATTTTTCTTCATAAAACAATTTTCCATTACGTGGCCATGCAAACCACAATAGAAGCAATGAACAATGAAATTTTTCTTCTTTGATTTTTCAAAAGTTTTAGAATCATCAACAATTTTCATTTGTGACTTCATTGCCTCATTGTCATCAAATTTCATTAAAGAGCAATCATACATATCATGGCCAAATTTGCCATAATAAAAATATGATACATTCCTTCTTTTTCTTGGAACATGAGCAAACTCAGCAATGTGGGATTTTTCATGCTCACAATGACAATCAATGATATTTTTCTGCTTTTCATTTTCTTCATCACTCAAGCACATGGACTCATTCAAATTCTTGATCTCATCTTCTAATGATGAAATGTGCACTTCACAATTGGTAAGATGTTCTTCACATAATGCAAGTTTATCATTCAACAGAGAATTGATGGATTTATAGCTTGTAATTTCTTGTTCCATAGCATGAATGTTTTCTTTGTCATCAACAATCACTTGTTTTCCTTTTCCAAACCTGTTGAGTTTATCAACCAACAAATTATTTTGATGATTTAACTTCTCAATTTCTTCAGCAAGTCTTGCATTTTGAACAAGTTCATCAAGCAAGAATTGATCACTATTTGAACAGCTCAACTTTTCTTTAGGTCCTTTTTCAACGTTTTCAAATTCTGAAATTTTAGCCATCAAAGTTTCATTTTCAGTTTTCAGAATTGAAATAGTTTCTTTATGCATATCAATATCATGCAACAACCTTCCATTCAAGTTCCTAAGCTCAGAACATTTTTCACATGACGAATCAACGACACAAGAGTTTTCAACTTCAGAATATTTAGTACATGGTGAGTTAACATGCGATGAATCATCAAATTTCTTTTTCAGTTTCCTATTTTCAGATTTTAATGCTTTGTATCTGTCAAACAGTTCATCATATGCATTGATCCACTCATCATAACTAAGTTCATCTTCTTCCTCAGAGTCGGAGTTTACCTTAGAGTTTTTCTCGCAATGGCCTTCATTTTCTTTGTTTGCCACGAGGCACTCACCATTCCAGATTTCATCTTGGGCTTCACTTAGCCCATCCAAGATCTCTTTGGCTGACCTATAAGATAAAATGAAGGGATATACGTCAGTGTTCACTGCAGCCTTAAGAGTGTTCAAAATAAAAAGATTATCAGAATCCTTTTTCTTGTCCTCATTGGTCCACTTTGACTTATCTTTTGGTAGAGCATGAGGACCGTGAGTCATTAAGTTCAAAAGCTTCGGATTAGTACTTGAAATCCAAACACACAATTTTTCAAGCCATGATGCAAAATCAAAACAATAAAAAATAGGAACCGAATTCAAACTAGCCATCATGAAAAAGATCTTTTCTCCTAGACCGTGATGTCCGTAGAATAAAAATCAGAGACTGGGCTCTGATACCAATTGTTGGCCCAGAGAGATGGCAGACAAGAAGGGGGGTTGAATTGTCCTCAAGCCGAGATGGCGGAATTTAAACACTTTCTAAACTAAACACAGCAGAATTAATATTAACTACGTTAAATAGCCTAAACAAACGTGAGATTAAAATCTTCTCTCAAGCTTTTCGATCTCACTCGAATAAACTAGACAATGGATGAAAGAACCTACGCCAAACACGGATTATCGATGTAAGGAACAATTAAAATTAATCCTAACAAGGATAGCGGATGAAGCAATGTGCGATGATGTAGTGAGCAAAGACATACTAAATTGACCTATGAAGGGAGATAGAAGAAATGAACAATCACACAGGCAATCACAATAGACACAGAGATTTTTAGGTGGTTCGGGTACACTGCCGTGTCCCCTACGTCCACCCCTCACCGAACCCTGGTGAGGCTTCACTACACACTACAAAATGTAGCAACACAGGGACGAACCCCAACACCACACACGCTACTTCCGCAGCAATCCACACACACGGGGCCTGGCCCCAAAACGCTGCCACCGCAGCACACACACACACACGACGTCGGGGAACACACCCCGGACACTAAAACCACACGGAGACGCAGCTCCGTCCACACACACAATAATATTCAGAGTTCAACAACATACAAGGATTTACAACATATGCTCACACAAGATTTAGATCAAGAAAACCAACGCAAGGAAGTGGGTAAAAGATATAGAACATTTCCCTTTCGTTTTCCAATAGGTGTATGAAAATCTTCCTTGAAGTTTTCGGTTGAAGAGAAATGAATCTGCAGTAGGATGGAGCACCCGATAGTCTTCCTCAAAGATCCGGGTTTGTCTGCAGCTTCGTCAGCTCGTACTGGATATATCCTTCAAATCCTAGCTCCCATCAAACCTGCATACATCAGAAAGTTGATTAACCTCACAAACCCCTCTCCTCTCAACCTTGTGGCAGCACTCCTCCTTCTTCTTCTGCAAAAGAATGGAAAGCATTAGCTCATCTTGTTGCTTAGGATGAAAATCGCAGCACTAATAAGAGGGCAGCAAATAGATAGACAAAAGAACATGTATATGTATATTGCACCTCTTAGATAACCATTCGAAACCTTAAGCAATCTCAAACAAAAGCATAGAAGTGAAAGATCAAAACAACTCCCTCGGATTTTCAACGAAATGCTTTGATAGGGAGGTAGGGTGTGCTGGAAAACTGATTCACGGAGTGGGAAGCGGCCAAGCTTGAAGAATGAAACCCCCAAGACATCCGACCACGAAGAGCAGCAACATCAGCCTTCTGATCAAACCTCAGGCTCGTGGATGATGTCTTCAACAGCGTCTTCTTCCTCCTCCTGTTATGTGCATCGCCCTTCCTCTAGCTTTTACATCCAGATCGTTGTTGAAGAAGCCTTGGAGCTGCAACCGTCCTCCTGCACACACAAGGGTTAGGAACAACCCAAAATTTCAGATCTAGCCTTTTTCATTAGGGTTTACAACCCAATAGGATGTATATATATGTTTAGGATGGTCAAGAGACAGCCTAGGGACCATATCCACATTTTCTGGAGTGATTTGGGACATTTGGACCGGGGTTAGAAGACTTTCGGCGCGCCTACACGAAGGTCATTTTTGACGGCACCGTCCCGGACCGGAAAAGGGTCGACCCTCGAAAGGGGTAAAAGGTTGACAAAAGAAATGGATCGACCCTTGGGGTCGACCCTCGTGCCAGCCCATTCTGTTTGGGAATTTTATTTTCAGGGGTCGACCCTCATGGCAACCAGAGGCCACCCGAAGCCCAAAAATCACTCTGGGACTCAGGGGTCGACCCTTTCAGAGGGGTCGACCCCAGGGGTCGACCCTTTTGCACTGGGTGCACAAATATGCCAAAAACAGACCTTCTGCCTTTAGGGGTTGACCCATGCCAGAATGGGTTAGAAAAACACTTCAAACCTCCATGAATCCAAGGGAATAAAAGTGATTAGATATTACCATAATCCCATGAAGATTAACATGATTTCTTACCCTGAAGAACATAATGAAACAGGAGGTTAGATCGAAATCAAAATATTTGGATCATGCATTAACATATGGAGCTAGTTTTAAGACCAAGACCCAAATGACATGAAATATTATTATGAAAGCATTAGCATGAGGCACATAAATGCTTTGAACACACATTCATCTCAAGAATATGCATAAGACACTTTGAAACCATTCAGTCCTCAACTAACAAATGAAGTCAATTGAGAGCACGATTAATGAATCAATCCCAATCTAGGCACATGGAAATTCACTTCCAACTCATGAATACTTACCATGGATTCAAGGGTAGTAACCAAGAGTTGAGGCTTACCATTGACTCCAAAGAAGTTTTTGCAAAGTGGAACCTATATATTATATCAAAGTATTGATCATGCATTTGAAAGGGCATTTTTAATACAAATCAATCAAATCTCATATGAGTTCCAACTTCAGTCCAAAGCAACATTTACCCAGTCATCTGAGAGCATTTAGATCCATTGAGCCATGATCTTGCATGAGTGAAGGGAAGATGATGATTCGTTCAATAAAGACATACAATGAAATGGAAATGATTTTACACAATGAATTATAGGTGTTAGAATAAGGATCAAAAACAGGTTTTGATACACCCTGAGTAGCAAAGATTTGTTCTTGGATGAACGAGGGAAGCTGGGCTGCCGTAGGGCAATCAGTGACAGTGTGGTTAAGGCTAGAACAAAGAGCAAAAATTTCTTCATGATTGGGAGCTGAGAACTATTGAGATTGAGGAGCAGAAAAAGAAGAGGAATGTTCTTGCCTAGATAACAGCTGATCTAACTTCTGAGCTACCAAATCAACCTTCTCCATTTTCTGAGCCAACAAAACCACTTTGTTCAATTTTTGAGTTATGGCATTAATATCCATCTTGTTCTCAAATTCCCCTTGATTCTTAACTTCATATAACCCTGACCTCTTAGATGGCCCAATCATTCTTTCATAAGATGAGAGCGAGGCATGACTAATAGAATTTTCACTAAGCATCTCAAATAAATCATAGGCCTCGTCCTCGCTCTTACTTATAAATGCTCCCCCACATGAAGCATCCACCATATGTCTATAGTTTTCTGTCAATCCCTCATATAATGCCTAGACAATTTGCCATCTTGATAATCCATGGTGGGGGCATTTTCTTAGCAAATCCCTCAACCTATCCCACGCTTCATGGATTTATTCTCAGGGTTTTGTGTGAATCCAATTATGGCTCTCGTTATGGTATTGGTTCACCTTATGGGATAGAATTTCTTCAAAATTTCCTTTTGCATTTCAGCCCATGTATCAATGGATCTACCCAAGCCACCTAACCAATATTTAGCCTTATCTTTGAGGGGAAAAGGAAAGAGAGTCAATTTAAGAGTATCATCAGAAAAGGTCTGGATTTTGACAGTTGAGCATATCTGGAGGATATCATCAAGATGTTTATATGGATCTTCATTGGTATTGCCATAGAAAGATGGCAACATTTGGATGGTACTAGACTTGATTTCATATTGAACCACCTGGTTCTGAGGTGCTTGAACATAGAAGGACGGTTGATATTGATTAGGCATGAAATAGTCCTTCATCTGCTTAGGAGCAACTTGTTGCACTTGATGTTGATTTTGGTCTTCCATGAGGTTAGGTTGTGGATGATTTCTAGAATACACTAACCTCTCAATCTCACTAATGGGCCCTAACAAATGTGGATGTAGGGATCTCCTACCCTATATGCAATGCAAAAGGGCCCAAAGAGAAATAGTTTGTTTTTAGATTTTTGGATTTTTTTTCTTTTTTTTTTCCAAAATGAGTCAAATGCAACACTAACTATATGAATTATGTTACGCAAAAAATGATGTTTTTTTTCTTTTCAAATTTTTTTTTATGCAAATGAGTTTAAAAATAATGCAATGAATCAACCACTATATGAATGTAAAATGATGATATTTTTTTTCTTTTTTTTTAAAGAAGAATTGGTACTCACTACTAAATTGGTTAACTGGCCAGGTAAGAAGTGGAGTTGTGGGAGTCTCCCCCTACGTTCGTAGGGTCCTAATTAAATAACCACAATCTCACTTGGGCGTTTGTCACAAAACCTCTAGTCTTAGACACCAATTTTCTAAAATAGCAATAAATTCTAACACTCTTTTTTTTATGTGAAACCTTCTAAAGGAAATCTACCTTCAAGGTACTTCTTAGTACAACCTGCCCGGCGTCCGTGAGGGAATCCACAGGTGCGGGGACTTATGGAGGTCTTGGAAAAGGAATTTTCAATCCAAAGAGACGGAATGCTCAATGGAGGGTCTATCCAATTCCAAGAAGGGTGTAAGGAATCCTAACTTGCCCTTGAGAAGAGGAAATAGAAGAGAAGAGAAAGATTTTTTTTTCAATAATGATGCAAGTAGATAAGAAATCAACTAGAATGCAACATACATGAAAGAGATGCAACTAAGATGAAAGCATGAAATCATGAATTTTTTTTTCTGATTTTCTGTTTTCTAATTTTTTTTCAGAGAATTTTTTTTCAAAATTTTTTTTCAAAAGAAAGAGATATGGAGGAAAGATAACTATCAACTAAAAATAGCAAACAAATATGCAAAACTACTACAAATTAATACCTAAAATTATGATTTTTGTGTTTTCTGGTTTTTTTATTTTTTCAAGAATTCTTCAGATTTTTTTAGAATTTTTCAGAATTTTTCAAAACATGACCTTTTTTACGTTATTGACCTTTAGCGACGCTTGAATTTCTTAGAATTTCTGAATTTCTGCTTTCTGCTATAGTTTCAGGCTTTAGTGATGCTTTATATGACAAATTATTTTCTGAGAATTTTTAGGTCCGGATTTTTATGAATTTTATGAATTTTCTATTTTTTTTGATTTTTCCTGTAAAATAAAATTAGAAAAATTAGAAAAATTATATACAAATCAAACACAAGAATTTCCAACCATTAAAAATTATTTCTTCCCCGGCAGTGGTGCCAAAAACTGATAGTCACAAACCCATCGTTGAATAAATCGTGCCATAATTTAAAATTAACCGAACTCACTCACTTAAAAAGATTGAAATTTAAGCAAAGTGGTGAATACAGGTCGATCCCACGGAGAAGAAATATTTTTAAAATAGTATGTAAGAGAATTCTTATATTTGAAAAATCTGAAGTTTTGAGTGAGACTAAACTAATGAAAAAGAAAATTACATGAAAACTAAGTAAAGAATATGAGAGGGTTAAGAGTAGAAATTAGAAAGAGAGGGAGAGGGAGAAAACTAAGAAGAACACAATTGCACAAAATCTGAACTTTATTGCTATGAGAGGTGACAAGTACAAATCTATGAAAATAAAAATTACAACTTGACTGAAAATAGAAGAGTGAAAGAAGAAATTGGAGCCAAGAGGATGAAGAGTGCCGCCGTCTCCTTGCCGTGCCGAGTCTTGGAATTTCACCCTGCCGTGGAAGTAGATGCCGCCGAGAGGACCAAAGGAAGAAGATCCGTCAAGGGGATGTGGGAAGAAATATGGGAAGAGGGAGATAGATAGATGGAAGAAGAATAAAAATAAATCAAAGTGTGTGTGTGTAGGTGTGAATTGAGAAGAGAGTGAATAGAAAGAGAGACAGAGGGTTACGGTGGAAAGAATGAAAACACAGTAAAAACAAAATAAAAATAGAGGGAGATTGGAAGAGAGGTAGCTTTAAAACTAGATGGAATTAGAGAAGGTGGAATAAGAGAAAGTTGTAGAAGACGAAAAGACGAAGAAGATTGCTAAAGAACTCAAAAGTAGAAGATGAGAGGAAGATGGTGAAAAATATGGAAGAATGGGATAATGGCGCAGATGAATAGTGAAAAAGCCTTTAAAAAGTAAACTTTAGAAATAGTGAATAACTTGAAAATGAGGAAGATTTGGGAGAAGCAGTAGAAAAAGAAGTTGAAGAACAATTAAAAATGAGCAACTTTTGTGAAGACAGTAAGAGAGAAAGGTGATCAGACGAGAGAGAAAACCAGGAGAGAAGAACTAGGAGAAATAGAGGATGAATAGTAAAAAGTGCAGAACCGTGCCTTTGAAAATTGAGAATAAGTTAAAAACAGAGGAGAATTAGAGGAAGAAGAAGAAGAGAGATTTGCAGAGAATTTAAAAGCGAAGAAGTTTGCAGAAGGAAGAAAATTGAAAGAATAAATAGAAGTGCATGAAAAACTAAGCTAAAAGACTAACTAGCGAACTCCTTCCCTCGGTCACCCACGGCGGCCTTATATAATGTGCAGAGAAGCTTCACACGATCGGCCATTGCAGATCAACTTCAAATCCTGATTTTTTTAGTATCAATATCTTGCTAAAACACAACCTTTTGCCATAGATAAACTCTCCTTTGATCAAATCATGGAAGGATAACATCAAATAGTAGGAAGATAGCTTCAAAGAGACCTTCCCGTTCTGCTTCAAACTCTCGCGAAAATGATGACTGGGGTGCTAGTCGCTCATTAAAATGGCGTCTACTCACAAGGTCGCACAATCTTTATTTCCTCTTTTTGATATTTTTCTTTTTTTCATAAATCAGGAAATGGCGACTTTCTAGGAAGTCGCTAATTCTTTTTTGTCCATAAATCCGGGAAACAATGACTATTCAAATGGTCGCTTATTCTTTTCCATTTTTTCTCGATTTTCTTTCTGATTTTCCATACAGAAGAAATAGCTCCACATGAATAGTCGCTCATTCTTTTTCCCCAAGAAATAGCGACTTCGTGTGTAGCATAGTTTAAAAGGTCTTGAGGCGATTGTGAGGCCCCATAAGGCGTAAGCCTTAAGGCACAACGAGGTGTAAGCCTTAATAGAGAAGAAAATAATCTTAAAACCAGAAAAATGCTAAAAATAATATAGATTTTCATGTGTTAATGCTATATCAACTCAATGATAAATTCATATTATTTCAAAAGTACTAAATTATGAGCCAACTGTCTAGTGCAGTTGGTTCGTCACTCTACCCCATATGGGGGAGGGCTCGAGTTCGAGCTCGATTATCCTCTCTCTGTTAAAAAAAAAACTACCTACCAAGAAAAAAGTATTGAATTATGTTTTAATGACAACAAAAGAAACATAAATCTTCTCAAGTGATGCACACGTCTCAATTAAATACTTTGAGGCGGTGAAGGCGGTGAGACGTACCATCTCAATCAAAAAAAGGCATAAGCCTCAAGTAAAAGACATGAGACGCGTGCCTCAAGGCGTTTTTCTAGTGCCTCACCTTGAGGGTTAAGCCTTAGTGCCTTGAGGTGTCGCCTTTTTAAACAATGGTGTGTAGTCACACATTCTTTTCTATTTTCTAGTTTTTTCCTTTTTTCTATTTCCATAAATGAATCTGTGCCTCTTCTCTCAGTAGCGAATTCTTCATTTCTTTATTTTCTTTTTCCAGCAAAATAAATTGGCGCCCATTCGGTTAGTCGCTATTCCCTATTTTTTAGAAAATATTTTCCAAATTGACGTCTGACCCGGTCGCTATTTCCTGAAAATTTAGAAAAGTCAAAATATCAATATATTTCAACCAAAAAAGACTTTCAAATGATTGTGTAATTTCTTGAATATTTCTCACATGATCATTTTGGCTCAAAAAGATGATAAAATGCATGCAGACTCAAATAATGGTGAGAATGAAATTAACTGCTTATGTAGCACAACTTTATTCATTTAATGCACAAAGATGATATATGTGATGCAAGTTATGATGTAATAGCATATATCAGTTGTCTTAAAAGAATGCATTGAAGAGAATTGCTAGATGTTGTAGAAAATCTGTGATAGCTCAAGTAGTATATACTTGATTTGAATAATTTTCTACCCTTGAATTGGGTTTTGCATAAAATATCATAAATCATTTGACATTACCAAGATTCTCTGAGCAATTCCCTTATCTTTTATTTTGTCGAGTCCTGATCCTCATATGGAGTCGGATATATCGGTTGGAAACCAGTAATGTTCTCCTCAGGAAAAACTTATGGTGTAACAATGCCACGTACCATGACTCTGATATGGCGTTTTACTCTATTCATCATCATTTATATTTTATATACATACATGCACACAATGGTTGAAAAAGAGCTTGAATTGAATATGGATCATGTGCACTGATGTTTATCTATGTTTACTTATCAATTTTTGACTTTAATTAGAAGTGAGAGGACAATGGATTGGGGGTGGATGGACAAAACAAGGTATCTGTTGTAGATGAGTACCATTATGTTATGTTTACTTTGGAATGGATAATTAGCTAACATCCTTTTTACATGTTTACTTCTTTAAGGGATGCAAAGGAATACTATGACGGTGTTGATGAGTTTATTCAGTTTACATTTGGGATTGTACTTGGTACTCAGACAATCAAATGCCCATGTGTACGTTGTGCATGTGTTGACGGATGGGATAAGGAGACTATAAGACAATACTTATACTTGAATAGAGTTATCAAGGATAAAGAGTTTTGAAGATTTCATGGTGAGACTAAGGCTTGGCAGTTAAAGAATGATGTTCCTGATAGGGGCATGCATGACATGCTACATGATGCATTTGGGATGCCAACCTTTGAAAATAAGAGTGGTGTAGGGGAAAACGAAGGTGCAACTAATGTTGATGATAATGCTAGAATGTTCTATAAGTTAATTAGAGATGCTGAAACACCTTTATACTCTAGTTGTACAAAACACACCAAGCTTTCTTTTATTATTCGAATGTTCAACATTAAGTGCATGGGTGGATGGAGTAACTCATCTTTTGAATTAATGTTGAGGTTGGTGAAAGAGATTCTTCTGGATGGTGAAGTGTTGCCAAATTCATTGTATGAGATGAAAAAAATTATCAGTGACTCGGGCTATGGGTATGAGAAGATAGACTCATGCCCCAATGATTGTATATTGTATTAAAAAGAAAATAAAGATCTGCATAAATGTTCTAAGTTTGGTGAAAGCAGATGGAAATCTGATGAAGGCATTAATAATGATGAAGAAATGAAACAAAAAGTACCAAGAAAGCTCCTCCGTCACTTTCCCCTCATTCCAAGATTGCAAAGGATGTACATGTGCTCAAAATCTGCTCTTAACATGAGATGGCATGGCGAAGAATGTCGTGAAGATGGCAGTTTACGTCATCTTGCTGATTCAGCTTGTTGGAAGACATTGGATGCTATAGATGACTTTAGATTGGAGGTCAGAAATGTACGATTGGGTCTAGGCAGTGATGGTTTCAATCCTTACAGTACAATGTCGATCAGTCATAGCACTTGGCCCGTTCTTCTGATGCCATATAATTTGCCACTTTGGGAATGCACGAAAAGTCCAAACATATTCCTATCTTTACTCATCTCTGGTCCAAAGGCACCTGGTAATGACATAGATGTATATTTGCAGTCACTAATAGAGGAATTACAGGTATTATGGCATGGAGTTGATACTTTTGATGCTTTGACTGGTCAAATGTTTTGGATGCGTGCTGCAATATTGTGGACTATCAATGATTTCCCAGCATATGCATGCTTGTCTAGATGGAGTACCAAAGGTCGATTGGCTTGTCCTGTCTATAATAAGCACACTTTCTCATCGTGGCTATCGGCAAGTGGGAAACATTTTTATCATAGCCATCGTAGATGGTTACAACAAGATCATAAGTTTCGATCAATGTCTCGCATGTTTGATGGAAAACAAGAATGGAGCAAAAGTCCTAAGCGACTATCGGGGGATGAATTGTTACACCAAATAAAAGGCCTCTCTTTTACGTTGGGGAAGGCTTCAAGTGTAGCATTGAAGGGGAAAAGGCAGCCAATGAAGAAGACAAGGGGGCAAAGAAAGAGAAGCCATTCATGTAAGGAGCACAATGACACTAAGATTAACAAATATTTAAATTGGAAGAAGCATGGTATTTTTTTTATTTGCCTTATTGGAAGTTTCTAGTGCTGTAACATAATCTCGATGTCATGCATGTGGAGAAGAATGTTTGTGATAGTATTGTTGGTACACTCTTAGGAGTTGATGGTAAGAACAAAGATGGACTCAAGGCATGGCAAGACCTAGAACTTATGGGCATTAGGTCATCACTTCACCCATGTTCTGCTGATCCAACAAAGACATTACTCCCACTAGCACGTTTCACATTAAGTAAGGCTGAGAAGGTGACAATTTGTAATGTTCTCAAGAGTGTGAAAGTCCCTGATGGCTATGCCTATAATATTTCAAGACATGTGGATGAGAAGAATGCAAAGATCTGGGGTTTAAACAACCATGATTGTCATGTGCTCTTGCAACAACTACTTTCGGTGGCTATTCTAGGAATAACACAAAAAGAAGTGAGTTCTGCACTAATTGAAGTGTGTAATTTCTTTGTGGAGTTGTGCTCAAAGAGTTCATCAGCAGATGATTTTTATCGCCTTGGAGAACAGATTGTGGTCACACTATGTCGCCTTGAGATGATCTTCCTGTTGTATCCATGTGATTTTGATGATGCCAAACACTATGACTCATTATGAGCATGATGTCATATGTGCATTGATGGATTGATGATTTGTTTCTGATGATACGAACACTATGATTCATATATGCTTCACTGTGCATGTGTCTCTCTAGTTCTGGACAAGGTTAATGCATAACGATCACCATGTATAGAAGGTCAGTGTACATGTGTTCTTTTCTGTGCATTCAGAATGATGCACATTTCATTTTTCATGTAGACAGTTGTGTACATTTCATTGAACAGGTAGTGCACATGCTTTCTTCACTACATAAGGTCGATGCATGTTATTGTATAGAAGGTCGATGCATGTTCAGGCTGTAGTCATATAAAGTCGGTGCACACACTGCTCAAGTCTGTGCACATCATGCCTACGCAGAACTAGAGTCGGTGCAACACCTCTATATTCTACATTTTCAAGGTCGTTGCATACTTTGTTAGACTCAAATAAGGTATGTCCATAATTAGTTTTCATGCACAAAGGTCGGTGCACACTCGCCTTGTGTCTATACAAGGTCAGTGCATATTTGCCTTGCATGTCCGAGCATAAGGTCAGTGCATATTCACTCATATAGTCGGTGCACATCCCATTTGTGCAAGACCAAGGTCGGTGCATCATCTGCATTATTCTTGCATATAGTCGGTGCACATCCCATCTGTGCAAGACCAAGGTCTGTGCATCATCTGCATTATTCTTGCAAGTAAGGTCGGTGCTAGTGTCATGAATCTTGCATACTTGTCTTATGCATATTGGAGGTCGGTGCAGTGTCTTACACTAAGTAAGGTTGGTGCAAGTAATGCCTCACGCATACTTGAGGTCGATGCTAGTTGCGTTGATTCTTGTAAGTGAGGTCGGTGCTAGCTGCCGTTTCTACTTAGTGAGGTCGATGCTAGTTACCTATCTACATAAGTCAGGTCGGTGCCAGTCATCTTGTTTGCATCAGAGTCGGTGCTAGTCTAGCCACCTGCATACCAGGCCAATGCTAGTTAGCCTTGTCTGCATGTAAAGTCTGAGTCATGCATTACAGTCAGTGCTAGCCTATATTTCTTCATGAACTGAGGTCGATGTTAGTAGTCACTAAGGTCGAAGCTAGTATGTATTCTTATGCACTGAGGTCAGTGCTAGTATGAAGAGTTCATGAACTTAAGTCGGTGCTAGTCATGCATATTGGTATAAGGCAAGGTAGGTGCTAGTGGCATTTTTCATGTTGAAGTTCACAGAGTCCTTCTGTGATTGTTGTCTGAGCACTATATGCCATAGTCTAAGCATCGTATTAGAGCATGTGTCTGATCATCATCCATGTGTTTTATTTTCACTATCTCAGTCAACGTTTTATAAATATTCACTATGCCTACAAGGTATTTGACGAGGTGACCTTTTCTAAAAGTGTAGGAACTTAAGGGGCACATGATCCAAGGGATACCATGTGGAAAGCTTAACAACCTACTTTGACACGTGGATGCTTTAAGGCGCTCATCTTATGGCGGGAACATTCCCTCCACACGACCAGGCGATTCTTTTTGGATATCACTGGGATTCTACCACGTGGAGCCATCTGACGGAGGGAGAATCATCGTCCTCATCAAATTGCCTCCGGCGCCTCTGTTCTCCATATAAAAGCACCTACAAAGGATAACAAGAAAAGAACATATAACAAAGGAGTAGAAAGAGGAAAAGGGAGAGCGGCAGAAAGCCAGCGGCAACCAGAGAAAGTCAGAAAAAGAATCATAGAGAGTTTTGAAAGTAGAGATCATGAGAGAGTGAGCAGCCGTCTGTGAATGAAATTTCAACAGTTCGTGTGTTTGGAAAAGAAGAAGAGAGTGCAGCAGTAAGATCCAAGGAGGAAGGAGATCTATAGCTTCTGGATCAGATCCAAGCTACATTGCTCCAGAGCGAGCTATATTTTCTGAGCTTTAATTCCAGCTTTCTGTTGCTGATTTGTTAGATTCTTGTTTTTCCATTTAACATTCCATTTCAGAAGCTGTGAATCAGCAGTGGCATAAGCTGTAAGGCCCAGCGGTTTGAAGCTGTGAATCAGCGGTGGCTAAGCTGTAATGCCCAGCGGAGCAAGCTGTAAGTCAGCGGTTGTAGGTAAGTTGTAAAGCCCAGTAGTTTAAGCTATGTATCAGCGGAATCCACACTCTGGTTGGAGTGTGGGGTGGGTGTAGGTCTGGAGGACCGAATCACCTAAAAATCTTCTGTGCACTATGGTTTGATTGTTCATTCGTTTATGCTAGATGAATGCCTATGTTCGCTTTCAATAAAGTCTGCCTGAGTGACACTTGAATGCATTGCATACCTAGAGTATTTCTGTAAACTGCATAGTTGCTGCCGAGCAGTCCACTGCATAGACCTACGATCTGTTCTTCAGTGTGCCTCAACATAGCTCACAGTCAACCACCAAGTGTTTGATCATGTGCTTCATATTTAGTTAAAGTCAATCAGTTTTTTAATATAGCATTACTTACTAATTAGAGCTTAAATTGGGTAGAATTTTTTAAAGGGGATTCGTTCACCCCCCTCTGAATCCGTGCGTGCACCATTGCACCTAGTCTTCACAGACCAACAATTGGTATCAGAGCAGGTCTCTGAATTTCAGATCAAACGATCTGCAGAGGGTCCTGTCATTTTGTGTTCGGTGTTCTGCTATGTCGCTTTGGTGCTTTACTTTGCAACAGCTTTAGTTCTGTGCATCTCTTATATATTGTCTCCTAGTCTTTAGATCTAAATTTGGACAGTTGTTTTTCAATGGCTCATCCACCGATCTTTAGTGGAAATGATTTTGATTTATGGTTAAAAAGCTTGCATCGATATGTAAGATCAACTGATCCTGATCTATGGAAGGTAATTGTTCATGGTCCACATAAATTATCAAAAGATAAATCTAAATGGACTGATGAGGATATATTAAAAAATTCTGACAATGTTAGAGCATTAGATCTGATGAAGGCATCAGTCGATAGAGCTCTGATTTCGTGTGTTTCATGCTGCAGGTTTGCCAAAGATATTCTGGACAAATTGAAGATTGCAGGGAATTGCAACACATGTCTGATGGTTGAAAAAGATGGACATAATAGTGATCAAGAAGAAGATGAAGATGAGGTATCTTCTAACTTTGAAAATTATACTGTGGATGACTGGATTAGAGCTTACAATGATTTGCTTGATTCTCATGAACAGTTAAGAAAACAAAATAGAAAGCTAAGAGGAAAATAAAATAGTGTAGTGAGCTCGAGTATGGACAATAATAATTTCAAAACCCTGGAAATAGAAAATAAACATCTGAAGAAACAATTGGAAGGTTTTGAAAATGTTGTTTCAGAAATGAGTAAAATGAAATCTGTAAATGAAAGTCTTGAGAAAATCATTGAGAAGAATGATGAAAAGGTCAAAAGACTTCAAGAAGAGAATCAAGCTGATGTTCTCAGGCATAAAGAACAGAATTATCTGCTGAAAAATGAAAATGATAAATTGCATTCAAAAATTTCTGAACTAGAAGAAACGTTGAGCTTATTTAATGATAATCAGATTAGTTCTAATATTTTTTGTGAAAACCGTCTGAAACTGAAATAGTCATTTGATGAATGTTCATCTAATGTTCATGCATACAAGAAACAAGTGTGTTCATTAAAAGATGAGAATGAAGAACTTAATCTGAAACTTTCTGAACTGCAAAAGAATCTGGATGAGGCAAAAATTGATCTGAAAAGGGGGATTAACTTAAATGATCAGGTTCTAATAAATGAACTTATCCAAAATGAGAAGCTAATGGAGGAAATGGAGAAATTGAAGGAGCTTAACAGTATCATGATTGAAAGACTTCTCACCTTAGAAAAAGGAAAAACTGTTTGCAATGAAGAATCTGAAAAACTGAGTAATCTGAAACAAGAAATTGAGAAATATAAAACTACAAACAAAGTATTGAATGAAACTGTTAATTACAGTGAACAAGAGATTGCAAGTTATGAAATACACATTGCATCTCTAGAAAACGAGATTCAGGATTTAAAAAACTCCTTATCTAAATTTGTTGATGGACAAGAAAATTTGGATAAGCTGCTAGGAGTTAAGGTCAACTTCAGAAAAGAAGGGCTAGGCTACAAGCCAATTAACAAGAAATGCTTTGAAAACAAACTGATGACATCTTTTGTAAAAACATCAAATGTAGCCACCACATCCCAAGTGAGAAAGCTCAAAAATCAGAAAATGCTAGAACAAAAGAAAATTCAAAAATAGAATAATAAAACTCAGAAACATCCTGAAAATCTGAAAACTCAAAAACAGAAATTCAACCATGAGAAAAACCATGTTTCAAAGAAATCCAATGGCTCTTGTCGTTATTGTGGGAAGTATGGACATCATATGCACAATTGCTTTGTAATGAAGAAAGATGACTTGAAGAGTGATAGAATTCATGCTAGGAATTCTCATGCTAAGAAATCCTCTTCTGTTCAGAACAAAAAGCTTTAGTGCTTTTACTGTCATAGAATTGGTCATATTATGCATGAATGTAGACTAATGAAGCAAGATGATATGAATGCTAAGAAGTCTCATGCTAGAAATCATGCATATCTGAATAAGAAAATTCATTGTTTTCATTGTGGTAAATTGGGCCACATTGCTGCTCAATGTTGGCATGCTCAGGGAAAGAAATCTAACTCTAGATTTATTAATTTCCATGTTAACGAAAATGTTTTTGAGAGAAATGATTTTGGTTCTAGAGGCAAGCACAATGTGTGCTTCGAATGTGGGAAGCATGGTCATACAGTCAAGGACTATTGGCATGCTCAGGAAAAGAGATTTGATTCTAAATCTAGTAAATTTCTTGCAAAACAAATTTTTTTTGAAAGAAATAAATGTGTGATTAAAGAAAAATTGTTGGCATGTTTTAACTGTGGAAAGTTAGGCGACAGGGCTGCAACTTGTTGGCTGAGAGTCTATCATAAACAGACTGGCTTTGTTAAAAAGAATATTCATTCTGTTAGAAGGAATTTTCTTGATAATGCTCACAGGTTCAATGCTCATAGTAAGGTGCATGAAAAGAATTTGAAAAATGCTGCATCATATTATTACTGTGGACATATAGGTCATTCAATGAATAACTGTCACTTGATAAAAATTGATGACCTTCATGCACAGAAATTATTTAGAGCACCTAATAAAGGAGTCTTTATTATTTCAGGATCCAAGACACCTTGGGTGCCCGTTTGTGCAAAATAGTTTGATGTTTTGTAGGTGTGCCTTGGGTTGAAGAATAAAGAAGGGTAAATAAACCAAGGCACCCAAGTTGGTAAAACCCCATTCTTGTATTTTTCAGGTAACATTTGCATTCTTTATATTGTTCAATTGAAACTGCATATCATGTTAAATCTGATCAGTCAAAATTTTCATGCATACATGTTCTTATTTGCTTTAACAATTGCATTGAACAACATATTTCTCATCTGCATGCATTAATGTTTTGACACTTGATTGTGCACATAGAGAAGGTTAGGAACTCATGAGCATAGTCTACATATGTGTGCATATATGTGAATTGCTTATGTCAACTGTCTGCATACACATCTGTTTGACATACAGTCATTGAAAATCTGATGCATATAGGACTGCTTTGGCACTGCATTGTCATGAATGACCAGTATGGTATATAAAATGGTAAGCTACTAAAGGACAGATAAAATCTATCTGGAGGTTCTTACTATGTGTGAGGTGGTCCTTTAGACCAAGTCCTCTGCCTGGTACCATGGGTCATGTTGCATATAGGGCAGTCTAAGACATAATTCATTAAACTCCCTTGTATAATGTACCTTGCAAATGTTGCATTTAAAATTCAGTTTTGAGTACATATAGTTTATTTAGTCAGGGGGAGTCAATGTATAGGCATGCATGTATTAATTGCATATCATTCATATTAAAAATACCAAAAAGAGTAATTATCATGCATACTCTTAGGGGGAGATCTTGTCTTAATCTGAATCGTTTGTTCACATCCTTGGATTGAGATGTTGCTTCCTCAATCTGAATCTTTCTTGATTGAACCTTAATGTTTTTTGATTCAAGTGAAGTAAAATTCACTTTATCCTTGATTGATTCTATATGCAAGCTTCATCTGATCCTTAGTGTCGACACCATGAGTCGACATTATTTTACAAGCATTCTGTTTAAATGATGACACCGAGAGTCGATATCTTCATTGGTGTGATTCTGCTTCTATATTTGTTCAGGGGGAACATAAGAAGAATTCTTGGACTGCATGACCATCTTTGTCATACTGATCTTCTTTGCCTTTCAAGCATTTTATCTCAAACATGGTATCAGTCAGTCTCACTTTTCTTCATCTATTTTGAAATCAGTTGAACTTAAATCCCATTTGCTGAGGGGGAGCTACTGTCTACACTTCCTGATTATCATAATCATTCTTTTAGAGTTAAAATTTCCTAATCAATGATAGTCACCTGCTCGGTATTATTCTTTGAAAATCTGTCTGGCTGACATAATTCTTCCATGACTAATCTTTTGATTCAGATCTTCTGAAAAACTTCTCACTCTTTGCATGCTACTTGATGATCATTATTTTGAACCATTCACTATGGCTAGAACATTTCTGTCAGATATTCATGAAGTTTTCAATGAGTTATCCTGATCATAAATCTGAAAACACTTATACTAGGAATCTTCCATTGTGTGGAACTATGAATATCCGAAATAACTCAGATGGTTTAAGTCTTATGTATTTCTTGAGTTTGATTTCGAACATCTTGAAAATATCTGAATCAATCCTTTAATAAACTTTAACCAGTTGATTCATGTTATATCATGTAAAACCTTCTGAAATCTAAAAGCTTTATAACCATGGCTTTCTTTGGTAGAGATACATAAGGTGAGTGTTGCTTTTAAACGTTTGTTTGATATGAGTAATGACTGAATGTAAAGTGAGGTCAGAGCAATGACTTTGGTCACTGAGAAATCATGTCCTAAGGACTGTGTCATGAAGTGCCTTACTTATCTCTGGTGAAAATTTAATGAAAAATATGTGAAAGGTTAAGGCAGAGCAATGATTAGATTGCACTGAGAAACTGGGATCCTCATCAAAGAAATGGAGTCATCATATGTCATAAAGTGCCCTAGTTAACTCTGTTCAATATGAATCATGACAGTTAGTCATACTAAGTGCTTAGGGATACTGGCGTCTAAACAACATGTATCCTCTAGTTACAAGGTGTGAACTAAACTCGATTGATCTTGAGAGTTATTGCAATAAACATTGTTATTGCATAGATAGAAAAACAATCTGAAAATTTGAAAATTGCTGAAACTTTGGACAAAATCAGATCCTTTCATGTCTGTTTAATCTCAACACTACATTTTGTAACTCCTAAAGGAGTCATTGAATTTGAATGAGTAAGAGATAGAGAGGTTAAACTAGATGTTAACATGAAGGCATGGTACATCTTTATTGAAATTGATTACAGATATGAGTACAGAATGTATGAATAAAACTTGAATACTTCATGTTTAAACCAGGGTGTTCAATAAAGATTATGCCATAAGCTTTTATAGTGGAAGAATCTGAAATACCTTAACCTTGGAATTATGACTTTGATGACTCATTGCAAATTTATCATGAAACTGATCTCCATCTGCTTACCTGTGCTTTTGCTGAACTCATGTTATGTCTGATGAATCTGATTCATTCTAATCTTACTATTCTTTCAAAGAGGGAGACTATCTCATTAGCATCTTTCTGTTCCAATTTTTTTGTGATTTTCACCCTTTTTGTAAAAAAGGGGAACCTGTGTCCATCTTCTGAAATTCTCCATTTCTACCCTTATGGTTTCATCTTCTATTGTCACAAGGAGTAGGGTTACAGTTTAGAAAGAGGAGAATGCATCATGACATCACTACATTCATTAAATTATTGATCTCTTTTTGATGACGTCAAAGGGGAAGAATAATTTGATATGAGTCAAATTATAATTGCATTCTGTGTGTGTGTGACTCATAATGTTGCCATCATCAAAAAAGGGGGAGATTGTTGTATCTCTGTGATTTTGATGATGCCAAACACTATGACTCATTATGAGCATGATGTCATATGTGCATTGATGGATTGATGATTTGTTTCTGATGATACGAACACTAGGATTCATATATGCTTCACTGTGCATGTGTCTCTCTAGTTCTGGACAAGGTTAATGCATAACAATCACCATGTATAGAAGGTCAGTGCACATGTGTTCTTTTCTATGTATTCAGGATGATGCACATTTCATTTTTCATGTAGACAATTGTGTACATTTCATCGAACAGGTAGTGCACACGCTTTCTTCACTACATAAGGTCGATGCATGTTATTGTATAGAAGGTCGATGCATGTTCAGGCTGTAGTCATATAAAGTCTGTGCACACATTGCTTAAGTCTGTGCACATCATGCCTGCGTAGAACTCAAGTCGGTGCAACACCTCTATATTCTGCATTGCCAAGGTCGTTACATACTTTGTTAGACTCATATAAGGTCCGTGCACAATTAGTTTTCATGCACAAAGGTCGGTGCACACTCGCCTTGTGTCTATACAAGGTCGGTGCATATTTGCCTTGCATGTCCGAGCATAAGGTCAGTGCATATTCACTCATATAGTCGGTGCACATCCCATTTGTGCAAGACCAAGGTCGGTGCATCATCTACATTATGCTTGCATATAGTCGGTGCACATCCCATATGTTCAAGACCAAGGTCGGTGCATCATCTGCATTATTCTTGCAAGTAAGGTCGGTGCTAGGGTCATGAATCTTGCATACTTGTCTTATGCATATTGGAGGTCGGTGCAGTGTCTTACACTAAGTAAGGTCGGTGCAAGTAATGCCTCACGCATACTTGAGGTCGATGCTAGTTGCGTTGATTCTTGTAAGTGAGGTTGGTGCTAACTGCCGTTTCTACTTAGTGAGGTCGATGCTAGTTACCTATCTGCATAAGTCAGGTCGGTGCTAGTCATCTTGTTTGCATCAGAGTCAGTGCTAGTCTAGCCACCCGCATACCAGGCCAATGCTAGTTAGCCTTGTCTGCATGTAAAGTCTGAGTCATGCATTACAGTCAATGCTAGCCTATATTTCTTCATGAACTGAGGTCGACGTTAGTAGTCACTAAGGTCGAAGCTAGTATGTATTCTTATGCACTGAGGTCAGTGCTAGTATGAAGAGTTCATGAACTTAAGTCGGTGCTCGTCATGCATATTGGTCTAAGGCAAGGTAGGTGCTAGTGGCATTTTTCATGCTGAAGTTCACAGAGTCCTTCTGTGATTGTTGTCTGAGCACTATATGCCATAGTCTAAGCATCGTATTAGAGTGTGTGTCTGATCATCATCCATGTGTTTTATTTTCACTATCTCAGTCAACGTTTTACAAATATTCACTATGCCTGCAAGGTATTTGACGAGATGACCTTTTCTAAAAGTGTAGAACTTAAGGGGCATGTGATCCAAGGGATGCCACGTGGAAAGTTTAATAACCTACTTTGACACGTGGATGCTTTAAGGCGCTCATCTTATGGCGGGAACATTCCCTCCATACGACCAGCGATTCTTTTTGGATATCGCTGGGATTCTACCACGTGGAGCCATCTGACGGAGGGAGCATCTTCATCTTCATCAAATTACCTCTGGCGCCCCTATTCTCCATATAAAAGCACCTGCAAAGGAGAACAAGAAAAGAACAGATAAGAAAGGAGTAGAAAGAGGAAAAGGGAGAGCGGCAGAAAGCTAGCGACAACCAGAGAAAGTCAGAAAAAGAATCATAGAGTGTTTTGAGTGTAGAGATCATGAGAGAGTGAGCAGCCGTTTGTGAGTGAAATTCCAATAGTTCGTGTGTTTGGAAAAGAAGAAGAGAGTGCAGCAGCAAGATCCAAGGAGGAAGGAGATCTGTAGCTTCTGGATCAGATCCAAGCTACATTGCTCCAGAGCGAGCTATATTTTTTGAGCTTTAATTCCAACTTTCTGTTGCTGATTTGTTTCATTCTTGTTTTTCTATTTTACATTCCATTTCAGAAGCTGTGAATCAGCGGTGGCATAAGCTGTAAGGCCCAGCGGTATGAAGCTGTAAATCAGCGGTGGCTAAGTTGTAATGCCCAACGGAGCAAGCTATAAGTCAGTGGTTGTAGGCAAGCTGTAAGGCCCAGCAGTTTAAGCTGTGTATCAGCGAAATCCACACTCTAGTTGGAGTGTGGGGTGGATGTAGGTCTGGAGGACCGAACCACCTAATAGTCTTCTGTGCACTATGGTTTTATTGTTCATTCGTTTACGCTAGATGAATGTCTAGGTTCGCTTTCAATCAAGTCTGCCTGAGTGACACTTGAATGCATTGCATACCTAGAGTATTTCTGTAAACTGCATAGTTGCTGTCGAGCAGTCCACTACATAGACCTACGATCTATTTTTTAGTGTGCCTCAGCATAGCTCACAGTCAGCCACCAAGTGTTTGATCATGTGCTTCATATTTAGTTAAAGTCAATCAGTTTTTTAATTCCGCATTGATTACTAATTAGAGCTTAAATTGGGCAGAATTTTTTAAAGGGGATTCATTCACCTCCCTCTGAATCCATGCGTGCACCATTGCACCTAGTCTTCACAGACCAACACTTCCTTCCTAGTTTCTTTGATATCATGACACATTTACTTATTCATTTACCAGAAGAAGTTAGACTTGGTGGGCCAGTGTATTATCTATGGAGGTATCCCATTGAGAGGTATGAAGCATACTCTTGACTCTTCTAAGTCTTTCACTCCTTTTGATGATAATAATTTGATTTGTTATTTGCTAGATATTTAGCACAGCTAAAGTCATATGTGCGCAATAGGGCACGGCCAGAGGGTTGAATTACTGAGGGATATTTAGCTGAAGAGACGCTTACTTTTACATCTAGATATCTGTCTGATGATGTGGAGATGTGGTTTAATAGGCCCATACGGAATGAGGATGCCTATGGCAATGACAATGATGATGATGAATAGGCCATCTTCTTAGATGTAGGCTGTCCATTAGGTGTAGAGATTCATGTTAACCTTGAGAAGGAAGATCAATGTTAGGCACACCGCTATGTTTTATTCAATTGTGATGCGCTGGCTCCTTATAGAGAGTAAGTA
Source organism: Amorphophallus konjac (assembly GCA_022559845.1). Classification (NCBI taxonomy): domain Eukaryota; kingdom Viridiplantae; phylum Streptophyta; class Magnoliopsida; order Alismatales; family Araceae; genus Amorphophallus; species Amorphophallus konjac. Next base: position 79,718,840 of record CM040126.1, read on the forward strand.
TTAGTCTAACTTCATGTTACTTTCTATGAGCAACTGCACACACTTGAACATACATTGGTTACGTGGCATGTAGAGAACATCTTTCACAAATTCAGAGTAAACACCCTCGAGCAACTGAGATGGAAATAGAAAGTGAGTGGAACAAAAAAATTTCAAATTGGTTTAAGGAAAAGGTAAAACCACACATGTGTAATAGATGTTGGTGGCTGTGTATTATTTGTAATGCTTGTGCTTTCACTTAATGCATAGGTACAAAGGTTGCAAGTGGAAATGGGTAACCTTTTGTCTCAAAAAAAAAAAACTCTAGGAGCCTTTAATAGCAAAAAAAAAACCTTTTGTCTCCAAAACTCTACTGGCTGAAAGATGGTCCACTTTGTGTAGCGAAAACATTTCATACCTATTTAAGTAATGTGTTTCGCTTCCACACAAAACAAGTTGAGCAACGTAGAAGAACTCGCAATAGTGGTATTGTGCTATCTGCTATAACCTCAAGCTTTGCAAGCTCTAGTGACAAAAAACACATTTATGGAGACATCACTTGCTATGGGTTTTTGAATGAAATTGTGTAGTTGGATTATTACGTTTTTTTTTTACGTTGAAATGAAAATTAAACTATTTAAGTGCGACTAGATTAATGTTAGGAGGGGGGTGAAAGATGATGGGGGATTCACTTTGATTAATCCAACACAATTGTTGAGAACAACATAGCCTTTTGTGTTAGCATCCCAAGTAGAATAATTTTGGTATGTTGAAGATCCTAAAGACAATGGTTGGTTTGTTGTTCAGAAAGCACAACCGAGAGATTTGTTTGATGTCCAAGGTGGGCAATGCAGTGATGAAGGGGTGATTTTAGATATTCAAGTCACACACCCTTGTCTTGAGGATGACACTGTTGATGATAAGAACGTATGTTGGGAGAGAAATGATGTTGAATGGCTGAAAATCACCTTAAAATAGTGGAAAAATGACAGGGACCTTCTTTATGAGTTTCTTTTACTGTTCATTATTAGCAATTATTGTAATGAATCTTTTTGTTTGTAGTGTATTAAAAAAATTTGTTTTAAGTGCTTCATATGTATTATTCATCAATTATCTTGTTAACCATTAATTACAGTGTAATGGTGTAAGTTGTGGAAGCTAGGTAACAAAAATTTGTTTACACATTTTATATATGTTGATATTACATATTTTCATTGTAAAAATTTCAAATTTAGACTCAGCTTCTAAATCATCGGACAGGGGCATGTAAGTTCTTAATTTGAATGTTTAACATTTTAATTTTCCCTCATTGTAATTACATTTGTTGAATTTTTGTTGACATTTCCATGTAATCTTATAAGGAAAGAAGATTGTCCACAAAGTTGAGTTCTCAAAGTCCATATGGAAAGATCTGCACAGGGTCCTCGGACTCGTAGTATGGTTGCAATAGACCACGTCCATAAGCTCCCTCCCGACCATGCTCCGCAGAGGCAAAAAGAGTAAAAGATATCTCCACGATTTACACCGCGAGTCGAAGTGCACGATTATTGGATTCTAATGGATTTCAACAATTTTTAGAGTTTGAACGTCACCTCTTTATCTTGTTATTGTACTAAAACTTTCATGTTGTTTGTGTTACAACATTGCGAGCATGTTTAAACTTTGTAGGCACATATTTACTAAAATCCCAAATGATGTGAAGGCCCGCTTTGGGTGTTTTGATTGCCTTTGGTATAATGCATGGTTAAACAGTAATTCTCAGAAAGTGTTGTCATGGATAAAGGGCGAGAGTATATTCTCAAAGGCATACACATTTGTGCCAATTGTTTGTTGGTATGTACTCTTCAAGTGTTAACCCTAATAATTTGTTTTAATAGCTATATAATGAATTTGTTTTTATTTTACCACTTCGATGTAGGGGACATTGGAGCCTAGTAATCTTATGCCACCTTGGATAGGGGTTTACAACAAAGAGAAAGCCATGCATTCTGTACCTAGACTCTCTCCTTTTGGCTAGACCACACCGACATGACAGTGACATTAGGAGGTAATGTAAAGCAATGAACTTTAGATATAAGGTCCATATGGTTTAGTTTTTTTAGTCATATGTTATATTTTTCTGTTCTATGTAATTTGATTACATGGTCTTATTGTTGCTTGATTTACTCAATTCATGAGACAGAAATAGACTTATTTGCTCAATTGTAATAAACTTAGTGGGGATTTACACAAAGGTCAATTTCCTAGGCTAGAAACCTTTGAACATGAGAGGGCCTAGATTCCTAAACTGTTGGCCAGGAGAAACCCACCTCGAAGCAAACCTCACAAGATTTCCAAACCTTTGCACATATGATTAGAGGACGTCAACAGTGTGTCCCTACTTTCTTATGAACCAGTGAAGGTATCTTAACATGCCCTGTGGAAGAACAAGCAATGCTTTGCACATTGTTATCGTGCCTAACTTCTAAAAAGAGATGACTAAAGCTCATCTTCATGCCAACTATATCCCAAAGTGTGTAGCCCAAATCTAGCAACCACGGAGTTTCCCAATATCATGCTGTCAAAATACAAAACAAAGTTTTGTCTACCATTCCCATTGAAAAACTAGAAAGGGATGAAAAATCTTCCACCAAACTATCTATTTTGACTTGCAGATAGAATTCTGCTTAGTTACAACAATAATTCACGAAAATCCTTAAAATGTAATTCAACACAAGCAAAGAATCAGTTTAAAAATGACCCTGAACAGTTCATTTAAAAAGGGAAAAGAATAGACTAAGGGAGAGTATATATGTAGTCAAATGGACTATAATCTAGCAAGAGACATTAGAACCTATGCATCCATAAACTAAATGTAACCATTTCCAAATCGCACAGAATCTTGTGATAAAGCCTCAAAAAATGATGGAGCAATGGGAGTGATCAACAAGAGAATTTATTATGCTAGAGGTGAATTTCAACTCAAAGGATATGCATGCCCAAGTTTACACGAAAAATAATACAATGTCCAGAAAATTGGAAAAACTCACTCTTGTAGCATGCAGTTGAACTAATCATCCACTTTTAAAGAGATGAGTTCTGAAGCAACTTTGATATTCTATACAAAATTAAGGGATAAAGGGATACGACATCAACAATCTGAGCTGCTAAAAGTGATTTCAACAACAGAATTTAGGAGGCAACAGTTGGGAATTCTTATTCATGCCATGTTATATTTTTCAGTTGTATGTAAATTGATTACATGGTATTTATTGTTGCTGGATTTACTCAATATTGTTGGGCTTGTATGTTGGTTTGTCATAGAGATTTACAAGAATGAAGGCAGCAAAGCAACGGAGGATGACATTGCCACCATTTCACTTTATGCATCACAGGTAAGTATCCTTGATGCTCACAAACACTCGTCGTTGAAAAATAGTGCTGTGCTCAATTTCAAAATATTTAACCGCACTCACTCACAAAAGAATTTTAAATAAAAGTAGAGTGATGAATACGGGTCGATCCCACAAGGAGGAATATTTTTGTTTTTAAGCAAGTTAGAAAACCCTTGTATTTTTCAAAGTAAAGTTTTGAGTGAGTTTTTGGAAAATAAAAACTTAAGATTGCATGAATGAAATTGAATCTACCTAAGAATATTATAGGGTTGAGAAGAGAAATTTGGAGGAAGTGAAGAGAGAAAAGGAGTAACAATTGCTCAAATGGAATTTTATTACTTGAAAGGAAATATTACAACGTTATGAAAATGAAAATTACAACTTGCATGAAAGTGAAAGAAAAAGGGAAGAAATGAGTCAGAAGAGTGGAAGAATAGCGCCGCCCAATCCTCGCCGAGCCTTGGAAGAGAACGTCCCGCCTTGGAGATGAACACCGCCTTGAGAGCACCGAAGATGAATTTTCCGCCTTGGGAAGTTTAGAAGAAATAAGAGGAGGGAAAGGAAGATAGAAGAAGAAGAGGAAGAAGATTTTAAAAACAATTAAACATGAATAAGAATTATGCTACGTGTGGTTTGAAGAAACAGGGAGAGAGAGGGAGATTAGAGAAGGAAGATTACGGGAGAGAATCTTAAAACAGTAAAATAGAAATAATACAAACAGAGTAAGAGTAAAATTGACATAACTTTAAAACTAAGAGGAATTAGAAGATGTGGAAGAAGAAGAAGTTGGAGAACTTGAAGAGAGGAAGAACTTTGGTAAAAGGAGCAAAGGGAGAAAATGTGAGAAGAACAGGGGCGGATGAATAGTAAAATGTTAAAAAAAATAGACTTTGAAAACTAGTGTATAACTTAAAAATGAAATAGAACTAGCTAAAGATGAAGAAGAAGAATTTGTAGAGCTTTAAAAAATGAAGAACTTTTCTAAAGAGACCAAAATAAAAAGAGGAGCAGAAAGGCATGAAAAAGGCTGTAATTCGTCTGTTTGGTGGCTCATGGATGGCTGTTTATAGTGCGCAGGGAGGCGTTCATCCGTGGACTTCAAAAGTAGCTTCGAATTCCACTTTCCTTCATCAAAAGAGTCCTCCTTGCGCCCAATAGGGGAAGATAACTCTGTTTAGAACTGTCTACTTCCGATTGGGCTTCAAACTTAAATGACGTCCATTGCAGTGGTTGCTATATCCAAAAATGGCGTCACTCTAAACGGTCGCTATTTCAAATTGGCGTCCATGTCCCAGCCACTATTTCTTTCTTTCCTTATTTTAATATTTTCCTTGCTTTTCATACAAAAGAATTAGAGTCTTCTCGAACGGACGCTGATTCATATTTCCATATTTTCAGCCCCTTTCTTTCTATTTCGTACAAGAGGAATTGGCACCTTCGCGGACGGGCGCTTATTCTTTTTTCCATAATTTGCTTCCAATTGGCGGCATACATTAGCCGTTGTTTCTTGAAGTGGCGCCCTTCCGAACAGGCGCTGATCTTAAATGGCGTCCAAGCTCTAGGCGTTAATTCTTCTTGCTAAAGACGGGCTTCAAATTTGCATCAATCAGAACGCCACTGATTCTTTGAATCAGCGCCTTTTCAGAAAGGCGTTGTTTAATTGGCGTCTAGAACATGGTCGCTCATTCATGTGTCTTCCAAAGAAATGACGTCCAGTCGTTGGACGCTGATTCCTACAATAGTGAAAATCCAATGTAAATACCAAAAATAGGTTATGCAATTTATCACTTATGCAAGTTCAAATCTCACATAGTCATTGTGACTCCTAAGATAAGATAACTTCACGCAAACTCAATTTATTTGTGAGATTGGAGTTAATTATCTAAATTGCATAACTTTATTCTTTTAATGCTTGAAGATGACATATGTGATGCAAATTATGATATGAAATATGGTACTCATCACACCCCCCAACTAACTCATTGCTAGTCCCTTAGTAATGCAAATAAATTAAAATTTGGGACCAACAAAAGTTTACAAAGTTCATATCTTCATATCCAATTACTCCTTCATAGAATCAACCAAAGATTAGAATCCGGAAGCATTAATACACACTAGCCTTAGATTGAAAATTAAGGGACATGACTAAGAATTCATCCAAAAACTCAGTAGCACTTGTGCAAGTGTAATACTAAATCCATAGCGAAGATAACTTCATCCCTCATTTTGCTATTCTAGATAGGTATCCTTCAATATCTGCACCTCCTAGTAACTTTTTTGTCTGCCTTTCTTCACAATATATTTCTACACACATGATGCTGCACAACCCTTCACTGTTTGACGTGAACCTCAACTCTTGCCTTAGGAGAAGCATGCCCGGTTACTAGGATCAGGGGCATTTTTCATGGTGTATTTTCTCTTTCTTTTTTTCTTTTTTTCTTTCTTTTTTTATTTATTTTCAATAATGTGCTTTTGCACTTACTTGATTGATAGAACTTGGCAGAAAGTTTTTCCAAAAAATATCTCTTCCTCAAGAAGTGCAGAGTATCAGACACCATACTCAAAGTAACAGAATGCTTGTCTTGCTTGTTTCATTAGTGTGCAGAGTGATTTTTCTCTTCTTTTTTTTTCTTTTCTAAAGTGCTAAAGAACTTTAAAGAGATTCCTAAATCAATTTTCCATAGCTAGATTGAATAAATTTTTCATCATCCTTCTCCCTAGTCTTTTCTATTCTAGAATTACTTTCAATTTAAGTATGAATCAAGAAAACTCAGTCGGGGATTTCATTTTTCCATTTTCATGCAGATTGCAAGATATAATGATATGCAGGACATTATGCAAGAACTCGAACTCCTGTCAGGTTGTACTATATGCATCATGAAATTTTGTATCATGAAATTTTCTCTCCCTCCCAAATTTTAATGAGATTGTCCTCAATGGCATATGCAAGCAATAGAAACAACAGAACAATGTAACAATAAATATTACTGAGTAGGAAAGAGACAACCTGATATGCGGGGTGAAACTCCATCATTGATATGGACGGTGACAGCTTCATCTCCTGGACTCGACCTGTCTACTAAAAAACACACTAACAACAAAACATCGAATAACAAAAATATTGGGTTGCCTCCCAGAAGCGCTAAATTTTTCGTGTTCAGCCAGACACATGTAAGCTCAAAAATTCATTCCAGATCACACAAGGCAACAGATTCTTTTGGAAACAACTGTTCATTTTCCAAGTAAGGTTTATGTTGCATCCCTTAGTTGATTTTGGTGCTTGGTTTTAATGATAACAAACTGAGTGTGCTTGTGTGCATATGTCATCGAGCACGGTGAGTTTCTATGAAGAAAGCTTGTTGGGTATTTGTGAAAGAGCTCTTATTGAGCATGTTGATTGAAGAATTCTTAACACTCATTCAACCACTTGGGCCAATGATAACAAATCGAGTGTGCTTGTGTGCATATGTCATTGAGCAAGGTGAGTTTCTATGAAGAAAGTTTGTTGGGTATTTGTGAATGAGCTCTTATTGAGCATGTTGATTGAAGAATTCTTAACACTCATTCAACCACTTGGGCCACCTTGCTTTGCAAGATCAAAATACATGGTGGACATCATTTGGAAGACAAAAGGATGCTTGAATGAGTACCTTGTTGACTACATGTCAAAACAGGTGTTAAATGTCCCTTCTACTCTTCAAGAACCATTGGTAAGGCTAAAATTCCTCAAATCTTTCATTGGGAGACTTTTGGGCAAGGAGTGTCGACTCATAGTCCTAATGTGTTGAACTAAATGTGGTTATATGTATTTTATTCTTGGGGTTGTTGAGGTCTTAAATTGTGTTTGAGAGCTTAACTCAATCTTGGTGAAAATTGGTTGGTTGATGGTCTTACACTGCATAGATACATGGTGATTCAAGCTTATGTTTTGGTTGTGGAGATTGTGAAGTGAGGTCTTTTTAAAATGAAGATTCATGGGTCTTTTGTAAAGTCTTGAATGTATTCCATGCATATCCTTCATGGGGTACTAAAGGTTATGAAACTTGGTGAGAACTGGTTGAGTCATTCAAATAAAAATGTGGTGAGCTAGCAATATACTCCTGTGATTACATGCACTTTCATCATGGGTTATTAAGGATTTAAGATGTATGCTTCATGCATTTTCTGCATGGGTTTTGAGGGTCACACATATTGTTTAAATGGATGGGCATATGAAGTTGATTTTTGGTTGAGACATTTTAGGTTTTCATGCATTTTCAACATGAGGTTCTTGGGCTTGCATTATGTTCAATCTATTTAGATAAAACTTGATAGTATGTGGTTTGAATTGTGTTCATACTTTGGTTAAATGCATGGCTAATTGTTCTTGATTTTTGGACTGAGGAAAACTGAGCTTGGTTTGTGCTTTTCATGCATTTTTCTCATGGGGGCCCTTGAGCTAGTAAAAGGTTTAAATCCTTCAAATGGTTCGTGGTGAAAAATGGTTGCATGATATTCTCATATTGCATGGATGTATGGTAAGTTTATTTCAATTTCTAAGCAAGCAAGCCTAATGTGTTATCCTTGATCCATTGGTGTTGATTCTCATGCAAATCAATTGATTCAACTTATTTTTAAGCATGAAATTCATAGTTAAAGTTTTGATGTCAATGGGTTGCATGTTTACATCATTTGGATCTCATAGAATAGGTGTTTCATTGGGCAGACTAAGATGGGTCGACCCCCTTTCTGTAATGGGTTGTCCCATTCCTTGTTCTGGGAAAAACCAGAACTCTGCCTGCAACTGGGACATCCCAGTTGCAGAGATGGGACGTCCCATCTGCATTCTGGTTTCTGCGCATGATTTTCGTAGCTTCGTGAAACCTACACATGTGGCCTTCTTTTGGGCTAAAGTTTTACCCCAATACCCCTGACCTATTGATACATATATGAGACACATTTTGGAGGGTTTTGGAAGGGGTTTGTATGTCTTTTGGGGGCTTCCCTTTGTATAAAATATCTTGTTGCAAATATAGGAGAAGAGAGAACCCTAATGTGCTTATGTTTTCTATCTTGTAGGAGAAGAAAGGGGAGAAAGCAAGGAGGAGCTCAAGAGAGGAGGATATCATCTACATCAAGGCATCTTTGGAGCTCGTGGTAGAAGAAAAAGTGGAGCAGATTGAAGAGAGGATCGAGAGGAAGCTGAAATCGCCACCATCCGACTTTGAATCAAGAAGAACCTGAACATTCCTATAAGGAGGAGCTTTACTCATGATAGATTTCATTTGATTCAGTCTTTAGAACATGCTTTGGGTTTATTGTATCCATATGTGCACATTTTGTTTATTTCTGAAAGGATATTATGTGTGTGTGTGATCGTTTGCATATGGTCGTGTATGGTTTGTGCTGCGATTGTTGCAGCGTGTGTGTGTGTCGTTGACCCGGTCATCAGATTGTGGTTGAGACGTCATCTCCGTGTGTGGTTGGGGCGTGCCCCTATGTGTGTGCAGGTGTCATCCTACATGTGTGTGTTGGAGCTTGGCTCAGTGTTGGGGATTTATCCCCGTGTGTGTTGGAGCTTGGCTCCATGTTGGGGAGTTATCCTCGTGCTGATTTTCCAGCGAGTTAAGCCTCATCGATTTGGTAAGGGCTGGAGGCAGGGAGCCCGTCATGGTCCCGAACCACCTTAAAACTCTCTGTGCCTTATGGTTTGGTCTGTGTGATTGTTTCCTTATCATCTACCCCATTCATAGGTATTTGGTTTAAGATTTCATCTCATACATTGCTTGTTTGTCTGCTGTGCACCGTACTGCATCACACACTAATCATTCACCCACACACTGTGAAGCTTAGTCCATTTACTTGCTAGTTGAGCTTTTGCCTAATGAGATTCCACTGTGTGACGCTTGCTTGATAAATTCGTTTAGATGATTGTGTGAGATCGGAAAGGCTGAGAGAACTATTTCCTTTAGGATTTTTTTTTTAAGCACCGACCAACAGAGTCAATGTCCAGTCGAGTGCACCATCCCCCAGCAGGGGACAGTGTTCTCACTCCCCCAAACTAACATTGTGGCCATAGAATTTTATTGATTTTTGTAATGAATACAAGATCATCGGGGCATGCCCCTGACAGTTCCAATTTACAGCCATGTAAGAAGTAAGATCTACAGATCTACAAACCCAAAAGTAGCATGTAACAAGTCCGAACAGCAGGAAGACCTGCTTTGTCCACTCGGAGGGCACCCCTAACCAGCCGAGGGAGCCCACTAGTTCGAGTGTATATGTTGTTGCTGTGACAGGTACAAGCAAAGGAGGCCAGTGAGTCAGTAACTTGATTACCCTCCCTGAGATGTGTTGAACGGAGCAACCACAATTGGTTATTTGTTCAAGAATTGCCTTCCACCAAGGGAGGATGGTCCAATTTGGGGCCACTCCTTTTTGGATAGCATTAACAAGCAATGCACAGTCGCAGTAGATCGCACATGTCACTGTGCGAAACTAGAGCTAGACCATCATGCAAGGCCCTTGCCTCGGCTAGAAGACTGCACCCATAACCATAGTGAAAAGAAAAACCTACTATCAGATTGCCCGCGGGGTCATGGATACATCCACCTCCACCACTCATTCCAGGATTACCTTTGGAGGCACCATCAACGTGTAGAGTTAAATTGAAGGAAGATAATTTGCACTACACAAAGATTGGCAGTTTTTGGACTACCCTCGGATAAAAGTGGAAAAGAGCCAGGCTGTGTTTATGCATATTAGAGAGGAATCCAGGGAATTGATTTTCTCCAGGGAGATGGTGATAGCTTCACTAAATCTCCTTTTAATACCACTTATGTTTGGCCTGATATAGTCATATCTTGCAATGCATCTTGTCTTCTATAATTCCCAGAGCATTAAAATAACTGCATACAGTCCAATAAAGCTGTAGGCCGAGGATAAACTGGTACCAGCCGATATATTCCAGCATCGAATGGTAATATGTTCACTGAGATGAACCTTTACATTAATGAGAGGTGTGACCCAGGCCCATAGATCAGCAGCTAATTCCCCTTTGATGAAAAGGTGGTTGAGATCCTCAACTTCAGGTATGGTACAACAGCTGCATTTGGAAGCCATAGAAATGCCACATTCAGTCACCCTGCTGTCTACAGGCACTGCACGGTGGATGATTTTCCAGAAAAAATTGGCAGCCCTCGGAGCTATCCTAGGATGTCAAAGATTGGCCCAAGGGCCTCTTGTAATACCTGATGTCCTCAGGAGTTTGTTTGAAGACTTGACTATAAAAGAGCCTCCAACAGTGGCCATCCATATACATTTGTCCCTCTCATCACTTAATTGGAGAGTTGGGAGGCATTGGCTATTGTTGAGCAAGGCCCTAGCTTCATGAAGGGGATTAAGAAGTACCTCTCCGACAGTTAACTTAGGCTTATTTTGAATCCTGCTAAGCTCTGCCTGCTGGACATTATTAATGAGCGGCCCCTGGCCTGTCCAATTGTCCTTCCAGAAATCAGCTTCTCTCCCATCTCCAATGATCCACCTGGAATTATGTATAATTAATTTCTTCACCTGCAGAAAAATATTGGAAGGCATGCCTGCTGGAAAGGGTTTCATACAATCAAAAATATTGGTTTTGATGAATCTCCTCCTGGCATACACAGACCACAGAGATGAGCTATGAATGATGTTCCACAAATTTTTCGCAGCCAATGAGACCTGAACATGATATAGGTCCCTGATAGAGAGGCCTCCTTCCAACCTCGGCTTGAGATGTGTTGCCAATTAACCCAATGATGGCGCCTCTACCCTTCAGAGCCCTGCTAGAAAAAATTAGCACACATTCTATCAATAGCTTTGATTATTGTTTTTGGAATGAAGCAAGCTGAAGCCAAGTAAACAAGCATACTTCGGAGGACTGGATTGATAAGTATGACTCTCCCAGCTTGAGAAAGAAACTTAGATTGCCAGCCCTCCAACTTCTTCTGAACTTTGTTCACTAAAAACTTGAAGTCTGAGCTTTTGTATCTACCTTTTTTAATAGGAACACCAAGGTAGTTAAAGAAAGAACCTAGAAATTTATAGCCAGTCATGGAATGAATAGATTGCTTGAGAGCAGTTGGTGCTTTAGTAGAGACTGTAAAACTGCTTTTCCCTTTGTTGACTTGTTGGCCAGAAGTGAGTTCATATCTATTGATAAACTGCTGGAGGACACTTATATTGTGTTTACTGCCATTCAAGAAAATTAAGGTATCATCAGCATAAAGAAGATGGGAGGCTTGTACCACATTTCTTGGCCCACTGAAACCTTTCAGTTCTCCTGACTAAAATCTGGCTTTGAGGCCTCTACTTAACACTTCCGAAGCTAAAATGAAGAGGTATGGGGCTAATGGATCACCCTGCCTTATTCCTCTACTAGACTTAAAGAAACCTGCCATGGCCCCATTGAAATTGACTAAAAACCAGCAATTTGAAAGAATCATCCCAATAAGAGAATTGAATCTATTGCTAAAACCAAACTTCCTTAGGGTTGCAAAGATAAAATCCATTCCATTCTGTCATAAGCCTTTGCCATATCTAGTTTGAAGATGGCATTATGACCTCTTACCTTCCTATCAATATCCGGCATCATCTGTCTAGCCAGAGCAATATTATCCAGAATGGAGCGGCCCTTAACAAAAGCTCCTTGTTCAATTGAGATGATGTCTGGTAGGATAGATGCTAGCCGCTTGGAAATAATACTAGAGATTATTTTGTAGGAGAAATTGCATAAACTTATAGGACGGAAATCACTTAAAGTCTTTGGCTCTTGCACCTTTGGAATAAGGGCAATAATAGAAGAAGAGATACCTTCAGGAATTGGAAAACCCATGAAGAAGCTTTGGGTCACAGCTATAACATCTTCACCAACAATGTTCCAAGCTGTAGTGTAAAATTCTCCAGAAAGTCCATCTGGCCCTGGGGAGCTTGAACTCTTGAGGGACCATACTACTGCCTTGACTTCCTCTTCATTTGGGATAGAACTGAGAAATGAGTTTTGTTCTTCAGTGATGGTTTTTGGAATGCACTCCATAAGAGAATGATCCACTGAGTGCTCCTCAGTAGAAAAAAAGTTCTTGAAAGTATTTAACAGCATGAACCCTGAGGATATTCTGATCTTCGCACCATTGATCAGGTTCATCCAACTTAAGTCTGCCAATAAATCCCCTCCTCCTATTATATTGAGTAACAGTATGATAAAAGGTGGTATTCCTATCTCCACTTTCAATCCAGTCCATTCGGGACTTTTGGTTCCAAAAAATTTCTTCCCTATGAAGAGCCTGCCGCAGATTGGCATTGGCTGCATTCAAACTAGTCCTGTTATCTGATGTGGAATTTTGATCAAAGGCAAGTTGTTTGATCTCCACAGTTAATTCTGCTTGTCTGACATTCTGTGTAACATCACCAAAAACCTCTTTATTCCACTTACGAAGATGATTCTTAACAGACTTCGGCTTATTAGAAAGCCTGACCATAGCATTCGGATGATCATGAACCTGATCCCATGCTTGAGAAACAACTTGCCTAAAGGAATTATGGGAAGTCCACATTTTTTGGAAAATAAATCTGGAAGGACCAGAAGAGTAATTACTACTAGTCAGTAGCAGTGGATTGTGGTCAGATGGACCCCTTGGGAGATGCTTGACTTGCAGGTGAGACAGTATAGACAGGCACTGATTGTTGATAAAAAACCTATCTAATCTGGCTCTGATATTGGCTGAACCTGTCCTATTATTGGACCATGTCATGCCCAACCCTGAGAAACCAGCATCCAGCAGGCCAGCCGAGCTTACAAAAGCATTAAACTCAGACATTGGAGCTAAAGCTGGGACAGCCCCACCCATCTTCTCTGAAGACCTCATTACACAATTGAAATCACCACCTACTATCCAAGGAACAAAAACTATAGCAGCAAAAGAAAGAAGATCATTAACAGGTCCAATCTGAGGTGTGGATTACATAAAGCATATACAAAGGAAAAGTAAGCAGTGATGGCTGTTCCAGTTCTCAGGCCAAGAGTGATTTGCTAGGTTGAAGAAAAAATTAACTTCAAATTGCAGTTGTCATTCCAATATAACCAAATTTTAGAATCTTCTATAGAATTGACTGCACACTTAGGCAAACTAATGTATCTACCAAGCTTCAAGGCTTTATTGGAAGCGAGCATAGGCTCACTAATAGCCACTAGAAGTGGCTTATGGTTGTTCACTAGTCTCTTAAGACTTTTCCGGGAGCCAGAGTTTCCGACTCCTCCAATATTCCATACCATAATGGGACTAATCATTGAGATGGCTGTCTTTGATCGTCTGCCGATCTGGCTCTAGATCTTGTCTCCATGTACCCTTTTTTGTCCTCCCGCCTGATTACTTCTCCCCTTCCTATACCATTTGTCAGCATCAGAGTATTGTCCATTTTCACCTTATCAGCCACAATTCTACCTACTTCATGTATCTTCAGCAGATCAGCTTTAACTTTGGCCTCTAACGGTAGACTTTGCACAACTTCATCAATTGGCGCAGATATTGCATAATCCTGATTACATTGGCCTTTAGTACCAAAAGGTTCTTCTACCAGTCCATTGGTAGAAGACATAACTTCATTTTGGCTTGGCAAGGGCTCCTCATCAGCATGCTGAATAGGATCAGAATCCAGCAAGAGCTCTCCTAAATTCTGGACATAATAAGATGTAGCAGCTGTAGAGAGATTTCCAAGTAATGCTTCATTATTTTTCCTGTCCATAGGTTTAGAACCTTCATCCATTTTACTACTTGGTGGGCCTAAGATACCCACTGCATCTTTTGGATTGGGAATCTTGGCAATTTCTTTTCCTTCTGAATGGAGTTCATTTCCAATAATTTGCTTCTCCTTACTAAAGCATTCCTTTGTCATTCCAGTGGCCACTGGATCGACTGGAAGAGGCATAGTACGCACATCTTGATTTGAAATAAAATCAGAACTCCTCCCAGCCGGAAGCAATGGATCCTGAGCAGACTCAGACTGCAGATGAACTTCTGAATTGACTTCCCCCAATTCCTGCAAATCTATTGCCTGTAGCAGAACCTCAAACTGATTTTCCATAGCCACATTTGATCGAGCAGCCGAAGGGCCTTCTGGCCGGGGCCTTATAACAGGCCGAATCTTGGGTGCTGGAACCTGAGCAACTTGAGTTCGACCTGTCCTTCCAGATTTCCTTTTGCAATCATCTACAGAGTGACCAAGTTTATGGCAATGAGAACATAGGAGGGGAACACGGTGATAATTGACTGACTGCCAATATCCCACTCCGTCCAAATCAATCCATAATCACTCCCTGCGATGTGTTGACAGATCCATCTCTATACAAACCAAAGCTTCCGACATATCAGTCATAGCTGAGGTCTTCTCATGAATGCAAAGAATAGTTCCAAAATTGCCAGCAATGGATCGCAAGCAGTCCTCATGGTAAAGATTCACCGGCAGAGCAGGGAAACCAATCCAAATAGGTACCATCGGCGGATCGGCATCAAAATGGAAATTAGAAGTCCACCGAAAGAATCGAAACAAAAAACCTTTTATATACAAATTTTTCTGAATGAGGAGCGTCATAAAATCTGCCTCACTGTCAAAGCGAAAAAGAAGATGTCATGGGTTCAATTTACTGATGATGAAGCTCGGGGAAATCGCTAACCTCTGCACTAGACAGTTCTTGGTCGACCATAAGAACACTTGGCCACTATTGCAAATGACAAGAACTGCATAGACGCCTGGAGATCGGCCTTGGAGAAGAAAATCGCCAGCTCGCCAAGATCTGTAAACGCCGAGTTCTTGATCGATATAACAGTAGATGGTCTTTTGTTGGACTCCATAAGAGCCTGTGCAAAAGACCATCGAGGAGCAGCAGCTTGGGTGGACGAAGACGCTACCTCCGGTGACACCAGCGGACCCCCCGCCGGTGCTGGGGAGACCCCCACCGCGCCAGCCATGGCCGGCAGGGAGGGGGACACGCCGAAGAGGAATTGAAGAACCCTGGCGGGAAAGAATCGAATTGGAGATTCTCTCTCTAGAATCTAGAGAGAGGAGAAGTCCTGCTCAATTTCCTTTAGGATTCAAATCTCATTTTATCTTAGTTTAAATTTGATAGTTGCCTTAATCTTGCTAAGTTAATTTTAAATTTGTCATATCGTGTGGAGGACAATTCAACCCCCCTTCTTGTCTGCTCGCCAACCGGGCCAACAATTGGTATCAGAGCCTCGGCTCTATCTTCTTGAGGTCTAACGGCCTATAGAGAGATCCCCGTCGATGAGTTTCTTGAGCAACATGTCTTATCTTCCTCCTCGTTTTAATGGTCACAATTTCATTTCTTGGAGAAACAAAATGTGTGCTTATCTTGGAGTTCATGAACCTCAAATGTGGAAAGTGATATGTGAAGGTCCATATAAACTCCTCCAAAAGAAACTAAATGGAGTGAAAAACACATCAAGAAAAGTGCGATAAATGTTAGTGCATTAAATATTCTGAAGAATAGCATAGAATCTGATGTACTTTCACGATTTCCAATGTGCAGATCAGCAAGGGAGTTTTGGAATGAGTTGGCAGTAAGTATGAAGGAGATGCAAAGGATGCATGGATGATGGCTCATGGAGATAGCGATGTTGAGGTAAATTCTGAGTCCGATAATCTTTCTATTGAGGAATGGCAATTGGCATATGTTGAAATGTATAACAAATGCAAGAAACTCAAGTCTAAAAATAAAGCATTGAAAAAGAAAATTAAAGAGAATATGCATGATAATCTTTCTTATGAAAAATGCAAATTGCTAGAATCAGAAATTAAAAATATGAAGTCTTGAAATGAATGTTTAGAAAGCCAAAATGACTTCATGGAATCTAAGATAGATATGCTTGAAGAAGAAATTTTTGAAATGCGTGAAGAACACACTTTGATTGAAAAATCTGAAAGATCTTTGGATTCTGAAAAAGAATGTCATGAATTGCATGAGCATAATGGATCTTTGTTATCTAAAATTTCCATGCTTGAGAAAATAGAAGAATGCTAGAGAACTAAGCTAGCTTCCCTATCAGATGATGAAAAAATATTTGAAAAACTTCTTGACACTAAAATTGATAGCAAGAGCATCATGATTGAAAATGAAGATCTTAAAAAGAAAAATGGTGCCATGTTGATTCAGATTTCTCTTCTTAAAAGTAGCTTGAAAAGTTTTGATAAACTTGAAAAAGAAAACTCATTGTTGAAATGTGAGAATGATTGACAAGAGTTCAAAATTTGTTGAAACTGAAAAAATTCTTGAAAAACTAACAGAAAAATTGAACTCTGTAAATGTTGAAAATAAGGAACTCATGGAGGAAAATGAAAACTTCAAATCAATGAATTGCTTGCTAAGTGATAAAGTGTCTACATGCGAAGAAGAAATGACAAGTGTCGAATTGCATATTTCTGCTCTAGAAGAAGAGGTACAAAGGTTAAATGATGATTTGTCTAGATTTGTAAAGGGGAAAGAAAATTTGGATAAAGTGTTGGAGTGTCAAAGTGAATTTTCAGAATGAGAGTCTTAGATACACCCATGTCAATAAAAAGTCTTTTAGAATCTAAATTGAAAACTTCATTTGTTCATACTTCTGATATTCCTAGCACTTCCAAAGCACCTCCTCCTATTGCTCAAATGAAAACATCTGAAAATAGTTTTGAGAAAAAGAAAAATGACAACACAAAACCCTCCATGCCAAATAAACCACACAAAGTAAAATCTAATATTGAATACTTTTATTGTGGTATGTATGGCCATATCATGAAGGATTGTAATGTCATGAAGAAAGATGATCAATATGCTTGCAAAGATAAATATACTTTCAAGAGACAAAGAAATGGTTCTTGTCTTTATTGTGATAAGTTTGGCCATGTGATTGAAAATTACTTTATAAAGCAACATGATGATCTTCATGCTATGAATGCTAAAACAAATTTTCAAAGAAAATTTAGTGATAAATATGTTTTTCATGCTTAAAGGTTTTCATCCTATAAGGGAAACTTGTTTAGAAAAACTCATGTAAACAATGAAAAATCATTCCGTAGACCTAAATCTCCTTGTTGTTTTCATTGTTAGAAGTACGGTCATATTGTGAAAGATTGTTGGTCAATCAAAAATAATGATTTTCATGCTTCTAGGTTTAATGCTAGGTTTAATTTTGTTAAATCTAGATCTTTTGAAAATAGAAGATGAAATACTTTTGAAAACTCTTTTGCTCATAAAAGGAAGTCTTTTGATAAAACTGCTCTTCCTCAATGCTTTTATTATGGAAACCATGGACATGTTATTGAGGATTGCAGGATCATGAAGAATGATGATATGGTGGCAATGAAAATGTCGAAGAAAATTTTTGGTAGCAATGCTACAAACCTCCAAGGACCCAAGAAGACCTAGGTGCCTAAATTTGTCAAATGAGTTGATCTTGATGCAGGTGTGTCTTGAGGTAAATATAGAATAAAGGGGTTCCAATAAAAGGGAATAAGGTACACTCATTTGGTAAAACCCCGACTTTGCTTCTTCTTTATCAAATTTGGTGATTTTGATATTTTTACTTATGTTAATTTGTTATGTTTCTCATATCATGTTATGTTTTAATTATATTTCTTCATAAGCCATACAAAACCTCATTATATGAATATTTGATATATCAAATGGTGTTATGTGAAATGACAGATTAAGTCTGTCAGGAAGCTAACACCATGCGAGAGTCAGATCCTTGGATCAAGACCTCCGCCAAGTACCAAAATTCAGAAACTCAATTGTTTGGCTTATGAGGAATCATGTATTTTGAATGAAATCAATTCGCCTTTGATTTGCATAGCTTTCAAATTGAATCTGAAAAATTTTCTTGTTTCAAAAAGGCAAAATTTTCTGAATTGTGGAATTGCCCGTTCACTACTGCAACAATACTTTTGAATGATGACCATGGCTTAGTTTAAAGCTCAATGACTTTATGTGGTTGCTTTGCAAAAATGATAAGTTGTTTGACATGTTCAAAAATCTCTTCTTGTTAATAGATGTTCAAACACTTGTCTTGCTCGATTATCAAATTCTGTTTGAAAGTTGTTGGACACTTGATCATGCACATCAAAATGTATTTTGCATATTCACACATATAGGTCATATCATGTTCAAACCGAAGCTCATATTTCATGCAATATTGTTTTGAATGATCATGGTTGAATATTTGGGTTCTAAAGAAAATGGTTCTTCATGATGAAATTTGAAATAAAATCCTCGTGGTTCAATTCTAGATTCAATGAAAATTCATCTCATGAATTTACTGGTTTCATGCTTACTTGAATGTTCTAGACTACACAAATTGTAAATAATGTCATGACTACACATAAACTAAAAATCTGTAAAAAAAGATTACATTGGCATCTCTTGCATATCATTCACAGATTCTGCATACATTGTGAATTTGAGTCTCATGTATACTTTGATATTTTTGCATATCATTCACTTTCGCATATACTAGCATCTGCAAGTTGCATATCTTGATTCATGAGTGCTTACATGAATGTTTCTTGAATTCTTGCATGATTGCATGTATTTAGCTTATAAAATCATTTCTTGACTGTTCTTATGCTCTACCTCCTTCATAAATAATAATACAGTGATTTTGTTCATATGTGATACATGTCATACACTAAGGGGGAGGATTTGATTCCGACTGTGCATACATTTAGGAGGAGTCATAACTGTGTCTTGACAAATTCATTTTATACATACAAAACATTGCCCCCACACTTTGCACATAATGAAATTAATGGCTTTAATCGATAAGAATTTGAGAAATTCTTTCCAACACTTTAAAGGGAACTTGAATCTCTACATAAACATCAAAGAGTAATCATGAGGAAAAAGTTGCCTACCCCACATTAATCAATAAGTGGAATGTCGAACCTAGTAGTTGGGAATCCCCATTGAGACAAATGAGGAAACTCGCGCCGAATGATGAAACTAAAATCTACACGAACAATAAAAATGCGTGATGAATTGTAGTAGCTGAGAATCCCCATTGAGACATATGAGGAAACTCACGTCAAATGGTGAAGTCTATTAAAAGAAACAAAAATGGGGTTATGCGATGCTACCGATAGTCGAGGATATAAAGTGAAAGTGTAGAGAGGAGATTACCTTCTAGTGTTCTTAAGAAAATCTGAATATCCATATATTTTGAAGCTCATTATTCATTGCATCACATTTAACTTTTGGATATTATTGTAATGAATGTATACTATGAATTTACTTACATTCATGGTTTATGAAGTACTTCTAGTTGTGTATGCAAAACTATTTTAGTTATTCTTCATGTCTTACTTTTTGAATTTGAATCACTTGCTCTTTTCTTAACCCGTGCCCCATTAAGGGGGAGTTACTATTAGTACTATGTGCGTGCATGATGGTTGTGCTTGTGTACTTGCCTGTTCATACATTCTCCATTGATCTTGTTGTTATTGATAACAAATGGGAGAAATAGGAAGGGTGCTCATGTTCATCTTGATACATCATATGCATGGTATTTTCAAGATAGCAATTGTGCTCACTTCGGCATCTTATGTGCATTGGTAGAATAGGTTGAGCATAGTACATACACTTTGCATTTGGTAGATCAAAGTCATATTGTGCATATCTGCATATTTGGCATTTTCAGCATGTACATAGTGCATACACTTTGCATTTAGAAGATGAAGATCATGCTGTGCATACATGCATATTTGGCACTTTTAAAATTCATATAGTGCATACTTTGAACTACATTATTTTGAACACTTCATTTTGCACATATCTTTAGCCCTCACATGTTCACATCAATTCTAATAACCCCATTGTCAGTCATCTTTTCTTGAAGACAAAAAGGGGGAGAATGGGTTTGTGTGCTTTAATGGGGGAGAATAGGTTTGATTGCTTAATGCCTTATCTTTGAGTCTCATATCATTGAGTGAAATGCTTGGTTAAGATGGCTGCAAAGTGTTCACAACTGTTCACATTGAAAACTCACACTGCTCACAATGTTTCTCATTAAATGAAATGCTTCTAGTCTTTCTTTTGGAACTCTCGCACACATCATTTTGCCATCATCAAAATGATGGAGATTGTTGCATCCCCTAATTGATTTTGGTGCTTGATTTTAATGATAACAAATCGAGTGTGCTTGTGTGCATATGTCACTGAGCAAGTTGAGTTTCTATAAAGAAAGCTTGTTGGGTATTTGTGAATGAGCTCTTATTAAGCATGTTGATTGAAGAATTCTGAACACTCATTCAACCACTTGGGCCAATGATAACAAACCGAGTGTGCTTGTGTGCGTATGTCATTGAGCAAGGTGAGTTTCTATGAAGAAAGCTTGTTGGGTATTTGTGAATGAGCTCTTATTGAGCATGTTGATTAAAGAATTCTTAACACTCATTCAACCACTTGGGCCACCTTGCTTTGCAGGATCAAAATACATGGTCGACATCATTTGGAAGACAAAAGGATGCTTGAATGAGTATCTTGTTGGCTACATGTCAAAACAGGTGTTAAATGTCCCTTCTACTCTTCAAGAACCATTGGTAAGGCTAAAATTCCTCAAATCTTTCATTGGGAGACTTTTGGGTAAGAAGGAGTGCCGACGCATAGTCCTAATGTGTTGAACTACATGTGGTTACATGTATTTTGTTCTTGGGGCTGTTGAGGTCTTAAATTGTGTTTGAGAGCTTAACTCAATCCTGGTGAAAATTGGTTGGTGTGACTCTTCTCCCTGCTTAGCACCAGGTTGGACTCTATGCATCTTGTTAGCACCTTTTTCAGATTTTCCAAGCATCCATCAAATGAATCACCAAATATAGAAATACCATCCATAAAAATCTCTAAAAATTCTCCCACCATTTCAGAAAATATTGCCATCATACATCGTTGAAAAGTAGCAGGGGCATTACATAGCCCGATTGGCATTTTTCTAAACGCAAACGTGCCATAAGGACAAGTGAAGGTGATTTTCTCCTGATCGTCCGGGTAAATAGCAACCTGATTATACCCAGAATAACCATCCAAGAAGTAGAAATATTATTGTCCAGCCAATCTTTCTAAAATCTGATTTA
The DNA here is from genome assembly GCA_022559845.1 of Amorphophallus konjac. Classification (NCBI taxonomy): domain Eukaryota; kingdom Viridiplantae; phylum Streptophyta; class Magnoliopsida; order Alismatales; family Araceae; genus Amorphophallus; species Amorphophallus konjac. The sequence continues at coordinate 79,740,325 of CM040126.1, forward strand.
CAAAGGGGAGAGGGAAATGATCTTTCTTTGTCATTGAATTTAGCTTTCTATAATCAATACAAACTCTCCACCCCGTTTGTAGTCTCATCGGCACCTCTTCTCCTTTCTCATTTTTATTTACTGTCAGTCCTGACTTCTTAGGAATAGCCTGTGTTGGACTAACCCACTTGCTATCCGATATGGGATGAATAATCCCGCCATCCAGCCACATCACTACTTCCTTCTTGACTACCTCTTTCATGTTAGTATTTAGCCTACGCTGCATCTCCCTGCTCGGCTTGGCATTATCCTTTAAGTAAATATAATGTATGCAAACATCTGGACTAATTCCTTTTAAGTTTACCACTGACCAGCCTATTGCCCCCCTATGCTCCTTAAGAATAGCTAATAGTTGAGATTCTTGAGTAGAAGTAAGGTTGGAGGCAATGATAACAGGCAAGGTGTGATCGGGACCCAGATAAGCATATTTCAGGGTGTCCGGGAGAGGTTTAAGTTCAAGAACAGGAGGATGTTCAAGGAAAGGCAGGACAGGTTCGGACTGTAATGTAGGAAGTGGCTCTACCCTAGAGTAGGGTGCAAAAGAGAGAGGAGAATCCTAAAGCACGCTACCTTCTTCTAAGGTGTCCTTAACATCATCCGGACTTGTATCAATCAAATCATCATATATATCAATTACATTACATTCCTCCTCTTGGTTCGGGTATTGGGATGCCTTAAAAATATTTAAAGAAACTTTCTCTCCTCCAAAAGAGATGTCCATCATTCTTGTGGCACAATTGATGTTGGTTTTAGCCGTAGCTAGAAAAGGGCATCCCAAAATAATTGTTGTATGTTTCAATTCTTGAGATGAGGCCATATCCAAGATTAAGAAATCCACAGGAAAGTAACATTCATGAACATTAACAATAACATCCTCTAATAAACCCCTTGGTGTTTTTATAGATCGATTTGCTAATTGAAGGATTATTGATGTCAGCTTTAACTCCCCCAGATCAAACTGCTCATAAATAAAGGTGGGTAACATATTCACACTGGCCCCTAAATCCAGTAATGCTCTATCAAAAGTAACTCCACCTATGTCACATGAGATTAATGGAGCTCTGAGATCCTTCAATTTCTTAGGTAAATGATTCATTAAAACAGCACTCACATCCTCAGATAAGCGGATCTTCTAAGTTATCGCCTTCGGTTCCCTCTTCGGTGTGCATAGCTCCTTTAGAAATTTCGCATATGCCGACACATGCTTTATAGCATCCAAAAGTGGAATATTGATATTCACTTGTTTAAACAATTACAACAATTTTTCTTACTGAACCGACATTTTCTTGTTAGCTTTTGACTTTAATGCATCAGGGAAGGGGACCTTGGGTGTGTATTCTTGGGGTCTTTCATCAACTTTATCTTTTCCTTTATCAAGCTCCTTTCTCTGCCCCTCACCTTCCGGCTTCTTCTTTTCTTTAATGATCGTGGGCTCCTCCTCCTCACTATCACTCTCATCTTGGGCCTCTTGGGTCGAGCTGCATCCAACTCCCCTAGTCTTATAAGGATCATCTAAAATCTTCCCGCTCCTAAGGGTAGAAATAGCCTTAGCGTTCTCAAATTGGGGACCTACAGGAGGGGGAGGGGGAGGTTGATTCGGTTGAGGAAGATGAGGAGCTTTTTGGGGAAAGCCTGGAGATTGATTATTGGGGTTAGCCACTGGATGGCTAGGAAGCTAACCTATCTCTCTCCTCATACTATTTGCTACTAATTGCCCTATTTGACCTTCCAACTTAGAAATTGATTGTTGCTGAGAGAGAATAAGTTGTTGGAGTTGGTCAAATTTTTCATTGAAGTTGGGCTGAGGAGGTTGAGGTTGGAAAGGAACTTGAGCATGATTGAAACGGTTATGGGGATGATACTGGCCCTGAAATGACTAAGCTTGATGGTACGGGGCTTGAGAATGCTGAAATGGAGGTTGAGATTGTTGATGTTGTTGAAAGGGTGCATAATAAAAGTTTTGTTGAGACTGAGCTGAAACTTGGAAGGGTTGTCTTTAGATTGGTTGATGTGAGGGATTAGACGAAGGGGATGGTCCTTGCTGATTTTTTCAAGAAATATTTGGGTGATTTCTCCAGCCTGGATTGTAAGTGTTGGAATAGAGATCGTAGGTAGGCTTGGAGACGCCCTGAGCAGCGAAAATCTGTTCTTGGATGAATGGGGGAAGCTGGGCCGTTGTAGGGCAATCAGTAACAGCATGATTTGGGCTCGAGCAAAGAACACAAATTTCTTGATGATTAGAATCTGAGAATGGTTGAGATTGAGGGGTAGAAGAGAAAGAAGGTTCCTGTTTATTCATGGATAGCAATTAATCTAACTTCTGAGCTTCCAAATCGACCTTCTCCATCTTTTGTGCCAACATGTCCATTTTATTCAATTTCTGTGTAAGAGCATTAACATCCATCCTATTTTCAGACTCTCCTTGATTCTTAACTTCATAAAGCCATGCCCTCTTAGATGGCTCAATCATTCTTTCATAAGATGAGAACGAGGCATGACTAATATAATTTTCACTTAACATCTCAAATAAGTCATATGCCTCATCCTCGCTTTTGCTCATAAAGGCTCCCCGCATGACGCATCCACCATTTGTCGGTAATTATCAGTTAATCCCTCGTAAAATGCCTGAACTATTTGCCATCTTGATAAACCATGATGCGGGCATTTCCTTAATAAATCTTTCAATCTATCCCAAACTTCATGGATCTGTTCTCCAGGGTTTTGAGTGAATCCAGTAATAGCTCTCCTCATTGTATTGGTTCGCCCAATGGGATAAAATTTCTTCAAAAATTCTTTTTGCATTTCAACCCATGTTTCAATTGATCTACCCAAAGCTCCTAACCAATATTTAACTTTGTCCTTGAGAGAGAATGGGAAGAGAGTCAATTTGAGAGCATCATCAGAGAAGTTCTGGATTTTGACTGTGGAACAAATTTGGAGGAACTCGTCAAGATGTTTGTATGGGTCTTTATTAGTATTGTCATAGAAGAATGGCAACATTTGACTGGTGCTGGATTTAATCTCATATTGAATTGCTTGGTTTTAGAGTGCTTGCATATAAAAGGATGGTTGATATTGATTTGGCATGAAATAATCCTTCATTTGCTTGGGAGCTTCATCTACATTAGGATCCGCCATGAGGTTAGGTTGATGATTATTTCTTAGATGGACTAACCTCTCTATTTCACTAATGGGCCCTAGCAAGTGTGGGTGTAGGGATCTCCTACCGTGCATACAATGCAATAGGACCTAAAGGATGTGTGTTGCTTGTTTTTGTATTTTTATTTTTGTTTTTATTTTCAAAGTAATGCAAGCAATAAATCAACAACTACATAGATGATGCATGCAAAATGATATTTTTTTTCAAACTTCTAAGGGCAAACTAACTTCGGGATGCTTCATAGTACAACCTGCCCGGCGTCCGTGAGGGAATCCATGGGTGCGGGGACTTATGGAAGTCATGAAAAAGGATATTCTAGTCCAATGAGACGGAGTGCTCAATTGGAGGGTCCTTCTAATTCCAAGAGGGGTGTGCCTAATCGCCCTTAAGAAGGGAGAAAGAGAAGAAGAGAATGCTTTTTTTTTCTTTTTCAAATGATGCAAGTAGATGAACAAAGAATTAACTAAATACAAGAATGCATGTAAGAGATACAGCTAACATGAAAGCATGATATCATGAAAATAATTTTTTTTAGATTTTTGTTTTCTAATTTTTTTAGAGAATTTTTTTTTTCAAAGAGAGGTGGATATGAGAAAACTAGCAACTAAAAACACCAAACAACATGCAAACCTACTGAAAAATAAGGCCTAAAATCAGACTTTTTAACGTTTTTAATTTTCTTGATTTTTTTATTTTTTCAGAAATTTGTTTTTATTTTTTAAAAATTTCCAAGAATTTTTAAAACAGAACCTTTTCCTACGCTTACTGATCTTTGGCAACGTTTAAATTTCCAAGATTTTCATATTTTCAGCTTTTCTGCTTCCTTTGGTGACAGATTCAGCCCCTTTCAGCGACGCTTTCTGTAACAGTTGATTTTCTAAAGTTTTCAGGTCCTAAATTTTGGTTATTTTTTTCTGATTTTTTGATTTCTATTTTTTTCCTATAAAATCAAAATAGAAAAATTAGTATAAAAATATACACATCAAAAATAAGAATATCCAACTATCAAAAATCATTTTCTCCCCAACAACGGTGCCAAAAATTGATGCTCACAAACACTCGTCGTTGAAAAATAGTGATGTGCACAATTTCAAAATATTTAACCGCACTCACTCACAAAAGAATTTTAAATCAAAGTAGAGTGATGAATACGGGTCGATCCCACGAGGAGGAATATTTTCATTTTTAAACAAATTGGAAAACCCTTGTATTTTTCAAAGCAAAGTTTTGAGTGAGTTTTTGGAAAATAAAAATTTAAGATTGCATGAATGAAATTGAATCTACCTAAGAATATTAGAGGGTTGAGAAGAGAAATTTGGAGGAAGTGAAGAGAGAAAAAGAGTAACAATTGCTCAAATGGAATTTTATTACTAGAAAAGAAAGATTACAACGTTATGAAAATGAAAATTACAACTTGCATGAAAGTAAAAGAAAAAGGGAAGAAATGAGCCAGAAGAGTGGAAGAATAGCGTCGCCCAATCCTCGTCGAGTCTTGGAAGAGATCGCCCCGCCTTGGAGATGAACACCGCCTTGAGAGCACCGAAGAAGAATTTTCCATCTTGAGAAGTTTAGAAGAAATAAGAGGAGGGAAAAAGATAGAAGAAGAAGAGGAGGAAGAAGATTTTAAAAATAATTAAACATGAATAAGAATTATGCTACGTGTCATTTGAAGAAGCAGGGAGAGAGAGGGGGAATAGAGAAGTAAGATTACGGGAGAGAATTTTAAAACAGTAAAATAAAAATAATAAAAATAGAATAAGAGTAAAATTGAAATAAATTTAAAACTAAGAGGAATTAGAAGATGTGGAATAAGAAGAAGTTGGAGAACTTGAAGAGAGGAAGAACTTTGGTAAAAGGAACGGAGGGAGAAAAAGATCAGAAGAGGGAGAAAATGTGAGAAGAATAGGGGCGGATGAACAGTAAAATGTTTAAAAAACTGAACTTTGAGAACTAGTGTATAAATTAAAAATGAAATAGAACTAGCTAAAGACGAAGAATAAGAATTTGTAGAGCTTTGAAAAATGAAGAACTTTGCTAAGGAGACCAAAATGAAAAGAAGAACAGAAAGGAATGAAAAGGGCTAGAATTCCTCTGCTCGGTGGCTCATGGACGGCTATTTATAGTGCACAAGGAGGCTTTCATCCATGGACTTCAAAAGTAGCTTCGAATTCGACTTTCCTTCATTAAAAGAGTCCTCCTTACGCTCAATAGGGGAAGATAACTCTATTTAGAACTGTCCGCTTCCGACTGGGTCTCAAACTTAAATGGCGTCCATTGTAGTGGTCGCTATATCCAAAAATGACGTCACTCTAAACGGTCGCCTTTTCAAATTGGCGTCCATGTCCTAGCCGCTATTTCTTTCTTTCCTTATTTTAATATTTTCATGGCTTTTCGTACAAAAGAATTAGCGTCTTCTCGAATGGGCGCTGATTCATATTTCCATATTTTCAGCCCTTTTCTTTCTATTTTGTACAAGAGGAATTGGCACCTTCACAGACGGGCGCTTCTTCTTTTTTCCATAATTTGCTTCCAATTGGCGGCCATACATTAGCCGCTATTTCTTGAAATGGAGCCCTTCAGAACAGGCGCTGATCTTAAATGGCATCTAAGCTCTGGGCGTTAATTCTTCTTGCTAAAGATGGGCTTCAAATTGCCGTCAATCAGAACGCCACTGATTCTTTGAATTAGCACCTTTTTAGAAAGGCGTTGTTTAATTGGCGTCTGGAATATGGTCGCTCATTCATGTGTCTTCCAAAGAAATGGCATCCAGTCGTTGGACGCTAATTCCTACAATAGTGAAAATCTAATGTAAATACCAAAAATAGGTTATGCAATTTATCCCTTATGCAAGTTCAAATCTCATATAGTCATTGTGAGTTCTAAGATAAGATAACTTCACACAAACTCAATTTACTTGTAAGATTGGAGTTAATTATCTAAATTGTATAACTTTATTCTTTTAATGCTCGAAGATGACATATGTGATGTAAATTATGATATGAAATATGGTACTCATCAATCCTACACTTGCATATGTCAATGAGTGGAACATGAGACTTGGAATTTTACATATTCTCATATGCAAGTAGATATTATTTTTGACTTTCATTACTTGTAATCTTTCTATAGGTTCCACAACAAAGGAATGGTGAACAATGTGGTTATTTTGTGCTATATTTCATTCATCTATTCATTGAAGCTGCCCTAGACAACTTTTATTTTGAAGGATATCCATACTTTGTATGTTATCTTATGTATCATTTTATGCAATGTTGAACTCTTCTTCAATGATATAGTAATGTTTGTTCCGTATGATTTGTTTTTACTTTACAGTTGCATGAGGGTTGGTTTAGTGCGACAGATGTGGATACGTTTGAGAACTTGGTCTGCTCTTTCATACGGAGTACAAAGGATCAATCTGGATTACATGACAAGGAGGTGGATAAGATTCAAGTAAAAGAGACTGAGGGAACGCTTTAGAAGAAGATTGAAGTAAAAGAAAGTAAGGGAAAGCTTGATGATATACAGATTGAAGTAAAAGACATTGAGGGAAAGCTTGCGAGTGAAAAGGAGGAACAAACGAAGGTAGAAGCTGATGTTGCAACAACTTCTACAGCATGGGAAAGAAGTCAAAGGTCTGAAAGATGACGTTCTTACACTGCTTGTCGCAATGTACATTCCATAGATAGCACGCAACGTATTTTTGTTAAGTGGAATATGTTGGGCTAGCCAGTTGGGTCGGGTGGCCGTTCGTTGAGAACATTCTTCGACAGGCTTGCAAGAAATCCTAAAAAATTGCCAATCAATTACTCTAATTGGAGGAAAGTGTCTGACATTTATAAAGAAGATGTATGGAACTACGTACATATAATACTGTGTTGATAATGCATTTTTATGTTCCTTCAACTCATTCTTTTCTCCTCGTTACTCTTATTTGGATATCTGTAATGAATTATGTAGTTTTAATTTTTGAATAGAGGAAGTATGATATACCAAAAGAGGCAAGGAAGTGGGTCCTGGAGGACCTTGCAAATAAATGGCGCTATTGCAGGTATAGAGTGCACAAACTGTATTTCAATAGGAGTGAAAAGGCAACCCATCAAGTCTTCCCAAATGCACCACGCATTAATAAGTAACAATGGAAAGGGGCAGTTTCTTTGTGGTCAACTTCATAGTGGCAGGTTTGATTCAAATGCATTGTCCATATGCTTTGAGGTTAGCTAACTCTAATTTTCATTTGCTTGCAGAAAAGTAGTGCCATGAACACAAAATGCAAGGTTTCCCAAAAGTGGGTCCATTGTGCTAGGACACGTTCGCTTGCAGAAATTTCTGAGGAGGGGGTTTGTGGTTTATTTGTTAGGGGATTTTATTGGGATCTTTTCCTTTCATTATGTATGCAATACTATTGACATCTCATTTTTGTTTGTTATAGCATGAGAGACATGGGCTGGTCTTAGATCGTGCTAATTTGTTCATCAAAACACACAAACGTAAGGATGGAGCCCCAATAAACGAGGCGGCCGGTCATGTCATTGTAAGTTTATCTTGACATATTGTGCTTATAGAACACATTTTCATATGATTTTTGATGTATGCCGTATTTCAAATTCTCTTCACCCATTTTCATTAGGAAAAATGGCGATGTTAAAGAGTTCCCAACCTTCGAGTTCAATCACAAGTGATGCCCATCAAGTTGCTACACGATATGATGTTTACTCCCAAGTTCTCGGTAAGGAGAGGTCAGGCCGTGTGCATGGTGTGGGTACAGGTCCCACACCATCTTCATTATGGGGGAAAGATACAAAGGAATCTCTTAGGGCGGAGAACAAAATGTTGGCGGATAGGATGAGAGATTTGGAGTCGTCAGTAACAGTAAAGCTAGCAAGGATGGAAGAATTGATAAGAACATCGTAGGTACATATATTTCTTGAAATACTTGAGAATACTTTTATTACTTACTAATTTTGGTCCTCATCTCCTTTTAATAGAATGGCAACAACAAGTATGAATCATCTCCACATGTGCTTGCATCATCTGTTGCCAATGCCTATGACGAATTTGGTGCAACATCTGACATGCAAAATGCTAACACCCTTAACGATCCAACGAAGGTGAAGATATTATACTGGTACCATAGAATATGTTTCATTTAGTATGCATAAAGTGTTAAGTATCTAGTTTACATTGGTTTTTGGGTGTTTGGAATGGAGGGAGCATATGTCCCGACATGTCATGACTCATTTTTAAATTCTGGGAGCACATGCGTCCCTCATGTGGTGTGTCATTGGGTTATGGACTCACATAATATTTAAATAATAACTATGTGATGCACATATTTTTGATGAATTTCGTATGAAAATACTCACCCAAGTGCATATATTTTGTGTTAAGTTGTAAGGTCGCAAAGTGATCTTGCTAGACCTAGAGGGATAACACGTGATAGTTGACATGGTCATGTGCATCAACGAAGAAAAGGTCGTCATGGGTAGGAAAATTGGATCTGCGTATTGTGAAGTCCTTGTGCACTATGCTCGCCATCCAGACACACCATTGTTTGTAAAGGATCAGAATAGAAAAGGAATGAAAGATGCTGTTGGGAGTCACATCTTGTGGCTCAAGGACTATGTAAGATCATTTCTAATTATACATTACCATATCTTTTAATCTTATTTTGAATTAGAGGAAACTTGACTATCATCTTCTCTATTTTTCAGGTGTTGGTCCAGAGGTGATGCTTGTCAACTATCTATTTTTTCGACATCCTTAGTTATTTCTGATGCAACCTTGTGTATCTCCTAGGTGGATTTGAAAGGAATGACTTTTTGGGCTACTCTATGACATTCTTATACAAGACAGTTAAATACCTTTTTGGGCTTAATCTTGCATTGTATGTTATATTTTATTGTTGCACATAGCACTTGCATGGATGGATGGCTCTCTGCTTTTGATATTTGTGATTGACGAATCTGTATGAATGGTCTCCTACTATTTTTCTCTTTTCCCTTTTGTCTATTTAGATAATGCATGCATTGGCTATCATGAAAGTTGTCAGTATCATACATTTTGATTTGAAGCCATAAAACATACTCCTTTGTGAAAGGTGAGCGGTATTTGTTTTCTTCTTTTGGTTTGGGGGAAGCACCATTTTTTTTAACTACAGGTGTTATATGTGTCTTCATGGCTGGGGATCTGAAGTGAATCTGTGAGAGAGATCTGGGCTTAGTTTTACAATGCTACTTAACCAAGCATGTGTTCCAGATGAGTAAACAGTATCTTGCTCATTCTACTCTCAAGATTTACTGTTAAGGTTAGTATAATTGTATATTTGGTCTTGAGGTCTTTTTTTTTTTGCCCTAGGATTCAGAATGAATCTGTGAAACTAATGGAAGTGAAGAATATATATTTTTTAATTGATTGAGTCTCTCATTAATTGCATTTTTGTTGATGCAGACATACAGAAGACAATAGATTGATAGTCCAAATCTGCTCATTCTAATTCTGGAAGACTCAAGGCACTGTATGGAGTCTCAAGGTGGGACCAAGGCCTTTAAGAGGCGAGATACCAATATTTTCAAAAGATTCAATATTAGATGGAGCTATGTTGAGTTGACCCCTTGCACTCCTCGGGCAGGTGTGTCGATTCCACAAAGGTGAGACTCAGAGTCGGGGTGCTTGCTTGAGTTGAGTTGAGTCAACTCCATTAGTGGCGGGGTGCAGTTAAGTCGACTCCATAGTGCAGTTGAGTCGACTCCATAAGCGACGGGGTGCTTGCTTGAGTCGACTCCATAACTCTAGCTACTATTTGTCCATGGACGAAGATTAATTAATTCTTCTAACAAGCTAATTCAATTTATAGAGTAGTGAAGGCATTCATTTAAGGGATGTATATATATAATAATTTTGGCATAAATTTGTACTTAGATATCAAGCAGTTAAGGAGCAGATGCAATGCTCTTTGTGTTCTAGTAGGCATCCATTTGTGTTCTTCATTCTTAACTTAACACATGTTCACAAATGATCAGGTGGCAAATCCATTTGTTTTAAAGAGTTCCCACTTTATAGGTGTATTTTTTTTGTATAGTAGTTTGATGTGGGCATCTTTTCCCATTCCTCGCCAATAACTTGAAATGGCTGTAGTTTTAAGGTCTTCTTTTTTGCACAACAAAAAGGGCATTATTCTTTTTTCCTGTAAAACAATATCAAATTTTCACTCTCCTGTGGCTTCTTCCTTAACAATTTCCATTCTTTTTATCTGTTCCTAAATCAATTCTGCTTGCAGATGAATGGTGTAGTTGGAAAAGCTCCTACACCAGGGTAGGCCATGTACAGCTGCTTCAAAGTAGCTGGAAAGGATCCTACACCTCAGTGTCATAATGCATCATATGATGCTTTTTTAAAACTTATTTATAAGACGATGTATGCATGTGTTCCAGATGAGTAAACAGTATGTTGTTAATGTTGCTCTCAAGATTTACTGTTAAGGTTAGTATGATTGTATATTTGGTCTTAAGGTCCCTTTTTTTTGCCCTAGGATTCAATATGAATCTGTGAAACCTACATAAGACAAAAAAAGCATATATTTTTTTGCCCTAAGGTTAGTATGATTGTATATTTTTTTGCATCTCATTTTACTGATATGATAGTCCAAATTAGCTGGGTGGGTCATGCTTCTTGCACCCATTTAACTTCAAACCTACAAAAGACAATAGATTTGCCATCTAGGATCTTTTTGTCTTTTTCTCATTGGTATCTTTTACTTTTCAAAATTTTCTCTTAATATATCCTTTCTCCTATGATTGATCCGTAAGTGTAAGTGCTAATGGATTTTTTTTTTGGTCTGGTGTGGGTGTCAGAAGTTTCATAGTTTTTGATGAAATTTCATTTGTTTTGGAACATTCTATCAAATATCATTGATATTTCTGATGAAGTTTCATTTGTTATGATTTTCCTTAATTTATTGTTCCTCATGATTTTTTAAAGAAATTGTTTTATTGTTAGGGGTTTCAATTTTCAATGCTATTATTTCATAAATGTCATAGGTGGGTGGCTTTAATTGGAAGTCATATAAAGAAACCAATTCTTATGATGATAGTGTTGGATTTTCTAGCATCTCCCTTAGGGATTTACTGTTCCACGTGGATTATAGGGTCCACGTGGGGCATCGGTGCGTTGGCAGCCCATCCCGCCGCATGGATTATGGGGTCCATGTGCAAAGCCCCTCATGTCCGCCCACAGCACGATAGTGTGGGGTTCTGGAATGCCATAAGGAAATACGGTCCGCCTTCGCTACCAGCTCGAGCTTTTAGCGCAACGGTTGAGGCATGATCCTGTAAACTGGTATCAGAGCGAGGTCGCGGGTTCAAATCCCCCAAGTGCCGCTGGGGGGGAGATTGTTGGATTTTCCAACGTCTCCCTTAGGGATTTGCTATTCCACGTGGATTATGGGGTCCACGTGGGGCATCGGTGCATTGGCAGCCCATCCCGCCGCATGGATTATGGGGTCCATGTGCGAAGCCCCTCATGTCCGCCCACAGCATGATAGTGTGGGGTTCTGCAATGCCATAAGGAAATACGGTCCGCCTTCGCTACCAGCTCGAGCTTTTAGCGCAACGGTTGATACAAGAAATATGAAGTGATCTAGAAGGGGAGGGGATGAATAGATCACTATTTTCAACCGATTAAAAACTTACTGAAGAATGATTCACTTAAAACAAGCAATCTCGGAGTTGAACCCACAAACACGCAGTGCGGACAATAGCTCGAGTGGATAGAAGGCACACCACACAATCACCACAGATAATCACACGAGTACTCAGAGGTTTTTAAGGTGGTTCGGTCAGACCTCCAGTCTGCCTACGTCCACCCCTCACTTCAAATCGAAGTGAGGCTTCCACTAGCACCTGCTAGCAAAGCAGACTCAGTCTGCAACAACAGCTGATTCACAGCTTCACAGGGGAACACTCTCCCCTCTTCCTCCACACCCGGAGGGAACCCTAAGGACGCCAAGTCCCTAGAAACAAGAAACAATTTCCTCTTCCTCCAACCGGAGGGAACACTAGTGATCTACAGTCACTAGAACCAGAGACCAAGGTCTCTCTTCCTCTGAAGCCTAGAGGGAAGACCTCTTCTTCGAGAGGGAACAATACTGCAACCTTTGTTGCAAGTGAACCAGAGAGAACACGTCTCTCTCTTCCCCTGAACACCAGGAGGAAACACAGAGAACTCTCAATCAAGAAAGAAAAATAAATAAAAATGAAAATAAGAAAGAAGGAATCCAAAACTCAGAAACTGGAAACAATGTAGCTCAAATTGAGCAGCAGACTTCGGATTTGATCCGTAAGTCAATACCCATCTTCTTATCACTCTTCTGCTCTCTCTTCTCTCTCAACTGGAACACTCTAGTTTCTCAGGGAGGCTCTTTCTGTTCTGCTCTCACTCAAATTTCTTCACTGTAACCTCGGAGCTCGCCCATTCGTAGATGATGAGGCAGTACATTTATAAGCGATCAGGAGGGTGCATGTAAGGCGTGTGCTTCCCGCGCTCGATCCAGAACCTTCTTGCCACGTGCTCTTATAGCATTGGTTCCTTTAGTATCGGATCACGTGCAGCCCAGACACCGGTGAATGTTCTTCCTCAGACCACCTTCTTCTTTTTTGTTTTTTCTTTTTCTCCTGCAAAGAAATTAAGAACATTAAAACTCAGGGCTACAAAAACTAAAACTGCATGAGGTATGTGGTAGGAATACGAAATGCACTATTCTGAGAATGACACGAGATACACAAGATTACTACAGTACGTTATAAAGAGAGAATGACACGAGGTCAGAAGAAAACAGCACGAGGTAAAAAGAGAACGACACGAGATACTCACTAATAAAGCTAACACTACAAAGGAAATGACACGAAGTCAGATGAGAACAGCACGAGGTGAGAAGGAAAATAACACGGAATAAAAATGGTAGTAAGACACGCGATCAGAGGAAACCTGGACGAGGATAGAAAGAAGCAACACGAAGACATAAAAACAATCATTAAGACACAAACACAGAAGATAACACGAAGACATAAAACACGACTCGAATACAAGATTGCTCGAACTAACGAACGACTCGAAGTCGAGGACGACAGGAAACGACACGGACTGAAACCAACTCGAAGACGAACACAGAAACTGACACGAAGTGTGGTCACAAAGCAAGAAAGACACTTGCAACGTACAGCCTTCATATGATGTGAGGCGATGTGAGGACTTTGCGTTCAACTGGATGTATAGACTTGGAACGGCTTCATGGCAACGCAATCGAATGTATGAACTTTCACAAGGTATAGACTTGCCAAAGAACTAGACGATGTACAGACTTGAACAAGGAAAAGTCTATACAGACTTGAGGGTTCACAACGTATATACTTTGGCAAGACAATGGCTGTACATACTTGAAGTGAAGACCAATGTATAGACTTCAAAGTTCAGCGTCTAAAGAATAGACTTGGAAACTTAAACCAGTGTATGGACTTAGCTTCGAACATGCTACAGAGCATTTGTATGGACTTTGAAGACTGATGCATGACGTTAAGACAATGTGTAGACTTTGGCTTGGAACGAAGATAAAGATGAGGCTGTATAGACTTGGCCAGAACATAAGACTAGAAGACATAGTGGTGACACAGATGGAGCGACACGAGGTGGCACAGAAAGCAGCACGAGGTACTGCAGTGTATAGCACGCGATGGAACAAATAACGACACGAAGACAACCAACAAACATAGTTGGAACAACACGACGTACAAAAGGACAACACGAAGTGTGGAGGGATCAGTACGGACATGCAAGGTATTATCTCATGGCAGTTTTCCTGTTAATCATGGAAATTTCAAATGCATAACATTACTCAAGATATCAGATTAAGGAAGACAGTATTTAACATAGTGATGCTCATCATCAAAACACTAGGGAAGTCACAAAAATCCAACAATCTCCCCCTTTTTGATGATGGCAACACTATATTAAATAACAGAGATGAAGTGCAATGAGATTAAGTGAAGATAAGCTGTGAGGATAAGCAAAGCAGACACACAACACACTCGCCTCCTCTGACGACTCCCAAGAGCTCCCCCTGAACACAACATCTACTTTCCTCTGACTAGATAACTCAGGGCACTTATCTTTCGCTCCCCCTCATCGCTCCCCTCAGCTCCCCCTCAGCAGCAAGACACTCTCCCCCTTTGACATCATCAAAACTAGGGGCAGGTCTGAAGATATCATGAAAAGAAACTTGCTGACAGTGGAGAGAAAACAATAGAGAGTATGGCTGATAAAGGAGAGTTATTGAGATGTTTAAGCAATTAAGAAAGCCATTAATTTTATGTGAGGATTTTGAGGATCAGTTAGTCAGACTGTGTGCAAAATGGTGAATGAAGATCCGCTCCATACACAGAACCAGTTTCTAAGCAAGTAAGGTACAAGATACCAGTATGGTCAGAGTAAGTCTTTACTCAGAGAGTATAAAGCAAGGAAGTCAGGAAAAATAAAGACCTGTGGTATTGAAAACAAACAAACCAAGACCTAAATGCCAAGTGAACAGAATCTGGATACCAAGAGGGAGAAAATTTTTCAAAGATGGTCAAGATCAAAGATAAATCTGTCAAGTACACCTTTGACATTAGGGAGATACCTTGTTTAGAGGCAGGAATCCCCAGTTACTTGGTGGCAAGACCACATTACCACTTCTGACAAGAGGACAGAGATAGTATTCTAACTGGTGTTGACATTAAGGTGACACCTTTACCAGAGGCCAGACACCCCAGTTACTAACCAGATATGTACCCTTGCTCTGTATGATCAAGACAGCTAATTAAGCCTGATTTATACTGCCATCTCATGACATGGGATACTTTCACTTCATTGATGAAAGTCCCAGTTTCTCAATGAACAGTTAACAAGGTTGTTAAAACTTCTTTCATGAATTTTTCATTAAACTGCACTTGAAACCTTGTAAATTAGTCTTGATTCAGTTTGAGAACAATACACCAGCTCCAAAGTTTTTCAGACAAAAGCACTATATACCTCATTTCGGACTTAACTAGACTAAGTAGGTATGCTGTACTGGCTAGATCAGAAGTCAGTTACAGTGTAGGAAGATAGTCTTGAATTCAGATTTTGATCTTAGTGGGACTAACAGCTGAAATTCCAACAAGAAATTAGATGAACAGTCTTAACGGATAAAACATTCAAAAATTTCTTTTATCCACCTACTCAAACTGATTCTCTTATAAGGTCAGCAAAAGTCCGTTCAAAGTATGTTCAGATTTGGCCAAAAGAGCATGACACCAATTATTAATCTAGCCCCCCCTGAGACCTTGACACCAACTCAGACTTAACCAAGACATACCTCAAAACAACTCAAGGAAAAACAAAGTGATATCAATCAATACGAGTGAATCAGCAAACACTCATAATGAGGTTAATTTCAGCAACAGACAATGAGTATAGGTAAGCACAAGAGCACATGACAGATTATTCAGAGATCAATTATTCAATTATGAAATTCTGTAAATACCTAATTCTCTGCGCAATGTGCTAAATTTTTCAGTATCCAGTGGCTTAGTGAAAATATCTGCAATTTGTGAGTTAGTGCCAACATGGATCAACTCAAAGGTCTTCCTAGCTACTTCATCTCGAATAAAATGATGCCTGATTTCGATGTGTTTAGTTCGAGAATGAAGTACAGGATTCTTTGCAATGTTTATTGCACTAGTATTATCACAAAAGATGGAAGTGCAACCTAGCTCAACTGAGTAATCCAGAAGCTGGTGTTTTATCCATATAACCTGTGTGCCACAGCTCCCTGCTGCCACATACTCAGCTTCAGCAGTAGAAAGAGCCACAGTGTGTTGCTTCTTGGATCCCCAAGAGACTAGGCATCCTCCTAAAAATTCGCAGTGACCACTAGTACTTTTCCTGTCCAATTTACATCCTGCATAATCTGCATCTGTATATGCAATGAGATCTAAACTACAAGATGCAGGATACCAAAGACCTAAACCATGGGTAGCAGATAAGTATCTAAAGATTCTTTTTACAGCTGCCAAATGCAATTCAGTAGGCCTAGACTGGTATCTGGCACACATCCCTACACTAAATTGAATGTCAGGCCTGGATGCTGTTAAGTAGAGGAGTGAACCGATCATACCTCTATATAATTTAGCATCCACCTCTTTACCTTTTTCGTCTGAATCCAGTGAGGAGTTGGTGCCCATGGGTGTTGAGATGGTCTTGAGGTTGGTCATCCCAAACCTCTTCAGCATCTCCAGGGTATACTTGGTTTGATTTATGAAACAACCATCCTCCATCTGTTTGACCTGCAGCCCAAGAAAATACTTTAGTTCGCCAACTAAACTCATTTCAAATTCATGAGACATAGATTCAGAAAATTCTTTACACAATTTTGAATTGTTAGATCAGAAGATGATATCATCAACATATACCTGGACCACTATTAAATCCTTTCCGAGATTTTTGGTGAAGAGGGTTTGGTCAACCTTACCTCGAGTGTAGCCCTTGCTCAAGAGGAATTCAGAAAGTCTCTCATACCAGGCTCGGGGAGCCTGCTTCAATCCATAGAGGGCTTTATTCAACCTAAAAACCATGTTAGGCTGAACAAAGAAATTAAAACCTGGAGGTTGTTCAACATATACCTCTTCCTTCAATACCCCATTTAAGAATGCGCTTTTGACATCCATCTGCTGCAGCCGAATGTTCCTAGAGCATGCAAATGCAAGCAAAATTCGTATAGCTTCCATCCTAGCCACTGGGGCATAGGATTCATCAAAATCCACACCAAATTCCTGACTGTAGCCTTGAGCTACAAGTCTTGCTTTGTTTCTAGAAATAGCTCCATTCTCATCAACTTTATTCTTGAAAATCCATTTAGTGCCAATGACATGAGTGTTATCAGGTCTGGGAACTAGTTCCCATACAATATTTTTCTCAAATTGATTTAATTCCTCACACATGGCGGATACCCAAGAATCATGTCTTAAGGCTTCTTCCACAGATTTGGGTTCCACCTGAGATACCAATGCAGCTAAGTCCTGTTCTTGGACAATTCTAAAATGAGACCTTGTCCTAGGAGGATCATGCACATTGCCTATGACATTTTCACTAGGGTGGTCTTTGTGAAATATTATCTCACCTGAGGGTTCACCTACCTCAGCTGCTCCTTCTTGCTGTGAGTTTTCTGGTTGAGCAGCTGGCTGCATCTCTTCTTCTTCAATTCTCTCCAAGAAATCTCCCTCATTAGATGGCTCCCTGTCATCATTCATCACTTTGTTAGAGAAATCATTTTCATCAAACACTACATGCGGTGTTTCTTCAACAGTTTGATCATCTTTATTGAAAACTCTGTAGGCCCTTGAGGTTTCTGAATATCCGAGAAAAATTCCAGGAGAGCTTCTAGCTTCAAATTTGTCCAAACCATTCTTACCATTATTGTGAATAAAACATTTGGAGCCAAAAACTTTAAAGTAAGAAATGTTTGGCTGCTTACCCTTGAGAAGTTCATAAGGAGTTTTCCTATGAGTAGGTCTTACCAAGGCTCGGTTTAGAATGTAGCATGCAGTATTCGCAGCTTCAGCCCAAAATCTCCTTGGAAGTCCACTCTCAATCAGCATAGTCCTGGCCATTTCAATGATTGACCTGTTTCTTCTCTCAACAATTCGTTCTGCTCCGGTGTCCTGGGGGAAGAGAATTTGTGAGTCACTCCCTCTCTTGAGCAAAATTCAGAAAATGAAGAGTTCTCAAACTCTCCTCCATGGTCAGACTGAATTGTAATGATGTTATGTTCACCTTGCAATTTGATTTTATTGAAAAGTTCTTCAAAGTGAACAAAGGCATCATTTTTATTTGCTAAACAAAACAACCAAGAAAATCTAGTGAAGTCATCAACTATGACTAATCCATATCTCTTACCTGACAAACTTTGTATGCGAGTAGGACCAAAGAGATCCATGTGCAAGTGCTGCAGCGGTTTAGATGAAAGACTCTCAGTTCTCAACTTAAAAACTACACGAGTCTGTTTACCTTGTGCACAAGCATCACATAGCTTGGACCCTAACTGAAATCTTATTCGGGGCAAACCTCTAACTAGGTTATGCTTAGACAGTTTATTCATTGTAGACAAACTAGCATGGCCTAGACGCCTATGCCAGTCAAAAGTAACCTGTTCAGAATTAGCAGACATACACAAGTGAGTTTCAGGATTATCATCCAGGTCTACGATGTATACATTGTTTACTCTATGACCTTTGAACATGACGTTATCAGAATTCAGCTCAAAAATAGTGCAGGAATTGTGGTCAAAGAGTACCTTGTGTCCTTTGTCGCAGAGTTGACTTATACTTATCAAGTTGTGCTGAAGTCCTTCTACAAGATACACATCTTCAATGGAGTTAGTAGAGAACTTACCAACAGTACCAATTCCAATTATTCTTCCTCTGTTATTTCCACCGAATTTGACCAGGCCCCCAAACTTCATTTTCAGTTTGCTAAATTTGGACCGGTCTCCTGTCATGTGCCTGCTACAGCCGCTGTCAAGATACCACTTGTTATGCTCGGCTGCCAGGCTAACCTGCGAAAGTTCAGACAAAGTAATGTGGGACCCAATTCAAATTGGGTCCAAAGACAGTTTTCAATTTATCCAAATCACACTTAGGAACCCACATTTGTTTTACTGTTCTTTTCAGAGATTTCATGTAGATTGATTCTTCCTTCTTGGCATTTCTCAAAGGGTGTTGAATGAGCCTATTCCTATTAAAATTATGATGTTTCTGAGCAGAGAAATTGTTGTTTGGCCTCTTAGAAGAAACATGTGTGTGCTGAGCATAATTCATGTAACCATTTTTATTCAAATGAAAATTGTGCTGAAGGTGATGCATGTTCGCATGCTTTCCTTGATAACTATCATGCTGAATTTTCTTAGCGAAACTGTTCACCTTTCTAGTGACATCAATAGGAATGGTCGTGTGAAAACCCTTGTTCCACAACTGTTGCACAGGAACAGTTCTAGTCTCAGGATTTCCTGACTTAGTCTGCTGACCAGTGGATTGAATAGATTTGCTGGTCGAAACCTTCAATGTAGAGACAGATTTGGAGCTGGATGGGGTTTCCAGTTTTTCTTTGCCCTTGGCGGGGCAGAACGTGACAGTTTTGAATTCAAAGGGTTTTTTACTTGTGGGATTGTATCCTAATCCCTCCCTATTGAAGTTTACCCTCGACCCCAGAAGGGCATCCAGATTGTTTCTCCCCTCTGTAAATTTTTCTAGCATTTTTCCTTTGTCCTCAATCTCCTTCTGAAGTTCATTACATTGGTCCTGGAGTTCCTGATTAACTTTTCTAACCGCCTCATATTTTTCTGCAATCAGTCTAAACTCCTTTTTACTCTCTTCAGTTTTACTCTTCAGCTCATTCATCCTAGCTAGATTTTCCTCTCTTTTCATTCTAAACTTCTCGATCTCACTTCTAGCCTGATCTAGCTCAATGGCCATCTCCTTGGCTTTCATGTTGTCCGTAACAGCAATAGAGTGTTCCTCAGAAACTGAGTGAAACTTTCGTTTAAGCATTCTGTGCTCCTTGGTTAGAAAATTATATTTAGCTAACAGGTCGCCATAGGCGTCCTCCCAATCATCCAAAGTAAAATTCTTAAATAAGTTCGTTACCTCTTCCTCATGGTTGGCCATGAGGCAAGTCTTCTCTTCACCTTCACTGGACGAGGTGGCTTCTGGATCCTCCTCCTCGTCGCTCCATGTGCACAGCATGGCTTTCTTCTTCTTGTGCACCATCTTCTTCTGGTATCCGGGAGCCTTAGCTTGCAGCTCTGGACATTCACTTTTCATGTGACCAGGTTTCTGACAATGGTAGCATGTAACTTTTTTAACAAACCGGTTCTTCTCAAGTTCTCGTTCAGGAGACTTCCTTGTAGCATTAAATCTCTTTCTCCTGTAGAATTTCCCTTTAGTTCTCAAGAACTTTCTGAATTGCCTGGTGAGCATGGCCTGCTCGCCCTTGTCCAGGTCTGAGAATCCGTCAGAGTCTTCGCTGCTACCACCACTGTTGCTGCTGCTCTTCTTAGTATGTCGTGAGACTTTCAGAGCAACATTCTTTCCCTTTCTGTCATGTCCATCATTCCCTTGTCTGAAGTTCATTTCGTGGGTCATGAGAGACCCAATCAGCTGGGTTACTGACATGGTGGATAAATCTCTTGATTCCTCTATGACGGTCACCTTAGTATCCCAGATGGGAGTTAGGGACCTAAGGATCTTCCTGACAATGTCTTCTTGCTGAATCTCCTTTCCAAATCCTCTCAGACTATTGATGATCACAGACAATCTAGCATACATATCTGTGATCGACTCCTCTGGCTTCATCTTAAACAACTCATACTGAGTTGTAAGCATATTGATCTTGGTAGCTTTCACTTGAGATGTGCCCTCATAAATTAACTGCAATTCATCCCACATTTTCTTTGCAGTCTTGCACGCTGAAATCCTCAAGTACTCTTCCGGGTGGACGGCGCACTGTATGATGCTAAGAGCTGTCCAATTCAGTGCGGAGAGTTTAACCTGTTCCTCTGTCCATATGTCTTCGTTCGGTGGAAGTTGGTACGGACCATCTGTAATTACTCTCCAGAGCTTGTGGCTTTGAGCCCTGATGAAGACTTCCATCCTGTTCTTCCAAAAGAAATAGTTATTACCATCGAAGAAAGGGGGACGGGTGATTGACTGCCCTTCAGCAATGTAGCTGCGAGGACCAGCAGATCCGTTTCCCTGGCCGTTGGACCACATATTGGGAAATACCCGCTCTGATACCAAGTGATACAAGAAATATGAAGTGATCTAGAAGGGGAGGGGATGAATAGATCACTGTTTTCAACCGATTAAAAACTTACTGAAGAATGATTCACTTAAAACAAGTAATCTCGGAGTTGAACCCACAAACACGCAGTGCGGACAATAGCTCGAGTGGATAGAAGGCACACCACACAATCACCACAGATAATCACACGAGTACTCAGAGGTTTTTAAGGTGGTTCGGTCAGACCTCCAGTCTGCCTACGTCCACCCCTCACTTCAAATCGAAGTGAGGCTTCCACTAGCACCTGCTAGCAAAGCAGACTCAGTCTGCAACAATGGCTGATTCACAGCTTCACAGGGGAACACTCTCCCCTCTTCCTCCACACCCGGAGGGAACCCTAAGGACGCCAAGTCCCTAGAAACAGGAAACAATTTCCTCTTCCTCCAACCGGAGGGAACACTAGTGATCTGCAGTCACTAGAACCAGAGACCAAGGTCTCTCTTCCTCTGAAGCCTAGAAGGAACACCTCTTCTTCGAGAGGGAACAATACTGCAACCTCTGTTGCAAGTGAACCAGAGAGAACACGTCTCTCTCTTCCCCTGAACACCAGGAGGAAACACAGAGAACTCTCAATCAAGAAAGAAAAATAGATAAAAATGAAAACAAGAAAGAAGGAATCCAAAACTCAGAAACTGGAAACAATGTAGCTCAAACTGAGCAGCAGACTTCGGATTTGATCCGTAAGTCAATACCCATCTTCTTATCACTCTTCTGCTCTCTCTTCTCTCTCAACTGGAACACTCTAGTTTCTTAGGGAGGCTCTTTCTGTTCTGCTCTCACTCAAATTTCTTCACTGTAACCTCGGAGCTCGCCCATTCGTAGATGATGAGGCAGTACATTTATAAGCGATCAGGAGGGTGCATGTAAGGCGTGTGCTTCCCGCGCTCGATCCAGAACCTTCTTGCCACGTGCCCTTATAGCATTGGTTCCTTTAGTATCGGATCACGTGCAGCCCAGACACCGGTGAATGTTCTTCCTCGGACCACCTTCTTCTTTTTTGTTTTTTCTTTTTCTCCTGCAAAGAAATTAAGAACATTAAAACTCAGGGCTACAAAAACTAAAACTGCATGAGGTATGTGGTAGGAATACGAAATGCATTAGTCTGAGAACGACACGAGATACACAAGATTACTACAGTACGTTATAAAGAGAGAATGACACGAGGTCAGAAGAAAACAGCACGAGGTAAAAAGAGAACGACACGAGATACTCACTAATAAAGCTAACACTACAAAGGAAACGACACGAAGTCAGATGAGAACAGCACGAGGTGAGAAGGAAAATAACACGGAATAAAAACGGTAGTAAGACACGCGATCAGAGGAAACCTGGACGAGGATAGAAAGAAGCAACACGAAGACATAAAAACAATCATTAAGACACAAACACAGAAGATAACACGAAGACATAAAACACGACTCGAATACAAGATTGCTCGAACTAACGAACGACTCGAAGTCGAGGACGACACGAAACGACACGGACTGAAACCAACTCGAAGACGAACACAGAAACTGACACGAAGTGTGGTCACAAAGCAAGAAAGACACTTGCAACGTACAGCCTTCATATGATGTGAGGCGATGTGAGGACTTTGCGTTCAACTGGATGTATAGACTTGGAACGGCTTCATGGCAACGCAATCGAATGTATGAACTTTCACAAGGTATAGACTTGCCAAAGAACTGGACGATGTACAGACTTGAACAAGGTAAAGTCTGTACAGACTTGAGGGTTCACAACGTATATACTTTGGCAAGACAATGGCTGTACATACTTGAAGTGAAGACCAATGTATAGACTTCAAAGTTCAGCGGCCAAAGAATAGACTTGGAAACTTAAACCAGTGTATGGACTTAGCTTCGAACATGCTACAGAGCATTTGTATGGACTTTGAAGACTGATGCATGACGCTAAGACAATGTGTAGACTTTGGCTTGGAACGAAGATAAAGATGAGGCTGTATAGACTTGGCCAGAACATAAGACTAGAAGACATAGTGGTGACACAGATGGAGCGACACGAGGTGGCACAGAAAGCAGCACGAGGTACTGCAGTGTACAGCACGCGATGGAACAAATAACGACACGAAGACAACCAACAAACATAGTTGGAACAACACGACGTACAAAAGGACAACACGAAGTGTGGAGGGATCAGTACGGACATGCAAGGTATTATCTCATGGCAGTTTTCCTGTTAATCATGGAAATTTCAAATGCATAACATTACTCAAGATATCAGATTAAGGAAGACAATATTTAACATAGTGATGCTCATCATCAAAACACTAGGGAAGTCACAAAAATCAACAGATAGGTCATTCCATCAAGTAGGATTGTTGGAGCAAGTTGCTAGCTCTGTCCCTGAAATATTTTATGCAAAACTGCTATATCATTGGAGGGTTCTCCATACTAATATTTTAATTTTCTTCTTCACACTCCGTATATCCTAGCTAGTTACTATCCAGCTTCATATGCGGGGGATCTCAACTCTGCTAGTTGCAGAGTTTGTTGCGTGCAGCATCCTACTAGCTTATTCTTGTAATAAATATTTTAGTTTCCTTAATGCTTTATTTTTGTAATGAAGAATGCTCGATGCTTATTCTTAATGCAAATCTTATCTTTTTCTCTCCCAAGGTCTCCCACGAGCTCCCCCCCTAAAAGAAAAGAGAATACTCGGGTTTTTTTTAAGTGCCCTACATTTCAAATGACTTCAATGGACTGATTCTGTTGTTTTTGGTTCTTCCCCCCAACCCGCCATTGATGAACATTGGACTAATTCTTCTTTATATGTGGTCATCAGGTACATGACTTTTCATCTGTTCAGACTGAACCTGCGAAAAAGTGTATCTCCACTGCAAATTTTTCTGTAGCAACTACTGGTTAACATCCATGTATGTTTTTCCAATTCTCAAGGTTTGCAGCAAGGTGATCCTTGTCCCCCTTTTTGTTTGCTCTGGTTGCCAATATCTTCCATAAGATGTGTCAGAATGCTGACCAAGCAGGCTGGAACAACATAGTGCAAAGAGATTCATATGGTTAGGTGACAAAGAGATGCAGCATATGTGTCTTCTCTGTCAAATCTCTTTTAGGCTGATAAAGAGATTCATATGGTTAAATGTTGAAAAACTATCATTTTTGTTTCTTAATATACATGCTTGGTTCTTGGATGATGCTAGGAGTATGGCATAGGGCATTGCTATGTTAGAATGTGTTCAATAAATCACATTGGGCTGATATTGATTAATTGGTCGGATCGCTGCATGTTTGGCAATTTATAGAAATTCATAGCACCATGTTTTTTTAATTTTGTTTGATTACCAATGGTAATTCTAGAGATTATCTTTTGAGCAAGTTCGGAAGTTCCAGATTTTACTCTGTACCATTTTAAAAACCAAAGTTTTCAAGTTGATTAATGCAAATCATAGCTATTTTTTGGTATTATTATGTTTAATCATATGAGAATCATACTTACAGTTAGTATGTTTCTTATCATGGGAATGTTTAAAGCTGGAGCCCCTTTCACTATCTTGGTTTTTGGTGTTATTAAAGTGGTTGTTGATGACAATATTGATGATAATGTTGTTCTTGGTAGGCCTTGAAGTGGGTCACACTGCCCACTTTAAAAAAAATAACAAAGTGGGTCACACTGACTTGGGATGAGTTTTTTTATAAAGAATTTAGGGGTTGAACACACATCTATTGAGGAGATAAAGAAAATGGCAAGAAAGGTCAAACCTACCATGAAAACAAAGGATAAAAATGCAAGATAACTTTACTGACAGTAGGTAACTATTGGATACCACCCATGGAGACTTTAGTCCTCTCCATTCATCTTGGCCAATAGCTCAATGGCTTCCTCTTACAGGCATACTTGGCCAACATCATGTCTTTCTGACCATCTCACAACTTTACTCATTTGCTTAGGGGGCGCAGAGTTACTGTCAAAGATTCTATCATTGTTTTCAATTCCAAATTGCCTAATGTTGATTGTTGGTCCCAAGTACTTTAAGTGATCCTGCAGTCTTGATTTCGTTCTTTTGTCCTTTCAATTTTTAAAAAATTTCTACACCTTATGCTTGGAATTTTCCAGCCTTTCCTGCCTGGGAAATAGTAGTGTCTGGGCTGACTCTAGCAGAAAATGTCGTCAGTCCTTGAAAGCTCTTTTTTCAGGCAGTGAAGTCATGTAACGATGGATTTTGGCTGAATGGTAGACTGACAAAGGTGTAGAATTTGATCTAAACATATGCTACATAGAGATGACAAGAATGAGGTCAGGTGGGAAAGATGGAAAGGGGAAAATCATCCATTTTTCTTTTAAAATTGAATTTTGTTTGGTGATTGCATATTGAAAAATTCAGACATGGGCATCTTGAAATAAAGGATTGTTGTTTCCCATGCTCTCTAGATGTGAATTAGCATCATTGATGAAGGATGCTCAGAGTGGTGTAATTACTCGGCAGTTGTCATGTGCTTCCCCTAGGCAATCTCATTCTTCTTCAGTGTAGTCTTTAGGGGGTCTGTCAGTAGACGGTCTAGTTGTTCGAGGCCAGGTGTTGCCTTTCATCTTCCTTTTGTTTGTGAGGAACCTCTCCTCCTTTTTTGATTGTACTACATGTTTGTATCTTGAATACAATTGATGGCATAATCCATATTCTTTTCAAAAAAAAGCCTTTATTTCAAGGCCGAATGGCCAAGGAGGTCTATTCAGAAGAAAGCATTCTAATTATCGAGCCTTCACTAGCTGGAAAAGTTAGTTAAAAAAACATGAATATATTAGAACTCTTATGTATGCTAAAGGTGAGGAAGAATAATGTTTTCCAGGAAAATCACATAGATGCAGAGGTATAATTCTTTTAACTTTCCCCCCTTTTTATTGTACACATGTGGAATTGGAGATGGTCCCTTTTTCATGCAAGGGAAGGGTATGTGCAATAAATCATCGGCCATTACTATGCATGCGATCCTATTTTCTTTCTTATTGAGCTTCTTTCTGCTGTGTTATCAGAAATTTAACTACAGAAACTAAAGTACTGTTTCACTTTCATGTTATAAGAAGTTTGGTTGAAAAATTTTATTGCTAATATTGATATGCACAAAAATATTTACAAATTACATGGTACAAAGGCTATCCACTTTGTTGTCCACGGAGGGGTGGAAGTGATTTATGAAGACATTGCAAATAAGCATTTTCTTGCTACTTTGTAATTTCCAATTTTTGTGCCCTTTCAGCTATGAAGCATGGGTCATCTATAATTTTCTATCACTTTGCCTCGCATGGGTTGGAGGTCCAGGCAGTTTTGCAAAGCCTAAGTGGTCAAAATTTGAAACCTTCATGGTGCTTGATGACATGCTGTTTTCGTGCTATACCTCTTGATGGGTATGCTACATTCTAATTTGTCAACTGATTCATCAAACCAAATTTCCATGTCTTTTTGAGACATTTCAAATTATGTCCACTGTTAGCTGAATATCTTCTAGTACTCGTGAATGAGCATATAATGCATTCAAACTTTTCACTGATTGGACAGACTATTTATTCGAAGGTGCAAGCAAGGTGGTTTGCAATTTGTAATTTTGAAACCCATCTTAGTGGCGATTACCTTTGTCCTTTATGCTGAAGGAAATACGAAGATGGAAATTTCAGTGTAAATCAAGCTTACCTATACATCACAATTATCTACACCATCTCCTATTCAATGGCATTGTATGCCTTGGCCCTCTTCTATGTGGCATGCAGAGATCTTCTCCGCCCATTCAATCCAGTTCCAAAGTTCCTTTTGATCAAGTCTGTTGTTTTTCTCACATATTGTTAGGTACATTTTTTTTCATAATAGTATCTGTGTTTTGAACCTATAAATTGTTTGTTCTTTGAGAATTAGCATGTGCAGAGGGATGTTTCCCTCTGGTAATGCTTACAATTCTATAGTTGCTCTTGATGGCCATTGTTGTCTGCTGGGGTGTTATTTCTTCCCTCTACAAGCAGTAAATTTTCTTGAACTATTTCTTTTAGGGTGTTTTGGTCTTCCTTGCTGCCAAGTCAGGATTCTTAAAAAGTGTCGATGATGCTGCTGATTTCCAAAACCTTATCCTATGTGTAGAGATGCTTGTTGCCGCTGTTGGCCACCTCTATGCATTTCCTTATAAAGAATATCCAGGTGCCAACATAGGCACACCAGCCACCTTTACAGGAAGCCTTGCACATGCCTTAAAATTTAGTGATTTTTATCACGATACTGTGCATCAGGTGAATACCAAGACGAAACACTGAATAAATTATCTCATGCGTGGTGATTGTAACCAGCTCTGTTTTGCAGTTTGCCCCAACTTATAACGAATACGTACTGTACAACATCAGCGAAGCTGATGAATGTTCAAGGAAGTATAGATCACAGATGTTTGTGCCCATTGGAGAGGAGATGGATACCGGCAGGAAGAACAAATACACGATTGGGGGCAACCTTGATGATATACAGATGGCCAATGCCTCTTCCAATTTAACCAGTCAGGTACCTGGCACTCTGGAGAGACTTGCATAGATCAGGAAGCCATCTCTACTTCTGTGGGGCCGCATGATGATATTTCAGTATTCGATGTGGATTTAACTAACTATTCCACCGAAGTTCCTGCAGTTGACGAGGCAAACAAGACATGAATCTTGATTTGTCTAATATGCCAGCCAACCAAAGTTCCGGGCATTCACGGTCAAGAGATCATGTAGCATGTCTTAAGGAACTACTTAATTTCTTGGATTAACTAACTATTCAATATTTCTTGGATTCTATCATTATTTTTCTGCATTGTGCTCCTGATACTTTAGCTTTCTTAAAAGTAATGTTTTAATTTCAACCAAGAAATATGATACATTGAACCTAGTATGCTTATACACATTCTACAACGTTTTTACAGGCTCAGAGACTAGTAAACTTACTCTTGAAAGGACAATAACACTTAATCTAGGTAGCAATCGCATTGATCTTCTAAGTGCAACTGTGGGCCTTCAGTATGAGAGTTTCAGGGAAAAGTTCCTTACAAATAAAATTGTATTATCATTACGTTTTTATATTTCAACTATTGTTTTCGCCAATACATGTAAAGCACATAGCACATTGAAGCAACAGGGTATATTATGATTAATAGTGTCTCTACCTATACATGTTGATATTGATGTGTTGAATGTAAGATTCATACAGGAAACATTACATGAATGTATACAGGTGTAATATGATTGCACAATGAGTATGTAAAAAAAAAAGAACAATATACCTACGTTTTTTTTAATTGAGACTAGTACTTTTTCCTACATTTTTCAGACAATGATGCTGATACTTTTTCATACGTTTCTTTCACTACTTGGCCAAAAGTAATACCTACGTTTTAATAAACGTAGGTACATCCTCTTATACGTATGTGTATACATATTTTTAACCTACGCTTCTGTTAGACTATTCCTACGCTTTGGAAGCGTGAGTATAGGTTGATCTATACCTACGTTTCATAGAAACGTAGGTATAACCTATAGTCACGCGAGTTGAAAGCGTGGCAAGCAAACCTAAGTAAAGGATTTACATACGTTTTTTGGACCTATACCTACGTTTTATAAACATAGGTAAAGGCCAATTTTCCTGTAGTGCTCCTCGAGGTTCGGAGGTGCAACGGGGAGGTTCGTAGTTGCCAGCTCACCGGGCCAATCGTTCACTCGGTGTTGAGTACGCTTCTTTTCCCTGTAGACTGTACTTTTGTTAGACCGGAGTCTATAGTTATTTAATTGAAAATATAATTTATTTCCTATCATGTAAATTGTTAATTATAATTGTGCCTGCTTTATTTCATATTTCAATGTACCTCCACACTCCTTCTAACCCTTCTGAGCCCTCCGGCTCGTGGGTGGCAGGTCAAGATTTGAATCGTATCGGATATTTGTCAGTATCCAGATCTTGGATCGTTACAGATGGTATCGGAGCGTGGTTGTGGACGTACATGAGAATTTGATATAATTGCAGTGATCAGAGTCCATAAGGTCTAGTACAGTCGGCAGCTGGCATAGGGTTTTGTGTTTGTTTAGTGCTTTGTTTCTCGCGTGAGAGCTAGAGTGCGATGTGTGGCGCTGTGAAGGCGGTTTCGGTCATCGTCAGAGTGTCGGTGTGGGGCCTGAGGAGTGAGATAGAGAGCTTTCTTCCCCTGAGGAGGTGGCCTCGGTTGTGCTGAGTTGGGCAGAGTTTTGTTGGAAGGTGTGAGTCTGCGGTGCTACATTCGAGGAATCTGCGGCGAGGATAGGTGGCTGGCGAGGATTGCTTGTGGTTAGGTGGCCATGAGTGTGCCCCGGAGATGTTATTATCGTTTTGGCCACCCTAGTTTGAGGTTTATCCAGCCCCTAAGGTTTGAGGTGGCAGAGCGATTGCTCTGATCGAGAAATGTGCTCGGGTGAGTAGAGGATCTTTCTAGTGAGCTGCTGATTGTCGAGCTTGATTTTCTCATCATGCTCTGTGGCATCGGAGATGACGTTGCAGTCCCAATTATTTTTGTAGATTTTGAGGCAAGATTGGGCAGAGATGTCCCAGTGAGCTCTAAGTCTTGCGCGTCTGCGCGTGAATGGGCTATATTAGCTCTGGGTTTGGTTCGAGATTGTATGGTAGTGGCTTGGTTTTTGGCCCATATTGTGGGATTTTGAGGCCATTATGCATCATACCTTGGATGCGTCGCGCGAGGCGGCAGATGAGATATGAAGGTTCGATGGCAGATTCGAGATCTCAGGATGAGCGTTGGCAGGTGCCGATCATGGTTCGCGTCGTGGCTCTTGGTGTTGTGGTCTGCGCAATGGTAGCTCAGGAGGTGGATATTTTGAGGACTCGAGAATTGAGAATGGATCGGTGTTAGGAAGGATAGATTCTATTGGTCCCGGGGTAGGCGAGCGGACAAGAAGGGGGGTTGAATTGTCCCCCACACTAGATGGCAAATTAAAAAAGCTACACAGCGAATTAACACCTTTTAACAAGATTGAGGAAATTAACTAAACAAGGTAACTAATTCTCTCAATCTCTCCGTTCCCACATGATCATACAAACGGATATAACAAGCAAACCATGCAATCACACAAATCAAACAAAAGTGCACAGCGATTTTAAAGGTGGCTCGAGACCACGACGGGCTCCCTACGTCCACCCCTCACCAAACCTGGTGAGGCTTCACTCGGGGATAAATCCCCAACACGGAGACAATGCTCTAAACACACACGGGGACACGGCCCAACACACACACACACACATGGAGACGGAGTCTCCCACACGATCCGACGACGGATCACAACACACACACACACACGCTGCAACAAATGCACCACAACGACATACACTATCGCACGCAGGCGATCAAACACTACTGTATACACAGACGGTCACACACACGAAATGTATTTTCAGGTTCGAAAAATAAACACAAACAACAATATAAGCTCAGATCGAAATAGAACACATGGCAAACATCACAAAACAACAACAAAAGGATGTAGAGATTGTTCCCCCTTTGATTTCAAAGATGAATAGAAATAGTAGCTTGAAGCTCCAGTCGGATGGTGACGATTTCAACATCCTCTCGATCCTCTCCTCGATCACTGCACTTTTCCTTCTTCCACGATCTTCAAAATCTCTTGGATGAAGATCAAATCTCCCCTTCTTTTCCCCTTCCGCTTCTTCTCCTCTTTCTTGACCTACAAGATAGAAAACATTAGCTCAATTGGGTATTTCTTGTCAAATTCGGAGTTCACAAGAGAGCATATATAGAGACATGAAAAGACCATGATAACCCTTCTAGAACCATCCAAAAAGACCCCCAATAGGTCTACCATGAATCCAGGGGCAAAGGGGTAAAAGGTTAGGCACAAGTGGGTTTATAAGACCTAGGATGGTCAAGGACAAGCCAAGACACAGATCCACAATTCTAGAGATGTCTGGAGACTTTTGGCATTAAAAAATCCAAGGAGAAGGGCTTCCCACGTTGAAGAAAATAAAGTCAACAATTGCTGTCTCGGGGGGTTCGGTCGACCGGAGGTAGGTGGTCGGTCGACCTAACTTTTACAGGTGAATTTTCAGGTAGCACTGCCAATTTCGGTCAACCTAAGCTATAGGGTCGGTCCACCTAAAGCTACAGTGTCGGTCGACCTAAGCTACAGGGTTGTTCGACCTAAAGCTACAGTAAATTCCAGACTTTCAGATTTCAGCCCCAAACTCCATTACAACCCTTCCAAACTCTGTGGCATCAAACTCCTTTGATCTTGCAGGGTTTATATTAAGGATCTTAATCCTGCAAAACCATAAGAAAAAATGATTAGAACTTTAGCTCAATAATCCAAATGATAAATGCATGAAGTATATACATGAAACCCATGTTCAAGGTGCATACGAACACTTTGAACCACAAATGTTCTAAGCTAAAGATCGGAGGATATTTCTATGCATGTGAACAAGGTATGAGCAACTTGTAACCATAAAGAAAGTGCAAAACGCACATATATTAAAATCCATGTTCAAGGTGCATAAAAACTCTTTGGAAAAATATGTTTATCCCCATCAAAGAAATAAGTTCATATAGCAATGAACTTTATGCATCCAGTGCAACAAGAGTGGCATTGTAAAACCAAAATTCACATGAACAACGTGATTGAATTTAACACAAGTTCTCTTCACAGAACCATGAACCATTTGCATCTAAGTGATGCTTACGAAACATGGGGTCGACACCATCCTTTGATAGGTCAACACTATGAAATGGTAAGAAAGCCTATGCTAAAGTTCAACATGAGAAAATGAATATCATTCAATGTGAGAGTTTCAATCAATTAATTTCAGCCATCACTTTCATGAGGAATTCAAACTATGCATCTAGCATAAGAATCTTATGAAGAATATACAAGAAAGAACCAAGTGAATATATGCAACATGGATAGCACAACTGACTGGGAAGAGATTGAATGTTTAAACATAAAAACCAAGTATTCCTTGAGGTTTAATCAATATTACACCACATGTCAACCTCTTTCCACCAAGATTCACATAAATAGATATTACCATGCATCCATGTGATTTGTAGGTGTCTTCCAATATTCTCTCTCCTGTAAAAGACAATGTAGAACGTGAGATCTACATGGATATCAAAATCATGGATTATGAGTGATAAAAGCTCTTTAACTAGACACATAAGCATATGCATAGAGCTTCTACTCATAACCATCCACGAGCTTATATGCATGTCTAGCAATATGGAAAAATCAATCTCAACTATGAAGACTTGCTCAAGAGCACAACGACTCAATTGAAATACATGCAAGCATAGCAAAGCTCATGAATGCACACTGACATCAACCGCATATGCAAGCTGACACAAAGTTATTCATAAAGTTAGTTATCATCAAAAATATAACCATATGCAAGGCACAGTTCATGACCCCACACACATCAATCTCTCTCTTTTTGATGATGACAAGCTTTATGAATACTTTATGAATGACATGACAAACTTTATGATTCAATATAGCCCTACACACATATCAGAAATCTTTCCCCCCTATCAATCACAGATAACCATCATAAATCTTTCTCCCCCTTTGACATTATCAAAAATGGGAGGAAGGCAATTAAGTTCAAATTCCAGCATGACAGATTGAAGAAGCAATAATAGCCCACTTCAAAAATTCAGATGAAGCAATAGCAAATCAGGGACAAGATGTTGACATATCAATTATTGATTATCGAGATGGGAAGATGAGTAGACTTGATACCAACAAATCAATATGATTCCAATACAGCAAGTATTAACAAATCTGATGCCATTCAATGCCTAAAAACCATTGAGCAAGTATAAAGCATTTGAAGTCCATTTATTTTTTTAATTTCATTGGTTTTCAATTTTTTTAAAAAAAAATTCTTTTGAAAAGAGACATGAGTCTCAACACATACAAATGAGTTTCTTTGATTTTCAGATTTTCAGATTTTTAGTTTTCAAGTGAAATGCATGAAGCAAGATGCAAACAAATGAGGACACATAATGATATGCATGTAATGCAACCAAACAGATACATGTATATGTACATGCAACATATCTCCCCCTTACTAATTAAAGACGGAGATGGGTATAAGAAAAGTGCATGAGAGTCATGATAACCGGAATATTTATATATAGCACCTAGTAGGTTGTGCAATCACATAGAGAATCATGCAATAGTCAATCCAATCAATCAATTTTCCGAATACATATTAAATAAAATTACCAAGAGTGTGAGTGAATAACATGAAAATCAACTATAACCATATGGATATTCAGATTTTCAAAACAACACAATGAGAGATTATACAGACTGCATTTCAATTTATGAGAACAGCGTATTGGAGGCTACGCTCTACCTCATCAAATTTTCACATCAAATTTTTCAAAGAATGGTCAAACTTAAATAATTCCTTTTTACGCGAGGAGACACATGGAGCTTATGCCAGAATCTCCGGTTATTCAGAATATTAAACCATTTCATTTCATTCTGAACAGAGGTACTTTAGTCAAACACCTTTCAGAAATGAACCACATCACGTCTCAGGTGACGTGCGTCCAATTTACTCAGTGATACCAAGCATTGCTCTGCCATTCATTTTCATTTCAAATTTTTCCAGCAAAGATAGGTAGGCAGCTTTTTCCTCAATTGCCTCTTCAACATACATGCAGCAAGTTTAATATCTCTAGAGTGTTGAAAGAAAATTTCTATATCCTTATGTTTAACACTCATTTTCACATGATGTGTAAGATGTGTATGAATTTAATTCAGCATGTATACCGAAAATATCATGAACACATAACAGTGCAACTCCCCCTAAATAGATGCACTTATGAAATATGAACTCCCCCAGAGTGTATGACATGAAACACTCCAATAATGACTCAAATATAACATTATTTATCAAGAAAGCATAAGGTCATAGAAATTCCAAAGGATGGGGGTGAATAACATATATAAGCATGCAAGCACACATTGGGAGTATATGCAATGCAAAATGAAAAGATATGTAATTTCAGTTCTTGAATTGTTAGACCCGAAGGTAGGATACCAATGTTGGAAGAATTCATTTGGGCATTTATGCAACATGAAATGTTTAAAATGATGCATTTCAAAATATGCACTATATGCATGCTGAAAATGCTAACTATGCAACAAGACACACAATGAGTTTCATCTTCCAAAAGCACCATGTATATGATATACAGAAAATGATATGCAAATAAGTAATGTGATGTAATATTTCAGATTTTATTTGAAAGTTCTAATTACATAGCAAGGTTTAACATGGGTGCAAAATGCGATTTTTTAGTTTTTCATTTGAATGAAATAAATGCACTTAGCACATGAATTCTAATACAATGTAACCTATCACCTATATGAAAATGCAGTGCAGGATGCATTATGACAGAACTTACAAGAAAAACATTCAGATTTGAAAGATGGGCATATGACATTTTTCATCACACGAGCTTTATATATAAGGGTACAGAAATCATTCGAAGCATGCAATGCAATCCATTTAATTTCAAAAATTATTCAAGAGTAGATTTTCAATAACTTTTCAAAAGTTTTGGAGTCATTCACAAGTCATTCAGGAATTGACATTTCCAATATAGAACTTTTCACATCATCAAGGATCAATTTCAGAAAATTTGAACCAATTCATCATAAACATGTTGCATGTTACAATTAGAGGTCACTCAGTCAATAAGAACTGAAACAACATTCATTTCAAGTTGTTTAGCTAGCAAGACTCCCCCTTGACAAATACGTGAATTTTAGAAAAATTCAGTGAAAGTACAATGTGTTCTCTTATGACATGGGACTAGCTCACAAAGGATCATAGAATAGCATCAAAAAATTCATTCAAAGCCAAACATTCGATTTCTTCGAGTTCTGGTACGAGACAGAGAACTTTGGTCCAAAGACCAACTCACGCATAGTGAGAGTTTCCAGGTGGATGTAATCCACCTTTTTCACTACTCAGTATTAGATATACCAGATGCTCAATTAAACTCAAATGTGCTCAAGCAATTCAGATTGAAAGATGTTCAATAGTCAATATAATCTTCAAGATTTTCAATTCCATTCAACCAGTAGGCAAGTTAATCACAACAGAATGGAGAACAATCAGTTCAGGTATGTAGAAGCAATACATGTTATAAGAACAACATTACCAAGTGCCATAAGCTACTGTAGAGATTTCAGAGATTTTCTATCAAGTTGTTAGGGATAATGGTTGATCTAAAAATCACATAACAATATCATGATCATTTCAGATGTAGCAATAGGCATGAGATGTATTTCCACAAAGATGAGTTATAATTCACAATTCTAAATCATTCATTCAAAAATAAACTTGCCCTTCCTATGTGCACAAATTTCACATTTGATAATTTCAAAAAAAATTGCAACCTATGACCTATATGAACATGTGACTCATGGTAACATGGTGGAGGTGTAAGTCCAAAGACTCTACTCACGCATGGTGATAGATTATAGACAGGAATGACCTGCCCTTCCTCAGATCAGCATTTCATATACCATGAAGTCATGCAAATGATGGTCAGAAAGATGCAATGCAAACTCATAAGAAAAACATAATTTTTTTTTATTTTCATTAATGGAGATTTGGTTAAAACAAATTTGAGTTTTTCAAGATGAACTCAGAAATTTATTTTTAATATCTGTGCCTTGAGCATCCATTATCTTCCAAGCGTTCCACTTGGCCTCAAGGTAACCCTGCAATAAAATTCTCATTCACAATTTTGGGTATCCAAATCTTCTTGGGTCCCGGATGGTTAGTTGCACCTCTAGTGGGTGCTCTCCACATTCTTTGGGCATGCATATCATGAAATTTATTAAAGCACAGTCATACATGGTATGCCCAAAATTGCCACAGCAGTGACAACTAATAGAAGACCTAGCATTCTTCTTAACAGGATAGGCATGAAATTTCTGTGGGTTGGTAAAATCGTAATTATTTTTAACATTGAAGTTCTTTCTTCTATTTGCTTGCCAACAATGTGACACACGATGTCCTGACTCTCCACAGAAGTGACAAAATGAGTTCATTTTTGTATGCCTTCAAGTCATCCTTTTTCAACATGTAACACTCATGCAAAGAGTGACCATGTTTACCACAATAAAAATAATGCAAAGAAGCTATTTTGCCATGTGGTCTTTTAGCATGAACATAAGAATTTCCAAATCCATTTGTTCTATTTGAAAATCTCTTAAAATTTTTGAAATCATTCATTTTCTTGCATGCATTTAGTTCATCAGATCTCATCAACAGACAATCATGCATCACATGAGCACACTTTCCACAATAATAACAATTAACATTTGAACCCTTTCTCATGTGATCATGTTTCATTTGATTCTTGGGACCATTTTGATATTTAGATAGTTGATTTGCTTTCTTGGTCTTTGATTGAGTCGAAGATTTAGACTTTGATTTTTCAACAGAAGGGGAATTTGAAATGTTTGAAGAACATGATGTATGCACAAATGAAGTTTGTGTTTTCAGACCAAAAGTTTTCTTTTTACTATGATCATATCCTAGTCCTTCCCGTTGGAAATTCACTTTGGTCCCCAAGATTTTATCCAGATTGTCCTTCCATTTGACAAATGTAGACAAGGATGCATTCAAATCAGAAATTTCAGATTCAAGAGATGAGACATGAAGTTCATAACTAGCAATTTCTTGTTCACTGCAAACAATATTTTCATTCAGCATTGTATTTGCAGTTTTATAACTCTCAAGCTCTTGTTCTAGCACATGCAATCTTTCACATTCACTTACAACCACAGATTTTCCTTTCTCTAGAGCCAACAATCTTTCAGAAATGGCCGTGTTCAATTCCTTCAGTTTCTCATTTTCTTTTACAAGCTTTTCATCATGAATGGGTTCATTTATCAAGGTTTGATCATTGACCATTGAATTTACTTTTGCTTTCATCTCCTTGTTTTTATTTCTTAAGGAGTAAATTTGATCTTTATGAAATTCAATATCAAACACATGAGCCTCGATTAATTCCTCTAAATGTGAGCATTTTTTACAGGAGGATTCACAGTTATTTTGTTCAATCTTCTTTTTCAATTTTTTATTTTCAGCCTTAACCATCTTGTACTTATTAACAAGCTTTTCATAAGCATTCATCAACTCTTCATAACCAGATTCATCTTCATCATTAGAGTCAGAATTTACCTTTGAACTTACCATGCTTGATGTGCTCTTCTCATCACCCATGAGGCACAAATCTTCCAGCTATATCTCTTGAGCCTTGATCAATCCATCCACGATTTCCTTCGCCATTTCACATGAAGAAATAAATGGATATATATCAGATTTCATGGGAGCTTTTAATAATCTTAAAACTAAAATATTATCATGATTTTTCAGTTCATCTTCATAAGACCATCTAGTCT
Source organism: Amorphophallus konjac (assembly GCA_022559845.1). Lineage (NCBI taxonomy): Eukaryota > Viridiplantae > Streptophyta > Magnoliopsida > Alismatales > Araceae > Amorphophallus > Amorphophallus konjac. The sequence goes on from CM040126.1 coordinate 79,777,907, forward strand.
CATCTAGAGGTAATTTGTTAGGGCCATAATATATCAATTTCAGAGTTCAGGATTAACAGAGTTAATTAGCCCAAACATTTTGTCTAACCATGAATCAAAATCATTACCATCAAAAATAGGTAAGCAACTGATCAAAATATGATTAACAGAACAATTCATGATTAACACTACACTGGGATCTCTCTGTAGATCGTTAGATCTAAGGACAACAGAGCCTTTCTCTGATACCAATTGTTGGTCCCGAGGTAGGCGAGCGGACAAGAAGGGGGGTTGAATTATCTCCCACACTAGATGGCAAATTAAAAAGCTATGCAATGGAATTAACACATTTTAACAAGATTGAGGAAATTAACTAAACAAGGTAACTAATTCTCTCAATCTCTCCGTTCCCACACGATCATACGAACGGATATAACAAGCAAACCACGCAATCACACAAATCAAGCCAAAGTGCACAGCGATTTTTAAGGTGGTTCGGGACCACGACGGGCTCCCTACGTCCACCCCTCACCAAACCTGGTGAGGCTTCACTCGGGGATAAATCCCCAACACGGAGATAACGCTCCAAACAAACATGGGGACACGGCCCAACACACACACACACGGAGATGGAGTCTCCCACACGATCCGACGACCGGATCATAACACACACACACACTGCTGTAACAAACGCAGCACAACGACACATACGATCGCACGCAGGATATCAAACACTACCATATACACAGATGGTCACACACACAAAATGTATTTTCAGGTTCAAAAAATAAACACAAATAACAATATAAGCTCAGATCGAAATAGAACACATGGCAAACATCACAAAACAACAACTAAAGGATGTAGAGATTGTTCCCACTTTAATTTCCAAGACGAATAGAAATAGTAGGTTGAAGCCCCAGTCGGATCGTGACAATTTCAATGTCCTCTCGATCCTCTCCTCGATCCGCTGCACTTTTCCTTCTTCCACGATCTTCAAAACCTCTTGGATGAAGATCAAATATCCCCTTCTTTTCCCCTTCCGCTTCTTCTCCTCTTTCTTGACCTACAAGATAGAAAACATTAGCTCAATTGGAGATTTCTTGTCAAATTTGGAGTTCACAAGAGAGCATATATAGAAGACATGAAAAGACCATGATAACCCTTCTAGAACCATCCAAAAAGACCCCCAATAGGTCTACCATGAACCTAGGGGCAAAGGGGTAAAAGGTTAGGCACAAGTGGGTTTATAAGACCTAGGATGGTCAAGGACAAGCCAAGACACAGATCCACAATTCCAGGGATGTCTGGAGACTTTTGGGATTAAAAAATCCAAGGAGAAGGGCTTCCCACGTTGAAGAAAACAAAGTCAACAATTGCTGCCTCGGGGGGTTCGGTCGACCGGAGGTAGGTGGTCGGTCGACCTAACTTTTACAGGTGAATTTTCAGGCAACACTGCCAATTTCGGTCGACCTAAGCTACAGGGTCGGTCGACCTAAAGCTATAGTGTCAGTCGACCTAAGCTACAGGGTCGGTCGACCTAAAGCTATAGTAAATTCCAGACTTTCAGATTTCAGCCCCAAACTCCATTGCAACCCTTCCAAACTCTATGGCATCAAACTCCTTTGATCTTGGAGGGTTTATATTAAGGATCTTAATCCTACAAAATCATAAGAAAAAAATGATTATAACTTTAGCTCAATAATCCAAATGATAAATGCATGAAGTATATACATGAAACCCATGTTCAAGGTGCATACGAACACTTTGAACCACAAATGTTCTAAGCTAAAGATCGAAGGATATTTCTATGCATGTGAACAAGGTATGAGCAACTTGTAACCATAAAGAAAGTGCAAAAGGCACATACATTAAAATCCATGTTCAAGGTGCATAAAAACTCTTTGGAAAAACAAGTTTATCCTCATCAAGGAAATAAGTTCATATAGCAATGAACTTTATGCATCAAGTGCAACAAGAGTGGCATTGTAAAACCAAAATCCACATGAACGATGTGATTGAATTTAACACAAGTTCTCTTCACAGAACCATGAACCATTTGCATCTAAGTGATGCTTACGAAACATGGGGTCGACACCATCCTTTGATAGGTCGACACTATGAAATGACATGAAAGCCTATGCTAAAGTTTAACATGAGAAAATGAATATCATTCAATGTGAGAGTTTCAATCAATTTATTTCATCCACCACTTTCATGAGGAATTCAAACTATGCATCTAGCATAAGAACCTTATGAAGAATATACATGAAAGAACCAAGTGAATATATGCAACATGGATAGCACAAGGGACTGGGAAGAGATTGAATGTTTAAACATAAAAACCAAGTATTCCTTGGGGTTTAATCAATATTACACCACATGTCAACCTCTTTCCACCAAGATTCACATAAATAGATATTACCATGCATCCATGTGATTTGTAGGTGTCTTCCAATATTCTCTCTCCTGTAAAAGATAATGTAGAACATGAGATCTACATGAATATCAAAATCATGGATTATGAGTGATAAAAGCTCCTTAACTAGACACATAAGCATATGCATAGAGCTTCTACTCATAACCATCCACGAGCTTATATGCATGTCTAGCAATATGGAAAAATCAATCTCAACTATGAAGACTTGCTCAAGAGCACAACGACTCAATTGAAATACATGCAAGCAAAGCAAAGCTCATGAATGCACATTGACATCAACCGCATATGCAAGCAGACACAAAGTTATTCATAAAGTTAGTTATCATCAAAAACATAACCATATGCAAGGAACACTTCATGACCCCATACACATCAGATTCGAGAGAATGATGTCCGGTGGCTAGAGGTGTAGCGGCCTTCGTGCCTGGAGTCTTTTATGGTTTCTTCGCTCCTCGGTAAGCATTTTGGCGAGTTAATGGTTCCGGGATCGGAGACAAGCATAGGTATGAAGCGTGTGGCAGTGGCTAGCTCAACCGCTGTGGCAAAGTGTGGTTGGCGATCAGCAGAGTCAGTGCTCAAGGTGTAATGAGTTGCAGTTCGGGGAATTGCAATGATGGTGCGCCGGGAGATGCTACTGGTGTGGTTCGATGGGACACTGGCAAGTGTTGTCAGAGGAGCTGACCTGATGGTGGCAATGGTTTTTCTAGTGCTGGAAGGTGAGGTACCCAGCATGCATGAGGTTCAAGGTCAGGTCAGGTGTGGAGATCTCCCGCTTTGTATGAGGTATGTGTAAGGTTTCGCATAGCACCTACGGGCGACGCAGCGGATAACAAAATTTTATTTGCCCGATCTCGGTGTTATGGAAAGCTTAATCTGTGCTCTAATCGGTGTTTCTAAGACCCCAACCTGCCTAATTACAGGTTATGTATTTCACCTAGCGCGGAACGACGATGTCCGCTAAGCCTGATGCAGAAAACCGAGCCGCACAGCTGCACGGCCTCTAGAGCAGATCCACACGGATCCTTGCGCAGTGACGGGACCCCCCCTCCCGGCACGACCTTCCCCGACCCTTTCACCTTCTGGAGAGAGAGAGCAAGAGAGAGGAAAGGGGGGGAGTGATGCGGGACGGGACCACGGACACGACAAGCTCGCGATCGTCCCTTAACGAGGGAAGCGTCGGACGTGCACGGTTGAGAAACCGGCAAGAGCTAGGGTGGTCGGCTCGCACTTTCGTGCCTGGATCGGGTCACGGGACGGTCTCGCTCACTCTCTCGCAGCAGCGGTGATATGAAATTATAGCAAGCTAGGTCCTAAAACATGCTCTCTAGCAGTGGCATAAACAAGCATATATGAAATAAGCGAAATGCCAAGTGTAGGAGCGAAGACGATACCTCCACGCACTCGGCGTGGGGACGACGGGCCCGGCCGAACTCGTGCTCTCGGGACGGTTAATACATGAATAGTACAGCAATGAAAATATGCCCACTCCACGTAGGGAGGTAAAGGGCGACACAACGGGGCCCGGGAGGACCGAATACGGGTTGACGGGCGGCTTTCCGCGTAGCTTCGGCAGCACGCGAACTAGTGACGGTGGGGCCCACGTGCTGTCCGGAGGGGCCGTGTGGGACCCGGTGTCACCATTGTGGTGGGGACACTGGTGGAGGTGATCCCCGGGCTGGCGGCACGCTGGAACGTCGCCCGGAGGTCGGGCGGCTCCGATCGGCACCCGTCGGGTTTGCTGTCCACGGGCTGGTTGCTGCTGTTTTGCAGCGCGCGCTCCGGCGAGAATGGGCGCTGCGATCAGCCTCGATGTCGGATCGACACGAGACTAGCGCCGTTGGAAAGTTACCTTGAAGTTGTTCAACCTAGGCCCAAAGATCTGGCCCGGATGTACTCGGATCTTGACTTATGGAATTTTCAATCTTCTGTTGTACAGTAACTGAAGACTCAGGCCTGTAGAGGACTTGACTGTTGATTGCCTTTGACCGTGATGTGGATGTCCGAATTTGAAGATGTGTTCTTCATCAAAGTTGTTAGAAATGGAGATGGAAAGATGGCAAAATTAGTTTGGACATGTTTGGATGTGTCTATGATTTTTGGTGATTTGTTCAGTGGATAAAGGTCGGATCTGGGATCTGGCTGAAAGTACTGTAGCTCTGGTATAACATGAATTTTGAAAAATAGGTAGAAGGATGATAAAAATTTAAGAAAAATTTTGGTGGTAGGGGACGATGGACAGAACACACAGTTAAATTGGGAGGTCTAAAGAAAATCAAAAGGGTGGTCGAAGGTGGAGAGTTCAGGGCTACTGTCACTGTAAATAGTGACAGAATAGATCTGAAATTGAGAGTTGAACGAAGAGAAAACAATACGAAACGGTGGCTTTTGAACTTGGATTTTTTTGTGGAGAAGGGGCTAGAAGATAGGAACCAACCCTCAAAATTTCAAATCGATCAAAACTCGTGCCTGGCTTTAGGAATTCTCGAACCACACCTCTATCTAGCAGGACAGAAACTTGATGACGATTCCACGGCGGCTCGAAGGCGGCACGAACGGCGGCGGCGGCGGCACAAACGATCACCGGAGGTTGAGAGGGGAGGAAGGAGATAGAATCCACTCTAGATCTGGGGTTGGGGAAGGAATAACACCAAGGGAGGAGAGAGGGGCACACCAAGCTTCAAGAACACTCACAAATTTTTTGATTTTTCATTGAATTTCTCATGAAAATACAACATTATATATGACTCCAATCAAATCTAATATGGACCCTTGGATCAAGGGTTGGGGATTGAATGGCTGAGATGAGGTGTGAATAACACACCAAATACAATTTTTTAATCCACCTTGACCATCTCCATTCAACCTTAGACTAATTACATTCAAACTCCACCTAATACACACCTAACTAGCCTAATATAGCCAAAGAAGGGGGCGCCCCCTTCATGGGCCTCCCTTGGGCCAAGTGTGGTCAAATGCCATGTTACAAGCCCACTAATCATGCTAGACTCTTCCACCCTTGGTGGCCCATGAGAGAGAGAAGCCTATTTGGGCCTAAGTGGCTATTAAGGTCCATAATGATGGCCTTAAGACCCAATATGGAATAAGCTCCTAATAGACTCTACTAATGGCAACCTAGCCATGGACTCTACATTACAAATGGCCCATTGGCTTGATATAAGCCTTACAAGGAGCCCAAATGAAAGAAATGACACAATTACAATCTCATACAAGCCATAACACATAAATACACTCCACCCGTGTAAGGAAATCACCTCTGATGCCCCATCAATTCTCCCCGGGTGGGAGGAACTCGACCCCGTCGAGTAGGGGTAGGGATGCTCGAGTACTCCGGCGGATCCGTCACCGTGCCAAGTAGCGCGGGTATGCTCCGCTCCAAGTGATCGTCACCTGCTCATTCCATATATACTCGATATGCGAACTGCAATGGGCTAAAGGTGGTCACTCCGAAGGGGCACTCTCAAAAGGGAAGAAAACAGCTCGAAGACTCACTAGGAATCACCACTGAGTCCCTATAGGTGACTGATCCGGGTATAGATGTGGAACCGATCCATACTCATCAAGTGAGTCCACTCGCCTCTTACGTATAAGAGACCGACAACGAGCTTGCACAAGACTCATGCAGACTTACCATGCAATACACACACGTATGTAAACCACACAAACAATCGACTCAAAACACACCACTCAAAACAAACCACACAAGGAAAACACACCGACTTATGCATGACTCTAGACGAAGGTGGTAGCATCAAGCCCACTAGGTGGCTGCATCCAGGGCGGCAGGAGAGCCGTCCTGCTCTTCCCCTCCCAAGGCATAGTACTCCTCGGCTAGTGCCTCATCGGCCTCATAATCAACACACTCAGGCTCGGGAGGTACGGATCCTCCAACACCTAAGGCTAGGGTGGTGCGAGCGGGACACTCGCTGGCAATGTGGCCAAACCCATGACAGTGGAAACACTGCACTCTCGACCGACTACTCTCTCCTATAAAAGGGGCCTTACCCTTATCATCCCGTCGGGTAGGGGGTGTAGGCAGTAATGGGGGAGATGTAGGTGCTTTGGAGAGTAGTGGAGGGGGTGCCGGTGCCAGAGGACGGGCTATAGGAGCCGGGGAACGGGCAATGGGTGCCGGTGGTTGGGGTGGAAATAGATCCCGGGGTGGAGGAGGACGAGGCCGTGGAGCGAAGTGCTCCTGACGGGTGGACTTTTGAGGTCGAGCCATGGGAGGCCGCTGATGCGGGCCTATGGAGTGACGGGGCTCGGCACTACGGAGAGGGGTGGGGCCCAACCGATGGCTAGACTCGAACTCTCCCTCAAATTGCTCCATCTCGAGAGCAACCTGGTATGCCTCTTCCAACGCCTTGGCATTGCGGCGGAAAAGCTCATACTGGTAGTGTGGCCGCAAACCACGTCGAAAGCGGGACACGGGCATGGTACTCTCCTCCGTGACACCACATCGTAGAAAGTACTCATCAAACTCCGCGATGTATTCGGAGACGGACCGGTCTCCCTGGCTAAGACTTTGCCATCTATCGATGAGTCGCTGGCGGTATGTGGGAGGAATGTACTTTTGCCGAAGTTTATTCTTCATCTCGGCCCATGTGTCGATCGGGGGTTCTAGCCGTTGAAGTAGCAGGCTCTCCACATTCTTCCAATAGGTTTGTGCCTGCCCCATGAGTTTCATGGTGGCGAATCGGACCCTTCGACGCTCCGATATATCATACCACTCAAAGTAACGGTCCATGCCGAACTCCCAATCTAGGTAGACTTTCGGATCCAAAGACCCGTAAAAAGCGGGAGGGTCCGCTCGCACGGTCTTAAGGACCCGATCATCATCCTCATCTCGTTGTGGATGAAAACCACGACGGTGTTGACCATATCCCTCATAGGCATTGTCGGAACCATAGTCCTCGAGACCAAGGTCACGGTGCGGTAGTTGGGGAACCTGAGGAAGGGCGGGTGGAGGAGCCTGTGGTGGCTGGTTTTGGACCACGGGAGCGGCCTGGACTTGGGCCATGGGAGCGGGTTGGACTTGGGCCACCGCGGGAGGAGGTGCGGGTGGGCCTTGGGCTACCCCTGGAGGGTCCCCGTGTGACATCCTATCTAACCGCCCAACGAGGTCTTGGACCGACCTGTCAGAGGTCTCCAAGCGCCCCTCCATGGCTCTAAGGCGACCATCCATATTATCGGAGAAAGTCCGAAAGTTAGCATCGGATTGGTCCAACCTAGTCATAATGGCCATCATCGCCTCTTGTAGGGAGTGGAAGTCTCCCGAGGTATCCCGTGGGTTGGCCATAGGTGGTGGTGGGGGTGAGTACTGAGTACCCCGACGAGTGGGCATGCAAACACACCGACTAGAAGACGCCGACTAAAGTAAAACACACTAATGTAAAATGATGAGCCTAGACTTAACCAAAACGCGGTACGCGGCGGAGGTAATCGACCCGAAGGTCACTCGCGCAAGTGTGCGGCCTTCCCGATAGGCATAGCCTAACGTTCGGACAACACCTTTTGAGATACCGAGTAAAGGGATGCAATGCAAAAGACACTTTTTTTTTGTTTGTTTTAAAACAATGATGACCCTAAACACGACTTAGACGTAAATGACTAATGAATGACACTTTTTTTTTGACACCCTAGACTCAAACTCGCTCTGATACCAAATTGATGCGGGACGGGACCACGGACACGACAAGCTCGCGATCGTCCCTTAACGAGGGAAGCGTCGGACGTGCACGGTTGAGAAACCGGCAAGAGCTAGGGTGGTCGGCTCGCACTTTCGTGCCCGGATCGGGTCACGGGACGGTCTCGCTCACTCTCTCGCAGTAGCGGTGATATGAAATTATAACAAGCTAGGTCCTAAAACATGCTCTCTAGCAGTGGCATAAACAAGCATATATGAAATAAGCGAAATGCCAAGTGTAGGAGCAAAGACGATACCTCCACGCACTCGGCGTGGGGACGACGGGCCCGGCCGAACTCGTGCTCCCGGGATGGTTAATACATGAATAGTACAGCAATGGAAATATGCCCACTCCACGCAGGGAGGTAAAGGGCGACACAACGGGGCCCGGGAGGACCGAATACGGGTTGACGGGCGACTTTCCGCGTAGCTTCGGCAGCACCCGAACTAGTGACGGTGGGGCCCACGTACTGTCCGGAGGGGCCGTGTGGGACCCGGTGTCACCACTGTCGTGGGGACACTGGTGGAGGTGATCCCCGGGCTGGCGGCACGCTGGAACGTCGCCCGGAGGTCGGGCGGCTCCGATCGGCACCCGTCGGGTTTGCTGTCCACGGGCTGGTTGCTGCTGTTTTGTAGCGCGCGTTTCGGAGAGAATGGGCGCTGCGATCAGCCCCGATGTCGGATCGACACGAGACTGGCGCCGTTGGAAAGCTACCTTGAAGTTCTTCAACCTAGGCCCAAAGATCTGGCTCGGATCTGCTCGGATCTTGACTTATGGAATTTTCAATCTTCTGTTGTACAGTAACCGAAGACTCAGGCCTGCAGAGGACTTGACTGTTGATTACCTTTGATCGTGATGTGGATGTCCGAATTCAAAGATGTGTTCTTCATCAAAGTTGTTAGAAATTGAGATGGAAAGATGGCAAAATTGGTTTGGACATGTTTGGATGTGTCTATGATTTTTTGTGATTTGTTCAGTGGACAAAGGTCGGATCTGGGATCTGGCTGAAAGTACTGTAGCTCCGGTAGAACATGAATTTTGAAAAATAGGTAGAAGGATGATAAAAATTTAAGAAACATTGTGGTGGTAGGAGACGATGGACAGAACACACATTTAAATTGGGAGGTCTAAAGAAAATCAAAAGGGTGGTCGAAGGTGGAGAGCTCAGGGCTACTGTCACTGTAAACAGTGACAGAACAGATCTGAAATTGAGAGTTGAACGAAGAGGAAACAATATGAAATGGTGGCTTTTGAACCTGGATTTTTTTTTGGAGAAGGGGATAGAAGATAGGAACCAACCCTCAAAATTTTAAATTGATCAGAACTCGTGGCTGGCTTCAGGAATTCTCGAACCACACCTCTGTCTAGCAGGACAGAAACTTGATGACGATTCCACGGCGGCTCGAAGGCGGCACGAACGGCGGCGGCGGCGGCACAAACGATCACCGGAGGTTGAGAGGGGAGGAAGGAGATAGAATCCACTCTAGATCTGGGGTTGGGGAAGGATTAACACCAAGGGAGGAGAGAGGGGCGCACCAAGCTTCAAGAACACTCACAAATTTTCTGATTTTTCATTGAATTTCTCATGAAAATACAACATTATATATGACTCCAATCAAATCTAATATGGACCCTTGGATCAAGGGTTGGGGATTGAATGGCTGAGATGAGGTGTGAATAACACACCAAATACAATTTTTTAATCCACCTTGACCATCTCCATTCAACCTTAGACTAATTACATTCAAACTCCACCTAATACACATCTAACTAGCCTAATAGAGCCAAAGAAGGGGGCACCCCCTTCATGGGCCTCCCTTGGGCCAAGTGTGGTCAAATGCCATATTACAAGCCCACTAACCATGCTAGACTCTTCCACCCTTGGTGGCCCATGAGAGAGAGAAGCCTATTTGGGCCTAAGTGGCTATTAAGGTCCATAATGATGGCCTTAAGACCCAATATGGAATAAGCTCCTAATGGACTCTACTAATGGCAACCTAGCCATGGACTCTACATTACAAATGGCCCATTGGCTTGATATAAGCCTTACAAGGAGCCCAAATGAAAGAAATGACACAATTACAATCTCATACAAGCCATAACACACAAATACACTCCACCCGTGTAAGGAAATCACCTCTGATGCCCCATCAGGGAGGAGCTAATCCTCCTCTTTAGGCTTAATGCTTGATTAGCCAAAGGTTGGAAAAAGGCTCGAATGAGCTTCACGTAGGATTCTATATATAGATATTTGGTCATTTCTGAAAGGACTCCAAAAGACCAAAATTATATATATATCCTATCTACTATTATACATATGTATTAAGCTCCATTTACACTCCTTTCCAAAAGAAATTAAATAGAAATAATACATACATTTGTATAATAATAATCCGTCACCCAAGAATCCATTGTGTGTGATCCTCTAGGCCCTTAGTCACTCTAGTTTAAGGCCCATTAACTTCTAATTCCTAATTAGAAGTAAATTAAACGTATTCTTCGCTTGTACCAGAGCCGAAGAATAGTTTAATTTATTCCGAACCTTTGATCATATTGGGTCAAGCAAATCCGCGTGATCCTAGAGGACGTCGGGTTTAAACCAGCCTGTCTGGTACCTGTAAGTCCACAGTTACCGCATCGATATAATCCCTCGCTCCTTCTATGAGTCTGGTACGATCGAGGGTATGGTTTCTGTCAAACCCCATGATCGTGCCATTTGACTATGACCTCCTTAAAGTGTATGACGTCCGTTCTAAACGAACTCACACAAACCTGGCCAGGGATTTAACGGAGCGTCAATGTCTTGACCCATTAACTGTCTGATATATACCTGACAGTGAGCGATCCCCTCTTGACCATTGATGATCTTCACACGTATCCTGGAGTGGTTAATGACTCGGCAACTCATGACTTATGGTTAAAGTCACTTAGCCAAGTAATTAAACCATTCCAGTCCTCGTGTAAGATCTGATCAATGTCTCAGGTCAAAGGACTAACGATGCTACTAAGACAGTTGGATCTTCAATTGACATTAGGTATAATCAACCATCTGAAGATCTAATAGCGGATCAGTTCAGTGTACATCCTCCAAGGACATACACCTACACATATGTGTTGGTGCCCCGCACCAATGACCATGAGACTAGTCACTGACACATCATGTGTACTGGTTTAATAGGTAATCAAAGTCCCCGAGTGATTACCCTCCAACCAGGAACAGTTTAAGGTATGTGTTCATATAAAGTCAGTCTCATAATCGAGATCCCATCTCGAGTTGACTTTACAACCACATATCCTAAGGACATCGTAAAATAATACACAATCGCATATTTACGCTCAAATACCACTTTATTAATAATGAACAAGATCGTACAACTATTGGGCCTACCCGACCTGAAATTGGCCTGTAGCACACCAACACTAACAATCTCCCACTTGAACTACAGTCAATTACCCACAACTTTGAGGCCCATCCTATCCCGATGACGCTCAAATACAGTCTGTGTCAAAGGCTTAGTCAGTGGATCTGCTATGTTGTCTTTTGACGGTACACGCTCTACCGCCACATCTCCACGATCAACAATCTCCCGAATAAGGTGAAAGCGCCTGAGAATATGCTTTGACCTTTGGTGAGATCTCGGTTCCTTCGCCAGGGCGATGGCCCCATTATTATCACAAAATAATGGGATGGGAGCTGATATCTCGGGAACTACGCCAAGTTCCAAGATGAATTTCTTCATCCAGACGGCTTCTTTAGCAGCTTCAGCTGCAGCAATATATTCCACCGCCGTCGTCGAATCTGCAGTCGTATCTTGCTTAGAGCTTCTCCAACTGACTGCCCCTCCATTTAACATGAATACAAATCCAGACATGGATTTACAGTCATCTGGATCTGACTGGAAACTAGAATCTGTGTAAGCTCTAAGCTGTAGGTCCTCTCCTCCATAAAGTAGAAAAAGATCCTTAGCCCTTCGCAGGTACTTAAGGATGCCCTTTACTGCCTTCCAGTGCTCTTCGCCTGGATTTGTCTGATATCTACTGACAATGCTCAAAGCATTGGCAACATTAGGCCGTGTACATAGCATTGCATACATGATTGACCCTATCGCCGAAGCATAGGATATCTTATTCATGTGTGCCATCTCCTCAGAAGTTTTAGGACTCATCCCTTTGGATAGGCAAATTCCATGTCTCATGGGAATAAGACCTCTCTTGGAATTTTCCATCCTAAACCTTTTGAGGATAGTGTCTATGTACATGGATTGGGATAATCCTAGCATCCTTTTAGATCTATCTCGATAGATCCTTATGCCCAGCACATATGATGCTTCTCCCAAACCCTTCATGGAGAAAGTCTTGGACAACTAAAACTTAGTTGATGTCAACATCTCTACATCATTCCCAATGAGTAAGATGTCATCAACATAAAGGACCAAGAAGGTCACAGAGCTCCCACTGACCTTCTTGTAAACACAGGGTTCATCTTCATTCCGAATGAAGTTGAAAGATTTGACAGCCTCATCAAATCTTAAGTTCTAGCTTCTAGATGCCTGCTTTAATCCATAAATAGACCTTTGAAGTTTGCATACCTTATTAGGATGTAGCTTGGAGGTGAATCCTTCAGGCTGTACCATGTACACCTCTTCTGACAGATTTCCATTAAGAAAAGCTGTCTTCACATCCATTTGCCAGATCTCATAATCCAGGTATGCAGCAATGGGAAGGAGGATTCTGATCGACTTAACCATGGCTACCGGAGAAAAAGTCTCATCATAGTCAATGTCTTGCCTTTGACGATATCCTTTTACCACTAGTCTAGCCTTGTATGTGTCAACATGTCCATCTGCACCGAGTTTTCTTTTGAAAATCCATTTACAGCCGATAGGGACCTTCCCTTCGGGTACATCAACTAAGTTCCAAACTTTGTTGGTGTACATGGACTGGATCTCTGAATCCATTGTCTCTTGCCATTTCTCGGAGTCTACACTACGGATCGCCTCCTGGTATGACTGAGGATCATCATCCTCATCGATACATACCTTAGAGGACCCCTCTGAGACATGTCCAACATATCTCTCAGGTTCTCTCGGTAGTCTACCAGATCTCCGTAGTATCAGTGTTTCACTCTGAATAGGATCAACCGATACAGTCTCATCTAATGAGTTTGTGTCTATGGGTTGTGGTTCTTGGACCTCGTCCAATTTTATCTGACTCCCACTATTTTTCTAGAGTAGATATTCTCTTTCCAGAAATACAGCTCTCTTAGCCACTAAGACCCTTTGCTTAGAAGGGTGATAGAAATAATATCTAAACGTCTCCTTTGGATATCCCACAAACCTACACTTATCAGTTCTCGACTCAAGCTTATCACTATCATTCTTCTTTACATGGGCAGAACACCCCCAAATTTTAATGTGATTAAAATTTAGTTTCCTACCCTTCCATATCTCATATGGTATAGAAGGAACTGATTTACTTGATATCATATTCAATAAATAAGCCACAGTCTCTAACGCATAGCCCCAGAGAGACAAGGGTAGTCCTGACATAGACATCATGGATCGAACCATATCTAACAAGGTCATGTTTCTCCTTTCGGATACACCATTGTGCTATGGTGTATACGGTGGAGTCCACTGAGAAACTATTCCATTGTCTTTAAGATAAGAAGTGAATTCATGGCTTAAGTATTCACCTCCTCGATCTGATCGAAAAGTCTTAATACTTTTGCCTGTCTGTTTCTCTACTTCATTCTTGTATTCCTTAAACTTCTCAAAAGCTTGTGACTTATGTCTCATTAAATACACATAGCCATATCTAGAGAAGTCATCAATAAAATAAGTGAAATAGAGATAACCTCCTTTTGCTTCTATGGACATGGGTCCACACACATCCGAGTGTATAAGCTCGAGAAGGTCAACAGCCCTCTCACCATGTCCACTAAAGGGAGCCTTGGTCATTTTCCCCATGAGACACGACTCACAGGTATCAAATGGCTTGTATTCGAACGAATTCAAATACCCATTTGAGTGTAAGTGAGAGACTCTTTTCTCACCTACATGACCAAGTCTGCAATGCCATAGATATGCAGAATTCACTTCATCAGCATTGGAAACGTGTATAACATCAGAACGTGTATCTAATACATGTAGCCCATTGACTAATGAACCATTGGCTATAATCAAACCATTATTCATTATAGAGCACCCAGTGCTATTAAAAGCCAATGTATATCCAATGTTATACAGACCAGAGATTGAAATAATGTTCTTAATAATATTAGGAACATAATAACAGTCATTCAACTCCAGAATGACTCCTGAAGGTAAACTGAGGCGTGCAGTCTCGACTGCTTTGGCAGCAACTAAAGCTCCATTGTCCATCCTCGGTTCAATCTCCTTTTTACCCAATCACCTTCTATTTGCCAACATCTGCACAGAATTGCAGATATGAGATGCACATCCAGTATCCAATACCCATGATGTGGATTCCATATATAACAAATTAAGGTCTATGATAAAAATACCTTCATTTAGAATTGTCTTGCAATTCCTTTTCCAATGCCCAGTTTCCCCGCATCAAAAATATTTGTCTTCCTTTTCATTCTTCTTGCCCTTCCCTTTGTCAACTTTGACGATTTGCTTACCCGTGACTTTTTTCTTTCCTTTCCCTTTGTTACTCGTGGTGGATATTTGAGAGGCCTTCCTTTTCTTGTTGGCCCAGCCAACAATCATTACAGACGAAGATGGTTTATCTTTCTGCATGGTTCCTTTAGCACTCTTTAACATATTGAGCACCTCCGGGAGAGTTACATCAATTCTATTCATGTTAAAGTTTATGATGAAGGAAGAAAAGGAATCGGGCAATGACTGGAGTATAAGATCAATGCATAGTTCAAGATCCAACTTGAATCCCAATGCATTGAGTCTTTCAATCCACTCCATCATTTTCAGTACATGGGCATGTACTGATGAACCCTCAGACATCCGTCTCCTGAAAAGCCTATTTGAGATATCATATCTCTCAATCCTACCCTGCTCCCCGAAGAGCTGGCGTAGATTGAGAAGTATGCTTCTACAATCAGTCTTTTCAAATTGTCTCTGTAGCTCGGGAGCCATAGAGGCCAACATGTAACATTGGGCAAGGGAGGAGTCCTCAGACCACTTGGCATAAGCCAGTAACTCGCCCTCGTCGGCATCAGGAGCTGGCTCAGAACGAACCTGATGGGAATCGACGCCGAGCATGTACTTTTTCTTTTGCATTTATGTCCTTTTAGTTTGTGTTTATATCCTTGGGAAAGTATGTACGCAAATGTAAGGCTTTATAAGTCAAGGAGTCATTCCCATGGATTGTGTGGGGTTTTATGCAATTATACAGTAGGACCAGCAAGGGGGCCCTCAGCCCTTACCCATTGGTCCATGTCACCTATGTGGGGCTGGTCAACCATCGTAGGTGGCCATCTAGAAGGGTTGAATGTCAAATGCCACATGGGTAGACAAAGGGAGTAAAAAGTCTAAGGTAGGCTACCTACCATGTCAAGCTTGTCTCCCACTTGGGTTGTTTTATTTTTTTATGTGTGTTGGTCACATTTAATCTAGGCCATTCATTCCCCATCCCTAGATCCAATGGTGGAGATTGGATTAGATTAGAGGCATATAAATACTTGTATTTTCCATTTGAATATTAATGAAATGAGAAAAAGTATTATGCAAGAGCCCCCCCTTGAGTGAATTTCGACCTCCCCTCTCTCTCCCTCTGGTTTCTTCATCGCCAACCCCCATTCTAGAGTGATATCTCCCTCCCCTCTATCTCCGGTGATCATCTGTGCCGCCGCCGCCGCCGTTCGTGTCGCCTACGAGCCGCCACGGAGCCATCATCAAGGTTCTGTCCTGCTGGACAGAGGTGACTTCCACGAATTCTTGCTGTCAGCCACGAGCTCAGATGGATTTGAAATTTTGAGGGTGTGTTCTTGCCTTGAATGCCCACCTCCACCTAAATTTTCACGTCCAAACTCCGCCATTTAGTAATTTTCCATTTTCGTTCATTTTACATTCCCAGATCTGTTTTGTCTCTATCTACAGTGACAACAGCTCTGCGTTTCCCATCTCCGACCACCTTTTTGAATTTTTCAAACCCTCCCAATTTTACTGGGCGTTCTGTCCATCATCCCCTACATCCACCATTTTTCTTGATTTTTTATCCGCCATCTATCTATTTTTCAAAATTCGTGTTCTATCTCAGCTACAGTGCTTTCAGCCCATTTAAAGATCCAACCCACTGTTAGTGCAAAATTACTATCAATTCGTAGCCACATCCAAACTTCTCCAAACTAGTTTTTCCGTTTTCCTAGCTTGATGTCCTACAACTTTGCTGAAGACCACCACTTCAGATTCGGACGTTCACATATCGGTCAAAGGCAGTTCTCAGAGAATAGCCCTGCAGATCTGAGTGTTCAGCTATTGTACAACAGAAAGTTGTAAATTCATTAAAGCCCAGATCCGTGCAGATCCAGGCCATATCCTCAAGCCTAGATTTAAGTATTTGAAGTTAGCTTTCCAACGGCGCCAGTTTCGTGTCGATCCGACATCGGGGCTGATCGCAGCGTCCGTTCTCGCCGGGACGCACGCTGAAAACTAGAAGTTGCAGATCCGTGGCTGGTTGTTCCAACCGGTGCCGATTGGAGCCGCCCGGCCTCCGACCGGTGAACCAGCGTGCCTCCACTCCAGGGAGCGCTCATCCAGGCATCCACCACCATAGCGGTGCCACCGGGTCTCACACGGCCCCTCCGGACGGCACGTGGGCCCCACAGCCACAAGTTCGAGTGCTGCCGAAGAGACACGAGAAGCCGCCCGTCAACCCGAATTCGGTCCTCCCGGGCCCAGTTGTGTATCCCTTTACCTCCTTGCGTGGAGTGGGCGATATTTCATTGCTGTCATCATTGTGTAATATTTATCTCGGGAGTACGAGTTTCGGCCGGGTCCGTCTTCCCCACGCCGAGCGCGTGAAGGTATCGCATTAGCTCCCTTACTTGGCATTTTGCTTACTTCATATATATCTGTTTATGCCGCTGCTAGAGAGCATGTTCTAGGTTCGTAGCTCACTTTATTTTCATATCACCGCTGCTGCGAGAGAGAGCGTGACCGTCCCGTGACCCAATCCGGGCACAAGTGAGAGCCGACCACCCTAGCTCATTGCCGGTTTCTCAACCACGCACATCCGACGCTTCCCTCGTTAAGGGACAATCGTGAGCTTGTCGTGTCCGTGGTCTCGTCCCGCATCAATTTGGTATCAGAGCGAGTTGAGTCTAGGGTGTCCAAATCAAAAAAAAAGTGTCATTTACGTCTAGTCATTAGTCATTGTCTAAGTCACGTTTAGGGTCATCATTGTTTTAAAACAAAAAAAAATATCTTTGTGCGTCGCATTTGCATCCCTTTACTTGGTATATCAAAAGGTGTTGTCCGAACGTTAGGCTACGCCTATCGGGAAGGCCGCACACTTATGCGAGTGATCTTCGGATCGGTTATCTCCGCCACGTACCGGGTTTTGGTCATGTCTAGGTGCATTGGTTAGCATAACATTTTACTTTTAAACAAAACAAAAAAAAATGGTCTTGCATCTCCATTCCTAGGGGGCCTAACCTCATCTTTGCAACCATGGCCGCATCCCGAGCCTATAGTCCCGATGAAGTGGGCGCAATGTTCCAAGCCATGATGGGACAAGTGCAAAGGTTTAGTACAAGCCTAGATCGGTTTAGTACTAGCCTAGATCGGTCTATCGGGGTAGATTGGTTGTTCCCGGAGCCACCCCAAGGACCCCTTCACCACGAGAAGGACATTCCTTCCTCATCCATGAGAGCTCTAATGTCATCACTCTCTATTTCCGAACTTGATTCGGAACCATCTCATTTGGAACTACCAAAGCCCGAGCCCCCCGTATTTCTAACGGGTACTCTTTATATAGTCGAGTCACTTCTTAGATGGCTCAAGGAAGGCTCGGTCCCACATCCCTTTCCATCCATGGACCCCACCCTACCTTTAGTGCCGGTCAACTCCTTCCATACCACATTTCGATCTAGTCACCATGTTGACACATTAGATGATCTTGTCATGGGATTAGATTCACAATGGAAGTTGACACATATGTTGGCCCGAGGCTTCGACCAACCCACGAGTCGTAGCTTCACCCATCCGGCCTTCGGATCCATTACCTCCGAGTGCACCGTGGGTTGTGTCACCACGGAGGTTCCTCTACTTCTCCCGCTACCGGATGAGCCCTACTTCATGACTTTGTTTCCGAGGGAGGAGTCATATTTCCTATACACGGTCCCCTCTACCATGACGGAAGAAGGTGACCACCCGCACCTTCAAGAATTTCACGATTGGGACCATGTCATGTTGGAACCCACTTCATGGGGTCACACCTTTTTCGACCCTTTTGACCCCTTCACTAGTGAACCTTCCAAGTTTTCATACTCACTACCCTTCTTCCGCGGAGTTCACTATCCCCCCTTTTCCACTCGGGCCAAGCAAACTCCACATAGCCATAGGTCCGAACCTTCATTTGGGGGTAATGAAAACTTTGGTTACCCCGATCCATCTAAACCACCCGCACCTCCTGGACTTCCCACATCCAAGCCCAATCTCCATGATTGGTGCATCGTCGGGTGTCTAGAAGTTCTCCATGACGTCAACCACCGGTTACGTCAGATGCATGCATGGCATACGTTCGGGTGTCCTGCTCCGCCGTCACCCATGTACGGGTCGGACTAGCAGTAGGTTTGTCTCGAGTCATTCATGAGTCCGTATTGTCTCTTCTTTGTGTGGTTTGTTTGCATGGTTTGTGTGTAGTTTGTTTGTCTGCATGTGTCTTGTGCAAGCTCATCGATGTCAGTCCCTTATGAGTGTGAAGCGATTAGACTCACTCGATGAGTATGGGATCGGTTCTACATCTATATCCGGATCAGTCACCTACAGGGACTCAGCGGTGATTCCTAGTGAGTCTTCGAGCTGCTTCCTTCCCTTTTGAGAGTGCCCCACCCGGAGTGTCCACCTTCGGCCCATAGCAGTCCGCGCATATCGAGTATATATGGAATGAGCAGCTGACGATCACTCGGAGTGGAGTGTACCCGCGTTACTTGGCACGGTGACGGATCCACCGGAGTACTCGAGCATCCATACCCCTACTCGACGGGGTCGAGTTCCTCCCACCCGGGGAGAGTTGATGGGAATCGACGCCGAGCATGTACTTTTTCTTTTACATTTATGTCCTTTTAATTTGTGTTTATATCCTTGGGAAAGTATGTACGTAAATGTAAGGCTTTACAAGTCAAGGAGTCATTCCCATAGATTATGTAGGGTTTTATGCAATTATACAGTAGGACCAGCAAGGGGGCCCTCAGCCCTTTCCCATTGGTCCATGTCACCTATGTGGGGCTGGTCAACCATCCTAGGTGGCCATCTAGAAGGGTTGAATGTCAAATGCCACATGGGTAGACAAAGGGAGTAAAAAGTCTAAGGTAGGCTACCTACCATGTCAAGCTTGTCTCCCACTTGGGTTATTTTATTTTGTGTGTGTGTGTTGGTCACATTTAATTTAGGCCATTCATTCCCCATCCCTAGATCCAATGGTGGAGATTGGATTAGATTGGAGGCATATAAATACTTGTATTTTCCATTTGAATATTAATGAAATGAGAAAAAGTATTGTGCAAGAGCCCCCCCTTGAGTGAATTTCGACCTCCCCTTTCTCTCCCTCTGGTTTCTTCATCCCCAACCCCCATTCTAGAGTGCTATCTTCTTCCCCCTACCTCCGGTGATCATCGGTGCCGCCGCCGCCGCCGTTCGTGCCGCCTACGAGCCGCCACGGAGCCATCGTCAAGGTCTGTCCTACTGGATAGAGGTGACTTCCACGAATTCTTACTGTCAGCCACGAGCTCAGATGGATTTGACATTTTGAGGGTTTGTTCTTGCCTTGAATCCCCACCTCCACCTAAATTTGCACATACAAACTCCTCCATTTAGTAATTTTCCATTTTCGTTCATTTTGCATTCCCAGATCTATTTTGTCTCTGTCAACGGTGACAATAGCTCTGAGTTTCCCATCTCCAACCACCTTTTTGAATTTTCCAAACCCTCCCAATTTTACTGGGCGTCTGTCCATCATCCCCTACATCCACCATTTTTATTGATTTTTTATCCGCCATCTATCTATTTTTCAAAATTCGTGTTCTATCTCAGCTACAGTGCTTTCAGCCCATTTACAGATCCGACCCACTGTTAGTGCAAAAATACTATCAATTCGTAGCCACATCCAAAGTTGTCCAAAATAGTTTTTTCGTTTTCCTAGCTTGATGTCCTACAACTTTGCTGAAGACCACCACTTCAGATTCGGACGTTCACATATCGGTCAAAGGCAGTTCTCAGAGAATAGCCCTGCAGATCTGAGTGTTCGGCTACTGTACAACAGGAAGTTGTAAATTCATTAAATCCAAGATCCGTGCAGATCCAGGCCATATCCTCAAGCCTAGATTTAAGTATTTGAAGTTAGCTTTCCAACGGCGCCCGTTTCGTGTCGATCCGACATCGGGGCTGATCGCAGCGTCCGTTCTCACCGGGACGCGCGCTGAAAACCAGAAGTTGCAGATCCGTGGCCGGTTGTTCCAACCGGTGCCGATCGGAGCCGCCCGGCCTCCGGCTGGCGAACCAGCGCGCCTCCACTCCAGGGAGCGCTCATCCAGGCATCCACCACCACAGCGGTGCCACCGGGTCCCACACGGCCCCTCCGGACGGCACGTGGGCCCCACAGCCACAAGTTCGAGTGCTGCCGAAGAGACGCGAGAAGCCGCCCGTCAACCCAAATTCGGTCCTCCCGGGCCCAGTTGTGTAGCCCTTTACCTCCCTGTGTGAAGTGGGCGATATTTCATTGTTGTCATCATTGTGTAATATTTATCCCGGGAGTACGAGTTTCGGCCGGGTCCGTCTTCCCCACGCCGAGCGCGTGGAGGTATCGCATTCGCTCCCTTACTTGGCATTTTACTTACTTCATATATATCTGTTTATGCCGCTGCTAGAGAGCATGTTCTAGGTTCGTAGCTCACTTTATTTTCATATCACCGTTGGTGCGAGAGAGAGCGTGACCCGATCCGGGCACAAGTGAGAGCCGACCACCCTATCTCATTGCCAGTTTCTCAACCGCGCACATCCGACGCTTCCCTCGTTAAGGGACAATCGCGAGCTTGTCGTGTCCGTGGTCTCATCCCGCATCAAAACCGTGTCCAACACGTACGCAATCTTTTCGTCGGTAAGGACTATGCGTAGATTACGTAGCCAATCCGAGTAGTTCGGTTCAGTTAATCTATTTGCATCCAAGATGCCGCGGAGGGGGTTGGACGACGACATTATAATCTGGATAAGAAATAAAAGATAACTTAACATGTGTTCAAATTCTAACTTAGATGTGATTTTCTATCTTTAGTTAGTCCCACTATTTTTCGATCGAACTATATAACCCTCAGTATATATAACGGGAGATCAGTGAGATCAACCTAGTGGGTCGGAATCCCAACGAGACTGATGTATGACCTTGTGGAAAGCACAACAAACCATACATCATCTCAAGGGCAGTCAACAAGCACTTGCATCTAATGCAATATCCGATATTCGGCCCCCGAGAAATCATCCCCTTGTGGAAAGCACAACAAAGGATATTCTCGGTTAGATCTAACCATCATTACTACATAGCAATGAGTTCATGACCCGACCCTTGTGGAAAGCACAACAAAGCCGAGTTCAATTCATCACCCCATTGAGGTCGAGCCTTGGAGTTTAATCCCGCCCCCAAACTCATGGACCTTGTGGAAAGCACAACAAATCCATGAAATGAAGACGTTCATTCACTCCATAATGATGGAGGGTCACGACGACTCCTAGAGCCACGCTTACCAGATCTAAAATTCAATCACGAGGGAATTTAATTTTATCTTGATCTCACCCTAGGTGGTAATATAAATATATCCAATATATTTACCGTACCTAGTAGTTTGCACAAAATAAATGCATCCAATACAAAAATAATACGCAAGTGATCATGGACTTAATCCCTAATGTCACTAAGGCATCCGCCCTGCTTCCGAAGCAGCTGGATCGTCCTCGTCGGGTGTGCTCCGCGCTTTCAAACTCCGACGCCGCAGTAATTACAACTTTTACACAGCACGCAGGCCGGAAAAATGTAAATTACATATCAATAAAATTCCAGAAGCCCTTAGGGCGAGTAGAACAATTGAGGAAGATAGAAGTACATTAGAATTTTAGCAGAGAGAGAAAGGAGGTTCGCAGACCCCAATTAATTACATTAATCCAAGTCCATGATCACTTGCCCACCCATTCAAATAAAATCAATCAAGGGTTATTTTATGAAAATAATCCTTACTTTTAAATTTAAAAATGGGATGTGCAAACAAAAACAGGCCAGCTTTGTTTAATTTTAAAAATCGAAGCATAATTAAAAATTAAACAGACAAGCATGCCAATACAAGGTAAATAAAGTAGAGCACATAAAGAACCATCATTTTCTACAGGGGCATCTAATTGAGATAATTATTTAAATTTAAATTTAATTATCCAATAATCAAATTTAAATTCAAAATTTAAATATGCCTGTAATTTAAATTTAAATTCAAACTAATTATCTAATAATTTTATTTGAAAGTAAATGTAAAATAATGCAATTATCCTCAATTAGTAATTTTCTAAAAGTCAAAATTTGAATTTAATAATTATCTAATAATTAAAATTCAAATAATTGAATTTTTCACATTTAACTTCAATAAAATTTAAATTTTAATTTCCTAATTATCTAATAATTAAAATTTTAAAAACTTAAATTTTACATGAGTAACTTCAATTATTACCGTTTTATCTCAAGGTAAATAGTAATTATCTCACCTCGATAAATTCAAATCGGTTAAATAAAATTTACCATTCGACATTTACTATTGAGATAACACTATTTAACTTATGAAATAAAATTCTATTTAATTTACTGTGCATTTCCATATATATATATGTCATATATATATATAAGCACAATAAATTAAAAACAAATAAAATGTAAATTTTTTATTTAAAAATTTTAAAAAAAATATAGCGGGGGGGCCCGCCCTGCGCGCGCGGGCGCTGACCTGCCCGCGGCGGGCGTCGCCCGCACGCGGGTCGGCACCCGCAAGGCGGGCGCTGACCTGCCCGCTGGGGCGCCCGCCACGCGGGTCGGCTCCCGCAAAGCGGGCGCTGACCGACGTGCGGCCGCCCGCCACGCGGCGCCCACCCCCATGTTGCGGGCGCCGCCTGCGGGCACCCGCCACACGGGCGCCCTGCGTGGGCGGCGCCCGCCCACGCGAGTGCGCCCGCCGGCGATCCATAATTTTTTTTAAAAAAAAAAAATTTGCTCCAACGATGCCCAGCATCCTGGAAGAACAGGGATGCCCAGATCTATGTCTACAAAAATAATTGAAGATTTTAATTGCCCCTAAAACATGGTTCTAAACGGCGATAAAACACCGACCAGAGCGCGAACCTGGCTCTGATACCACTGTAAGGTTTCGCATAGCACCTACGGGCGACGCAGTGGATAAAAAAATTTTATTTGCCTGATCCCGGTGTTATGGAAAGCTTAATCTGTGCTCTAATCGGTGTTTCTAAGACCCCAACCTGCCTAATTACAGGTTACGTATTTCACCTTGCGCGGAACGACGCTGTCCGCTAAGTCTGATGCAGAAAACCGAGCCGCACAGCTGCACGGCCTCTAGAGCAGATCCACACGGATCCTTGCGCAGCGACGGGACCCCCCCGGCATGACCTTCCCCGACCCTTTCACCTTCTGGAGAGAGAGAGAGCAAGAGAGAGGAAAGGGGGGGAGGGGCTAATCCTCCTCTTTAGGCTTAATGCTTGATTAGCCAAAGAGTTGGAAGAAGGCTCGAATGAGCTTCACGTAGGATTCTATATATATAGATTTGGTCATTTCTGAAAAGGCTCCAAAAGACCAAAATTATATATATATCCTATCTACTATTATACATATGTATTAAGCTCCATTTACACTCCTTTCCAAAAGGAATTAAATAGAAATAATACATACATTTGTATAATAATAATTCGTCACCCAAGAATCCATTGTGTATGATCCTCTAGGCCCTTAGTCACTCTAGTTTAAGGCCCATTAACTTCTAATTCCCAATTAGAAGTAAATTAAACGTTTTCTTCGCTTCTACCAGAGCCGAAGAATAGTTTAATTTATTTCGAACCTTTGATCACGTTGGGTCAAGCAAATCCGCGTGATCGTAGAGGACGCCGGGTTTAAACCAGCCTGTCTGGTACCTGTAAGTCCACAGTTACCGCATCGATATAATCCCTCGCTCCTTCTATGAGTCTGGTACGATCGAGGGTATTGTTTCTGTCAAACCCCATGATCGTGCCATTTGACTATGACCTCCTTAAAGTGTATGACGTCCGTTCTAAATGAACTCACACGACCCTGGCCAGGGATTTAACGGAGCGTCAATGTCATGACCCATTAACTGTCTGATATATACCCGACAGTGAGCGATCCCCTCTTGACCATTGATGATCTTCACACGTATCCTGGAGTGGTTAATGACTCGGCAACTCATGACTTATGGTTAAAGTCACTTAGCCAAGTAATTAAACCATTCCCAGTCCTCGTGTTAGATCCGATCAATGTCTCAAGTCAAAGGACCAACGATGCTACTGAGACAGTTGGATCTTCAGTTGACATTAGGTATAATCAATCATCTGAAGATCCAATAGCAGATCAGTTCAGTGTACATCCTCCAAGGACATACACCTACACATATGTGTTGGTGCCCCGCACCAATGACCATGAGACTAGTCACTGACACATCATGTGTACTGGTTTAATAGGTAATCAAAGTCCCCGAGTGATTACCCTCCAACCAGGAACAGTTTAAGGTATGTGTTCATGTAAAGTCAGTCTCATAATTGAGATCTCATCTCGAGTTGACTTTACAACCACATATCCTAGGGACATCGTAAAATAATATACAATCGCATATTTACGCTCAAATACCACTTTATTAATAATGAACAAGATCGTACAACTATTGGGCCTACCCGACCCGAAATTAGCCTATAGCACACCAACACTAACAGTATGTTGGTTTCTCCTTGATCGGAGAGGATCTCGTCTTGCTGAGGTTCGTTGTCTTCATTGTGTGTTTGGGTCGGTTGGCCTCCTCTTGTGTGCCATGAAGTCCGTGCGAGACGTGTTTTGTGTTTTGGCAGCACGGTTGCCTATGAGAAGTGTTGCCCATTCCCTTGGTGTGTAAGGGTGTGCTGCCATTATTTTGGATAGATGAGTGCCAGTTGGGCGGTGCTTGTAACAATTCTTGGTTGGTGTTGTGATTCCCGATGTGTTGTGGATCGGAGCCTGCGGAGTTGCAGGAGGGTTGTTAGATTGGGAGAGAGAATCTGTGCTCTGGGTTCGAGGTGATTGAGCTTTCCTCACCCTGTTGTCAGGAGTTAGCCAGCCGAGTTGAGGATTGTCGGGATGGCGGAACCCGAGTCATCTGTGATGTTTGTGTGCGTGGTGTAGAGTGCACAGTGGAAGCCTGGTGGGCCCATAACCTACAGGTCCAGGATCGTAGTGATGGTTGCTACAGGCAGATTCCCGATGATTAGTAGAGCATCGGAGGATTGGTTCCTCGATATGAGAGTGTTTTTGGCTGCGTGAGCCATGTCGATTGTCGTGCCATTGCTTGAGACATTGTGGTTTGTGGCACTGACAGGATAGAGAGTTGGAGAAATATGATGGCAACTTTGTCGCATGAGTACCCTATTCATTTGTTGGCAGCTGTGAGCGGCTGGTAAAGCTAGTCGACTGGTCAGCTATGGTAAAGGATCTATGATATTTGGAGATCCGTGTGCATTGATCGTGGTGTCGTCAACTCGGTTGCTATGGTAGCAGATGGCACTTGTCTGTGCTGGAGATGTGTGCCATGAATTGCTAAGGTTGTGACCTGTGGCTTTATGTCGAGCGCGGAGCTGAGGATTGGCAGGTGTCCATTTGGAATAATTGTGATGAATATTGGATGAGACTATGTGATGGACGATGCCTATGTATGGAGGTCCCTGGAGGGATGTCATCGAATGGAGAGCCTTGGTCTTGTGACGAGCACTGGAGGATTTCCCTGTAAGCCTGAGTCTAGAGCTGTTGTGGACCAAGGATCGTGGAATCCTGTCATTTGATTTCGTCGTGCTCCCCTGAGAGGGTAGAGTTGGCGTGAGGATCAGGATCGGATGCGATGTCCGAGTGAGGATCGACTCGAGATGTAATGATGGTCAGTGAAAGAGTCAACAGATGGCTTGTTGAGATTTGGAATGTGCTTATCGGGCCAGAAGAAGTTGAGCAAGCGAGGGTTTCTTGTTGGTGAGTAATTGGTGACCGGCGAATGGACTTTCACAGATAGAAGATGTCGATGGTAGCGAGTTGAGAATGGCGAGAGCCGTGTGCAAGCGAGGCCTTGGGTGGCCAATAATAAGATATATCTTTTTCCCAGAATTGGATTTGAGATCTGTTGAAGGTTTTTGTTCGGACCAGAGTTGGTCCAGTATTGTGATTAGCGTTCGACTTGCTAGGTATGAGATGGTTCATGGTGCAGAGCCGACGGAATCATGGTAGTCAGTTGAGATGACTGTGTTAGATGGTGAAAGCTCAATGTTGGTTGTCCCTTGTGCAGGGCGTGAGATCAGTCAACAGGTTGAGAAGCTGATGTTTGATTGGTCTGTCGAGCATGGGATTTGATCGGTGGCTATTTATTATAACGTGGGTTGCGTCTCCTCGGTGAGCGAGATGTTGCTGCTTGTGGTAATAGTATGGCTATATCCCTCGAGAGAAGTGGTTTCGTGAGAGTCGAGGTTTTGGTTGGAGCTCTAGGAGCGTTGCCAGTTAGATAAGTTGTTCTTCCCCTGTGAGCTGAGGTTGTTTCAATTTTCGAGGATGAAATTTTTTGTAAGGAGGGGAGGACATTAACACCCAGGATTTTTTGGATCATAATCTGTGGGTTTCAGAGTGCCTTTGTGAGTCTCGGATCGTGTTTTGCGATTTAATCAGATTTTTAACTATTTAGCTTCGGATTCCTATGTAAGGTGAACCAACGTGTTTTCAGCTTCCAGGACGTTGCAGGCGCATTGTGCATTTTTCGAGGATCGTGGGAATAATTTTTCCCAATTTTTATATTTTCCATATTTTTAAAATCCCGAATTGATTTTCTATTTAAACAACCCTCACCCCCTCTCTCTCCCCATCTCTCATTCTCTCCCTCCCTCTCACAAATCTCTCTTTCTCTCCCCCTCTTCTCCGGGCGGCCGACAGAGGAGGAGGCGGGCAAGACGGAGGTGGCATGCGGGCGGAGAGCGGCCGAGATTGAGCGTGGGACAAGGCGCGACACAACGAGGAGCTCGTTCACGAGTTCGAGGCACTGGCAAGGGTTCGTTTGGTGATTTTCACGTGGAATCGCCGTCCTCGACGCGGGTAATCATCGGTGGAGGTAGGGGGATGGTTCCCTAACCCATGTACTTCAATTTCTCATGATTTTGTATGCCGAGGTGAGCCGAGTGTGATTTATTTCACACCGGGGTGAAATTGCATGATTTTGGGGTAAGCGACATATCTTTCGTTTTAATTGCATTTTTTGGGTTCGAATGGTGCCTCTAGGTGGTCTAGAGGCTGGGGAATGGGTTCCCCATGTTTTCCACATCACCCGGGAGTGATTGGGGCGTGGAATTGAACCCCTAGTTTGGGTTCGGACGGGTTTCTACTGTTTTCGGTCGACCGACCCGGGCGGTTCGGTCGACCGACCAGGCGTTTGCTACGGAAGGGCCTGGACCTAGTTGCGGTCGGCCGACTGACCGTGTCCAGGCAGTCGCGGTTGGCCGACCGACCGTGACCAGCCTGGTCAACCTGCCATTCATGGCTGGTCGACCGACCCAAGGGTTTTGGTAAACCGAAATTTAGTCCCATGGCCTATTTTGGCCCTCCATCGACCCGGTTCTGACCATTTGGTCGACCTTTGGCCCCATGGAGGTCCCGGACACCCCGTGGGTACCGTGACTGTGTTTTTGGGTGTCTGAAGGTACCGTGTAATCTCGATTAGTGTGCCCATATGGTTTTAAGGGTTCAGGTGACCTCGAGTGTTCCAGGCATTCCTGTTTTGCTAAATCGAGTCCCCGTGTATCGGTATGACTGCAGAGAGCTATCCCTGCATGATCTTAGCTCCTTCGGAAAGCGGTTTCCGCGTGGGCCATGTGTATGGCCTATGAACTGTATGGTCTATGACCCAGCCTGGGTTGGGGGTTTCTTGAGCTTTCCCCCTTGGAAAGTGAAATAACTCGGCAGTTATGGGCCGCCATAAAGAGTATTCGACCGTGGTTACTGACGCTAGGGGTAGGGCAGATTGATGGCATGATGTCATGCTGTACAATGGTCTTGACCCGAGTCCCGTGGCTCAAGGACCGTTGGATTGGTTGGTCTAGTGACTGTCCAGAGTATGGTGGCCCCGAGCCACCCGGTACTCCGTGTTACTCGTGATGGGTGCGTGCGTGACCTTCGGCGTTTCCTCTCTGCGAAGAGTGTTCACGTTCAGTGACCCCCCCACTAGTTGTAGCTTGCCTGGGCACTCGTGTGCTTACCTACCAGGAGTTGGTGGAGGGCTACACTTGGGAGAGACGATTTTTAGGCTGGTTACCATAGGGCCCCTCGCCTTTACAACCAGAGTCTGGGCTGAGAAAAACCAGCCAGAGGACTCGACTTAGAGAGCATAGTCTGTGTGTGCACACGTGGTTGGGAGCTACAGACCCGCGGTGATGAGCGCGACCTCAGCTAGTCCTTGTTCTGAGTTCTTGGTTACTGGTACGGTGTCTCAGTTTCCGCCTGGGGCGATGACGTGCCAAAATGTTCATCGTTATAAATATGCGGCAATAAATCAAAATACCGAACTCGCAACAAAAAAAAAACACGTAGTATACTGACGAGCACGGGTCGAATCCACACAGAGGTTGAGTTTGAAATTGAAAACTTAGAATTTCTTTTAGAGAAAAAATAAATGAATGTTTTGTTTGATTTTTAGAATTTAAAGAACATGAAATTTATTTAAAGAAATATGGAGGGTTAAGAAATAGAAATTTAGAAATCTAGAGAGGGAGAATTTTAATCTAACAAAAATTAAATATGAAATAAAACTGGACGAACTGGGATAGATTTGCGACCGTGGTGTGAGGGTAACAGCGTCGTCTCCTCGAGCTTTTGATTTACGCGTTGTCAGAAACAACCACGTACACTCGACCGGATCGGAACCGCTTCTCTTGACCGTCTTTGGAAGAAATTGAGAAGATGATCAATAAAGAATTTTGAAAGAACATTAGAGAGATGGGAAAAGATTATGCAATAAAATGAATAATTGAATAAAACTAACACTGGCATGAAATTTAAATTAAACCAAATCACAAGTGCATACAAATTGTAACAAGAACAAAATAAATTACAACAAGGCAAAAACAATAACAAAAGGAAATAAAATGGGAAAGCTTAATCCTACACTAAGGAACTAGGAGTGGAGGGAGAACTAATGAAAGCTTCAATCTACGTAACCAAGAGAGGAGAGGAGAGAGACTTTCACATGCCCTCCTTTTATAGACTCCCAAAACTAACACTATTCCTCTCCATATGAACATCTCGAGATGCCTTATTTGACTTGGAAAGGGTGGCCACCATGTGATGCACACTCTTTTATTTTTTATGCATTTTTCCTTCTTTTTCCTCCATTTTTTATTCTCTTTCTCTCTCTTTCTCTCTCTAATTCCACGTCGGCCGCCCGCCGTGCCAAGCCTCTCTGCTCTCTCTTTCTTCTCCACCGCCCGCGAGCGCCTGCCATTGTCGATGCACGCCAGCCGCGTTGGCGCAGCCTTCGCCGTGTTGACCACGTGTGAAGCCCGCCATCGCCCACGTCGCCCTCCTCTTGCTGCGTTCGCCCGCGTGGAAGTCGCCTGCCAGCTGGCCGCAAGAAGCCGCCCCTGTGCCGCGTTGACCGCGCCTACATGCGCTGGCCGCCACCGCCTGCTGACCTCCCAAGCCCGCGTTCGCATCATGTGAAGAAGCTTCCTCCTCCGCATGAGAAGGCCGCGGGGTGTATATATATATATATTAAACAAGCTGCTGCTTCTATTTTTTTTCTCATCCTTAATAAACTTTGGCCTATTATTATGCAAATTTATCTTTCTTGCCATCGTCCTCTTTGTGCCTGCAAAATAAGAGAGTTTATTTATGAAAATTTAATTAATTTCATTAAACTAAACATTTTGGTCTGAAATTAGAATTAAGTGTGATAAATACGTATTTATTCATATTAAAGCTCATAAAAAGTGTGTATAATATAAATTAACATGTAAAATGTACACTCATCACACCCCCCAACTTACTCATTGCTAGTCCCTTAGCAATGTAAATAATTTTAAAATCTAGGACCAACAAGAGTTTAAAATATCCAGGCCTCATTTCTAGATCATCTTTCATAGAATTGACTTAGGAGCAAGATTTTGGATCAGTTAAGCATACTAGCCTTAAATGAGATATTTATGGACATAACTGAGAATACACCCAAAGTTCAATAGCACTCGTGCTCGTGAAATCTAAATCCACAGCCAGACAATTACATCCCTCATATTGCTATTCCAGATAGGTATCATTCAACTTTACAGATTTCAGTTTGAAACATTGAGCATGGTAGCTTTCACTCTGCCTTATTTCATTTTTTTTTCAAACACATGGTGCTGCACATCTCTTCACCATTTGATGCGAACCTCAACTCTTGCCTTAGGAGAAGTAGGCCCGGTTACTAAGATCCAGGGTATTTTTCATTGTTTTTTTATTTTTTTTCAATGTGTGATTTTCACACTTGATTTGGCCGGTAACTTTTTCCAAAAAGATTTCTTCACTAAAAAATGTAAACTATCAGACACCACACTTAAATAACAGAAGGCTTGTCCACTTGCTTCATTAGTGTGTAAGTGATTTTCTTTTTTTTTGTCAATGCTAATGGAGTTTTAGAAGATTCTAAGTCAGTTTCTCCTGGCTAGATTACAAAACAATCTCCATTATCTCTTTCCATCGCTTCTTCCATTTTGGATTCCCTTTGGTGAGAGCATGAATCAAGAAAACTCAGTTGAGTTTTTTTGTGTGTGGCAAAATTAGGTTGTATAAGAATGCAACATGATTTCCTTCCCCCCAACTTAAATGACAGTCCTCAATGGCATGAACAATATGGATTAATAGAAAGGTTTTTTGCATGAAAACTATTGTTAAAAGTGAATTTGCAAAAAAACCATTCCTAAAAATATATTAGCAGGTATATCACTGAGTTAATTCAAATAGTGCATAAATGCCATTTAAGCGTGATTTTCATATAAGTTGTTGGTAAAAAGAAGTGATATGCATACAAATAAATATGACATTTTTGCACAATTCAGATTACACAGTGATATACCTGCTAATGTATTTTTAGAAATAATTTTTTTGCAAATTCACTTTTAACAATGGTTTCCATGAAAAAAACCCTTAATAGAACAATGTAGACATGAAATTTGTGAAGGAACGGGACAACCTGGCGGAAGTGAACTTCGACGGACATCCTTGCGGGAATGAAAGGTGGTACTTGGCTTTGAAAATTTGGGCAACAGAGGAAGCAATCATCTCTCTCTCCCCCTAACTTATCCTTTATTCACAAATGTAAAAAAAATCACAATAAAAACTTGGATTGCCTCCCAAGAAGTCATTTATTATCACACAGAAATTATAAAAACTTTGGGTTGTCTCCCAAGAAGCGCTAAGTTTAACGTCTTCAGCCAGACGCAATGTAACCCAATAACCAACGTGTGGCATTCAAAATGAGCCACCAAGTGATCTTGTCCTCCTTCAAATTCTAACCCTTATGCCATTAGAAGACAAGAGTAAGCACGTATGTATTGGGGCTAGAAATATGCGAGTCTCGCACATTATTGATTTTAACTTTAACCATGTGTGAGAGCCAGTTTTCATCTTTGGGGATCATGAAATGATCAATGGCCAATAATCTTTCAAGATCGAGGTGGAACCTTTGCACAACATCAGCCCATTGGTCCCCTTGTCCTGTATCGTCCCTCCTGACTAACCCTTTACTGACTACTTCCTCCAAGGTAACTTGGTCAGGCATTGGTGGCTTATGAGTAAGATTATCATTATTAGCCACATTCGTCTCAGTAAAAGCCTTATGAGCATTAAGGGTACTAATCAACATATCTTCCAGATGGGAAGTCAAATCAAAGGTGAATATTGCTGGCACATCCCCCTCAGGTCCTAGAATGTCATACTGGAGTGGCTTTACTTTCAGAGGAATCATATTAGAAGGAAGCATGAGCCCAGAATCTAACTCATCCAATGATTCAAACTTCATTGGATAGGGCTCAGGGGTCAGATCAAATGTGAAATTCTCAAATAAGGACCCTTCATCACACTCACCACTCAACTGAAGATTATCAATCGAATTTGTCAATAATGGTGTGAGTTGAAACGTAAACCTTTCCAACAAGGCACCTTCATCGTGTTCTTCCAGGGGAAAAGGATATTTAGAATTTTTTTTCATTAAATCAACAAAATTATTAATCACAAAGCAATCCTCCTCTTCATGTGTATCCTTAATTGAGTTGTTTAGGCCACTATTCTTCACAGTGATATTCTCAATCTCAAAACATTCATAGAATGGGGTGATGATATCAATATGGGCATCTTCATCCTTTAATTCTCCCCTTACTTCCTTCCCTTCCTTCATCATGGTATTGCTTGTGCACTCCCCCTCACTCTCACTATTGATATCTTAAGCCAGAAGGACAGGCATAAGATCATCATCATTCACATGCTGAGGGGGTTGGTGTAATATTGAAGTAGGGTCATAGTAAATAGATTGAGAGTACATGATTTGAGATTTGGAATAGTGGCTTGGTGAATCACCCCAAGTATCGATATTACTTTTGAAGTTAGGGTGAGATGAGTTGGGCTGAAGTTGATTGCGCATGGGCTGCTCGTGGGCTCTTTAGGGTGACAGTTTAGACAAATGCGCTAGGATTGTTTGATCCATCCAAGTGAAATTTGGGTGATTGCTCCAGCCAAGATTATAATCATCTGAAAGGGTATCACACTGGCGTGGAGAGAATCCTAGAGCATTTTAGACTTGTGCTTGGATGACTGGTGGGAGTTGGGCTACATTAGGATATTCACTCACATGGTGAGTGAGATTGGCATAGAACTCAAATGCTTCCTTGAAAGTTTGGATTGGATTTTCAACCTGTTTGAAAGATCCTACATATTGTGTATGAGATGAGATTGAGACATGATTTATTGAATTTTCACTGAAAATTTCGAACAGATCATAAGCCTCATCTTCACTCTTGTTCATGAATGCCCCTCCACAACATGTGTCTACCATTTGTCTATCATAATTAGATGACCCCTCATAAAATACATACACAACTTGCCATTTGGGCAACCCATGGTGTGTGCAATGACGTAACAAATCCTTCAGCTTTCCCAAGATTCATGAATTTGCTCTCCCAGAAACTGAGTAAATCTCATAATCGCCCTTCTCATAATGTTGGTTCAGACTATGGGGTAAATTTTTTTCAAAAATTCTAACTGCAGAACCTCCCAAGTCCTAACAATTTTTTAAAACTCCTTAACCAACATTTTGCTTTATCTTTCAATGAGAATGGAAATAAGATCAACTTAAGGGCATCATCACTAAAATTTTGAATTTTGACTAGGGAGCAAATTTCTAGAAAATCATCTAGATGCTCATAAGGATTTTCATTAGGTTTCCCATAAAAAGAATGGAGCATCTGGATGATACCAGAGCCAATCTCATAATGATCCACAAGAATGTCAGGTAGTTCAATACAAGTTGAGGGTTTATAAGTAGAAGGAATAAAGTGTTCCTTCATGGACTTGCGTTTCCCTCTAAGATAGACGGCCATTAAAAATAGGTTGGATCCTAAAAAGATATCTTAAAATTTTTAATTATTTTTTTTTATTTTATTCTCCCATTATTATCTAATTTTTATGTTTTTTTAATTTTTTTTGTTTTATGTGTTTTATGTGTGTTTTTATTTTTTTTTTTTTAGATTTAGTCTTTTTTCTTTTTCTTTTTAAGATTAGAAAGCCACCATGTTTCTTTTATTTTTTATTAATTTGTTTTTGTTTTTGTTTTGGCTAATACTAACAAAGATGAAGAGAGAGAAGAGGATGATTTTTTTTTATTTTTTTTATTTTTTTACATACACAAACAAGTTGACACATAAATTACCCAACGACCTAGATGTGACCTATACCTATATATGGAGTTTCACAAAATCACTAAAGTGCAACTTAAGTTCACTATCAATATTTTCACCAGCCAGATAAGGGGTGGGGTAGTGGGAGGCTCTCCCTACTTTTGTAGGGACCTAATTACAAAGCACTAGCCCGCTTAAGACTTTTACCGTTCGACCGTCTTGTCTTAGGCACCGGTTTCCACAAGAGCGTAAGCTCAAATCGTACTAAAATCACAGTGTGAACCTAGGGCCAATGTCTACTGACTTTTATTTAAGGCTTAGGTCATGCAAAAATGCAAGGGAAATGTGGTTTGTGGGCTAAGGACGGGTGATGAAATCTCCACCTTATGTTATTTTGGGGTATTACCCTTAGAGTGTTTTGAAATGAAATGCAACAATCAATGTACAAACAAGGTGTTCTTATGCAACAATGTATGCTCAAGATAAGATAAGTAGAACGTACCTTGTCCCTCGCAATCTCCAAAATATAATGACAAAAATTAAACAACAAGAAAAAATCCTATGCTAAATGATGCATGACCTAGAACATGGATGGTATGGTTTCTACTCTTCAATGAAGTCTTTTATTTTTGGTGCAAGTGTTTTCTTTTTTTTAGTTAATGAAGCTATCTAGCTAGCACAATTTTTTTAAGATTTTCAAAATATAATAGTCAACAAAAAAATATAACAAATAAATTAAACCACAAGAGAGAAAATTGAGATACTTACTTGGATCGCGATCCCTCGTCTTTTTTTTATTTTTGCTACTTTTTTCTTTTTTTAAGGAGATGTAAAAAGGGGAGACATATTTCAAATTTTTTTCCTTTTTTTATTATAAATATATACAAAAGAAAAATAAAATTTTGAACTCAAAACTAACCTCTCCAGCAACGGCGCCAAAAATTGACGTGCCGAAATGTTCGTCGTTAAAAACATACGGCAATCAATCAAAATACCGAAGTCGCCATGAAATAAAAACACGTAGTA
This sequence comes from Amorphophallus konjac, assembly GCA_022559845.1. Classification (NCBI taxonomy): domain Eukaryota; kingdom Viridiplantae; phylum Streptophyta; class Magnoliopsida; order Alismatales; family Araceae; genus Amorphophallus; species Amorphophallus konjac. Next base: position 79,813,441 of record CM040126.1, read on the forward strand.
CACTGACGAGCACGAGTCGAATCCATAGAGAGGTTGAGTTTGAAATTAAGAACTTAGAATTTCTTCTAGAGAAAGAATAAATGAATGTTTTCTTTTTGATTTTTAGAATTTAAAGAACATGAAATTTATTTAAAGAAATATGAAGGGTTAAGAAATAGAAATTTAGAAATTTAGAGAGGGAGAATTTAATCCAAAAAAAATTAAATACGAAATAATAATGGGCGAATTGGGATAGATTTGCGCCCGTGGTGTGAGTGTAACAGCATTGTCTCCTCGAGCTTTTGATTTACGCGTTGTAAGAAACAACCACGTACACTCGACCGGATCGGAACTGCTTCTCTTGACCATCTTTGGAAGAAATTGAGAAGATGATCAATAAAGAATTTTGAAAGAACATTAGAGAGATGGGAAAAGATTATGCAACAAAATGAAGAATTAAATAAAACTAACACTGGCATGAAATTTAAATTAAAGCAAATCACAAGTGCATACAAATTGTAACAAGAACAAAATAAATTACAACATGGCAAAAACAATAACAAAAGGAAATAAAATGGGAAAGCTTAATCCTACACTAAGGAACTAGGAGTGGAGGGGGAACTAATGAAAGCTTCAATCTACGTAAGCAAGAGAGGAGAGGAGAGAGACTTTCACATGCCCTCCATTTATAGACTCCCAAAACTAACACGATTCCTCTCCATATGAACATCTCGAGATGCCTTATTTGACTTGGAAAGGGTGGCCACCATGTGATGCACACTCTTTTATTTTTTATGCAATTTCCCTTCTTTTTCCACCATTTTTTATTCTCTTTCTCTCTCTTTCTCTCTCTGTTTCCACGTCGGTCGCCCGCCTTGCGAAGCCTCTCTGCTCTCTCTTTCTTCTCCACCGCCCGCGAGCGCCTGCCATTGTCGATGCACGCCAACCGCGTTGGCGCCCGCCTTCACCGTGTTGACCACGTATGAAGCCCGCCATCGCCCACGTCGCCCGCCTCCTGCTGCGTTCGCCTGCGTGGAAGTCGCCTGCCAGCTGGCCGCGAGAAGCCGCCCCTGTGCCGCGTTGACCGCGCCTACATGCGCTGGCCGCCACCGCCTGCTGACCTCCCAAGCCCACGTTCGCATCATGTGAAGAAGCTTCCTCCTCCGCATGAGAAGGCCGCGGGGTGTATATATATATATTAACCAACCTGCTGCTTCTATTTTTTTTCTCATCCTTAATAAACTTTGGCCTATTATTATGCAAATTTATCTTTCTTGCCATCGTCCTCTTCGTGCCTGCAAAATAAGAGAGTTTATTTATCAAAATTTAATTAATTTAATTAAACTAAACATTTTGGTCTGAAATTAGAATTAAGTGTGATAAATGCGTATTTATTCATATTAAAGCTCATAAAAAGTGTGTATAATATAAATTAACATGTAAAAATGTACACTCATCACACCCCCCAACTTACTCATTGCTAGTCCCTTAGCAATGTAAATAATTTTAAAATCTAGGACCAACATGAGTTTAAAATATCCAGGCCTCATTTCTAGATCATCTTTCATAGAATTGACTTAGGAGCAAGATTTTGGATCAGTTAAGCATACTAGCCTTAAATGAGATATTTATGGACATAACTGAGAATACACCCAAAGTTCAATAGCACTCGTGCTCGTGAAATCTAAATCCACAGCCAGACAATTACATCCCTCATATTGCTATTCCAGATAGGTGTCATTCAACTTTACAGTTTTCAGTTTGGAACATTGAGCATGGTAGCTTTCACTCTGCCCTATTTCATTTTTTTTTCAAACACATGGTGCTGCACATCCCTTCACCGTTTGATGCGAACCTCAACTCTTGCCTTAGGAGAAGCAGGCCCGGTTACTAAAATCCAGGGTATTTTCCATGATTTTTTTATTTTTATTCAATGTGTGATTTTCACACTTGATTTGGCAGGTAACTTTTTCCAAAAAGATTTCTTCACTGAAAAATGTAAACTATCAGACACCACACTTAAATAATAGAAGGCTTGTCCACTTGCTTCATTAGTGTGTAAGTGATTTTATTTTTTTTATCAATGCTAATTGACTTTTAGAAGATTCTAAGTCAGTTTCTCCTGGCTAGATTACAAAATAATCTCCATTATCTCTTTCCATAGCCTCTTCCATTTCGGATTCCCTTTGGTGAGAGCATGAATCAAGAAAACTCAGTTGAGTTTTTTTTGTGTGGCAAAATTAGGTTGTATAAGAATGCAACATGACTTCCTTCCCCCCAACTTAAATGACATTGTCCTCAATGACATGAACAATATGTAATAATAGAAGGGTTTTTTGCATGAAAACGATTGTTAAAAGTGAATTTATAAAAAAATCATTCCTAAAAATGCATTAGAAGGTATATCACTGAGTTAATTCAAATAGTGCATAAATGCCATTTAAGCGTGGTTTTCTTGCAAGTTATTGGTAAAAAGAAGTGATATGCATGTAAATAAATATGGCATTTTTACACAATTCAAATTACACAATGATATACATGCTAATGCATTTTTAAGAATAGTTTTTTTACAAATTCACTTTTAACAATGGTTTCCATGCAAAAAAACCCTTAATAGAATAATGTAGACATGAAATTTGTGAAGGAACGGGACAACCTGACAGAAGTGAACTTCGACAGACATCCTTGCGGGAATGAAAGGCGGTACTTGGCTTTGAAAATTTGGGCAACAGGGCAAGCAATCATCTCTCTCTCCCCCTAACTTATCTTTATTCACAAATGTAAAAAAAATCACAATAAAAACTTGGGTTGCCTCCCAAGAAGTCATTTATTATCACACAGAAATTATAAAAACATTGGGTTGTCTCCCAAGAAGCGCTAAATTTAACGTCTTCAGCCAGACGCAATGTAACCCAATAACCAACGTGTGGCATTCAAAATGAGCCACCAAGTGATCTTGTCCTCCTTCAAATTCCAACCCTTATGCCATTGGAAGACAAGAGTAAGCACGTATGTACTGGGGCTAGAAATATGCGAGTCTCTCACATTATTGATTTTATCTTTAACCATGTGTAAGAGCCAGTTTTCATCTTTGGGGATCATGAAATGATCAATGGCCAATAATCTTTCAAGATCGAGGTGGAACCTTTGCACAACATCAGCCCATTGGTCCCCTTGTCATGTATCGTCCCTCCTGACTAACCCTTTACTGACTACTTCCTCCAAGGTAACTTGGTCAGGCATTGGTGGCTTATGAGTAAGATTGTCATTATTAGCCACATTCCTCTAAATAAAAGCCTTATGAGCATTAAGGGCACTAATCAACTTATCTTCCAGATGGGAAGTCAAATCAAAGGTGAATGTTGCTGGCACATCCCCCTCAGGTCCTAGAATGTCATACTGGAGTGGCTTTACTTTCAGAGGAATCATATTGGAAGGAAGCATGAGCCCAGAATCTAACTCATCCAATGATTCAAACTTCATTGGATAGGGCTCAGGGGTCAGATCAAATGTGAAATTCTCAAATAAGGACCCTTCATCACACTCATCACTCAACTAAAGATTATCAATCTAATTTGTCAATAATGGGGTGAGTTGAAACGTAAACCTTTCCAACAAGGCTCCTTCATTGTGTTCTTCCAGGGGAGGAGGATATTTAGAATTTATTTTCATTAAATCAACAAGATTATTAATCACAAAGCACTCCTCCTCTTCATGTGTATCCTCAATTGAGTTGTTTATGCCACTATTCTTCACAGTGATATTCTCAATCTCAAAACATTCATAGAATGGGGTGACGATATCAATATGAGCATCTTCATCCTTTAATCCACCCCTTACTTCCTTCCCTTCCTTCATCATGGTATTGCTTGTGCACTCCCCCTCACTCTCACTATTGATATCTTAAGACAGAAGGACAGGCATAAGATCATCATCATTCATGTGTTGAGGGGGTCGGTGTAATATTGAAGTAGGGTCATGGTAAATAGATTGAGAGTACATGATTTGAGGTTTGGAATAGTGGCTTAGTGAATCACCCCAAGTATCGAAATTACTTTTGAAGTTAGGGTGAGATGAGTTGGGCTGAAGTTGATTGCACATGGGCTGCTCGTGGGCTCTTTAGGGTGACAGTTTAGACAAATGCGCTAGGATTGTTTGATCCATCGAAGTGAAACTTGGGTGATTGCTCCAGCGAAGATTATAATCATCTAAAAGGGTATCACACTGGCGTGGAGTGAATCCTAGAGCATTTTGGACTTGTGCTTGGATGACTGGTGGGAGTCGGGCTACATTAGGATATTCACTCACATGGTGAGTGAGATTGGCACAGAACTCACATGCTTCCTTGAAAGTTTGGATTGGATTTTCAACCTGTTTGAAATATCCTACAGATTGTGTATGAGATGAGATTGAGACATGATTTATTGAATTTTCACTCAAAATTTCGAATAGATCATAAGCCTCATCTTCACTCTTGTTCATGAATGCCCCTCCACAACATGTGTCTACCATTTATCTATCATAATTAGATAACCCCTCATAAAATACATACACAACTTGCCATTTGGGCAACCCATGGTGTGTGCATTGACGTAACAAATCCTTCAACTTTCCCAAGATTCATGAATTTGCTCTCCCAGAAGCTGAGTAAACTTCATAATCGCCCTTCTCATAATGTTGGTTCAGACTATGGGGTAAATATTTTTCAAAAATTCTAACTGCAGAACCTCCCAAGTCCTAACATTTTTTTCAAAACTCCTTAACCAACATTTTGCTTTATCTTTCAATGAGAATGGAAATAAGATCAACTTAAGGGCATCATCACTAAAATTTTGAATTTTGACTAGGGAGCAAATTTTTAGAAAATCATCTAGATGCTTATAAGGATTTTCATTAGGTTTCCCATAAAAAGATGGGAGCATCTGGATGATACCAGGGCCAATCTCATAATGATCCACAAGAATGTCAGATAGTTCAATACAAGTTGAGGGTTTATAAGTAGAAGGAATAAAGTGTTCCTTCATGGACTTGCGTTTCCCTCTAAGATAGACAGCCATTTAAAGTAGGTTGGATCCTAAAAAGATTTTTTAAAATTTTAACTAATTAATTTTTATTTTTTTATTTTTTTAATTTTATGTCCAATTATTATCTCCTTTTTATGTTTTTTAATGTTTTATTATTTTATGTGTTTTATTATTTTTATTATTTTTTTATTTTCTTTTTTTATTTTAGGTTTAGTCTTTTTCCTTTTTTTTAAGATTAGAAAGCCACCATGTTTCTTTTATTTTTTTTATTTTTTTTTTGTTTTTGTTTTGGCTAATACTAACAGAGATGAAGAGAGAGAAGAGGAGGAATTTTTTTTATTTTTTTTATTTTTTTACATACACAAACAAGTTGACACACAAATTACCTAACGACCTAGATGTGACCTATACCTATAAATGGGGTTTCAGAAAATGACTAAAGTGTAACTTAAGTTCACCCTCAATATTTTCACCAGCCAGATAAGGGGTGGGGTAGTGGGAGGCTCCCCCTACTTTTGTAGGGACCTAATTACAAACCACTAGTCCGCTTAAGGCTTTTACCGTTCGACCGTCTTGCCTTAGGCACCGGTTTCCACAAGAGGGTAAGCTCAAATCGTACTAAAATCACAGTGTGAACCTAGGGCCAATGTCTACTGACTTTTATTTAAGGCTTAGGTCATGCAAAAATGCAAGAGAAATGTGGTTTGTGGGCTAAGACGGGTGATGAAATCTCTACCTTATGTTATTTAGGGGTATTACCCTTAGAGTGTTTTGAAATGAAATGCAACAATCAATGTACAAACAAGGTGTTCTTATGTAACAATGTATGATCAAGATAAGATAAGTAGAACGTATCTTACCCCTCGCAATTTCTAAAATGCAATGACAAAAATTAAACAACAAGAAAAAATCCTATGCTAAATGATGCATGACCTAGAACATGGATGGTGTGGTTTCTACTCTTCAATGAAGTCTTTTATTTTTGGTGCAAGTGTTTTCTTTTTTTTAGTTAAAGAAGCTATCTAGCTAGCATAATTTTTTTAAGATTTTTAAAATATAATAGTAAAAAAAAATATAACAAATAAATTACACCACAAGAGGGAAGATTGAGATACATACTTGGATCGTGATCCCTCATCTTTTTTTTATTTTTGCTACTTTTTTTCTTTTTTTAAGGAGATGTAAAAAGGGGAGACATATTTCAATTTTTTTCCTTTTTTATTATAAATATATACAAAATAAAAATAAAATTTTCAACTCAATACTAACCTCTCCAGCAACGGCGCCAAAAATTGACGTGCCGAAATGTTCGTCGTTAAAAACATGCAGCAATCAATCAAAATACCGAACTCGCAACAAAATAAAAACATGTAGTACACAGACGAGCACGAGTCGAATCCATAGAGAGGTTGAGTTTGAAATTGAGAACTTAGAATTTCTTTTAGAGAAAGAATAAATGAATGTTTTCTTTTTGATTTTTAGAATTTAAAGAACATGAAATTTATTTAAAGAAATATGAAGGGTTAAGAAATAGAAATTTAGAAATCTAGAGAGGGAGAATTTCAATCCAACAAAAATTAAATACGAAATAAAAATGGATGAACTGGGATAGATTTGCGGCCGTGGTGTGAGGGTAACGACGTTGTCTCCTCGACCTTTTGATTTACGCATTGTTGGAAACAATCACGTACACTCGACCGGATCGGAACTGCATCCTTTGACCGTCTTTGGAAGAAATTGAGAAGATGATCGATAAAGAATTTTGGAAATACATTAGAGAGATGGAAAAAAATTATGCAACAACATGAAGAATTGAATAAAACTAACACTTGCATGAAATTTAAATTAAACCAAATCACAAGTGCATACAAATTGTAACAAGAACAAAATAAATTACAACAAGGCAAAAACAATAACAAAAAGAAATAAAATGGGAAACCTTAATCCTACACTAAGGAACTAGGAGTGGAGGGGGAACTAATGAAAGCTTCAATCTACGTAACCAAGAGAGGAGAGGAGAGAGACTTTCACATGCCCTCCTTTTATAGACTCCAAAAACTAACACTATTCCTCTCCATATGAATATCTCGAGATGCCTTATTTGACTTGGAAAGGGTGGCCACCATATGATGCACACTCTTTTATTTTTTATGCATTTTCCCTTCTTTTTCCTCCATTTTTTATTCTATTTCTCTCTCTTTCTCTCTCTGTTTCCACGTCGGCCGCTCGCCTTGCGAAGCCTCTCTGCTCTCCCTTTCTTCTCCACCGCCCGCGAGCGCCTGCCATTGTCGATGCACGCCAGCCGCGTTGGCTCCTGCCTTCGCCGTGTTGACCACGTGTGAAGCCCGCCATCGCCCACGTCGCCCGCCTCCTGCTGCGTTCGCCCGCGTGGAAGCCGCCTGCCAGCTGGCCGCGAGAAGCCGCCCCTGTGCCGCGTTGACCGCGCCTACATGCGCTGGCCGCCACCGCCTGCTGACCTCCCAAGCCCGCGCTCGCATCATGTGAAGAAGCTTCCTCCTCCGCATGAGAAGGCCGCGGGGTGTATCTATATATATATATATATATATTAAACAAGCTGCTGCTTCTATTTTTTTTCTCATCCTTAATAAACTTTGGCCTATTATTATGCATATTTATCTTTCTTACCATCGTCCTCTTCGTGCCTGCAAAATAAGAGAGTTTATTTATCAAAGTTTAATTAATTTCATTAAACTAAACATTTTGGTCTGAAATTAGAATTAAGTGTGATAAATGCGTATTTATTTATATTAAAGCTCATAAAAAGTGTGTATAATATAAATTAATATGTAAAAATGTACACTCATCACATCCCCCAACCTACTCATTGCTAGTCCCTTAGCAATGTAAACAATTTTGAAATATAGGACCAACAAGAGTTTAAAATATCTAGGCCTCATTTCTAGATCATCTTTCATGGAATTGACTTAGGAGCAAGATTTTGGATCAGTTAAGCATACTAGTGTTAAATGAGATATTTATGGACATAACTGAGAATACATCCAAAGTTCAATAGCACTCGTGCTCGTGAATGCTAAATCCACAGCGAGACAATTACATCACTCATATTGCTATTCCAGATAGGTGTCATTCAACTTTACAGTTCTCAGTTTGGAACATTGAGCATGGTAGCTTTCACTCTGCCTTATTTCATTTTTTTTTCAAACACATGGGGTTGCACATCTCTTCACCGTTTGATGCGAACCTCAACTCTTGCCTTAGGAGAAGCAGGCCCGGTTACTAAGATCCAGGGTATTTTCCATGGTTTTTTAAATTTTTTTTAATGTGTGATTTTCACACTTGATTTGGCAAGTAACTTTTCCAAAAAGATTTCTTCACTGAAAAATGTAAACTACCAGACACCACACTTAAATAACAGAAGGCTTGTCCACTTGCTTCAATAGTGTGTAAGTGATTTTCTTTTTTTTGTCAATGCTAATGGACTTTTAGAAGATTCTAAGTCAGTTTCTCCTAGATAGATTACAAAACAATCTCCATTATCTCTTTCCATAGCCTCTTCCATTTCGGATTCCCTTTGGTGAGAGCATGAATCAAGAAAACTCAGTTGAGTTTTTGTGTGTGGTAAAATTAGGTTGTATAAGAATACAACATGATTTCCTTCCCCCCAACTTAAATGACATTGTCCTCAATGGCATGAATAATATGGATTAATAGAGGGGTTTTTTACATGAAAATCATTGTAAAAAGTGAATTTACAAAAAACCATTCCTAAAAATATATTAGCAGGTATATCACTGAGTTAATTCAAATAGTGCATAAATGCCATTTAAGCGTGGTTTTCTTGCAAGTTGTTGGTAAAAAGAAGTGATATACATGCAAATAAATATGGCATTTTGGCACAATTCAGATTATACAGTGATATACCAGTTAATATATTTTTAGGAATGGTTTTTTTGCAACTTCACTTTTAACAATGGTTTCCATACAAAAAATCCTTAATAGAACAATGTAGACATGAAATTTGTGAAGGAACGGGATAACCTGACAGAAGTGAACTTCGACGGACATCCTTGCGGGAATGAAAGGCGGTACTTGGCTTTGAAAATTTGGACAACAGAGCAAGCAATCATCTCTCTCTCCCCCTAACTTATCATTTATTCACAAATGTAAAAAAAATCACAATACAAACTTGGGTTGCCTCCCAAGAAGTCATTTATTATCATAAAGAAATTATAAAAACTTTGGGTTGCCTCCCAAGAAGCGCTAAATTTAACGTCTTCAGCCAGACGCAATGTAACCCAATAACCAACGTGTGGCATTCAAAATGAGCCACCAAGTGATCTTATCCTCCTTCAAATTCCAACCCTTATGCCATTGGAAGACAAGAGTAAGCACGTATGTACTGGGGCTAGAAATATGCGAGTCTCTCACATTATTGATTTTAACTTTAACCATGTGTGAGAGCCAATTTTCATCTTTGGGGATCATGAAATGATCAATGGCCAATAATCTTTCAAGATCGAGGTGGAACATTTGCACAACATCAGCCCATTGGTCCCCTTGTCATGTATCGTCCCTCCTGACTAACCCTTTACTGACTACTTCCTCCAAGGTAACTTGGTCAGGCATTGGTGGCTTATGAGTAAGATTGTCATAATTAGCCACATTCCTCTAAATAAAAGCCTTATGAGCATTAAGGGCACTAATCAACTTATCTTCCAGATGGGAAGTCAAATCAAAGGTGAATATTGCTGGCACATCCCCCTCAGGTCCTAGAATGTCATACTGGAGTGGCTTTACTTTCAGAGGAATCATATTAGAAGGAAGCATGAGCCCAGAATCTAACTCATCCAATGATTCAAACTTCATTGGATAGGGCTCAAGGGTTAGATCAAATGTGAAATTTTCAAATAAGGACCCTTCATCACACTCATCACTCAACTGAAGATTATCAATCGAATTTGTCAATAATGGGGTGAGTTGAAACGTAAACCTTTCCAACAAGGCACCTTCATCGTGTTCTTCCAGGGGAGGAGGATATTTCGAGTTTGTTTTCATTAAATCAACAAGATTATTAATCACAAAGCAATCCTTCTCTTCATGTGTATCCTCAATTGAGTTATTTAGGCCACTATTCTTCATAGTGATATTCTCAATCTCAAAACATTCATAGAATGGAGTGATGATATCAATATGAGCATCTTCATCTGTTAATCCACCCTTACTTCCTTCCCTTCCTTCATCATGATATTGCTTGTGCACTCCCCCTCACTCTCACTATTGATATCTTAAGCCGGAAGGACATGCATAAGATCGTCATCATTCACGTGTTGAGGGGGTTGGTGTAATATTGAAGTAGGGTCATTGTAAATAGATTGAGAGTACATGATTTGAGGTTTGGAATAGTGGCTTGGTGAATCACCCCAAGTATCGATATTGCTTTTGGAGTTAGGGTGAGATGAGTTGGGCTAAAGTTGATTGCACATCGGATGCTCGTGGTCTCTTTAGGGTGACAGTTTAGACAAATGCGCTAGGATTGTTTGATCCATCCAAGTGAAATTTGGGTGATTACTCCAGCCAAGATTATAATCATCTGAAAGGGTATCACACTAGCGTGGAGAGAATCCTAGAGCATTTTGGACTTGTGCTTGGATGACTAGTGGGAGTCGGGCTACATTAGGATATTCACTCACATGGTGAGTGAGATTGGCACAGAACTCGCATGCTTCCTTGAAAGTTTGGATTGGATTTTCAACCTGTTTGAAAGATCCTGCAGATTGTGTATGAGATGAGATTGAGGCATGATTTATTAAATTTTCACTCAAAATTTCGAACAGATCATAAGCCTCATCTTTACTCTTGTTCATGACTGTCCCTCCACAACATGTGTCTACCATTTGTCTATCATAATTAGATAACCCCTCATAAAATACATACACAACTTGCCATTTGGGCAACCCATGGTGTGTGCATTGACGTAACAAATCCTTCAGCTTTCCCAAGATTCATGAATTTGCTCTCCCAGAAGCTGAGTAAATCTCATAATCGCCCTTCTCATAATGTTGGTTCAGACTATAGGGTAAATTTTTTTTTCAAAAATTCTAACTGCAGAACCTCCCAAGTCCTAACAATTTTTTCAAAACTCTTTAACCAACATTTTACTTTATCTTTCAATGAGAATGGAAATAAGATCAACTTAATGGCATCATCACTAAAATTTTGAATTTTGACCAGGGAGCAAATTTCTAGAAAATCATCTAGATGCTCATAAGGATTTTCATTAGGTTTCCCATAAAAAGATGGGAGCATCTGAATGATACCAAGGCCAATCTTATAATGATCCACAAGAATGTCAGATAGTTCAATACAAGTTGAGGGTTTTTAAGTAGAAGGAATAAAGTGTTCCTTCATGGATTTGGGTTTCCCTCTAAGATAGACAGCCATTAAAAATAGGTTGGATCTTAAAAAATATTTTTTAAATTTTTTTAATTAAATAATTTTTATTTTTTTATTTTTTTAATTTTATTCTCCCATTATTATCTCCTTTTTATGTTTTTTAATATTTTTTTATTTTATTTGTTTTATGTGTTTTTTTATTTTCTTTTTTTCTTTTTTTCTTTTAGATTTAGTCTTTTTTCTTTTTTTTAAAGATTAGAAAGACACCATGTTTCTTTTATTTTTTTTATTATTTTGTTTTTGTTTTTGTTTTGGCTAATACTAACAGAGATGAAGAGAGAGAAGAGGAGGAATTTTTTTATTTTATTTTTAATTTTTTACATACACAAACAAGTTGACACACAAATTACCTAACGACCTAGATGTGACCTATACCTATAAATGGGGTTTCACAAAATGACTAAAGTGCAACTTAAATTCACCCTCAATATTTTCACCAGCCAGATAAGGGGTGGGGTAGTGGGAGGCTCCCCCTACTTTTGTAGGGACCTAATGGCAAATCACTAACCCGCTTAAGGCTTTTACCGTTCGACCATCTTGGCTTAGGCACCGGTTTCCACAAGAGGGTAAGCTCAAATCATAATAAAATCACAGTGTGTACCTAGGGCCAATGTCTACTGACTTTTATTTAAGGCTTAGGTAATGCAAAAATGCAAGGGAAATATGGTTTGTAGGCTAAGTGTTGTGTAGTGGACAGCGGATCTAGAGGGGAGGGGTGAATAGATCATCCCCACTTTTCGTAATGCGGCCCTCTAAATAGCTAGTTAGAATGAATTGCAGCGGAATAGAAACTATCTTTCAAGAATGCTATGATTCACTTAGCAAGATAAGCAAGATATATAATAATTCGATCCTAAGCATGCATCTAGAATGAATCAATCACACAAGCAAACCACACTAGACAGGATTTTTAAGGTGGTTCGGACTGAATCCTCAGCCCTACGTCCACCCCTCACCAAAACCCGGTGAGGCTTCACTTGTGCAACGCACAGAACCGCAAATCGGAAACCACCGATTGCCTTCCTACTCACCACCTGGTAGGGACGTCAACCGCAAATTGGAACACCCTCCAATTGCCTTCCTACTAACCACCGGTAGGGACGAATCACACTTTCAATGTTTAAACAATAATGAAAATGAAACAAATGTGAATGAACTAAAACAAGAGATTGAGTTATGAGTAGAAATGAATTGGCCCTTGTATGAAATGTTGATCAGCAACAAGGATCCTCTTGGGTTCAACTCAATCTTCTTGATTCACCCTTGATTGGATGAATGTTCTTCACAGAGTACTATTCACGTGAATAGTACCTCTTCCTTCAATTCTTCTCTCTTGATCTTCTCTTTGAATTTCTTTGAATGAATGAAGGAGATGATGAAGCTACCTTGAATCTTGATTGCTTCTTTAGCTTCTAGGAGTTTGAATGCTTGAAATATCACCTTGAATGAACTTGAAAGAACTTGAATGGATGAAGATGATTTCCCTTGATAGTGAGCTTCAAAGGATCCCCTTGAGATGATGAAGAGGATGGAGGATGTAGGTTTCTCTTCTCTTGGCCTTGATCTTGATCTCCACTTGAAGAGCTTGAACACTTGAGGATGAAGATCTTCTTCACGGAGTACTGTTCACTGCTACAATGCTCCGAATTTCTCTCCCTTGAACACACTCTAGCAGCCTCCCTTGTAACCCTCTTGAAGCCCCTAGGGTTTTCAACCCTCTTGTATTGATTTTATAGATCTTGAATGGTCTATAGACAAGCCTCAGACCAGATCCACAATTTGTGGGTGATTAGGTGACTTTAGGATTAAACAAATCAAGGTTGAATGGCCCTTTTCGAAGTTGGAAACAAAGTCAAAATTGAAGGCTCGGGGCTGGCGGTCGACCGGCAGCTCCTGGCGGTCGACCGCCACTGTAAAAGGCTGTAGACGAATGGCCCCTGGGAATTCCGGTCGACCGCCACTGGCTGGCGGTCGACCGGCAGCAGGCAGACCTGTAGCCGGAGGATCCCTGGCTGGGGCGGTCGACCGCCCCTGTGCTGGCGGTCGACCGCCAGCTGGGCAGAGCCCGGGTCACCCCGGGTTGGTCCGTTGGCCGCACCAGATCCATCGCTTGAGTCCGTTAGCCGCCCATTCATGTCTGTGGCATCGACCTTGATTGTCTTGAAGTTTTATTACTGAGTCTTCAAGCAAATTTTTGTTCCGGGGGCTCCGCCCCCGGAAACCCCCGCAAGGGGCGCTGCCCCCTTGACCCCCGCGACCTGACCGGGCAGGTCGATCCGCGTGCGAGGGCGCAACATTGAGCTTTCATGTGCATATCTGTCATAAACACAACAGAACATATGTCAGTCATATAAGAGTGAAAAACAACAATGACGAATAGTGTTTAGCCATTATCAAAACCAAGAATATCACAGAACACATATGACCATAGAATGATGTCGAATGACCCAAGTGACCATATGAAAACTCAAATAACCACAGGGGCACAACACTAAGGACGGGTGATGAAATCCCCACCTTATGTTATTTAGGGGTATTGCCCTTAGAGTGTTTTGAAATGAAATGCAACAATCAATGTACAAATAAGGTGTTCTTATGCAACAATGTATGCTCAAGATAAGATAAGTAGAACGTACCTTGCCCCTCGCAATCTCTAAAATGCAATGACAAAAATTAAACAACAAGAAAAAATCCTATGCTAAATGTTGCATGACATAAAACATGGATGGTGTGGTTTCTACTCTTCAATGAAGTCTTTTATTTTTGGTGCAACTGTTTTCTATTTTTTAGTTAATGAAGTTATCTAACTAGCACAATTTTTTAAGATTTTCAAAATATAATAGTCAACAAAAAAATATAACAAATAAATTAAACTGCAAGAGGGAAGATTGAGATACTTATTTGGATCGCGATCCCTCGTCTTTTTCTTTATTTTTACAACTTTTTTCTTTTTTTAAGGAGATGTAAATAGGGGAGATATATTTCAAATTTTTTCCTTTTTTTATTATATATATATACAAAAGAAAAATAAAATTTTCAACTCAAAACTAACCTCCCCAGCAACGGCGCCAAAAATTGACGTGCCGAAATGTTCGTCATTAAAAACATGCGGCAATCAATCAAAATACCAAACTCGCAACAAAATAAAAACACATAGTACACTGACGAGCACGAGTCGAATCCATAGAGAGGTTGAGTTTGAAATTGAGAACTTAGAATTTCTTTTAGAGAAAGAATAAATGAATGTTTTCTTTTTGATTATTAGAATTTAAAGAACATGAAATTTATTTAATGAAATATGAAGGGTTAAGAAATAGAAATTTAGAAATCTAGAGAGGGAGAATTTTAATCCAACAAAAAGTAAATACGAAATAAAAATGGATGAACTGGGATAGATTTGCGGCCGTGGTGTGAGGGTAACGGCGTTGTCTCCTCGAGCTTTTGATTTACGCGTTGTCGGAAACAACCACGTACACTCGACCAGATCGGAACTGTTTCTCTTGACCGTCTTTGGAAGAAATTGAGAACATGATCGATAAAGAATTTTGGAAGAACATTAGAGAGATGGAAACAGATTATGCAACAAAATGAAGAATTGAATAAAACTAACACTGGAATGAAATTTAAATTAAACCAAATCACTAGTGCATACAAATTGTAACAAGAACAAAATAAATTACAACAAGGCTAAAACAATAACAAAAGGAAATAAAATGGGAAAGCTTAATCCTACACTAAGGAACTAGGAGTGGAGGGAGAACTAATGAAAGCTTCAATCTATGTAACCAAGAGAGGAGAGGAGAGAGACTTTCACATGCCCGCCTTTTATAGGCTCCCAAAACTACCACTATTCCTCTGCATATGAACATCTCGAGATGCCTTATTTGACTTGGAAAGGGTGGCCACCATGTGATGCACACTCTTTTATTTTTTATGCATTTTCCCCTTCTTTTTCCTCCATTTTTTATTCTCTTTCTCTCTCTTTCTCTCTCTATTTCCACGTCAGCCGCCCACCTTGCGAAGCCTCTCTGCTCTCTCTTTCTTCTCCACCGCCAGCGTATGCCTGCCATTGTCGACGCACGCCCGCCAACCGCGTTGGCGCCCGCCTATGCCGTGTTGACCGTGTGTGAAGCCCGCCATCGCCTACGTCGCCCGCCTCCTGCTGCGTTCGCCCGCGTGGAAGCCGCCTGCCAGCTGGCCACGAGAAGCCGCCCCCGTGCCGCGTTGACTGCGCCTGCGTGCGCTGGCCGCCATCGCCTGCTAACCTCCCAAGCCCGTGTTCGCATCATGTGAAGAAGCTTCCTCCTCCGCGTGAGAAGGCCGCAGGGTATATATATATATATATATATATATATATATATATATATATATATATATATATATATATATATATATATATATATATTAAACAAGCTGCTGCTTCTCTCTTTTTTTCTCATCCTCAATGAACTTTGGCCTATTATTATGCAAATTTATCTTTCTTGCCATCGTCCTCTTCGTGCCTGCAAAATAAGAGATTTTATTTATCAAAATTTAATTAATTTCATTAAATTAAACATTTTGGTCTGAAATTAGAATTAAGTGTGATAAATACATATTTATTCATATTAAAGCTCATAAAAGTGTGTATAATATAAATTAACATGTAAAAATGCACACTCATCAGGCGAGTAGGGAGACACCTGGGAGGCAGACTAAGTCGTCAGTGGACGCATCCGGCCTTACTTCTGGTGGGCAGGTACTCTCGTCACGTGACGTGGGATTCTCGTGACTCGAGTTTTATTATCCCGTCTACGAGACGTGGTTTTTCGGGTAGCTTCCCGTGCTTTCCCGATGTAGAGGTCTAGGGTTTCCAGTAGGGTTACCGAAGTTTTTCCCCTAGACGGTGTTGGGTTCACGACTGCGAGGTCGTGACGGTTCCCCCGGACCGTGTGGTCTTGGGTTGGCCTTTGCCTGTGAGGGCGGGCCTTCACGACAGAGCTGTTGTGGCAATTCTTTTGGCGGCGTAGCCAGGATTTCTCATCTGTTCAGTAGTTCCCCGACTGGGAGATCGAGGCTTGCTTTCGATGCTGTAGGAGTAGTTTATAGAGCGGTGGTTCCAACGGCTACCGTGGTTTTGTTACAACTGTTCCTTCCATCGTTATTGTTGCCGTTGCTACTCCTGTTGTTGTTGTTGTTCTTTCTAGCACTGTGTTTACCGCCGTTGTTTTGTGGTAGAGTTCTGCGGGACCCCTACTTAACTAATGAGATGAGGCTCAACCCGACTTTTTCAGGTGTAGCAGTTCCTCCTCGAGGTTCGGAGGTGCAGCGCGGAGGTTTGTAGTTGCCAGCTCGCCGGACCGAGTGTTCACTCGGGGTTGAGTACGCTTCTTTTCCCTATAGACTGTACTTTTGTTGGATCGGACTATGTAGTTATTTAATTACAAATGTAATTTATTTATTATCATTTAAATTGTTAATTATAATTATGCCTGCTTTATTTCATATTTCAATGTACCTTCATACTCCTTCTAACCCTTTTGAGCCCTCCGGCTCGTGGGTGACGGGTTAGGATTCAAATGGTATCGGGTATTTCCTGATATCCGGATCTTGGGTCGTTACAGTTTTCCTCCCGGCCCAGACTCAAGCCGCCACAATAGGAGGCCCTACGACAACCAGCCTAAAACCTTCTCTCTCGGGTCAAGCTCTCTACCACTCCCAAGTGGGTCGGCATACGGGTGCCCAGGAAAGCTATGACTAGTGGGAAAGCCACTCGACGTAAGACTCTCAAAAGAAACCACCGAAGTACCGACAAGCTACACCCAGGCCCGTCACAAGTAACACGGAACACGGGGTGGCACGGTGCCACTAGACTCTCGACAGTCAACTAGATCTGCTAATCTAATGATCCTTGAGTCACGTGACTCAGGCAAAGACCGTTGTACAATATGGCACCATGTCACTAATTCATCGTAATCCAAGGGTCAAGAATCACGATCAAAAGAATCTTTAAGGCGGCTCATAACTGTCGAGTCCATTCCCTCTCCAAGGGAGTCTAAGAAGCCCCCAGCGCCAGGCTGGGTCAAAGAACTCTCGGTCATTGGCCATACGCATGGCCCACACGGAAATCATTTTTCGAAGAAGCTAACGTCGTGCGGGGACAGCCCTCCGCACCTACACCGGTACACGGTAACTTGATCTAGCACAACAAGAAAGCCCAGAACACATGGGGTCACTCGGACCCTCTAAACCACATGGGCATGCTAATCAAGATACAATGATTCCTCCGAACACCGGAACACGGTAACTCGATCTAGCACAACAAGAAAGCCCGGAACACACGGGGTCACTCAGACCCTCTAAACCACACGGGCATGCTAATCGAGATACAATGATTCCTCCGAACACCCAAAAATACGGTCACTGTCCCCATGGGGTGTTCGGGGCATCCACGGGGCCAAAGGTCGGCCAAAAGGTCACAACCGGGTCGACCGGAGGCCAAAACACGCAAAAGAGGCTGGGTTCGGGTGACCTACCCCTGGGATCGATCGACTTGCTAGTAGAGGGTTAGTCGACTGGACCTCAGGGGTCAGTCGACCGAACTAACTCGGTTGCCCTCACTGTGGCAAACCGGTTCGGTCGACCGAACTCCCCCGGTTGGTCAATCGAAACTGGCGAACTAGCAATCAGACCCAAACCGTGGGGTCTCATTCCATGCCCCACTCGATCTCGATCAAGAGGAAAAATATCAGGGACCTTACCCTAGGTCCCAAACCACAAAATGCATGGAATTAAAAGGTGAAACATCACCCGATCCGGTGAAAACCGTCACTCGCCCTAAACATGGCAAAAACTACCCTAAAATGAAGAAAAACCTATTCTCGGCCTCGCCTTGGCCTACAAACTATGGGAAAATGGAATAGAAGGGCCAGGGATCCATCCCCCTACATTTCCCAACGATTACCCGTGCCGAAGATGCCGATTCCACGTGAGAACACACCTTGAATCCATGGTGGCTTCACGAACTCGCGAACAAGCCTCACCGCGCCACCGCCTCATTCCTCACTCCATTCTCGCTGTTCGCCGCCCCCACGTCGCCTTTGCCTCTCCCGCCTCTGGCTCCGTCGGCCGCCCAGAGAAGAGAGGGAGAGAAAGAGAGAAACGAGAGGAGAGAGGGAGAGAATAAGAGAATGAGGAAGAGAGAGGGGGTGGAAGAGTCTATATAGAAAATGATTTGGGATTAAAAAATCTAAAAATAGGGAAAATGGGAAAAAATCACCCCCACGATCCTCAAAAAATGCACAACGCGCCTGTAATGTCCTGGAGCACGAAATCATAACAGTTCACCCTACACAGGGATCCGAAGGCCTGATAGCCAAAAATCTAATTTAATCACAAAACTCAATCCGGGACCCACGAAAGCGCTCCGAAAGCCATGGATTCTGACCTGAAAAATCTTGGGTGTTACAGCTACAATACCGGCCACTGACAGCAAAGGCCATTGAAGGGCTGCCCACTGCACCGGAGGGGTCTTCGCCTCCTTGCTCGCCTGTCGTCACTCTGCATCGCTCCCTGGCCTCGCCTCGGCCTACAAACTATGGGAAAATGGAATAGAAGGGCCAGGGATCCATCCCCCTACGTTTCCCAACGATTACCCGTGCCGAAGATGCTGATTCCACGTGAGAACGCACCTCGAATCCACGGTGGCTTCACGAACTCGCGAACAAGCCTCAACGCGCCACCGCCTCGTTCCTCACTCCATTTTTGCTGCTCGCCGCTCCCACGTCGCCTTTGCCTCCCACCTCTGGCTCCGTCGGCCGCCCAGAGAAGAGAGGGAGAGAAAGAGAGAAACGAGAGGAGAGAGGGAGAGAATGAGAGAATGAGGAAGAGAGAGGGGGTGGAAGGGTCTATATAGAAAATGATTTGGGATTTAAAAATCTAAAAATAGGGAAAATGAGAAAAAATCATCCCCACGATCCTCAGAAAATGCACAACGCACCTGTAATGTCCTGGAGCACGAAATCATAACAGCTCACCCTACACGGGGATCCGAAGGCCTGATAGCCAAAAATCTGATTTAATCACAAAACTCAATCCGGGACCCACGAAAGTGCTCCGAAACCCATGGATTCTGACCTGAAAAATCCTGGGTGTTACAGCTACAATACCGGCCACAGACAGCAAAAGCCATTGAAGGGCTGCCCGTTGCACCGGAGGGGTCTTCGCCTCCTTGCTCGCCTGTCGTCGCTCTGCATCGCTCCCTGGAGATGCAGGAGATCCCTAGCTCGAGCGATTCTTGCACCATAGTTGAAGAGAAACTGATGTGACACCACCTTGGGGTGATAGTCACAAGACCGATGCACCTTGGACCTTATCAAGCAAGCAGAATTTGCAATCAAAACGGACCGATATCGGCGGCCACTCACCCGACACTCACCCAAGTCCCGGGGTAACTCGGTGATACCGAGTGGAGGTTGTGAGGACTAGGCCCTTGCTAGTAGAGGGCCAGCAAGGCCAAGGATTCTCCCAATCGTATGGAGGCCCAATTCAATGAAGCTGACGTTGTGCCAAGGGCACGGGTCACACACTTTCTCCCACGGTGATCTCTTGAAGCAAAGGAGCTTGCAGATCGAGCACTCAATCACATGGGCCAGCGGAACTATGAGCTAATATGGGAAGAAAAAGCACTAAAGAGAGCAAGGGTTGGAGCACATACTCGATCGGTTTGAAGAAACCGGTCCCGCTCGGAGACGTGGGCGAGCTAGGAAGCGTGGGTTCCCCACACGCCGCGCCGGTGTAGCTTGAACCTGTTTAAAGGATTACAACACTACTCCCCATGCAAGGGGGTGGAACAAGGGGAGTCACACATACATTCAAACACTACCTCCCACAGGGACGGGCTATAAGCCGACCGGGCTAGGAGGGGAAAGGGGAACTAGGGACTAATTGAAGGATGAAGTCGGTTCTAGCCACGCTCTGGAACAGCAGACAGGGGGTCGGTCTCGACGCCACTGCGGTCGGTCTCGAACTCCGATTGCATCGAAACTAGCGACAAACTCTTCTAAGTTGGCCCAAGAGGTCGTCCAATTTTTGAGAGAATTTTTAGTTGCCGGCGTTGGACGGGGTAGGGTCGTGAGTAGGGCCTTTGATCTCTGAATCTGACTGCTACGGTACCGCTTCAGCAGGAAGATGAGGTCACCACGGATGCTCCTCAACTCTAATTCAGGCTTGGTCGGAGTCGCTGGATTTTTTATCGAGTCCTCTTCAAACAGAGACCCACGGGGATCCCGGAGGAAGTCGGAGTAGATAGAGATAGCCTGAACAGTGATCGAGTGTATGTTCAGTCCCAAGAGGAACAGGACTGCGCACCCGGGGAAGAAAAATGAGAACTCTTAGCTCCGGATGCCGAACGGGATTTTGCTTCTTGATCCTGGAAGTAGACTTGTCGTAGAAGATCTCAGCCAAGCACCGCCTCCAGATCCTCAAGAGGATGGCCATGGTCGAACTTGATCTGGAGCTCTGATTCTCTGCCTGAGTGGTTCTGTGCCGTCGAGGAAGAATCGCTCTCATGAGAAGTTCGGTGCTTGGACGAAGATGAAACCACCCCAGTTGCGAAGCTGACTAGATGATGATTCCAACGGTATATGGTACATCTCTTGAAGCTTCACGATGACACCGTGGCTGCTACTGCAAGTTGCTGGTACACTGCTGCCTGCGAACTGGCCTGTGCAGAGTGGTGATAGGTGATGGGAAATGGGGGTAGATGGGAGGGGAAATGAGGTGGATGTGTGTGGGGGCAACCCCTGGCTGTGAGGGGGTCTGGGAGGGGGTGTTCCAAGGTGTGAGAGTGGCAGAATGGGGGCTGGAAGGAGGTCTAGCAGGTGGAGGGAGGGAGAGCTACGAATTTGGTTGGAAGGGAGAGAGGGAAATGGTATTTGAAAATGTGTTTAAGGGTGGGATTAATTTCTATGGGAAGAGGTGTGTGGGGAAGGTAAAGGGGGGGCTTGGGGAGTGGAGATTTCTCTCTTGGGAGATGAGATGGTGCTTGGGGAAGGGGAGTGGGTGGTTGGTGGTTGGAGGGTGGAGTGGGGAGTGGTGGAATCTCCCTTGGGACTGGGGTGGAGTTAAGGTGGGGTGGTGGGGAGTTGGGGATGAGTTATTGGAGGGGGGGAAGAGAGAGAAAGGTGGTTGGGAGGAGAGGAGAGAGAAAGGGGTGCATGTTTTAGAGAGAGAAAGTGGAGGAGAGAGAAAATGGCTTTCTAGAGAGAGGTAGAGAGAGGGGGGGATAGGGGCTTCTCACCCACTCAATTGGCTTCTCACCAAAAGAAGAAGATTTAAATTGGACACTAGAAAATTCAAATATTCATTCATTCATTAACTTCAAATGGGGGGAGAATGGGGCCCTATATATAGGCAACCCACATTTTACAAAAAGTCCCTGACTCTTACTACAATGACAAATAACCAAGGGGTAGGGGGCGCCCCTGGGCCTAGCCCAATGAATTGGGCTCATTAACTAATCTAATCCACCCTATGACACTTAACTTAGGTAGATGACTCATTAACCTAGGTACATGACTCAAATAAAAGGAAAATTACAATGGTATGACTCAAATAAAAATAAGGAAATACAACATATGACTCAAGATAAATGACTAGACCATGTCAGATGCTTCCGGGACGAGGAGACGAGCCGTGAGTGTGGGCACGAGCGGTGATGTCCCCATCATACTCCCGGGGTGCGGAGAACTCGACTCCGTCGAGTAAGAGTCCTTCCCTCCTCGGAGGGTGTAGAAGTGGTACCGCCCACAAGTCTTCCGAACGAGACCGATCCATCCACATGACGAGATTGCACTCATACACCTTGCTCCTGGTGGCAGTGACCTGTTCATCCAATATTCTCTCAATTCGCTCACGCTGGGCTCTCCTGGCTAGTGGACTCTTCTCACGGGTGGGTGCTCTCTGAATGAGGGGAGTGGGCTCAATATCCTCACTAGGTACCACCATAGGACCCTTATCCACTAGGTCGACCACATTGAATGTGGGGCTTACTCTGTACTCCTCGGGAAGATCTAACTCATAGGCATTAGTGCCAATGCGCCTCAGAACCTGGAAGGGACCAGCCCCACGAGGTCTCAATTTGGAGATGGCTCCTGGGGAGAGCCTCTCCGTCCTCACCATCACAAAGTCACCGACGTGGAATTTTTGGTGACGCCGTTGGGAGTCAGCCTGCCTTTTATAAATCTCATTTTCCTTGCTGATGTGCTTGCTAAGGTTTTCATGCAATTTTGTGAATGCTGACATTCTAAGGGTGATGGGTGGACCTGGGCAACCAAAATTAGACCAATCATGCTTTGACGCTAAGAAGACTTTGATGGAATGGGGAGGACCGGGGCATCCATAGGTGATCCGGTCATGTATGGGGGTGAAAAATACCGGGGGTCCCGGACATCCATGAATACTCCTATTATGCCTACGACCCATGATGAATGAAGGAGTACCATTACACCCGAATATGGATCACTCTTGTTTCCTACTTGACATGTGGGTGATGTGAATGAATGGACCCAACATAGTGTTCATGCCAAGTGGTGTGGTAAGCCTAGACACATGCATGTTTATCCCAAAGGTGACTTCCATGTGCATAGATGTGGGACGACCTTTGAACTTCCATGTGAAAGGGTCGAAGGGATCTAGGAAGGTGGATATGGGGTGGGGCATTTCCTCGATCTCTAGGTGAGTGTTGCCTAAGGTCATGGCTCCTTTGGTGTTACATGGGTTATGGATGAGGTGAGCTTGACCCAACATGGTGGGTGAAGGTAGGAAAGGGGCGGTGGGTAAGGTGGTTGGGTCACATGGGTTCCACGGTTCCCATTGGAAGGGATAAAAGGGATCATGAAAAGGGTTACCAAGGGGGAGGGGCCTTATGTCCTCAAGATCCTCAAATGGTGGTGGGTCATCCTCCTCTAATGACATAATTGGCTGAAGTTATTGGTAGGTGGGTCGGCCATGAGGGGATGGCTTGGCTTTCTACCCGATATTTGAAACTCCAATTCAAGGATACGATCGGGTTCATCGGGTGTGGGGAGGAATAGAAGAAGGTCACTAGTGTAGCAACCAATGGTGTATACCGAGGTGATGGATCCGACACATAGGTGTAGGAGGTCAAGACTCCTTGGTTGGTTGTCCATTGTGATCAACATGCTCGTAAACTCTATTTGCCATGTTAAGCCTTTAAGAAGATCCCCTAAAATTTTCACTTGGTAAGATAATTGGATGGTGGTGTGATAGGAGAAGAAGGGCACTATGGGAAGGTTTTACCCCATGGGAGGGAAATCGTGGGCCGTGATCTCTCGTATTGGGCTCTCCTTTAGCCAACTAATAAGGGGTTCTCCTAAGATAAGCTCGGCCCCAACTAGAGAGGGTGGTGTAAGGTGAAGGCCACCATGTGAGGTTTCTTCTTCCACTTGGATATGGGTGGTCTCCGTGGTAGGGATAGGGTCCGGAGTGGTCACCACTATGGGGTCGGGTATGGGTTCCTCTACCAAGGAGGTGAGAGGGTCTTTTGGGGTGATGATGGTTGGTGTGTGGTGCACCCGGGGTGCAGGGTAAAGGAAAACTTGGTTTGGGATAGGGAGGGGAAGTAGTGGAGGCCTAGGACATGGGAGTTTTGGGGGAGGGAGTGGGAGATGGGTTAGTTGGGGTGGCTTGGGTTAGTCGGTCTTGGGGGGAGTGTCCCTTATAGGGGAAGATGGAGGGGTAGTGGTGGGGACCAAGGGGGCTTGGATAGTGAGGGTTGTGGAAGGGGGTTTTGGTTGGGGTGTGGGGACCCTCATGGGGTTAGGTGGGGAGGTGGATGCTTGGATCATTTGGGTCTTAAGGGAGAGGATTTGGTGGTGAAGTGTAGTGATGATGGTTGAGAGGGAATTTGTTGGGAGTGGTAGGGGTGGAGGCCTAAGGGTGGTCTCAAGTTGGCCGGGTGGGGATGGAGGAGTGGTAGTGCTCCTCGGGCTAGGGGTGTTTGAGTAGGAGGGGTGGGAGTATTTGGGGATTTAGATCTTTCTAAGTTATACCTTCATCTCTTTCCATGAGTGAATAGGTTCTTGTCTTTCAACCCTCCTTAAGCCCTCTATTCTCCGGCACTTTTCCTTGGCTTGACCCCGAAGTCGTCCCTTGGCCTTGAGAACTCTCGCGGGTCCATATACCCAAGTCTCTTCAAAGTACCTTTCTATGGTAGCCTCCCACCTAAGGTAATCACTAGAACATGATCCGTCAAAGATAATATCCCTATCTAGAATTAAGTCCATGTGTGGCGAGTAGGCTAAGTAGGAAATGGCCATGATGAACAGGGGGGGGTAAATGCAATGGCCCTATGATAAGACTTAGTATAGACAAGTCTAGAACTTGCTCGGATACCAATTTGATGTGACACCACCTTGGGGTGATAGTCACAAGACCGATGCACCTTGGACCTTATCAAGCAAGCAGAATTTGTAATCGAAATGGATCGATATCGGCGGCCACTCACCTGACACTTACCAAAGTCCCGGGGTAACTCGGTGATATCGAGTGGAGGTTGTGAGGGCTGGGCCCTTGCTGGTAGAGGGCCAGCAAGGCCAAGGATTCTCCCAATGGTATGGAGGCCCAATTCAATGAAGCCGACATTGTGCCGAGGGCACGGGTCACACACTTTCTCCCACGGCGATCTCTTGAAGCAAAGCAGCTTACGGATCGAGCACTCACTCACACGGGCCAGCGGAACTATGAGCTAATATGGGAAGAAAAATCACTAAAGAGAGCAAGGGTTGGAGCACTTACTCGATCGGTTTGGAGAAACCGGTCCCGCTCGGAGACGTGGGCGAGCGGGGAAGCGTGGTTTCCCCACACGCCGCGCCGGTGTAGCTTGAACCTGTTTAAAGGATTACAACACTACTTCCCATGTAAGGGGGTGGAACAAGGGGAGAGGGGAGTCACACATACATTCAAACACTACCTCCCACAAGGATGGGCTGTAAGCCGGCTAGGCGGGGAGGGGAAAGGGGAACTAGGGACAAATTGAAGGATGAAGTCGGTTCTGCCCACGCTCTGGAACAGCAGACAGGGGGTTGGTCTCGATGCCGCTGCGGTCGGTCCCAAACTCCAATTGCACCGAAAATAGCGGCAAACTCTTCTGAGTTGGCGCAGGAGGTCATCCGATTTTTGAGAGAATTTCTAGTTGCCGGCGATGGACGAGGCAAGGTCGTGAGCAGGGCCTCTGATCTCTGAATCTGACTGCTACAGTACCGCTTCAGCAGGAAGATGAGGTCACCACGGACGCTCCTCAGCTCCGATTCAGATTTGGTCAGAGTCTCTGGATTTGTTGTCAAGTCCTCTTCGAACAGAGACCCACGGGGATGCCGGAGGAGGTCGCAGTAGATAGAGACAGCCTGAACAGTGATCGGGTGTCTGTTTAGTCCTAGGAGGAACAAGACTACGCACCCGGGGAAGAAAAATGAGAACTCTTAGCTCCGGATGCCGAATGGGGTTCTGCTTCTTGATCCTAGAAGTAGACTTGTCGTAAAAGATCTCAGCCAAGTGTCTCCTCCAGATCCTGAAGAGGATAGCCATGGTCGAACTTGATCTGGAGCTCTGGTTCTCTGCCTGAGTGGTTCCGCGCAGTCGAGGAAGAATCGCTCTCACGGGAAGCTCGGTGCTTGGACGAAGACGAAACCACCCCAGTTGCGAAGCTGACTGGACGACAATTCCAACGGTATATGGTACGTCTCCTGAAGCTTCACGATGACGCCGTGGCTGCTGCTGCAAGTTGCTGGTACACTACTGCCTGCAAACTGACCTGTGCAGAGTGGTGATAGGTGATGGGAAATGGGGGTAGATGGGAGGGGAAATGAGGTGGATGTGTGTGGGGGCAACCCCTGGCTGTGAGGGGGTCTGGGAGGGGGTGTTCCAAGGTGTGGGAGTGGCAGAATGGGGGCTGGAAGGAGGTCTAGCAGGTGGAGGGAGGGAGAGCTGCGAATTTGGTTAGAAGGGAGAGAGGGAAAGGGTATTTGAAAATGAGTTTAAGGGTGGGATTAATTTCTGGTCTTGGGGATGGGAAGAGGTGTGTGGGGAAGGTAAAGGGGGGTCTTGGGGAGTGGAGAATTCTCTCTTGGGAGATGAGAGGGTTCTTGGGGAAGGGGAGTGGGTGGTTGGTGGTTGGAGGGTGGAGTGAGGAGTGGTGGAATCTCCCTTGGGGCTGAGGTGGAGTTAAGGTGGGGTGGTGGGGAGTTGGGGATGAGTTATTGGAGGGGGGAAGAGAGAGAAAGGTGGTTGGGAGGGGAGGAGAGAGAAAGGGGTGCATGTTTTAGAGAGAGAAAGTGGAGGAGAGAGAAAAAAACTTCCTAGAGAGAGAGGTAGAGAGAGAGGGGGGATAGGGGCTTCTCACCCACTCAATTAGCTTCTCACCAAAAGAAGAAGATTTAAATTGGACACTAGAATATTCAAATATTCATTCATTCATTAACTTCAAATGGGGGGGGAATGGGGTCCTATATATAGGCAACCCACATTTTACAAAAAGTCTCTGACTCTTGCTACAATGACAAATAACCAAGGGGTAGGGGGCGCCCCTGGGCCTAACCCAATGAATTGGGCCCATTAACTAATTTAATCCACCCTATGACACTTAACTTAGGTAGATGACTCATTAACCTAGGTACATGACTCAAATAAAAGAAAAATTACAATGGTATGACTCAAATAAAAATGAGAAAATATAACATATGTGTAATGCCCTGGACCCTTGGTAGGTCTTGCTGGATCTTCATTGGATCTTTTGGATTGGTTTCGGTGAGTTTCGGTTCGCTTTTGTGGCTTCCGAGTTGAGCTTTATGAGCCGTGTAGGTTTTTCTCTCGTACTAGTTACGGAACCCTACGGTGAGTTTGCTTGTCAGTTCCTCGACTCGTGGATGCTACAGCGACGATGTACTCTTCGAGCCAGTCGTTTCGACTATTTTTGCGTATTTTTCTGAATTTGTGCATTTTCAGCGCATTTTCGAAATTTTCAAAAATTAGGAAAATTTCCTAATTTCTTTTCTTTTTCTTTTCCTTTCCTCTTTCTCTCTCCTCATTCGCACGTTCGCCTCTCTCTCTCCCGTTCTCTCTCGTTCTCCTACCTTCTCACCTCCGGCTGCAGATGGAGGGGTCCGTTGGTGAGGTGGCGACGTCGGGAAGCTGTTGAGGTGCGTGATGGAGCGAGGATCGGAATGGTTTTGGCGCGATCCCGAACGGTGGATTCAAAGTCGGTGTTCAAGCTCGCGGCGTTGTTTTCGGGGCACGATTTCTTCGGTGGAGGCAGGGTGATGGTTCCTCACTTCCTCCTGCTCGTTTTTCGTACCCTTGCACTTCGTTTGGCGCGGAAACAGCCGAGTTTGGGCTTGTTTAGCCTAAACCGTGATTTTCGGGTTTTGTAGGGTTCGCCGGAGAACGGCAACCATTTGTAGCTCGGTTAGTGTTGAACTGACCGTTGGGATGTTAGGATCCCATCCATGCTAGTTTTGTGTTGATCGGTGGTCATTCGAGGCCGGTAGGAGCCCGGGAATCTCGTTGACCCATTTAGGGTGGATTCATTGGAATCGTCGCGATCTTGTGTTTTTGTGCTTGCATGTGGGCTTTTTAGCCTTCTTATGTTATTTTTCATTGTCGAGGGTTATTTCCCCTGCGCTTCGGCGTGAATGGGGCGTGGAACGGGCCGATTTGGCCAACCCTCCGTTTTCCCGCCGTAACTGGTGTGGCGGTCGTTCCAGGGACCGTTACATGCCCTGACGGCCCCACGACTGACCGTTACAGCGTCTGGGTTGATTCTTTGTTCTTGGGGGTTTTGAGAGTGTGACGGCCCAGGGGTGGCGCGTCACATCTCTCTGACGCGTCCCGTGAGACGCGTTACTCCTACTTTGTCGTTTTATGTTTGGGTTAAGTCGGTTCCTCTGACACGCTTGCCCCTGTGCGTCAGGTGAGTGTAACGCGCCTACCCGAGGCCGTTACATTCTGGTTGACTGACATTGACCTTTTGAGGCTGTTCCCCTGGCGCGCCTACCCTAGCGCGTCAGGTGTGTATAATGCGCCTGCCCCAGGCCGTTACATGCTGTTTTGGCTGAGTTGGGGTGGTTGCGTCGTTGTTTCTAACGGCCTCGTCCCCGTGCGTTAGGTGATTGTAACGCGTTCGGTCGGGACCGTTACATGCCTCTCAGCCAGTTCTTGTTTTGGGTTTTGTTGGCCCTGACGCGCTTGTCCTAGCACGTTAGGTAGCTATAACGTGCCTGGTCTAGCGCGTTACATGCCCCGAGTGTGTTTTGAGTTTTAGGGTTGTTGGCCCTGACGGCCCCGGTCGGGCGCGTCAGGCTGGTGTAACACGCCCGGTGCTGGCCGTTACATGCCTTTGCGTTTCTAGAGTTGGTTAGGGTGGTGTGTGTGACGGCCTGTTCCCCGACCGTCACATTGGATGTAATTGCCTAGCGTTAGACCGTCACATTCATGTAGCGGTCTAAGGGTGGTGCATTACATGCCTTGTGCTCCGATTTCTGTGATTCCGGTTTCTGCTTGTCTTGGCTTGGCCTTGTGGTCTGCCCGTTGTCCCGTGGATGTCTCCTGACGTCCTATGAGGGCTAGGACTACGTTGTAAGGTAGCCATGAGTCTTCTTGCTTGTGGTAGGATTCTCTATCCTACTCTTATGTGTGTCTTTGGTTTGGTTCCGGTCAACCCGGGGTGACCCAGGGGTTGACAGGCGACCTTGTGTGTAGGTGTCTTGGCGGTTCTATCCAATCCGAGACACTGGTTCTGGATGCCTCAAGGTACTATGTTACCTTGGTTTGCATGTCCAGGCGTGTCTGAGGGTCTTTGGTGTTCCCTCAGGTCTCCGTGAGTTGTTTCCTGCGGAGAGTCGTTTCTTGTGGCTTAGGATTAGACCGATTGACGGCTTGTTCCGCTGTCTATGACGATCTTGCCTTTGAGTCGTTCAACTCGGGATCGTTACGTGGTAGGTCTAGTTGCCTGGTCCTGAGTCTGTTGGCAGTGGTTGTACTGCCAGTGGTGCTTCGTAGTACGTGTGACAGGGCTTCCGTAGATTGTCTGTACTCTAACACTTGTGTTTGGAGTCCGTGCCTTGTTAACCTCCACTAGTCGTAGCCTGTGACGTAGGCTTTTTTTTAGTACGTCACCCACCGGGAGTGATGGACGGGCAGTTCCCGTTACACGATTTTTAAGCTAGTTCCGTGGGCCCCGGCCAATGGTAGCGTCCTACCGAGGGGAATACTAGCTAGAGGCCTGGCCTAGGTAGTGGTCAGTGTATGCACACGTGGTCAGGGACTGAGGACTTGCGTCGACGGGCGTGACCCTGACTAGTCACTCGCAGCGTGGTAATGCGGTCTTGTGTCTGTGAGGTGCCGTTTTTCCTTGGAACGTCGTTGTTCCTTGGACCTGGTTCTTGGTGTGTCTAGTCTCCTCCGTGCTGCACACGGTCTGGTAGACGTGACACCTGTGGTGCAGTGTAAGACGTCAGTGGACGCATCTGGCTGTTCTTCTAGTGTGAGGGTACTCCTATCACTTGACCGGTGACTCTCGCGTTTCTCGGAGCCGGTGTTCTCCTTTCCGTGTCGGCTAGTCTTGGCCTTGCCCAAGATTTGCTTCCCTGGCTGTGTGGTCTGTTCTTGGTTGTGTCCAAGATGAGCCTGGGGTTGCGTACACGATGTTCCAATCGTGTAGGCTGTTGTGGTTGTTTTATCTGTCCTTGCAGGTCTTTGTTTTGGACCTGGTGTCGGTTCGAAAGATCGGTAACTTCTGACTTTGCTGGGTCAGAGTCGCCCTTCTGTTGTTGCTTGGAGTAGTTTGGGGTGCCGAGGTTAGTTCAGCCGTCGCTTGTCTGGCGCGGGTTCTTCCCCTTCCGTACTTGTTCCCTACTCCTACTTCCCGTCTGATTACTACTGCCTGTAGCGTAGTTTTATAGCTTTGTAGTGTAGCTTTTCCTGCTTTGCTACACCTGCTATTTTTGTTGTTGTTGTTCCGTGTTACTGCGTGTTTTTCAGTGGGGATCCGCGTGACCCCTACTGAGCCAGTGACACGTGGCTCACCCCTGCTTTTCAGGTGGGGTGGCATTGTTCGTTCTGCTTCCGCGTGGTTCCTGGTGCACGTGCTCGTGCGTGCCGTTGCTGCCAGCTGGTACCTGCGTCGGGCTGCCCCCGACTTCTTGGTACGTTTTTCCTTTCTGTCGACTGTACTGTGCTAGACTTGTTGTCTTTAGCTTTGGACTGACTCTGGGATATAATTGTTAATTTAAATAGTTAATTAAAAAGTAATTTTATTTTTGCTACTTTAGCAAACCTATCTAATGAAATTTAATTGCTTACTGTACTATCTCTGTGGCTTCAATGTACTCTACACATGCCTTTTTCCCTTCGGAGCTTTCCCACTCTTGGGAGGCCTCGCGGGTTCCAAGTGGTATCACGTGTATTCGGTAGTTCTACCGGGTACATCTGGTATCCAGAATCCGGGTCGCTACAATATGACTCAAGATAAATGACTAGACCATGTCGGATGCTTCCGAGACGAGGAGACGAGTCGTGAGTGTGGGCACGAGCGGTGATGTCCCCATCAGAAACACATGGGGCCAAACTTAGGAGAGATGCTAGCTCACGAGCAGCACGGGAAGAGGCCAAGTGAGCCCATGCCTTCTCCGGCCCAGCAAGAGTCCCAGCATCCAACTGCCAGATCCTCGTGGCTCACCCGCCAATCTCTTTCTCCTCAGGTTCTAACCCCTCTCACGCACAGGGACCCCTTCCTCGCTGGCGTGCATGATGCTCATGTTACGGCAAGGGAGTTCATACGCTGGTCGCTGCGGCCAGATGACCAGGGGTCCTGGAGAGTTCATTGGTAGTGGACGACTGGAGAGTCATGGCCTCTCGAGGTCTGACAGACATGGCCCGAACACTCGCCCTCTGGATGACCAGTGTCGGATGCTTGAGGCGGACGCATCCCAGGTCGAGACAGTCTAGCGAGAGATATAGTGACACACCGACGTGTGGGAGGTAGAGAAGGGGGCCTTCGTTGGAGCCTTAAATTCCCTAAAAAAAGCCAATGAGGTGATGCAGCGACAGCTGGTGAAAGCTACCGACGAGCAGCTGTGAATAGAGACTGCATGGTACGCGACAGAGGCATGAGCCAAGGAGGCCAAGTCAAGGGTGACTCATCTAGAGGCAAAGTTGAAGGGGGTGATAAAGGCAGTGGCGGAGCTTAAGGTGCATGTGGAGGTCGAAAGGGATGGGGCGTTGGCGAGGGTGAGAGCAACAGAAGCAGAGGTAGCAATATATGGTCGTTGACCGTTACAAGGACTTCGCGGAGTTTACTGAGGAGGTCAATGAGCTCGCCTACACCTTCCTTCACCCAGCCAGAGACATCGACTTCCGCGACGGGTGGGTGGCTACCCTGAAGGCCGTCACTGAAGTCGCTGGTGAGCCAGCCCCTGATCTTCAGCCTCCTGTCGATCCCTACGAGGCGGGAGCTACCGAGGAGGAGGGGGAGTTTGCCACTCCTGGCCCTACCGCAGAGGGGGACGCAAGGGTCGTGGAAGCCCCCAAGGGCCCTACCGGCGAGAGAGTTGTCATCGCCGACAGCGCCAAGGCACTCACTAAAGGACCCCACAACCTAGCTTTGTCTGCCGGTGCCGAGCCCTCTGCCAAAGCATGAGTGCCTACCTATCTGCTGCACGCTCATCACTATGCCTCCGTCTTCTACTTCCTCTGTCACCTCAACTTCTTCTTTTTGTCTTTTTAGAAGAGGGGGGGCACACCCAAACTGGCGTACCCAAAGTTGTAAATTGACTTTTGTGAATAAAATGAACCTCTTTGGTCCAATATGCCTTTGTGTGATTTTGCATGGTTCCAAGGTTGCCTGGGGAGTCGGAGCGTGTCTCAGCTTTTGATCCATCGCTTTAGTATCAGGGACACAGTAGTTAAGGTCACTTTAAGGTACTTTGCACGGCTCGAGGATTAAGTGCCTTTGAATGGCTCTCCCGTGACTCCAAAGGGTGCTCCTTGACTACTATAAATAGGGCTTCTAGGGCATCAAGGCCAGTCATGGACTTAGCCATTCTTTTGTATATGTATAGCAGGTGCTCCCACTGGCTGGAGAGATGGCAAATCGAGCACATGAGTCATCTTCAAGAGTGGAAGAGTAACTATCTAAGTGTCCATGCCTTCAAGAGGAGTTGTTACCCAAAGAGACCTCCCCGCGAACAGGCAGGAGGAGGTAGGCACAGATGCCTCCCGTGAAAGTTGCCTGGTGGACTTGGGAGGTGGCCCTGCATAGGGTTTGCTACCTTTGGACCACAACAAAGGTGCTAACACCACTTCTATCTTGTATGATGTGTAGATGGACAATTGAAACCAAGTTTTGTACTATTCCCAAGGGGGCAATGAATGGGTCTCCTCGTTCTTCTCTTTGTCTCTTGCTTGTGGTCGTCATGCTCTACGTTCTTCTTTTCTTTTGATTTGGCAAGTTGAGAGCATTATCCTGCAAGAGTTGTGAGAGAACAAGGGTGAGGCACCGTGGGTTGTATTGGGCCCGATACGCACTGGGTCCTATTAGTTCCAGGCGGGTCAATGCATGGTGTTGTGACCCCTCTATGTTGATGATGTTGACACTTGCTTTATTTCATTGGCAACACCATTGTTTTGATTGATTGGCAACTGCTCTTGCTTTGATGAAATTGCTCTATCAGATTGACTATGTGTTCTTTGCATTTCATACACTGCTGTTTGCATTTCTCACTGTCATGGGTCGACGCATCCTCTGATGGGTCGACTCCTTTAGCAGACTTGTCTAGATTGAGTCTATACAGCGTCAGTTCATGCATGTCTTAGGCTAAGTCTGTACAGCGTCTCATTCATGCTTTGATTAATGAAGTCTGTACATCAATCTTCACATTCTAAGTCTGTACAGCCGTTGGGTTTGGACTCAGAGTCTGTACACTCGATTCGCCTTTGAATTGGTTAAGTGTGTACATTCCTTCACTGTAGCTTTCACGTATCCAAAGTCTACACATCGTGAAAGTCTATTCATTCTTCACTGACTTTCGTTCAAGGCAAAGTCTATACATTGGAGTCTTTCCCTACGTTTCTTAAGTGAAGTCTGTACACTCGTTTCTGAAGCCTGAAGTCTATACATTCCAGCCTATTCCTACGATCAAGGCTTTAGCTACACTCAAGTCTGTACATTGGCTTCGCTTCATCAAGTCTGTACATTGAATTGCCAACTTCTTTGAAGTCTACACATCGCTTGATTTCCTGAAGTCTATACATCCACAGTGATATTTGAAGTCTATACATCCACAGTGATATTTGAAGTCTATACATCCATCGTGGAGCTTCAAGTCTACACATCGCTTGATTTCCTAAAGTCTGTACATCCACAGTGAAACTTGAAGTCTGCACATTGGTCTTCAAATCCAAAGTCTGCACATTGGTCTTCGAATCTAAAGTTTATACAATGGTCTTCACACTTGAAGTCTATACATTCAATGTGCAGAGTTGATGTCTATACTGTGCCTTATGCTGATCGAGTCTACACATTGGTCGGTGGCAAGTCTGTACACTAGCCTCAGCTATTCAAGTCTATTCACTGGACTGTTTGGTCAAGTCTATACACCCTTTAGTTGAAATTCCAAGTCTATACATCGACTGTGTTAAGTAAAGTCTATACATCCGATTGTACAGTGTCTTAGCCATCGTCTCACTTCTTCAAGTCTACACAATGGTCGGTGGTAAGTCTACACATTGGTGTTTCATTCGAAGTCTGTACACTCACCAGTGAACGACAAGTCCACACATTGGACTGTAGCTGCTTGTTCTTCAAAGTCTGTACATTGGGCTTTCACATGAAGTATGTACATCCGTTCGTTCTGCATCGTTATCAAGTCTGTACAGCCACTCTTTGAGCATCAAGTATATACATTGGTATTGGGTGAGCATAGTCAAGTCTGTACACTGCACTCGAGTCCGTTGTCTTCAGTAAAGTCTATACATTGGCATCGGTCTTCACCTTGAGTATGTATAGTGGCTGCTTCATATAGGAAGTATGTACAGCCGTTGCCTCTTCATATAAAGTCTATACTTTGGGCAAGTCTGTACACTGGTTTTCCTTCTTATGAAGCCTTTATATTTACTAAGTCTATACACTGCTTTCCTTCTCATGAAGCCTTTACGATCATTGAGTCTATACACTGCGTTGTGCATACTTTGCATTGCACTCGTGGTTGCAAAGCCTGTACAGGGTTTACAGTTAAACTGAATATGTTCTTGTCTGTCTGACAGGGAATGCAGAGACAAATGAAGGGCACGTGATCCGAGGTACCTGGCTCGTGATCGAGAAGAACAAGGTATCCAGATGAGGACACATGTTCTGACACTCCATTGGATGCTGCCACGTGGTCCAAATGCTTTGGCGGGAAACGTGGAGAGCACACGCCTGTTGTTGCTGCTGCTATATATACATGCCTTCTTCCACAGAAGAAGGTAGATCGAAGAGAAGGATAGAAAGTCTATACAGCCAAAGCAGCAAGGCTCCTTCGATCCACTGAGAGAAAAGATACGAGAAGAAGAAGAAATAGAGAAGAAGAAGAAATAGAGAAGAAGAAGAAAACGAGAGAAGAAGAGATAGAGAGCTGATTGAGAGTGAGAGTGAGAGAGTTTGTATCTCAGTCTCGTGGTTCAAAACCAGAGCTGAGCTTTGCTCTTTAGAGCTACATTGCTTCTGGGTTTTCCTTTTTCATTTTGATTCTGTCTATCATTTCCGAATATTGTTTCCTCAAGCTGTGTGTCAGCGGTCTTACAGTGGTAGTCTCCACTGGATGGGTTAAGTTATATTTCCCCAGCAGTTGCAGAGGATCAGATCCTCTGGTCGGCAAGCTGTAGTGCCCAGCGAAGCTGTGTATCAGCGGATTGTTTGGCCAAGCTGTAAAGCCCAGCGGACGCAAGCTGTGTTGCGCAGCAGGAAGCCATACTCGGTTGAGTGTGGGGTGGACGTAGGTCGTTGACCGAACCACTTAAAAATTATGTGTGCAGTGTGTTTGTGTTTTTGTTTGATCTGTGTGCGATGGGAATTCTTGCTTAGCTTATTTAGTTTCATCGCTCATGCTCATGTCTAGCTTTCGATATATAGATATGGTGAATGGCTTTCATGGGTCGACCCTTTGCTTAGCATTCTTCCTTTAGCTTAACTGATGTTTGCCTAAATTCCGCTTTAGAACTTACAGTAGTTTTAAATTAGGCAAGTTGATCCATTCACCCCCCCTCTAGATCCACACTCAGTGGAGATAGACTGCGTCCATCTAACCCAACACTTGGTATCAGAGCCTAACTCTTCTGCAGGGACTCATCGCCCGAAGAGAATAGGCAGAGATGGATGCTCGAGGGATGATTGCCGAAGGTCACTCAACAACGAAGCCCCCATTCTTTGATGGATCAAACTACGCATACTGGAAGAACCGTATGCAAGTGTTCCTCAGGGCTAAGGATTATGAGATTTGGAAGATTGTCAGTAAGGGACCTTATGAGCTGTCCCCGAATGAAGATGTATGGACCAAGGAGGAGATCAGAAGGTCCACGCTGAATTGGAGTGCTATAAATGCTATCCAGTGCGCTCTGCATCCTACAGAATTCTCCCGTGTGTCTGCTTGCAAATCAGCTAAGGAGATGTGGGATGCGCTGGAAGTAATTCATGAAGGTACATCTCAAGTAAGAGAGCAGAAGGCCAATCTTCTTGTATCTGAGTATAAAGCCTTCAAGATGAAGCAGAGCCAGTCCATCAGCGAAATGTACGCTCGGCTGACTGTCATAACCAATGGCCTCAGAGGTTTTGGGAAACCTCAGACAGAGTATGATGTAGTGAGGAAAATTCTGCGCTCCCTGACTCCCATTTGGCACACCAAAGCAACAGTGATGGAGGAGTCAAGGGACTTGCGTAATACTAAAGCTGATGAGCTGATTGGCTCACTAATGGCATATGAGATAAACATGCCAAGGACAGATGAAGCCGAGAGGAAGAAGAAGCCGATAGCGCTGAAAAATAGTTCTAGCAAATCAACAAAATCCAGCTCCAGCAGCTCTTCATCATCAGAGGAGAGCCTAAATGAAGAAGAAGATGTGACTCGATCTGAGATAGCCATGATGACTAGAGAGTTCAGGCGATTTCTCAGAAAGGGAGCAGGACGGTTCGGCCAGAAGAAATACAATGGTGGCCGAAAGGATAAAAGGTATAAATCTAAATCTACAAAGAAAAATGAAGCTAATGTCTGTTATCAATGCAGGAAACCAGGGCATCTGAAAGCTGACTGTCCAGACAATCAGAAACATAAGGACAGGTCAAAGAAGAAAACCAAGAAGGGAAGAGCTATGATCAGCACATGGAGTGATGAAGATGAAGGCTCTTTCAGCAGCAGCTCAGATAGTGAAGCCGAATCTGAACAGCCCATTTGCCTTATGGCAACAAGCTTCGAAGATAGAGAGGAGGACACAGATGAGGTAATCACTAGATTTGAAAACTTCACAATTGCTGATTGGGTAGATGCTTATCATGACATAGCTGATAGAGCTGATGATATTAGAAAAGAGAATATGCATCTTAGAAAAAAAAATCAATTCCATGCAAAATGATAAAACTCTATCTGATAAAATTGCATGTTTGGAATCTGAAAATGATAAACTGAAACTCACATGCTCTGAAGTAGAGGACATCAAAATTGAGTTAAAGGTTTCTAGGGAAGAGAATCTAAGGCTTGAAAATGAAATTGATGAATGGAAGCTGAAGATCCAAAAATGTGAAAGTGAAGTAAAAATCATCTCTGAAAAATATGAAGCTGTCCTCAATGTCAACAATGAGCTGAAAAAGTCTATTGATGAACTTCAGAAAGATAATGAGGATAAAATGAAAACCATTGAGAAAATGACCCAAGGAACAGATAACTTAAATGCTTTGTTAGGGTCAAAGGTTAATTTCAGAAAAGAGGGCCTAGGATTTAGTTCTAGTGCAACAAAAATATTTGGGATGAGAACAATTTCATTTGTTGCTCAAAAGGAAAAGGGACCTCTAATTAGCATGAACTCAACAAATTTGATGAACAAAACTGCTAATCTAAAAAAAGCCCAGTGCTGAGGAGAAGGGCAAACGAAAGGTTAATGAGCCTAGTAGAGCCAGCACATCCAAGCAGAATCCTAGGGCTCAGACTCAGGTTAGGGGTCAACCTACACAGTCCAGTAAACCCCAGGTCAAGGTAACCAAGTCTCCACCATCAACTCCACCTCTGAAGAAGACCCAATACAAACCTGTGTATAGGTCAGCAGGGTCCAAAGTACAGGGGAGACAGAGTGCTACTAGGAGTCAACCCAATTATTTTTATCAACCCAGAGCTCAGACCCACTACAATGCACACCCAACCTACTTCCATAGGTCAGATTGGTCTAGAACTCAGGGTAGGTTTACAGGTCTTGCACACCAGGGTGCTCAATATCAAAGACCTTACAGTAGAAATTGGGTCAATGGGTATGGTTACTAGACATCTAGAAACCAATATTTCCATAGCCAGCCCAGGAACTACTATGGCCAAAATTTTGTGAACACACCCTGGCCAAGGCACTGGCACAGAAATAACAATACTGTCAATAATCATGCTGCTGCCAATAAGAAAAAGAACAATAAAAAGAAAAGGAACAACAACAGAAGAAAATCTGTAGGATCCACTGAACAAAGTTCATTTAAACAAATGTGGATTCCGAAACATCTGCTTTCCTGCTTTGCTTCTAGTTCATTTACATTGGAGCCCAATCAGTCTTGGGTTCCAAACTTCTCTACCTAATTGTGTATGCAGGTATGCCTGGCAGCCAAGAACAACTTGTGGTACATGGATAGCGGCTGCTCCAGGCATATGACAGGAGATAAGGCCAAATTTTGCATGCTGACTGAGAAAGTAGAAGGCCTTGTCACCTTTGGAAGCAACACAAAGGGTAGGATTATCGGATCAGGTAAGGTAGGTAAGTGTTCTACCTGCTGCATTGATGATGTTATGCTGGTTGAAGGGTTAGCCTATAATCTACTTAGCATCAGCCAGTTATGTGATAAAGGTTACAATGTTTTATTTAATTCTCAATGCTGCAAGGTTTT
The DNA here is from genome assembly GCA_022559845.1 of Amorphophallus konjac. Lineage (NCBI taxonomy): Eukaryota > Viridiplantae > Streptophyta > Magnoliopsida > Alismatales > Araceae > Amorphophallus > Amorphophallus konjac. The sequence goes on from CM040126.1 coordinate 79,852,039, forward strand.
TGAACCTGATTCTGATATTGTCAAATTTTCTGGAAAAAGAATAAATAATACTTACATGATAAATTTAGATGAAATTCAACACACTAACCTTTGCCTTACTGCCAGTAGAGAAGACATAGCATTTTTATGGCATCGTAGGATAGGTCATGCTAGCTACACTGTTTTGCACAAATTAAATAAGCATGGCATGGTTAGAGGACTTCCTGAAGTCTCATTCAAGAAAGAAAATAAAATCTGTGATGCATGCACTCAATCAAAGATAACTAGAAAGTCATTTAAGTCTAGAACTGAAAATCTGTCTTCCAAACCCTATGAGCTGATACATATGGACCTTTTTGGGCCAAGTAGATCTGTCAGCCTATCAGGGAGGAGGTATGGGTTTGTCATGGTAGATGACTTTTCTAGGTATACTTGGGTTTATTTCTTATCTAATAAGAGTGATGCTTTCTCTGAATTTCAAGAGTTTTATGATAAAACAAATCAGAAAATTGAAAACATTTTGTCTGATCATGGAGGTGAGTTTGAAAACTCACAATTTGATGAATTCTGCAGGTCAAATGGAATCAACCACAGGTACTCCTCACCAAGGACACCTGAGCAGAATGGAGTTGTGGAGAGAAGGAACAGAACCCTAGTGGAAATGGGTCGTACACTCCTTGTCGAAGGTGGTCTACCAAGGAAATTTTGGGCTGAAGCAGTGAACACTGCATGTTATGTAATTAACAGAGCCATGGTAAGACCTTCTACCTAGCAAACACCATATGAGATCTTAAAAGGTAAGAAACCTTCTATTGCTCACTTCAAGGTCTTTGGTTGTAAATGTTTCATTCACATAAATGATAAGAAGGACCTTGATAAATTTGAACCTAAAGGAGAACCAGGAATTTTTCTTGGCTATTCTGAAAACACCCGAGCATACAGAGTGTACAATCTGAACTCTAAGACTGTTGAAGAATCTCCACACATAGTTTTTGATGAATCCTTGGTAAATTCTAATGTTGGTCAATGCAGGAATGAAAACAATGGTGAAATTCTGAAGGAAGGAGATCCTGCAGACAAATCCGAGGATGAAGAAGGACATAAAGAGCTTAATGAAGAAGAGCCTACCGTTCAGGGGGAGGTAAATCAAGTTCATGATAGTCCAATTGCAAATATTAGATATCTCAAGGATCATCCTGTAGATAATGTTATTGGAAATCTGCATGACCCTCCTAGGACTAGAGGCCACTTAAGAATTCAACATGAATTGAATGCTTATGCTTTTGTATCAAACACAGAACCCAAGTCCATTGACTGTGCTCTCCAAGATGTGCATTGGATTAATGCCATGCATGAGGAGCTCAATCAATTTGACAGGAATAAGGTGTGGTTTTTGGTTCCACCTCCTGATCATGAAACAGTCATAGGGACTAAATGGGTATTTAGAAACAAAACTGATGAAGCAGGGAATGTTACTAAAAATAAAGCCAGACTTGTAGCTCAGGGCTACAATCAGGAATTTGGAATAGACTTTGAAGAGTCTTTTGCCCCTGTAGCTAGGTTATAAGCAATAAGAATTTTATTGGCTTATGCATGTTCCCTAGGAATAAATCTTCAGCAGATGGATGTGAAATCTGCTTTTCTAAATGGGAAAATTAATGAGGATGTATATGTGAGACAGCCTCCTGGGTTTGAATGTTTAGATTTCCCTAATCATGTTTACAAGCTCAATAAAGCTCTCTATGGTTTAAAGCAAGCTCCTAGAGCTTGGTATGACAGGTTGAGCAAATTTCTCACCGACAAGAACTTCACAAGAGGTATAGTTGATCAAACATTGTTTACCAAGGTAAGCCATCCAGATATTCTTATCATTCAGATTTATGTGGATGACATTGTGTTTGGGTCAACTAACCCCAAATTGTGTGAGGAATTCTCTCAAATAATGACTGATGAATTTGAAATGAGCTCAATGGATGAGCTCAAACTATTTCTTGGACTGCAGGTTACACAAACAGAAGATGGCACCTTCATCTCTCAGTCCAAGTATGTAAAGAACTTATTGAAGAAGTACAAAATAGACAACCTCAAGGAAATAGCTACTCCAATGTGTACCTCAACCAGTTTGGATGAAGATTCTAAAGGTAAACCTGTGGACCAAAAGCTATACAGAGGTATGATCGGATCTCTTCTCTATCTTACAGCATCTAGGCCTGATATACAATTTGCTGTGTGTTTATGCTCTAGATTTCAGGCCAGTCCTAAAGAAACTCACTTTAAAGCTGTGAAAAGGATTTTTAGGTATTTACTAGGCACCCAAGAACTAGGTCTCTGGTATCCTGCTAAGTGTGAGTTAGAGCTTCTAGCCTACACTGATGCAGACTATGCTGGGTGTCGAGTAGATAGAAAAAGCACCAGTGGCTACTGTCAATTCCTTGGTGGCTGTCTAGTGTCTTGGGCATCTAAGAAGCAACACACTGTAGCATTATTCACAGCTGAAGCTGAGTATGTTGCAGCATGTAATTGTGCAGCCCAAGTACTTTGGATTAAGCACCAACTGGCTGATTATCAGATAAATCTGGGATGCATTCCACTTTTATGTGATAATACTAGTGTTATATGCCTTGCTAAAAATCCTGTTCACCATTCTAGGACTAAGCATATAGAGATAAAACATCATTTTCTTAGAGATGCTGTAAATAAAAATGAGATTGAAATGAATTTCATAGAAACTGAAAAAAAAATTGCTGATATTTTTACTAAGCCTCTTGGGAATGAAAATTTTAAGTTTCTTAGAAGAGAACTTGGCTTATGTAAATTTCAGCATGATGAATGATTGTTTAACTGATGTGAATAAAATTTCTGATGTGGACTTGCATTTGATTGCTTGGATAATTCATGTGGATGTGAATATTGGAACAGACTCATAATCATTACTGAACATGCATGTAGAACTGTCCTGCATTGCATTTCTCTACATAACCGTGGTATATTAAATAGTAGGCTACTAAAGGGCAGGGAAATCTGTCTGGAGGTTCTTACTATGTGTGAGATGGTCCTTGAGACCAGGTTCTCCGCCTAGTACCATGGGTTATATTGATTGATAGGGGAGTCTGAATGAGCATGAATTTCAAAATACTTTGTTCAGTGTTCAAAGAAAACATTGCATATATTCAGGGGGAGCTTGTCGAGTATTTGCATGTCTTTGCATATCATTCATTCATGACCTATGCATAAGCTCTCTCTCAATTAATTCTTGCCTTTCATTAGCAAATTGCATGCATATAGACAGGGGGAGTATTGCTAGAAATTCAGAGTGGTTTCAACTTTCTTGAAGTCATTCAACCTTTAACTCTGAATACTTGTCTCTGACATTATGGCAATCTGTTGGTCAGTTCTGATTTCTAAGCAGTAGAAAATGGACTTCTTCATTTATAAGAATTTGAATTGTTCAAAGACTGATGTAATGGTTTAAATCTTATAATGGTTGGAGTTTAAAGATTGCAATCAGTATATAAGTAAGTTGAAATTGATAAAACTCTCAACCTCTTTCTTATTTCATGTCAGACAAAGCTAATCATATCTGAAATCTGAAAACTCATCTGAAATCATGTTAGAGAGGTTAAGTATGTGTATTGTTCTTAAACAAGTCATTCTGAAACATAAAAAGGACAGCTAAGAAAGATATTAAAAATATTAAAATCATTGAAAATTAATATTGGCAGAGCAATGACTGGTAAATCACTGAGAAACTGAGTGATCCATCACAGAAGTGGACAACACTCATGTCATGAAGTGTATCAGCTATCTCTGTATAAAATGTTCAAAACAGCAGGCTGGTTTCACTGAGTACTTGGGGTAACTGGCGTCTGATAAACGTGTACCCTCACACAAAAAGGTGTAACTCAGTACTGTTAAATTTGATCATAGGCAGAATGGTCCATCTTATTGAGTATCTAGGGGTATTGGCGTTTGATAAACGTATACCCTTACGCAGAAAGACTTATGGTACCTGAATGCTCTAAATGGTCTAATATTGATAATGCTGCTCCTTCAAAAGAAAAGTTAATGAGTGTCAATTTGTTTAGTTTCAATACATGACTTGGTTTCTCTCAATATTTTTTATGAGACTATGAAAGTAAGATATTATGAAACTAAATCTTTCATGCAAATGTGATTCTGGTTTATTGTTTTATCATGCACAGTGAACTTATCTATTGCTTGTAGTGCATGAACTCCAAATTTTATCATCCTTAAACCAGAACTCTTTCTGACAGTAGTTTCTAATTTCATATGACTGAAGACTCTATGCTTTAGAATGCTTATTCATGAACTACCTGTTCAGAATGCCAATCAGTTCTTCTCTTGATCCTTCCCTTCTATTTAATTTTTCCCTCCTCTTTGTTGATGGCAAAGGGGAGAATATTGTCTAGGGGGATGTCTAGGGGGAGAATACATATCTGTCTGAATTCTGAATTCATTCCAAGGGGGAGTGGGAGTGTACATGCATAATGATAAGGGAGAGTTTGAGGCATCTGCATGTCAATCTGCATAACTCATCATGTCTTTCATCAAACATATACCTATATGTCAGGATGTTGTTATTCTACTTCATATGGGATTGCCATCATCAAAAAGGGGGAGATTGTTGTGACCCCTCTATGTTGATGATGTTGACACTTGCTTTATTTCATTGGCAACACCATTGTTTTGATTGATTGGTAACTGCTCTTGCTTTGATGAAATTGCTCTATCAGATTGACTATGTGTTCTTTGCATTTCATACACTGCTGTTTGCATTTCTCACTGTCATGGGTCGACGCATCCTCTGATGGGTCGACTCCTTTAGCAGACTTGTCTAGATTGAGTCTATACAGCGTCAGTTCATGCATGTCTTAGGCTAAGTCTGTACAGCATCTCATTCATGCTTTGATTAATGAAGTCTGTACATCAGTCTTCACATTCTAAGTCTGTACAGCCGTTGGGTTTGGACTCAGAGTCTGTACACTCGATTCACCTTTGAATTGGTTAAGTGTGTACATTCCTTCACTGTAGCTTTCACGTATCCAAAGTCTACACATCGTGAAAGTCTATTCATTCTTCACTGACTTTCGTTCAAGGCAAAGTCTATACATTGGAGTCTTTCCCTACGTTTCTTAAGTGAAGTCTGTACACTCGTTTCTGAAGCCTGAAGTCTATACACTCCAGCCTATTCCTACGATCAAGGCTTTAGCTACACTCAAGTCTGTACATTGGCTTCGCTTCATCAAGTCTGTACATTGAATCACCAACTTCTTTGAAGTCTACACATCGCTTGATTTCCTGAAGTCTATACATCCACAGTGATATTTGAAGTCTATACATCCATCGTGGAGCTTCAAGTCTACACATCGCTTGATTTCCTAAAGTCTGTACATCCACAGTGAAACTTGAAGTCTGCACATTGGTCTTCAAATCTAAAGTCTGCACATTGGTCTTCGAATCCAAAGTTTATACAATGGTCTTTACACTTGAAGTCTATACATTCGATGTGCAGAGTTGATGTCTATACTGTGCCTTATGCTGATCGAGTCTACACATTGGTCGGTGGCAAGTCTGTACACTAGCCTCAGCTATTCAAGTCTATTCACTGGACTGTTTGGTCAAGTCTATACACCCTTCAGTTGAAATTCGAAGTCTGTACATCGGACTGTGTTAAGTAAAGTCTATACATCCGATTGTATAGTGTCTTAGCCATCGTCTCACTTCTTCAAGTCTACACAATGGTCGGTGGTAAGTCTACACATTGGTGTTTCATTCGAAGTCTGTACACTCACCAGTGAACGACAAGTCCACACATTGGACTGTAGCTGCTTGTTCTTCAAAGTCTGTACATTGGGCTTTCACATGAAGTATGTACATCCGTTCATTCTGCATCGTTATCAAGTCTGTACAGCCACTCTTTGAGCATCAAGTATATACATTGGTATTGGGTGAGCATAGTCAAGTCTGTACACTGCACTCGAGTCCGTTGTCTTCAGTAAAGTCTATACATTGGCATCGGTCTTCACCTTGAGTATGTACAATGGCTGCTTCATATAGGAAGTATGTACAGCCGTTGCCTCTTCATATAAAGTCTATACTTTGGGCAAGTCTGTACACTGGTTTTCCTTCTTATGAAGCCTTTATATTTACTAAGTCTATACACTGCTTTCCTTCTCATGAAGCCTTTACGATCATTGAGTCTATACACTGCATTGTGCATACTTTGCATTGCACTCGTGGTTGCAAAGCCTGTACAGGGTTTACAGTTAAACTGAATATGTTCTTGTTTGTCTGACAGGGAATGCAGAGACAAATGAAGGGCACGTGATCCGAGGTACCTGGCTCGTGATCTGAGAAGAACAAGGTATCCAGATGAGGACACGTGTTCTGACACTCCATTGGATGCTGCCACGTGGTCCAAATGCTTTGGCGGGAAATATGGAGAGCACACGCCTGCTGCTGCTGCTGCTATATATACATGCCTTCTTCCACAGAAGAAGGTAGATCGAAGAGAAGGATAGAAAGTCTATACAGCCAAAGCAGCAAGGCTCCTTCGATCCACTGAGAGAAAAGATACAGAGAAGAAGAAGAAAACGAGAGAAGAAGAGATAGAGAGCTGATTGAGAGTGAGAGTGAGAGAGTTTGTATCTCAGTCTCGTGGTTCAAAACCAGAGCTGAGCTTTGCTCTTTAGAGCTACATTACTTTTGGGTTTTCCTTTTTTGTTTTGATTCTGTCTATCATTTCCGAATATTGTTTCCTCAAGCTGTGTGTCAGCGGTCTTGTAGTGGTAGTCTCCACTGGACGGGTTAAGCTGTATTTTCTCCAGCGGTTGCAGAGGATCAGATCCTCTGGTCGGCAAGTCTGTACATTGAATTGCCAACTTCTTTGAAGTCTACACATCGCTTGATTTCCTGAAGTCTATACATCCACAGTGATATTTGAAGTCTATACATCCACAGTGATATTTGAAGTCTATACATCCATCGTGGAGCTTCAAGTCTACACATCGCTTGATTTCCTAAAGTCTGTACATCCACAGTGAAACTTGAAGTCTGCACATTGGTCTTCAAATCCAAAGTCTGCACATTGGTCTTCGAATCTAAAGTTTATACAATGGTCTTCACACTTGAAGTCTATACATTCAATGTGCAGAGTTGATGTCTATACTGTGCCTTATGCTGATCGAGTCTACACATTGGTCGGTGGCAAGTCTGTACACTAGCCTCAGCTATTCAAGTCTATTCACTGGACTGTTTGGTCAAGTCTATACACCCTTTAGTTGAAATTCCAAGTCTATACATCGAACTGTGTTAAGTAAAGTCTATACATCCGATTGTACAGTGTCTTAGCCATCGTCTCACTTCTTCAAGTCTACACAATGGTCGGTGGTAAGTCTACACATTGGTGTTTCATTCGAAGTCTGTACACTCACCAGTGAACGACAAGTCCACACATTGGACTGTAGCTGCTTGTTCTTCAAAGTCTGTACATTGGGCTTTCACATGAAGTATGTACATCCGTTCGTTCTGCATCGTTATCAAGTCTGTACAGCCACTCTTTGAGCATCAAGTATATACATTGGTATTGGGTGAGCATAGTCAAGTCTGTACACTGCACTCGAGTCCGTTGTCTTCAGTAAAGTCTATACATTGGCATCGGTCTTCACCTTGAGTATGTATAGTGGCTGCTTCATATAGGAAGTATGTACAGCCGTTGCCTCTTCATATAAAGTCTATACTTTGGGCAAGTCTGTACACTGGTTTTCCTTCTTATGAAGCCTTTATATTTACTAAGTCTATACACTGCTTTCCTTCTCATGAAGCCTTTACGATCATTGAGTCTATACACTGCGTTGTGCATACTTTGCATTGCACTCGTGGTTGCAAAGCCTGTACAGGGTTTACAGTTAAACTGAATATGTTCTTGTCTGTCTGACAGGGAATGCAGAGACAAATGAAGGGCACGTGATCCGAGGTACCTGGCTCGTGATTCGAGAAGAACAAGGTATCCAGATGAGGACACATGTTCTGACACTCCATTGGATGCTGCCACGTGGTCCAAATGCTTTGGCGGGAAACGTGGAGAGCACACGCCTGTTGTTGCTGCTGCTATATATACATGCCTTCTTCCACAGAAGAAGGTAGATTGAAGAGAAGGATAGAAAGTCTATACAGCCAAAGCAGCAAGGCTCCTTCGATCCACTGAGAGAAAAGATACGGAGAAGAAGAAGAAATAGAGAAGAAGAAGAAATAGAGAAGAAGAAGAAAACGAGAGAAGAAGAGATAGAGAGCTGATTGAGAGTGAGAGTGAGAGAGTTTGTATCTCAGTCTCGTGGTTCAAAACCAGAGCTGAGCTTTGCTCTTTAGAGCTACATTGCTTCTGGGTTTTCCTTTTTCATTTTGATTCTGTCTATCATTTCCGAATATTGTTTCCTCAAGCTGTGTGTCAGCGGTCTTACAGTGGTAGTCTCCACTGGATGGGTTAAGTTATATTTCCCCAGCAGTTGCAGAGGATCAGATCCTCTGGTCGGCAAGCTGTAGTGCCCAGCGAAGCTGTGTATCAGCGGATTGTTTGGCCAAGCTGTAAAGCCCAGCGGACGCAAGCTGTGTTGCGCAGCAGGAAGCCATACTCGGTTGAGTGTGGGGTGGACGTAGGTCGTTGACCGAACCACCTAAAAATTGTGTGTGCAGTGTGTTTGTGTTTTTGTTTGATCTGTGTGCGATGGGAATTCTTGCTTAGCTTATTTAGTTTCATCGCTCATGCTCATGTCTAGCTTTCGATATATAGATATGGTGAATGGCTTTCATGGGTCGACCCTTTGCTTAGCATTCTTCCTTTAGCTTAACTGATGTTTGCCTAAATTTCGCTTTAGAACTTACAGTAGTTTTAAATTAGGCAAGTTGATCCATTCACCCCCCCTCTAGATCCACACTCAGTGGAGATAGACTGCGTCCATCTAACCCAACACATGGGACCTCTCTGACACTAGTGAGTGGTACGTTGGTCCATACTCTTGAGTAGGTAGGACTTAAAGGGACCTCCCCAGACTTAACCAGGTGGCAGAATGGCCCAAGGTTCATAGGCATAGCTGATAGTTTGTTGTACCGGTGGGGTCAGTTGGTTGTCTCCCCAAAGGGGTTCACCAAGCAACCCTCTTTTATGGGCTAGTTGGCCAAGCAAGCCACGCAATACGCCAGAAGGCGAGAGATTGCAAAGGGGGTGGTATGTCATTCCTCTGAAAAGGAGGTGACTTGTCATCTCGACATCTAGAGGCAAGGAGCCACCTAGAGATTTTACAGGGGCATGGTATGTCATTCCTCTTGAAAAGGAGGTGACTTGTCATCAGGACCCCTGTGGGCACGAAGCCACCTGACAATTTTACAGGGGGATGGTATGTCATTCCTCCTAAAAAGGTGGCGACTTGTCAGCAGGACCCCTGGGGGCACGAAGCCACTTGGCGATTACCTGCCACGAGGGATGTGGAGAAGTAGTTGGACTCGCACCTTTCATTGATTGTAGGCCTTAAGGTTTACAGAGTTCCAAGTGTGAGGGACTTCTCGGCCATCTAAGGTGGCGAGCTTGTAAGTATCCTTGCCGATCACCTCTATGACCTTGTATGGGCCTTCCCAATTGGGAACGAGCTTTCCAGCCACCGCTCGAGGGTCTACAACACTTGCGCACCGTAGGACCAGGTCGTCAAGAAGGAAGAGATGTTCCCACACCCGAGCGTTGTAGTACTAGTCCATCCATTGTTGGTAGGCAACTAGTCGTGCTCGGGCTCATTCTCTATCTTCAGGTAACAGATCCAAGTTTTCCTAGAGTGCTTGGTTTTTGCGTGCCTAGCCAAATTGGCTGACCCTAAGCATGGGGTTGGAGATCACCACGAGGTTGACTGCCTCTGCTCCATAGGCCAAGTGGAATAGAGTCTCTCCAGTGGCGGCGCGAGGAGTAGTGCGGTGCAGCTAAAGGACATTGGGCAGTGTGTGTACCCATGATTCACCATCTTGTTGGAGGCAGGTCTTGATGCCATGCAGAAGGGTCATGTTCACATTATTGACCAGCCCGTTGGCTTGGGGGTGCCCCACTGAAGTGTCATGGTTCCAAATGCCCAGCTTCGAGCAATTTTTGTGGAAGTGCGTACTATTGAACTGGCGTCCATTATCGATGGGGAGCACCCGAGAAATCCTGAACCGACAGAATATGCTCCGCAGGATGAATTTCCAAGTCGCTTCGCCAGTTATCTTGGCGACCGGCTCCGCCTCGACCCATTTGGTGAAGTAATCTATGGCGACAATTAGGAACTTCTTTCATCTTTGAGGTTCAGGGAAGGGACCGAGGATGTCCACTCCCCACCTGACGAAGGAAGAGGTTCCATTAGGTTGTGGAGTGGGGTCGCCGGCTGGTGGTGAGATGTTTGAACCGTTGGCACTGGTCGCACTATTGTGCATAGTCGAGGATGTCCTTCTGCAAGGTGGGCCATCAATATCCTTGGCGAAGAAGGCTCCTGGCGAGTGCTCGCCCTCGGACGTGGCTTCTGCAGAGTCCCTCGTGGACCACACGGATGGCCAGCTCAGCTTTGGTGGGGAGCAGGCACTTAAGGAACAGTTGAGAGAGGGAAGGCCTGTAAAGGCGTCTGCTGATGAGGGAGAAGTGGGCAGCATGTGTTCTGACTCATCTCGCTTCTGCTCGGTCCTCAGGTAGCCGCTGATGGATGAGATAGTCGAGGATGGTGCCCACCCACGACGGCTCATAGTTGATAGCATTGGTTCATGACTCAGGCTCCCCGATGTTGGGCCACTGGAGTTGCTCAACCAAAACTGATCGAGAATTGGTCAGCGTGGTGGACGAGGCAAGTGGGACATGGTGTTGGCATGAGCGTTCTTTACCCTCGGGATATTCCAAAATATAAGTTTATTACAAATTTCATGAATTTTCAAATGACTCAAAAGAAAATTACAAGAAGACTCTTAACTAACTAAACTTGACTCATAATCGAGAAGACATCTTCTGGGTTGCAAGAGCATTCTTTCACACTTGCCCTTACCCATCTTGATTGAGTTCTTCTTCATTGTTACATGAAAAACATTAAGAAGCACTTGGTGAGCGAAAGGTCATAGGACTTATATATCTTGAACCAAGTTAACTTTAAATAATTAATATATTGACATGAATGTGCATGCAGCGATAAAACAAATCCAATAAAAACATGATAGCGTAAATAGAACAAGAGCTGGACAAAAGATAGAGCAAAGATCAAGAAATAGAGATCAAATTTTCAAGAAAGTATGTTACGAAATTTCCAAGCAAAGGATAAGCAGATAGAGATTCCAGAATATGTTCAACATGGATCTCAAGAACAAGATAAAGTATGCGCATAGTGAAGACATGAACGTAACTGTGGGTTGGCCATACATAAGAATGTCAACAATGTTTATCCATCTAGGCCAAATGTAACAAGAACATATCACATATCATATCTAGACCATATCGTTCAATCATATCAAATATGATGTGGAATTGTCTAGAATAAATCTTACGTATAGTTGGTGTAATGTTACACCTGATCATTCATAGTATCAGTATATATCTGGGCTTTGTCTCGTCCCTCAGATCAGATCCGACCCCTATCAAATAATATTCTAGCGTTGAGTGTCAAGTTGGACTCAGAACCCTGTATAATTTTCTAGACAAGTTCTAAATCAAATGGCCAAAGAGATTTCAAGAAAGCTATGTTCCAAGAACTTGGATAGAAAATTAAATGTTGTGTTTCAATAACCTTCTAATAGAATAGCAGAGATTACATCCTTTGGAATCAACGAGAGATAGCTCAAGCGTATTCATTACACAGAAGGTATGTTAACGGAACAGATCGCACAAAAAACACATGAAACGAGAGGAAATACAAGAATCTGGGTTAAGAAGTCAATTCAAATGGGGGTGATTCATAAAACTTGGGTTAAACGCGGTCTCTTCAGTAGTCGCGATTAGGATGAACGTGGTCTCACTGATGGTCATGATCAAAAGTCAGTCGGTCAAGGCTAAAAGACTCAGTTCACGCTGAATGCAGTCTAGACGGGCATCGTGACCAGGACATGGGTTTCATATGAACGCGGTCTCTGTGTCATCTGTCTTCATGAAGTAGAAATTGAACGCGATCTCTGGCCAGGTTGCGTGCAAAGCAGACTAAACAAAATTTGGATGGAACTCCATTCTGTTATTCCAAAAGCAGGTTGAACCTCGTCTTACACCAGTAGGATGAGATTCTAAGGGCCCATTTGAGAAAGGAGCAGGAGAGGGATAGAATACCCTGTCCGCCTGCACCAGGGCGGACAGCGTATTCGACCTCTCCAGTCGAATGGGTAATCCCGACTAATCCCCATAAAATCCATTTTTTCACCTTTTCTTTCAACTAACCGGGGCTAAATCCGAATTTTTATCAAAGCCGATTTTGCTTGTTGCCGGTGAAACTAGAAGTCCACCGGGGAATGCACAAAACCACGTCCGACTTATTCGATTATCAAATGGGCCCTAAATGTTTTCAGGGTTTTAGTGGTACAACTATCTCGACATCCTTACAAGAATGTAAGGCTCGCGGAGTCTTACAGAGATCTTAATGAAGAAGTTTCAATCTGACGGAAGTAGTATCCGACGAAAGATTCTAACTTCACCAAGAATTATGTGTATTCGTAAAATCCTCCGAGAAACAAGGACTTTGTCACGACAGTGTGACAAGTGTCCCAACATATCCACGATACTGGATAAAATTCTAGTGAAAACAAAAGGTACAATAGTTTAACAAATACACGTCACAAACAGTTGACGTGCAGCATACCTACGTGTCGAATATCTTTTTACGTGTAGCAAAAGAGGCAGGTCAAACACCTTTGACACAAGCAGAATGTGTCAAAGACGATAGACGCTAAAAATCGTTCACGTCAGGTCACCCTGACGTCTCTTGCAAAATTAGCTAAAACTAAATCAAACTACTGTAACTAACATGATAGTTATTTAATAATTTAAGCTCCTGTTAAACCAAGGTAACAGTTTAATGATAATAGTATTAACAGATGGTCAAAGTTGATCATATGGTAGCCAACGAGGAAAAATTAGTTGATGATTAAAATTGGATAAATGATAAGAGAAATAAAATAGTTAATAATAACAGGGTAGTCGACAGGAAATAACATGGCTTGGGAAGAATTAAATAATTATGGACGGGAATAAATATGATCATGGAATAATTCTAGAAACAAGGATTAGGATTATTAAATTAATCAGTTAATTTTTTATATATTTTAAGATAAATACTATTTTTTAAGAAGTAATTAACTATTTAAAGAAAAAGTCGGAACATGTCAAAAGTCCTGGATTACGATGGGTCAACCGTAAATCTTAACAGAAGTAAACACGTAAGAAGAAACGTCGATGCTCTCTGACGTGCCCATAACATTTGAAAAATGCAATTGACGTTCATGCTAGAAATGCCATATTCCGATGACGTATGTGCAAACATGGGATTAAAAAATGGTTAAAAAAGTGAATAATAGTCATATGGATAAAAATCTAAATTTCGCGATGCACATGCAACGAAAATTGCCGATCTATGTGTCAAACTGAAGAACACAAGAAACTATATCTAGCATGATAATTATCTTAACTTTTACTCGAGAGAATGTCGACCTTTTAGTTAAAGAATAGGTGCAGAAACTAAAGCCCAAAACGCAGAACTCTCCACGAAAGTCTCACGAACACCACGCGAGCACCTCCTCTCCACACACGAACGCCCCTTCGCAGCGGTATGATTCTGTTGCACTAATGGAAGTCTTATTTATAGAATCACACACCCAAGAGTCCTATTAGAATTCTATTTCTGTTAATTAGAGTCCTACAGTGTTCTTTTAACCCAAACTTCCCTAAACCGCCGCCTCCTCCACTTGCAGCCGACTAAACCCTTAATATTAGTTTTTTTTTCTTATGCCACGGTAAACCCTAATGGGTCACATATTAAGTCCGATTAAAACCAATATCTATAACCTTTTAATCTAAATAATTTTATTAAGGTCTAATCAAAGCCCATTTTAAATTTTCACTTCAAATAATTCTTTTTAAAGCCCAAAGACTACCCAATACCATTTAGCATATTAAATATTATCAATACTGAGTTTAGGTGTTGAAAGTTAGATGGGATGTAGAATGTAAAGCGTTCACATTCTCGTGGGGCCATATGATCCCCAGATTAGAGGATGTAGCTCATATTACCGGGCTACGGGTTCTCGGGTGGGCAATGAGCATGCAAACATTTAGAGATTATAGAGACATGGCTAAGAGGCTGATGGGCCTGAGTTTAGAGGGAGAGGGGCAATCCTCACTAATCTCATGAGTGAGGTTACAGAGGAGTCTCGGCCTGAGAGATACAGGGGTGAGAGTAGGAGAGACCCCGGAGCAGCACCTACATAGGCTAGTAGATAGTGCTAGAGCGAGGGTAGCAGTCGCAACAGCGGGGAGCGCCGATATAGTGTTGAGGCGCTTCCTGATTCTGATGATCAAGAGGCTTCTATTAAGATCACGGGGTGATGCAGTGACATGCCACCATTTGCCCCTGCAGGATAATTTGGACAGAATAGGGGACTATGCGTCGGGAGTAGCAGTCCTAGCCCACCTATTCGACAACTTGAGCATCTCGGGCCTCCAGGTCTCCTTAAGCAGATTCTACCCACAACTCCAGGTACACCCTAAACTTTTACCCTTAAACAATCAATTCGCTTTAATGCTAATATGATCTGCACTAACCATTTTAGTTTTAGGTGTGGAACTATGTCTACCTACCCTCCCTCGGGCGCGGAGTGGAGATCTCGCCCGACTTGGTTCCCATAGCATACTGGTGGACTCCCGAGCATGATGGTCACTCCTTAAAATATCAAATTGCTGCCATCCAAGATGACATCGACATACTCCCCTATGCAGCGGTAAGCCTAAATTCAGTTCTACCCTTCGAGATTAATTTAGCCCCGCACATTAATAATTCTTGCTTATCTTCCTTTTGTATAGGTGAACTGGACGCCAGATAGGGAGGAGGCGCAGAACCAACCGTGGGTGACAGCTGGCTCTCCTTACTTTAGTAGGGAGATCTGGTTGCACTCATTAAACATGGTGGAGCCCCTCCACTATAGACTGATCATGCAGACACTTGGGCTTCACTAAGCCTTGGTGGAGTTTCCCTCTCGACAGATAGCGATCTGCCCTGGGTGATAGTTCAGAAGACTGCAAGGATGGTGGATTGGAGAATATAGGCGGCCGAGCAGATTCAGGATTGGGAGCACTGTGGATGGCGTGTGACAGTGAGTGCACAGTCCGATGAGGAATATCTGTGCGCATATTCATGATGCTATGGGAACCAAGTGTTTCGGAGAACTCGCTGACCAGTAAGCAATCAGCCCCTTACCTTCTGTACTTAATCATGAATTAACATGCCTTCTATGTAGTTCAACCCCGAGGGTAGGGTGGCGGAGCTCCAGGGCCTACTCCACTTCACGATAGGGCAGTGAGATGAGCTCCAGCACACACTGGACCTACTAGTAAGAAAAGACCTCACCCCCCACTAGCTCAAATAATGGTGACCCGAACTAAGCATCCTTCATAAATACAGCGCGGTGAGATGGCCCAACTCCAGTCCACCGAGGCACCCTCTACCTCCTCTCAAACCCCCACCGACTGAGCCGAGCTGGACAAGCAGCTTGCCAGGGTAGTCTCCCGAGCCGAGGCACTGAGGCCTCTCTAGCAGAGTGGGTAAATATCGCAACCCTTTCTACCCTTAAGCAACCCTTAAATCAAATGCTAATCATTAATTGCGGAATTGCAGGAGCGAGATCTATAGGAGGCCTTCGGCGATGCCGCAAGACAACGCGAGGAGAATACGAGATTAGAGGCGGGATCATGTGATGAGGAGGTCACCAAACTACATGCTAAGATCATAGGATTGCGTGGCGAGATGGCAGGATTAGGAGATGAGTCAGAGAACGCGAAGAGGGAGGCTCTCGAGTATCGGGCACACGCAGAAGACCTAGAAATAGTACTCCGACTTTTGGGAGAGAGACGCCACCATTCCCGCAGCAGTGCTCTGAGTAGAGGCTCCTACCAGTAGTATTTTACAGGGTCCTCCGGCCAGCGGAGGAACAAGGAGATGGAGCACCAACCTCGCCGCGAGGAGGGCAGCACAACTGTGGGACCTCCAGCCGAATCATGCCAGGAAGGCACGGGAGAGAGCAGAGAGCCAAAATAGGATTTTTTTTTTTCTTTTTTTATGATGTCATGACCTATGTATAGAACTTTAAAAGGAATGGATGAGATGCAATCTTGTTATTCCCTTCTTATGGATGAACGAATGAAATGGAATGGAATGAATGGATGGATAAGATGAAATGAATGAGAATGACCAAACGAATGAATGGAAAATGAATTGGATGGAGTGGATGGATGTATGGTTGAATGGATGAATGGATGTATGATTGAATGTATGACTAGTTGAAATGGCTAGAAAATGAAATGTATGAATGTATGGCATGGACGAAAAATGTAAACGATGGATGTGGACAGCCTAACTTAAAGGCAGGACAGACTGTAACTCGAGGAATGAACGTGATCTACCCAAAGGCCATGAATAGGAATGCGATCTCTGGGACAATCGTGATTAAGTTCGGGGAAAGAAAATAGAAACAAACTGACTGAATGTGAACGTGGTCTTCCCAAAGGCCGTGACCATAGACGCGGTCTCTGGGACAACCGTGATCATGTTCGAGGAAATAAAATAGAAACTGACTGAATGTGAAAGCGGTCTGCCTAGAGGCTGTGACCATAGACGAGGTCTCTAGGACAATCGCGATCATGAGGGGGTTTGAAAGGAAAACATGCATATACTCTAGCAAAGAACTGATGATTAGACTGAAGCGAAGACAAAACCACTCGGTTCATAAGCAAAAGGTCTTCTCATGGAATCATATGATAAGGAAAGAACGAACAAAGATAGAGAATGATAGGTAGGATAAGAGCTTGAAATCAAGGTTAGGACTGAAGAATTGAGGAATGTTGAGGAATTAAGCATGAAATGTCAAGGGAATGTAACCTGCACACTTAGCAAACGGATTATACATATTCTCGGGAAAAATAACTAGAAAAATTAACAAATTGGATGAGAAAGAAAAAGATATTTTTTTTGATTTTTTGAAATATCTTATTTTTGGAATTTTGAAATGTAGACCAAAGTCGAGCTAGCTACTTGTAGCACCCAAGCGGGCTCAAACTACTGGTTAGGGGTCCTTCTCCCTTCACCATTCACCAAAGACTTCCCACAGCGTGCATGCATTAAAAGGGTGATGCACTATAATCGACTACCCTCAAAGAACTGTGCCCCTACTAAAGCCATACTCATGGTATAATCCAACCTAAGAGGTAGAAGCATAAGAAAATTGAAGATAAGTCTTATGCAAGTTAAGATATTCCAGGGTTCGACTTCCTTCCAGAGCACTACCCCTTTAGAGATTTAGTATGTTGCACCGGGGCTTTGAATCTTTGATTTTTGGACCCACTTTATTAAAGGCACGCATACGACCGAGCTCATGACGTCCCGCGAAAAAACTATACAGCCACTTTTGCTATGCCTTTTCTTTGATAACTTTTGTTTATTTTCTTGCTCTATTTTTGATTGCCCTTCTTGGATAGATTTTGCATGATAGCACATGTATTTCGGTAGGCCATAGAGACTGCCCTATTTGAAACCTCCTCTCGTTCGAGAGTGCAAAGATTGGTCGTTTTACCCCTTTCATCTCTTGCCCCTACACTTGGCTGAGCAAGGAAGAGAAAAGATCTTTGTATATACCCAAAATATGGCCAAAGCAGAGGTGGTGTTGCTCAACGGAGTTGGCTATAGCTTGTCGTGTAGTGTGTGAGAGTCGAGCTCAAAGTCACCCTTAATGATCGGAGAGGAAATTTCGGATTCCGAGTGCAAAGTTATCACCAGCCTAGGGTGCTACGAAGGTGACCTTTATTAATTTGACCTAACCTAAGAAGACTCTTAGATCACGCAATTATGCCAAAGATACCTCAATTGTAAGCATGCATAGAGAATGAGAAATAAAGGAAATAATAGCATGATCTCATGTGATTAAAGATACCTTGCAATCGTCCAGCGTGAAAGCAATTGTCTATAGCGATCTTGATCAGTATGAGCTTCGCGTTCCTTGCTTGACAGGATGAGATGGAGGAATAGCAAAGGTCAGAGGTTTCTTAACATGAAGGAGTGGTGGACAAGACTTAGACGAAGAAGGATAAAAAGGGAAAGAGGTGAGGTTAGAACTCGCTCACTAAGGTGTAGAAACCCTAATTACAGGAACAATCTACATAATAAGTATTGATCAAAAGGGATTAGGGAGGATTAAAGTCTCGAAAGCAACAAGAGAAAGGGCAAAGACTCTGAGAGGGTGATAAAGAAGGAATTAAAAAGCAATGATTTGAATGTTGTAAAAGAAAAGAGCGAGAATGATCTAAAGGAAGTGTGGAAGAATCAGACAATTCGGCAGAGTCCATAGGTTCCGACAGAAAAGAGTGTAACAGAGATTTGGAGCTAAAAAGATTTGGAGGCTCCGGATGAAGATAATGTAGTGGAAACTTAAAATTAGAAAGATCTGAAAGCCCCAAATGAAGGGAATAACCTGAATGCTTGTAATTGACATTACAGAGAGGATTTGGAAGCCTCATATAGATAGAAGAATAGGGGTTCATGGACCTCAGAAAGGAAGAGATAAATGACGTGGGATCTAAAGAAGGGATGTAAATAACCCACGAGTAAGAGCTGAGTAAGAAAAACGAGGAGGAGGTAGAACCGCAAGAAGAAAGAATATTGGTGGAGAAAAATGAGGAGGGGGCAGAACCGGAAGAAGAAAGAATGTTGGACCCTTGACTGCAAAACTTGTTGGCCCTTAGATTGAACTTGCACCTCCTTCTTTTCTTGGCCAATATTTCTTTGTAATGCAATTGTTTAATCTTCGGTCTGGCCCTTGGACCTCTTGATTTTTCATATCTTCTCAAATAACAGGCCCAACCAGCAGATGACCTAGCCCTTTTATGATGTTCTAGCTTAATGGGCTCGGTTGCCCCTAGGCTTGATTAATAGATCTTTAATGCTACCACTTTTCCTCAGACATTCACTGAAAGACAACTCCTTAAATAAATGTGCAATGTGGATCCATGGAGTTTTGTCACTAGGCGTGAGAACTTTAAGATCCATCAATTCCACTCATAAGTCAGACATGAAGCATAATTCTCTTGAGCGATGAAAGAGATGAATCTCCAAGAGACAAATACACGGTGTTGACGTGGCCGACTAACTAACCAACGGAGAGAGACTTCATACAATCTGCAGACTATCCTTAGAAAACCTTGAAGATGTGGTGAGTTGCCCCTTGAGAATTAAATGCATCATATCTTGAGCCATCGCATGTGTTAGCATGATTGTGGTAGAGAATCCCTTTTGTCTGATCATTTGAAATGTAATAGAGTGAGAAGTGATGAGAGTATCAATAGTAGATTTTCGACAAGCAATGTGATTGCCATCGGTCTCGCTTTCGACGTAACTAGAACAAGCTCAAGGGAACTCTCTTTAGTAGCCATCTTTGGAAATGTGTGCTTGGAATCCCCAAATATGCCTGAGATAAGAGCTCAGATCGACATATGGCAGATGGCATCATGAAGGTTGAAGGATATAACCGGCACTGAATTATCCTGACTTGGCTCACTGTCTTCATGGGAATTAGATCCGAGAGACACCATAGGCAGTGTGTACCCGCTCTGTGGGGTGGAAATGGTTAGTGGAGTAGAGGTAGTAGAGTCATAAGACGTGGAGGGTTCAAAGAATGTGGTAGGTAGTGGAGGGGTAATGGCAAGGATAGGTTTGGGCGCAAGTGAAGGTGGAGGTGGAGCTTGCTCAGGCATAGATGGAGGTAAAGGTGATGGACTAGATGGCTTTGGCAAAGGCGGCGAGAGAGGAGTAGGGGTGGAGATAGCAGATGGGTTAATGGATGGTGGCGAGGGTAATGGAGATGGTAATGAAGGAGGCGGAGGTCGAGGCGACCACCAACGATGCACCGACATGATGGGCCGAGTGGTGTTGGGAGTTGAGGTGGTAGCAGTGGTAGTGGAGGCACTAGCCTGAGCAAGAGTTTGGGTATGTAGTTGTTGTGGATGCAATGGCGATGGTGATGCAGTGAACAATGGAGTAGGTATGACACTGGAAGGAGAAGCAAGTGCGTGCCCCTAATCTTGCAATGAGGATGGAAATGGCAACGGCCTGGACGGCTCTTCTTGATGTTGCTGCTTCTTGGTGCATAAGTCCATGATGATCTTGGGCATCACAGTCCAATTGATTCTTTTCTTTTCTTCTAAGTCATAAACAAAATCATAGAATTCAGGGCAGTCCCCAACCATATGCCCTGGCTAGCAATGTTATATACAATGTTGAATTTGATTTCTGACTGCGAGTCGGCAAGGCTCTACCGGAGGGAGCTGCAACACGTTGATGGCCATCAAAGCCGTGAAGATATCTGTTAAAGATTCTGGCAACGGAGGATAATGATCCCCCTTTGGGCTAGGTGGATGCCGAGGTGTATAGGATGGTGGAGAGGTTTAGGCAACTAAGATGAGAACGAATGTTGTAAAGGTAAGGACGCATGGCGGCTAGTGGGAGATAAGATGGAGATGCATGGTGAGTGGCATGGGTGGGTAGGTAGTGGATGGCATCCACTTGCTCCTAGATTTGGGTTTCCTTGATGGGTGGTGAAGATGGATGTTGGTATGCGAAGGCTGATTCGTGGAAGGCTGATATGTGGAGGCAGAGGGGTGACTCATGGAAGGTTGACTATGATAGGTGGAAGGCTGACTAGTGGATATGGAAGGCTGACTCATGGGAGGTGGGCTATGAAACGTAGAGGGCTGACTATGGTAAGTGGAGGGATAATGATGTAAGGATCTGGGCCTGGATCAAGAAGAATGCAGCAAAAACTAGAAATTCAAATTTTAACCTAACCGAGTCGATCGCTCCTGTGTGATTCCCAATGATGATCTAGAATTAAGGGATTCGATCTTTACCTCTGTGACTCTCATATCGCAACAAAGTGGAAACAATCCCTCATGGCGGTAATCAATCGCACAAGTGCACGGCCTCTAGCGGTATCCACACAGGCACGGACGGTGGAATCCTCTCATCGCAGCACCACACGAATGATCTCCTCTGCAGCACCTCCATGGTCTCTACAATAGAGACAAGAGGGAGAGGAGAGAGAAGGGGTGGGGGCGACCCGAACTAGGAAACCCTGGATGCTTGGCCCAAGGTTCTCCCATCACAACTATTTATAGACTTCTCGGTCTTTCACAAAAACCCTAATAAGTCTAATATTGTGAATATACTTCCACCATCCATAACCCTAATGTGTGTGACCCTCTAGGCCCAATGTCAGTCTGGTTTTAGGCCCAATAAGCTTAAGAACTCCTTCTTAACTTTTTTACATTATTAATTAATATATAATTAATTATTTAATCATCTCATGACTTAAATAATTAATTAATCATCTTATGGTGAATAATCATCTCATGATTATTCCTCTGATGGACTTTCAGGCCACGGTAAGCACCAAGCAACACTCTGTGACCTTAGAAGACAAAGGGGTTTTATAAAATCACTCTGGGACCTTTCCGTCAACAGTTACTACACAGCTATAGTCCTTCATTCATACACAATGCCCCTGGTCATAATTAAGGGTATGGTCATACTGTCAAACCCTTCTTATCTATGACCTGATGAACATACTCTAAGTCCCAATTGAAAACTTCTTTTCCATTAAACTATCTACCTTAGCCAAAGATTTAACTGAGTACCATTCATAGGGCATTCTCTATCATGCTATATCTCAGAGTGAATGATCCACTATTGTCACTCAATTACTTTCGCATGTATTCCTGCTGTATCTGAATACCTGAGCATCCAGGACTTATGGATAAAGTCCCTTTGCCATGAATCAAAATACAAAAGTCTCCATGCAAGATATCTTTGGTGACTCATGTCTGAAGACCAATTGTGCTATTGTGACTGAAGAATCTCTTGATTGACAGTTAGATATAATTACCATCCAGAGATTCATGATCGGATCAGTTTAGTGAATCATATTCTTCTAATGGGCACCTGCACATATATCTTAGAGTCTCCACACCAGTGACTATGAGATTAGTCACCCTCATCATCTGAGAGGATATTATATGCACTGGTCTATCCGGATTCTTTGATGTCCTATCTCAAAGATCCTATGACCAGGAACATTTAGAACACATGCATCTAGACGGTTGATCTCACTATCATAATATAATTATGATTCAACCTTCATAGCCTACGTTCAAGGACTTCATCATATCAAGTGATAATATGCATAGATAAATAAGACATAATAAAGAAATTGCCATAAATACGAATGAGAATATATAAGAAATGATGCCATCACTTCATAAGTGATTGGCTTGTAGGGCATACATTTATTTCATTCTCCCACTTGCACTAAATCCAATCACCTCCCGCTTGATCTCCATCAGCCTTAGGTGACACTCAACTACACCTTTAGTCAATGACTTAGTTAGTGGATCTATAATGTTATTAGCGGAAGAAACTCTTTCTTGGTGACATCTCTTTTTTATTTATAATATCTCTAATCAGGTGGAACCATTGCAGAAAGTACAACGACTTCTGATGAGACCACAGTTCCAAAGCTATCGCCACTACCATACCATTATCTGATAACAAGGGTACCGAATCAAAGACATTAGGGACAACTCCCTACACAATGATGAACTACTTCATCTACATAATGTCGAATTGGTATTTGTTGCCAATTTGGAACTCTTCCAACTAACTGTCGAATCACTTTCTCCACTCACCAGGAACATATCCTTAATTCTTCTCAAGAATGTCAGAATACATTTTACAAAACTCCAATGTTGCTCAACTAGATCCGTCTGATACATGCTTGTAACACTTAGAACATTCGATATATCAGACCTCGTACATAGTATATTACACATGATAAACCCTTATGCCAAAAGCATAATGAATACTACTCATGTTCTACCTCTACACAGGAGAGTTAGAAAACATCTTCTCAGAGAGGTAAATCTCATGTCTCATCAGTATGAGACTTATCTGGGTATCTTTCCATGTCAAACCTTTTGACAATATTACCTATGTATGAAGACTGGGTTAAGTCAAGCATCCCTCCTTGATCTATTATATAGACCCAAGTTACCAGTGCAATGGATGCTTCTCTCAATTCTTTCATGGAGAAGTACTCAGATAGTTGTAACTTCACTGAAGACAACTTACTTACATCATTCCCAATGGGTTAGTACGTCATCTACACACAATCAAAATTGTGATTGTACTCTCACTTATCCTTTTGAACACACAAGCCTCACCTTCATTCTCAATGAACTCATAAGATTTGATCACATTATCAAATCTCATGTTTAACTGCGGAAAGCTTACGTTAGTCCATGAATGAACCTTTAAAGTTGCATATCATATTTGGGTATTCAATGGAGGTGAAAGCTCTATGGTTATAACATGTACACTTCCTCATTAAGATTATTATTGAGGAACACCATTTTCACATCTATTTGCCAAACCTTATAATCATGGTATGCATCAATGGCAAGTAAAATATTAATAGATTTAAACATGGCAATTGGAGAGAATATTTCATCATAGTCAACGTTTTGGCCTTGACGATACTTCGTTCACCACCAAACTTATCATGTAGGTATCAACCTATCCATCTTCTCCAATTTTCTTCTTAAAAATCCACTTGCATCCGATGGGTACAATACCCTCGGGTGGACCTATCAAGTTCAAAACTTAACTGGAGTACATGGAATCCATATTTGATTTTATGGCCTCTTGTCATTTTCTCAGAGTCAATAACACTTGCTGTCTCCTCATAGGTCAGGGGATCACTATCCTAATTGTATACACTACATAAAAACTAGCTTTTACCTATGACACCTACCTACGATTTTGTAAGTTGTTGGTATTTATGGGCCTATAGCTACGATTTTTTAGGTTATTCTGTTACTTACTGTCACTGTCGTAGGTATATGTCATACACTACTTACAGTTCGGTAGCACCATAGGAATAGATATCCATATTGAACTACCTATTGATAATGTCGTAGGTAAGTGGTATGTCATACCTACGATTCGGTAGCACCATACGAATAGATAGACATATTGAACTACCTACCGATAATGCCGTAGGTAAGTAATATGTCATACTTACGGTTTCAATAAAGCCGTACGAATAGATAGCCATATTGAACTACCTACCGACAATGCCGTAGGTAAGTGGTATGTCATACCTACGGTTCCAGCTGAGCCGTAGGAATAGATAATTGCAATAAAATACCTATGGACATGGTCGTCGGAACATACCTACGCTTCGTTACTGTCGTAGGAGTAGATCATCTGCAGAGTGACCGATGACATTAGTTTTTATTTGTTATATATTACCTACGATAAATGTCATAGGTAGTTACCTACTCGTTGTTTGTGTCATAAGAATAGGTCACTCGTAGAGTGATCGATGTCCAAATTTTTTATTTGTTATACATTACCTACGTACCATATCGTAGGTATTTACCTACTCTTTGTAAGTTGTAAGAATAGATCACCTGTATATTCCCATATCTTTTATTTGTTATTCATTACCTACCGATAGTTCGTGTAGGTATACATCTTTTTTATTTTTTTATATTACACATGAATATTATCGTAGGTAAATACCTACTCATTTTTATTATAGGATGACTAGATATCCCTTAGATTTAATGGTACTACAATTATTATCTTTATATGTATTACAGTGTGTGGTAGGTATAGAGTAAAAGCTTTTGGCGTTGAAAACTCTCGCGCCTTCGGAAATGAACCCATCCTGTCACAGCCTTCTTAAAAGCATAAACCTTGTGGGAGAATGTTGTGCATGTATGGTACACGCATGATTCTCCGCCTTAATGTGGTTTTGATAATGTCTACCTATGAGTTACTGATGAGTCTATCCTGCAATATGATAAGTCCATATTCATACATTTCAGGTTATAACAACATTGGCAAGATTCAGTGTAAGCAAAGTCTGAAGGAAAAATCAAGTAAGGCACAAAAAACAAGGCAACTGGATGCACAGAAATCAATGTTAAATTCAAGATACAAAACTCCAAGAGAAAGAACCTTCCAAGTTGAAAGAGAAATTCAAGATACATGGTTGCACAGAAAACGAGGCAACTGGATGAGCAGAGCATCAAGTTCCTCAAAGTTCTATAGAATTCTAAAAACCAAAGACAAGAGTCGACTCCAGGAGTCGACACATTGTTTTCAAGGTTCTGTCTAGCGTAAACCCACAGGAAAGAGTCGACACTTCTATTGCAAGGTTCTATCTGGCGTTCTAGCCATGTGACATCAAGGTCCGAGCAGGTTACTGTTCACACAAGCAAAGGTCGGTGCACATATCTTTCCAGAAAGCGCTATAAGCGCATCCTCACTTGGAAGTGTCGACACCTTTATCAAGAGTGTAGCCACCATGGGCTTCCAGAGATCGATACTCAAGAAGAATTCTTTAGGAGTCTCCACACCTCCTTCCTAGCAGGTCGATACCTTGGGCATACAGAGACTGTCAGTACAAGAAGACTTCACTTACAGAAGGTCGATACCTTGGTGACTCCAGAAGCTAAAGATTGGATGGCTCTAAGGAGCGTCGACACGTCCTTGACCGGAGGTCGACACTATGGGTTCTAGAGAATGTTACATTGGCAAATCTATAAATATGTGTCAGCACCTTGTTCCAGCTGTGCCGACATATTGGACTTCCAAGAGAACAATTAGATTGGCAGTCTTCCTAAGAAGTGTCGACACCTTCTTACATGAGGTCGACACCTTGGACCATCCAGAAGCATTTTTAGTCTGCTGTCTATCAAATCAAGGGTCAATCCAGAGAGTGAAATGGCATACCGCAAATGCTTAAAAACATGATTTTGAGGTATGGATGTGGTACTCAGGTCTGACCTTTTTATCTCTGCCACCATATCTCATCTAATCTATTGTTTGGAGATGGATAAGTCAGAAGTTAAAGTTGGGAAAGGACACCACAGTCTACCACTTTAAATACTGTCACCACATCTGATTTCTGTCCTAGCAGTCTTCAACTAGACAGAAAGCAAGCTTCATCCCATGAGAACTCAACACCTCAAGAGGGCACTTAATATGAAGATATGAAAATTAACAAAAGAAAAGACTTGGTTTGCTGACAGTCTGCCACCGTCCTATCCTTGGACTAGAAGCCATGCCAGCTCAAGCCAAATCCTGCAGAGTATCTTCCTCAAAGATAGAAAAGCTTTTGGAGGGAAAATCTGGCGGGAAAAATTTCCTGGCTCTTCTATTTATATGAAGCTTCCTCAAGAGAAGAAGAGCGTGGCTGCCCAGAGAGAGAGCCACGCCCTTGAGCATCTACAAAGAACATTTTAGTAAACAACGTGAGAGCAATCCAGCACCCGGTGACTTCAGTCCAATGCTGTAAGAGAAAGAAGAAGAGAAGACAAGCCCTGAGAGAGAGAGAGAGAGCCACCCTGCAGTCTATCTGAGCTCGTTGAAATAGATCTTCAGATCTGAAGCTTATAGTTGCAGTCACCTGCTTCCAGATCTTGATCCATTGCTATCAACTGGTGTTCATATTGTCACTCTTGTTTCTTCACTACATTTGCAGTATTTTCATTTGTGTTTTCGGTACAATCCTTTTGCTCTTCCGATCCCCTGTTTTGGGGACCAGGTTCCTTCTGAGCAATCAGAAGAAGGGAGGGTGGTCCCTACGGCATCCCTATGGGTTCTCAAAGGAAGAGAGGATCTAATCCTCTGGTGGATTGCAAGCTGTTTGACAGCGTTTCAAGCTGTTAGTCAGCGGTTCAAGCTGTTAGTCAGCGGATGTTGTGGAGGTTCTCCACGGTCTTGCTTCTGCAAGGGTAAGCCTCACCGAGTTTGGTGAGGGGTGAACGTAGGTTGTGGGTTTACAACCGAACCACCTTAAAATCCTTGTGTTGTGGGTTGAACTTCTTGTGGTCTCGCTCCATATCTTCTATTCCCATTCATAGGTTAGTGTGCCGGTTTGAGCAAATGCACTCCTGATCATTTGTGTTGCATACGTTTCTGATCTGCACTATTTGTTTTCTCTTGACACCCTTAGTTATCATATCATAGCTACACCTGCATCTCCTCAGTTGCCTATTGCACTCTTGCGTACAGGCACTGGGGAGTACACTCCAAGCAAAAGGGAGTTGTATAACTCATGCATGCAGCTTTCTCCGTTGTTTCTTCATCTGCATTAGCCTAGCTTCTTAGCTACCTACTGCACTCTTGCACACAGGCACTAAGGGGTTTTCCTAAACAATGAAAATCACCCTGCACACACATACACACTGCATGCCATCTCATGCCTAAGTGTTTTGCCTTATGATCTCTGCATTACATGGTTTAATTCTCACATTAGATCACATCGGCCTCTGAAGGAGCGCTGACGTCATTGCATAAGAGTGTCGACCTATTCAGTGATTCATAGAAGGAGTGTTGACTTCGTGGCAGTGCAGTGTCAACCTCAGCCTTCCTTATTGATAGGATTGGTTGAAGAAGTGTCGACCTGCCCATCTAAGAGTGTCGACCTGTGCCCTCTGGGCATTGTGTGCTTTGCCGTCATCATTTCAGCCATTCCTATTCTATTCCATTGTGCATTAAGTGCTTTATCTGAATGGTTCATGTAATTTATCCTTAAGAACTTAAATTTGGCAAAGTTCATGAGAAGATCTATTCAACCCCCCCTTCTAGATCCTATTGCACCTCGCGGGACCTAACAAGTGGTATTAGAGCCGAGCTCTGCCATTCCCAGATCCTACAATCTGCAGGGAAAGATCCCGGTGCACCTTGAGAAAATGGCTTCTTTTGCTACACATGCTTCGATGGCTTCTCTGCCTACTTATGATGGTTCAGATTTTTCTATATGGCTAGGGAGAATGTTTGTCTATGTCAAATCTATAAATCTACAATTGTGGAACCTCATATACATTGGTCCTCATGAGCTGCCATCAAACCCATATGAATGGTCTGCTGAACAAGAGACCAAACATATTGATAACCTTGCTGCATTTAACTTGATAAAAGCATTAGTTGATTTCTGGTTATCTCATCTTGTGTCCACTTGCAGCACAGCCAAACAAATCTTGAACAGATTGGTGAACAACCATGAAAAAGGAGAACAAAGGAATATATGCCTCATGGCCGACCAACCAGAACAGTCAAGCAATTCGTCCTCAACTCAGGTAAGCTCTGAATCTGAGGACTTTACTTTTGAGAACTTATAGAAGCCTATGATGATTTAACCAAGCACTTCAAAAAGCTAAAATAAGAAAACTGAAAACTGAAAAAGGATTTGAAGAAAAACAATCAAGGTGAGAGTTCCTTCTGTAAAAATTGTTTAGCTTTTGAAGAGTTCAATGATACTATTATGGTTGATATGGATGTACATAAAGAAACCATTGATTGCCTAAAGGATGAAAATAGAATCCTTCAAGTTGAGATCAGTAGATTAGAAGAAATAATAAGAAGGCCTAAAGATAAGTCTAAATCTACATCAAATGATCAAAGCTTGACTAAAAACAAAGCTCTCACCGAAGTAAATCAAAATCTTAAGAATGAGAATGAAAATCTAAAAAAAGAAAACATTGAGTTGCTTGAAAGACTGTCTATCTGTGAAAAAGGCAAGGGCATTGTTAATGATAGCCCTGAGAAAATGAATGAACTTCAATTGGAAATTGAAAATTACAAGGGTGTGAATGCCATGCTCAATGAGCAATTGGCTGAGTGTGAAGAGGACCTTACTGAATCTGAACTACATGTCTCCTCATTGGATAGTGAAAATAAAGACTTAAAGAATTCTCTGCCAAAGTTTGATCAGGGCAAAGATAATTTAGATAGAATTCTGGGAAGTAGGGTCAACCTTCAAAGAGAAGGTTTGGGGCACAAACCTGTGAACAAAAAGTCCCTTGGAAGCAAGGTGTATACCTCATTTGTCACTGGCTCACTTGAAGCCAGCACTTCTTATGGTCATCCAAAATCGCATGCTGCTCAAAAGAAAAACCAAAATCAAAATGGCAATCTGAAAAAGAACGTTTCCTGGCATAAACAGAAATATGATTTTGCTAATGTGAAATGCATGGTAGGAAATCTCATGCTAAGTACCATGCTACTCATAAAATGAATGGTTATTGTTTCTATTGTGGTATGCTTGGTCACACTGTGCATGATTGCCTCACCTTGAGTAATGATGAACTAAGAGCAGGCAAAAATAGAAGATTTGTTGCTGAAAACAATGGCAAGGGACAGGTCAACACTGGGAGGAAGCATCTTCTGCACTCTCATGCTCAAAAGCCCAGGTATGACCCTGCGTGTCGACACACTCATATGAACAGGCTGACACTCTCCAAGGCTAAATAGTCAGCAAATAGAAGAAACCATCCTCCTTGTTGCTTCCACTGTGGAAAGATTGGCCACACAGTCAAAGATTGTTGGCGTCTGAAAGGTAAGACTTACCCTCATGATCAACACAGTGGTATCCATACTCATCCACCAAGATTCAATGCACCTGTACAAAGAAAGAATGGTAAATTCCTTGTGCGTTGCTTCTACTATGGTGAATATGGACATACATCCAATCACTGTCCTTGGACGAGAGTGGGTGACCAGAAAGTAGCAAAGAAAATAAAGTCATTTGCGAGAATTGCTGCTAACCAACCAAGACCCAAGCAAGCTTGGGTACCAAAAATTTCAAATGAGAATTTTGGGTATAGGGTGCCTTGGAGCTGAACATTGGATGCTCAAGTAAATAAAAGCTCAAGGCACAGGTAAGTAAATAATTTTTTTTCTTGCATGATAGCCTTGCATTTTAGTTTCTGCATTATAAGTCTGTCTTGCTGTCAATAAGTGCTGAAAACTGAATTGATCTCCTTAACTGCTAAAGTTTCCCCCATGGTGTGACATGATCAACTATGCTAGATTACTTGCTTACACCATGTTTGATCCTTGGTATATTATATGGTGCAGATGTTGGGTTCGTGGCACTCCCTCTTTGTCTTTGATAATGGTTTTGATGATTACAATATATTGTGTGGTTTGCACTCTTAGTGTGCTTGACACTTTGATGCCTTCATGTGAAAATTGTGTTCTGCATGTGGACTGTTGATGGCTATATACGTATGTTGATCGTGTGGTTTCTACTCATGCTGATAATTATGAAATCTTGATATATAGGTTACTTATATTGCTTGGTTGAGTGGGTTGTTCAACTAGCTCTCAATTTGATGGAATCGGTTTTTCCATGCTGAATCAAAGTTGATATGTGAAGCTTGTGCAGAAATCGGGATAGTGATTATGCACTTCAAACACATTGGTTTAATAATGTAAGAGCTTAATGGGATCTATAGTGATTTTCTTCAAATCTTAAGTTGAAAATTATGGGTTTTCAAAGTGAGTTCATGCATATCTTTCATTGGTTTTTGAGGTGGCTTTTTGCTCAACATGCTTGCTGAGAATCTTGGTTAAACAAGGTTCAATGTAGTTTCTAAATCCTTCTAATGCATGCCCCTTGATTGTATTGGAATGGGTTTGAAAAGCCCTGAAACACTCACATGTGTTATTGCATTTCAATACTTGAACTTGCAAGTTGAACAAACTATGCTAGTGCATTTGAGTAATCATATGCAATTCTTTAAGATCATCTTGAGTGTTTTGCTAACTCCAAATGCAGGCTCACATTGGTGTCATTCAGTTGCAATCAAAGGTAAGAGTTTATGGTTAAAGGAATTTCATGTCTATGAGTCCCCTTGAATGGGAATTTATGCATAAACTTCATGAAGTTCTAATATTGAATTCTCATGCACATCACTTGTTCTCATGCATATCACTCATATATGATTTAAGGTTGGCATTCATGAATGGTTTTTTCTTGGATTGGATTATTGAAGGGTTCTTCCATTGGCTCTCATGTTGAAGTGATTTAAGCTATGGGTAATTGTGTGGGTTGTTTTCATGAACACCTTCTATGAGGTGTTATTGGATTAAATGTGTTTCATGCATCATTAAGATGAGGTTTTTGAGTTTTTCAAGTTATGCTCTTAAAATCATGAAAGACAAGGTGAGAACTTATTTTTTAATGTAATTCATGTTTGATTACATTGGGGTGCATGTTAGATCATTAGAACATCATTAGGAACTCTTTTTTAATGACACAAGGTCAATGGGTCGACCCCCCCACTCAATGGGTCGTCCCCTGGGCTGAAAACGGGGTAAACAGCACCCTGTCTGAAAGTGGGTCGACCCCCCTCACAAAGTGGGTCGACCCCCCTGTGAAAAATCTGCTGAAAACAATTGTCTGCCAAGTGGGTCGACCCCCCTATGAAAGTGGGTCGACCCCCCCTGTTTCGCAGCTCCGTGCGGGATTTTCGTGGGCCACCGTAACCCTATCAAATGGACTCCGATTGGGCTGAAAATTTACCCACATGCCCTTGACTTAGTAATGAACATGTTAGGGTGGTTTTAATAGGGTTTTGCAAGGGCAATATGGTCTTTTGATCAACCTAACATGATGGTATATATATGTTACGAATTTGGAAGAAAAACAAGAGGAGCTCTAATCTTTCTATCTGTTTTGTAGGAGAACGAAGGGAAGAAGGAGGAAGGATGTGGAAGAGCTCAAGATTCATCTACTTCCATCCATTTCTAGAGCTCGTGATTGAAGAAGGAAAGAAGCGGATTGAGAAGAGGAACGCGTGGACGTCCTCAACATCGGCATTCGGCTATCCTCCGACCTGAGCATCAGAGATTATCATCTCCACCTCATTTCTTCTCATGGGGAACTACTTCCATATCTTGTTTACACCTATTTGCCTCATTTGCTTTTGATTTTTGGGGTTGCTTTGATCAACCTAACATGCTGATATATATAAGTTGCGAATTTTAGGGTTTAGAGCAAGAGAGGAGGAAGCATTGGCCGTAGGAGAGAAAGGAAGAGGGTTTTGAGCTCTAATATGTTTCTCCAACTTGTAGGGAGGTTCTAAAGCAAGGAGTTTCAAGGTTCACCCATTCCATCACGAGTTTACAAGTCAAGGAAGCTGAATCTAGATTGACCGGCTCGTTCGGATTCGGATTTGCTGAAGTTTCGCCCTCCCTCACCTGGGAAACTTCAAGAATAATTTGTCCAGGCCACTCTTATATAAAGGATACATTTCTCCAGCCTTTCTTATATGCTTCAGTGATTTACATTCTATCTATGAGCATGTATTGAATTTTCTGTGCTAGTCATTGTACATCCTTTTATTTTGTTGAACTTAGAATATCTGTGTGTGGTGTACGGAGTTGCGTCTCCGTGTGGATTTAGTGTCCGGGGCGTTGATAAGTGCTATATTTTGCATCATAATTTATATCACATCCATCATCTTTAAGCATTATTTGAGTATATTTGTGCAACATGAGCATTAATTACATTCTCACACATTATTTGAGTCTTCATGTATTTTATCATCTTTTTGAGCTTAAAAACCATGTGAGAAATATTTAAATATTTGCACAATTATTTTGGAGCTAAATAGGTTGATATTTTAATTCTCAGGAAACAGCGACCTAGATCAAGGCGCTATTTAAATAACGACAGATTCAAGAGCGCGTCTTCAGCAAGAAGCGACAGCTCCAAGGGCGTCAATTCAGTTGATAAAAGAAAGTGGAAAAAGAATAAAAAAAGAAAAAAAAAGAATTAGCGCCCGAGATGAGGTCGCTACTCATAGAAAGGACGCCCATGGTGGAGGTCGTCAAATTCCTATTTTACGAAAAATGTGGAAATAGTAAAATAAGGAAATAAGAAACTGACGCTCGAGATGCAGTCACTACTTCAAGAAAGGACGCCCTAGATTAAGGCGTCATTTAAAGAAAAGATGCCCTAATATAAGTCGCTATTCAAAGTTGAACCAGAAAAGGCAACTGCAGTTCCCGATCGAGCTATTCTTCCTTGTTTTGATTTATCTACGAAGAAACAGTGGAAAGAAGGACTCTATTATGAGTAAGGACTCTATTGGGGTAATGATCCATTGCTGGAAATAAGGATATGCATCAAGATTGGAGTCCACGGTCGAAGGAAACTGCCGAATGCCATTAAAAGGATGCCATGGTCGCAGGGTTACGAGGAGGACAGTTTGGAGATCTGCCTTAGGGATTAATTTCGAAGCCTTTCCTTTCGTCTTTTGCAGTTGAGTTCTTCATCAAAGTTCTTCGTTTTCCAGTCTTCTACAACTTCTTCTTCTTGCTCATCTTCTAATTCGTGCACGTTTTTATGCTATAAATAGTTTTTCAAAGTTCTATCTACGGATTTTACTGTTCACCCGATTTTCACACCTTCTGTTCTTCATCATTTTTCTCCCCATTCTGGTCCGTATCTCTCTCTGTGTTCTTCATGAAAGTTGTGCGTTTTTGAAAGTTCTTCAACTTCTTAGTTTACCACTTTGTCCAAATCTTCACCGTTTTCAAGTTACAGTCAATTTTCTAAAGTTCAGATTTTTAGAGTTCTACACTGTTCATCCGCGACCACCTCCTGTTCATCCTCCATTTTCTCCACCTTCCTCTCGTTTTTAAACTCTGAAGTCTTCACCAATCTTCTTACCCTTCTCATCTTCTACAACTTTCATGTTTATCATTTTTCTAATTCCTTCTTATTTTAAAGTTATTCTTCCTCCAATCTCCCTCTATTTTTACCAAAATTTTGTTTACTGCACGTTTCCATCTTTTCCCACGAACCTCCTTTCTTCTCTCTGTTTACAGCATACTCTCACACACATCATACGTGGTTTTTAAACTTTTCTTTCCACCTTCCTCTCTTCATCTCTCATATTTCATCCATATATCCCTTTGGCGGATTTTCATCTCTTGATCCTCTCACGGCGTCGGCATCCTAAGCGGGGCGACATCCAAGGCTTGGCAAGGAGGCGGCGTTGCTCTTCATCTATTGGCTCTCAAGCTCTTTTCTTTTTCATGTTCTAAGTTGTACTTTTTTTATTTACATTGTACTTGTCACCTCCTAAGGTAATAAAACTCATTTTTCGCATATTATGGTTGGCTTAATTTTCTCTCTCTACCTCCTCCAATTTCTCTTCTTAAACCCTCTCAACTTCTTTAATTAAGTTTTCCTTGTAGTTTATTTTTTTAGTCTTAATCACACTCAAAACTCGGTTTTCAAAAGCACAAAGTGATTTTTCCAACTTGTTCAATAAGGATTATTTCTCCTCGTGAGATCGACTCCGCTTACCACTATATTCTTAATTTTCTACCTTTTAAAGTGAGTGAGTGTGAATTATTTAAATTGTGGCACGGCTTTCTTAACGACGCTAGTCGGTGCGCATCAATTTTTGGTGCTGTTGCCGGGGAGAAAATTAATTTTTATGTTGGGAAATTCCTTGTGCTTGATTTGTATATGGTTTTCTTATTTTTCTGTTTTTATTTTGCAGGAAAAATCTAAAAAAAATCAGAAAATCAGAAAATTACAGAAAATCGGATCTCCAAATTTCAGGAAATAATCTGTCACAGAAAGTTAGAAATCAGGAATTCTGGGATATTCAAACGTCACTAAAGGTTGGTATACGTAGGAAAAGGTCCATTTCTTGTAAAATTCTAGAAAAATTCTAAAAAATCTGAAAATTCTGAAAAAATCCAAAAAAATCATAAATCCAGAAAACATCAAAAATATGATTGTTAGCTTTATTTTTCATTAGTTTGCATGTTAATTATCATTTTTAGTTAGTTTATTGATTTTATTTAACCTCTTTCATAAAAAAAATTCCATAAAAATAAAAAAAATCAGAAAATTCAAAAAAAATAGAAAAAGAAAAAAATTTCATTATGTTAGCATATCTTCATCTTAGTTGCATTTTGTTCATGCATCATGTATTTTAGTTGATTTTATATTTGCTTGCATTCTTATTTTAAAAAAAATCTTTCTTTTCTCATCTATTTCTCCTCTTAAGGGTATTAGGATCCACACACCTTTCTTAGATTTGGAAGGACACTTCATTGAGCACTCCGTCTCTTTGGACTTGAAGTTCTATTTCTAAGACCTCCATAAGTCCCCGCACCCGTGGATTCCCTCACGGACGCCGGGCCGGTTGTACCACGAAGTATCTTGGAGTTAGAGCGCCCTTAGAAGGTTTTCCTAAAAAAAAAAAATTCATCATCATTCTCGTTGCATAAATCATTCATGTAGGAATTAATTCCTTGCATTTAAAAAAAAAATTCATAAAAAAGGCATTCATATAGGAGATAGTTGATTGCATCCTTTATTGCATTTGAAAAAAAAAGAGAAAAATAAATAAATAAAAATTATCATTCATATTGGGCCCTTTGCATTGCATGCAAGGTAGGAGATCTCTCCACCCACAGTTGTTAGGACCCATTAGTGAGATTGAAAGGTTAGTGCATTTCAAAGCCCAATCCCAACCTAACCTTATGGAGAACCAAAATCAGATCCAAGCTCCTAAACAAATGAAGGATTATTTCATTCCAAATCAATATCAGCCATCCTTCTATGTGCAAGCACCACAGAATCAAGCTGCTCAGTATGAAATTAAATCTAGCACCATCCAGATGTTGCCATCATTCTATGGAAATCATAATGAAGATCCATACAGACATTTAGATGAATTCCTCCAGATATGTTCTACCGTTAAAATCCAAAACTTTTCAGATGATGCCCTTAAGCTCACTCTTTTCCCATTCTCCCTTAAGGATAAAGCTAAATACTGGCTAGGCTCCTTGGGTAGAACGATCAATACTTGGGAAGAGATGCAAAAGGAGTTTTTAATAAAATTTTATCCCATTGGTAGAACTAACACCATGAGAAGGGCCATCACTGGGTTTACGCAAAATCTTGGAGAACAAATTCATGAGGCCTGGGATAGATTGAAAGATCTATTAAGAAAATGTCCCCATCATGGCCTATCTAGATGGCAAATTGTTCAAGCTTTTTATGAGGGATTAACTGAAAATTACAGACAGATGGTGGATGCTTCTTGTGGGGGAGCCTTTATGAGCAAAAGTGAAGATCAAGCTTATGATTTATTTGAGATGTTAAGTGAAAATTCTATTAGTCATGCTTCACTTTCTTCATATGAGAGAATGATTGGACCGTCTAAGAAGGGTGGGCTATATGAAGTTAAAACACAAGGAGATTGTGAGAATAGGTTTGATGTTAATGCGCTTGCCCAGAAATTGAATAAAGTTGATTTATTGGCGCAGAAAATTGAGAAGGTAGATTTAGTGGCCCAAAAGTTAGATCAACTTTTGTCTATGAATAGACAGGAGCCCTCTCTTCCCTCTTCCCATCCTAGCTCAAATTCAAACATGCAAGAACTGTGTGCCTTGTGTTCAAGCCCAAATCATGTTGTCATAGATTGTCCTACAGTGGCCCAACTATCCCCTTTTATTCAAGAACAAGTTTTTGCTGCTCAGGGAGTCTCCAAGCCTAGTTATGATCCATATTCTAATTCCTACAATCCAGGCTGAAGAAATCACCCTAATTTCTCTTGGAAATCTCAGGCAGGTCCATCCAATCAAGTCAATCCCTCAGTTCCCTCAGTCCCTAAGCAATCTTTTCCAGTTCCAAATCAATCTCATCAAAAAATTTCATCTCCTTTTCAAAAAAATCACCAACAACTTCCATTTCAGCAGTCATCATTCCATCAAGCTCATGCCCAATTTCAACAAACTCCACCATATCAAGGTCAGTTCAATCAGT
Source organism: Amorphophallus konjac (assembly GCA_022559845.1). NCBI lineage: Eukaryota > Viridiplantae > Streptophyta > Magnoliopsida > Alismatales > Araceae > Amorphophallus > Amorphophallus konjac. The sequence goes on from CM040126.1 coordinate 79,888,981, forward strand.
TTCCATCACATCGCTACTCACAGGGAGCCCAATTTCAAGTTCCTTAACAGCCACCGCCTCAATTTCACCAGCCTAATTTTGAAGATAAGTTTGACCAACTTCAGCAACTTATTCTTTCTCAACAACAATCAATTGCCAAGTTAGAAGGTCAAATAGGTCAGCTGGCTGCGAGTAATGTGAGGAGAGATGTTGGGCAACTACCTAGTCAACCCGTTGCTAATCCCGTAATCAACAACCTCCAGGTTTCCAACAAAGAGCTCCTATTCTTCCTCCTCCAAATCAACCCAATCAACCCCAGCCTCCTCTTCCTAATGCTCCTCAATTCGAAAATGCCAAAGCTATTTCTACTCTTAGGAGCGGGAAGATTCTAAGTGATCCTTATCACACTAAGGATGAGGGTTGTAGCAAGGGCCGAGACATTCAAGAGGAGAGTGAGGAAGAGGAAGAAGAGCCAAAGCAGTCGGATGGGGGGGAAAAGACAATGGATAAAGGAAAGGGTAAGGTTGATGAAGGTGTTGAAAGATATGTTCCTAAGGTTCCTTTTCCAGATGCATTAAAGCCGAAAGCTCAAAAGAAGCCGGTCCAACAAGAAGAGATGTTGGAACTATTCAAGCAAGTTAATATCAATATTCCGCTCTTGGATGCCATTAAGCATGTACCGGCTTATGCCAAGTTTTTGAAAGAGCTTTGTACCCCAAGAAGGGAGCCGAAGGCAACCACACAAAGGATCCGTCTTTCTGAAGATGTCAGTGCTGTTCTGATGAATTCTTTGCCAAAGAAGTTGAAAGATCCAGGTGCTCCACTAATTTCATGTGATATAGGTGGGGTAACATTTGATAAAGCTTTGTTAGATCTTGGAGCGAGTGTTAATTTGTTACCCACCTGCATATATGAGCAATTTGATCTAGGAGAATTAAAGCCCACTTCTATTATCCTTCAACTGGCGGATCGGTCTGTGAAAACACCTAAGGGCTTGTTAGAAGATGTGATTGTAAAAATTCATGAGTGTTATTTCCCAGTGGACTTTTTAATCTTGGATATGGCCTCATCCCAAGAGTTAAAACATACACCAATCATTTTGGGACGCCCATTTTTGGCTACGGCAAAGGCCAACATTAATTGTGCAACTGGGATGATGGATATTACTTTTGGAGGAGAAAAGGTTTCTTTGAATGTTTTCAAAGCCTCAAAGTACCCGGACAATGAGGAAGAATGCAATATTGTTGATATTTTTGAGGAAATAATTGAGGAATGTCCGGACGAAAATGATATTGTGTTAGAAGAGGGTAGTTTGCTTCAGGATTCACCCCTTCTTTCATCTAGACTAGAACCTCTGCCTCCTTTAAGATCTGAACCAATTCTTCCATCTCTTGATCAGTCGCCCGTTTTGGAACTTAAACCTCTGCCGGATTCGTTGAAATATGCTTATCTAGGCCCAGATCATACCTTGCCTGTTATCATTGCTTCTAATCTTACCTCTGCTCAGGAATCCAAACTTTTAGAAGTTCTTAAGGAGCATAGGGGGGCAATAGGGTGGTCTGTGGCAGATTTGAAGGGAATAAGTCCTGATGTTTGCATGCATTACATTTATTTAGAGGACAATGCCAAACCCAGCAGAGAAATGCAGCGGAGGCTGAATCCGAATATGAAAGAGGTGGTGAAAAATGAAGTTGTAAAGTGGCTAGATGCTGGGATAATTTATCCCATTTCTGACAGTAAATGGGTGAGCCCAACACAAGTGGTTCCTAAGAAGTCGGGACTCACTGTGGTGACGAATGAGAAAGGAGAGGAGGTACCTATGCGATTGCAGACGGGGTGGAGAGTTTGTATTGATTATAGAAAGCTCAATTATGTGACAAAGAAGGATCATTTCCCACTTCCGTTTGTTGATCAGATTCTGGAGAGATTGGCTGGACAGAATTATTTTTGTTTCTTGGATGGTTATTCCGGATACAATCAGGTTGCTATTTATCCAGAGGATCAGGAAAAGACCACCTTTACATGCCCCTTTGGCACGTTTGCTTTTAGAAGGATGCCATTCGGTCTGTGCAATGCTCCTGCTACTTTTTAGCGGTGTATGATGTCAATATTTTCTGACATGGTAGGGGAGACTTTGGAAGTTTTTATGGATGATTTTTCAGTTTTTGGATCTTCATTTGAAGGATGTTTGGATAATCTATCAAAAGTTTTGAAGCGGTGCATGGAAGCTAATCTAGTGTTAAGTTGGGAGAAGAGCCACTTCATGGTGCGAGAAGGCATAGTTCTAGGCCATGTGATTTCAGAAAGGGGGATAGAAGTCGATAGAGCCAAGGTTGACTTAATTTCCAATCTTCCTCCTCCTACTTCTGTTAAGCAGATCAGATCTTTCCTTGGCCATGCCGGGTTTTATCGCAGATTCATTCAGAACTTCTCCACCATTGCTCGTCCCCTCACGCAATTGCTTGCTAAAGATATTCCATTCCAGTTTGATGATGCTTGTCTTAAAGCATTCAATTCTCTGAAAATAGCCCTTACTCAAGCTCCAATTCTTCAATCTCCAGATTGGTCGCTTCCTTTTGAGATTATGTGCGACGCTTCTGATTATGCTATTGGAACTGTCCTAGGTCAAAGGATAGATAAGAAGCCCGTGGTAATCTACTACGCGAGTCGCACCCTTGCTGATGCACAACTGAATTACACTACCACGGAGAAGGAGCTGTTAGCTGTTGTTTTCGCCCTGGAAAAATTTCGATCATATCTTCTAGGGGCCAAAGTTATTGTTTACTCCGATCATTCAGCTTTGAAATACTTACTCTCCAAGAAGAATGCTAAGCCCCGTCTCATTAGATGGATTTTGTTGTTGCAAGAATTTGATTTGGAGATTCGAGATAAGAAGGGGGTTAGCTAATGTTGTTGCTGATCATTTGTCCAGGATAGTGATTCCTAAAAGTACTCCAATGACAGATTCTTTCCCTGATGAACAAATTCTTTCCATTTCTCATTCATCCACTCCTTGGTATGCTAATATTGTTAACTACCTGGCGATAGGACAAATTCCGGGAGGTTGGACTAGACAGGAAAAGGATCACTTCTTTTCTAAGGTAAAACACTATTGCTGGGAGGACCCTGAGTTGTTTCATGTGGGTCCCGATCAGATTATAAGAAGATGTGTCCCTGAAGAAGAAGAACAATCGGTATTGAATTTTTGTCATAATCTTGCTTGTGGGGGACACTTCTCTGGAAAGAAGACAGCGGCAAAAGTGCTACAAAGTGGATTTTACTGGCCCACTTTATTCAAGGATGCATATGAATTTTCTAAATCTTGTTTGAGATGTCAAGCTGTGGGCAATAATTCAAAAAAAGATATGATGCCGCTAAATCCCATTTTGGTGGTTGAAATTTTTGATGTTTGGGGAATAGATTTCATGGGACCGTTTCCATCTTCATTTGGTAATGAATATATATTGGTGGCGGTCGATTATGTTTCCAAATGGATTGAAGCCATTGCTACTAGGACAAATGACCATGAGGTGGTGATGAAATTTGTGAAGAAGAATATCTTTTCTAGGTTTGGCTGTCCTAGGGCTTTGATTAGTGATGGGGGTTCTCATTTCACTCATTTTCAATTCCGAGCTTTGCTTCGTAAGTATGGTATTTCTCACAAACTTGCTACCCCCTATCATCCCCAAACTAGTGGTCAGGTTGAAGTATTCAATAGGGAGATTAAAAACATTCTGCATAAAACTGTTAGGCCGGATAGAAAAGACTGGTCTGAAAGACTAGATGATGCATTATGGGCCTATAGAACTGCATACAAAACTCCCATTGGTATGTCACCATATCGCTTGATCTTTGGTAAAGCCTGCCACTTGTCCGTAGAATTGGAACATAGAGCTTATTGGGCTATTAAGCAAGTTAATTTTGATCTTAATCAAGCTGGTGCCCAAAGAGCTCTACAAATTAATGAACTGGAGGAATTAAAAAACGAAGCCTATGAAAATGCAAGGATTTACAAAGCTAAAACCAAAGCATTTCATGATAAACACATTCACAGAAAGAGTTTTCAAGAAAATCAAAAGGTTTGGCTATTTAATTCAAGGCTGCGTTTGTTCCCCGGTAAGCTAAAGTCCAGATGGGATGGACCGTTCATTATTGTTAAAGTTTTTGACCATGGTGCTGTTAAGATTTTGGATCCTAAAAATGGTCACATTTTCACTGTCAACGGTCAAAGGTTAAAACCTTACTTGGAGAATGAACAGTTAACTGCAAAAGAATCAATTGTTTTGTGTGATTTGGAGTAATTCTTTGTGAGCCTTCATGCGTCTGGCTGAAGACGGAAAACTTAGCGCTTCTGGGAGGCAACCCAAGGTTTTTGTTATTTGATACTTTTTGTTTCAGTGTGTTTTAGTTGTTAGATTTAAGCCAAGGAGAAAAAGCTGTTGCCGTCTATTGATGGAGTTCTGCCCGCACACCAGGTTGTCTCTTTCCTACTCAGCAAACTTCATTGTTACATTATTCTTGCATTTCAACTGTACATGCCATTGAGGACAATGTCATTCAAGTTGGGGGGAGAGGGCAGAAAATTTTCATTGCATATAGTACAAGCTGGTAGGGATTTGGCATGAATTCTTGCATAAACATTTTTTGTATGAAAGAGAAAAGATGAAATTCCGACTAAGTTTTATTGTGTCATGCTTGAATTGAAAGTAATTCTAGATTAGAAAAGGCTAGGGAGAAGGTTGAAGGAAAATTAAGTTCAATCTAGCCATGGAAAACTGATATAAGAATCTTTTTAAAGCTCATGCGCACTATTAAAAAAAAATATTCACTATGCACTCTGATGAAGCAAAATAAGACAAGCCCTCTGTTATTTTGGGTACTGTATCTGATACTCTGCATTTCTTGAGGAGGAGATCTATTTCAAGAAAAAGCTTTCTGTCAAGTTTTATAGAAAAAAAAAGAAGAAGAAGAAAGAAATGATGAAATAGAAAGATTACGCCATGAAAAATGCCCCTGATCTGAGTAACCGAGCCTACTTCACCTAAGACGTGTTGAGGTTCGCGCAAAAAAAGAAAAGGGAACCTGGATTTGCGATAGCCGGGCCTGCTTCTCCTAAGGCAAGAGTTGAGGTTTGTGTGAAATAGAGAAAGGTAGTGCAGCATCATGTGTGTATAAATAGAAAATAAGATCCCAAAGGGACAGAAGAAAAAGGCAGACAAAAGCTAGTATGCTTAAATGCTCCGATCTAAGAGGTGCAGGGTTGAAAGGTACTTACTTAGAATAACAACTGGGGGATGCAATTGTCTTAACTGCAGATTTGGAATTACACATGCACAAGTGCTATTGAACTTTGATTTGTATTCTTAAGTCATGTACTTTAAATTTCCAATCTAAAGCTAGTATGAGCATTAATGATTCTGGATTCCTAATCTTTGGTTGATTCTATGAAAGGAGAGCTGGATATAAGAGTATGATCTTTGTGAACTCTTGTTGGTCCTTAATTTTGATTTAATTGTATTACTAAGGGTTTAGCAATGAGTAAGTTGGGGGGTGTGATAAGTGCTATATTTTGCATCATAATTTACATCACATCCATCATCTTTGAGCATTATTTGAGTATATTTGTGCAACATGAGCATTAATTACATTCTCACACATTATTTGAGTCTTCATGTATTTTATCATCTTTTTGAGCTTAAAAGACCATGTGAGAAATATTTAAATATTTGCACAATTATTTTGGAGCTAAATAGGTTGATATTTTAATTTTCAGGAAACAGCGACCTAGATCAAGGCGCTATTTAAATAACGACAGATTCAAGAGCGCGTCTTCAGCAAGAAGCGACAGCTCCAAGGGCGTCAATTCAGTTGATAAAAGAAAGTGGAAAAAGAATAAAAAAAGAAAAAAAAAGAATTAGCGCCCGAGATGAGGTCGCTACTCATAGAAAGGACGCCCATGGTGGAGGTCGTCAAATTCCTATTTTACGAAAAATGTGGAAATAGTAAAATAAGGAATAAGAAACTGACGCCCGAGATGCAGTCGCTACTTCAAGAAAGGACGCCCTAGATTAAGGCGTCATTTAAAGAAAAGACGTCCCAATATAAGTCGCTATTCAAAGTTGAACCAGAAAAGGCAACTGCAGTTCCCGATCGAGCTATTCTTCCTTGTTTTGATTTATCTACGAAGAAACAGTGGAAAGGAGGACTCTATTATGAGTAAGGACTCTATTGGGGTAATGATCTATTGCTGGAAATAAGGATATGCATCAAGATTGGAGTCCACGGTCGAAGGAAACTGCCGAATGCCATTAAAAGGATGCCATGGTCGCAGGGTTACGAGGAGGACAGTTTGGAGATCTGCCTTAGGGATTAATTTCGAAGCCTTTCCTTTCGTCTTTTGCAGTTGAGTTCTTCATCAAAGTTCTTCGTTTTCCAGTCTTCTACAAATTCTTCTTCCTTCTCATCTTCTAATTCTTGCACGTTTTTATGCTATAATTAGTTTTTCAAAGTTCTATCTATGGATTTTACTGTTCACCCGATTTTCACACCTTCTGTTCTTCATCATTTTTCTCCCCCTTCTGGTCCGTATCTCTCTCTGTGTTCTTCATGAAAGTTGTGCGTTTTTGAAAGTTCTTCAACTTCTTAGTTTACCACTTCATCCAAATCTTCACCGTTTTCAAGCTACAGTCAATTGTCTAAAGTTCAGATTTTTAGAGTTCTGCACTGTTCATCCGCGACCACCTCCTGTTCATCCTCCATTTTCTCCACCTTCCTCTCGTTTTTAAACTCTGAAGTCTTCACCAATCTTCTTCCCCTTCTCATCTTCTACAACTTTCATGTTTATCATTTTTCCTAATTCCTTCTTATTTTAAAGTTATTCTTCCTCCAATCTCCCTCTATTTTTACCAAAATTTTGTTTACTGCACGTTTCCATCTTTTCCCACGAACCTCCTTTCTTCTCTCTGTTTACAGCACACTCTCACACACATCATACGTGGTTTTTAAACTTTTCTTTCCACCTTCCTCTCTTCATCTCCCATATTTCATCCATATATCCCTTTGGCGGATTTTCATCTCTTGATCCTCTCACGGCGTCGGCATCCTAAGCGGGGCGACATCCAAGGCTTGGCAAGGAGGCGGCGTTGCTCTTCATCCATTGGCTCTCAAGCTCTTTTCTTTTTCATGTCTAAGTTGTACTTTTTTTATTTACATTGTACTTGCCACCTCCTAAGGTAATAAAACTCATTTTTCACATATTATGGTTGGCTTAATTTTCTCTCTCTATCTCCTCCAATTTCTCTTCTTAAACCCTCTCAACTTCTTTAATTAAGTTTTCCTTGTAGTTTATTTTTTTTAGTCTTAATCACACTCAAAACTCCGTTTTCAAAAGCACAAAGTGATTTTTCTAACTTGTTCAATAAGGATTATTTCTCCTCGTGGGATCGACTCCGCTTACCACTATATTCTTAATTTTCTACCTTTTAAAGTGAGTGAGTGTGAATTATTTAAATTGTGGCACAGCTTTCTTAACGACGCTAGTCGGTGCGCATCAGGCGTGTTCCCCGATTCTGTGTGTGGGTGTGTGCTGCGGTGGCAGCGTGTTGGGGATTTTCCCCATGTGTGGATATTGCTGCAGAAGCAGCGTGTGTGTGTCGTTGGGGTTCGTCCCCGTGTTGCTACGAAAGTAGCGTGTAGTGAAGCCTCATCCGGTTGGGTGAGGGGTGGACGTAGGGAGCCCGTCGTGGTCCCGAACCACCTAAAAATCTCCGTGTCCTTTGTGAATGCCTGTGCGATTGTCCATTTCTCCTATCTCCATTCACAGGTAGATTTATAGATTTTTATTTACTACTCCACAACACACTGCTACCTCTGCTATTTGTAATTGAGCACAGTTAACTCATTCTCTGCATTGCATATCCGTGTGAGATCGGAAAGATTGAGAGCATTCTCATAATCTTACTTGAGTTTATGCTAATTAACGTAGTTAATTTTAATTCCATCGTGATCAGTTTAGAGAGCTTTTTTAAAATCCGACATCTAGGTCAAGGGGACAATTCAACCCCCCTTCTTGTCTGCCATCTAGTCTGGGCCAACAATTGATATCAGAGCCCAGTCTCTGAATTTTATTCAGCGGACCTCACGGTTTAGGAGAAACGATCTTTTTATGATGGCTAATCTGAACTCTGTTCCTGTCTTTGATGGTTTTGATTTCACATCATGGCTTAAAAAATTGTGTGTTTGCATTTCTAGTACTAATCCGAGGCTTTTGAACTTAATGACTAATGATCCTCATGCTTTACCAAAAGACAAATCAAAGTGGACCGATGAGCATAAGAAAATGGATTCTGATAATCTTTTTGTTTTGAATACTCTTAAGGCTGCAGTGAAAACTGATGTTTATCCTTTCGTCTTATCTTGTAGGTCAGCCAAAGATATCTTGGATGGGCTAAGCAAAGCCCAAGAAGAAAGTTGGAAGGATGAGTGCCTCGTGGCAACCAAAGAAAACGAAGGCCAAAGCGAGGAGAACTCTATGGTAAACTCCGATTCCGAGGAAGAGGATGAACTGAGCTATGATAAGTTAATGAATGCCTATGATGAATTGTTTGAAAGATACAAAAAGACTAAATCTGAAAACAAAAAATTGAAAAAGAAACTTGATAAACCTTCATGTGAAAAATGCACAGAATTTGAGAAATTAGTTATGTCTTCCATGCTTGAGATTGATAGCCATAGAGAAACCATTACATGTTTGAGAACTGAAAATAAATCTTTATTGGATAAAATTTCAGAACTTCAAAAAATTGAGAAAGATAATGAGAATCTGAAAATGCTGAGTTCTGCCATATCTGAAAAATTGCTATTGCTTGAAAAAGAGAAATGCATGTCTGTTGACAAGTCTGATAAACTGAAGGAACTTAGAGAGGAAATTGAAAGTCTTAAGAATTTGAATGACAAATTTGAATCAAATGGAGCAATGAATGAAATTGTTAATGATAACGTGAGTTTTCAAATGAAAGAACTTGAACACACCTCCATGAATAAAAATTCATTTGAAAAACTCCAAAATGAAAATAATGCTTTATTGATTCAAACTTCCTTACTTGAAAGTAAATTGGAAAGTCTTGAAAAGGCTAAGAAAGGAAAATGTGTGAACATTGATAATTGTGACAACTTGCATATTCTGGAACAAGAAATTGAAAGTCACAAAACAGTTAATTGCTTGTTGAATGAGAAAATTATTTCATGTGAACAAGATATTGCTAACTCTCATTTGCAAATCATGAAACTAGAAAATGAAATTAAGAGCGTGAATGAATCTTTGTCCTTGTGTGATAAAGAAATTGAAAAATAAAAAGATGTTGTTGAATGCTCTTATATGCATGAAAAACTCTCAACTGTTGAACATACTCATGCATCAAGAAGAAGAAGAAGAAATGTTTCATGTTATTACTGTGGAATATTTGGTCATGATATGTACAATTATTTTTTGATGAAGTTTGATGATGATGAAGCTTTAAAATTAAGAATGAAACTGAATGTTGATTCTAAAAACCATGAGAAACCCATGAAGATTACTCAGAACACTCACTGCTTTTATTGTGGGATGCATGGTCATGTTTTTGAAAATTGTTTAACAAAGAGAAATGATGATGAGTGGTCCTTCATGAAAAATATTTCTTGTCATTACTGTGGTGGCCTTGGACACAAGATGAACAATTTTTCTTTAATGGAAAATGATGAAAAGATGTCCATGAAAAGAAAATCATCTCAATATTTTTATTGTGGCCTGAATGGACATTCTATGGACGATTGTACCATGATGAGGGCTGATGATGAATGGTTTGCTAGGAAAAATAGGAGTTCATCTGTTCATGTAAGAACTAACCCCTCGGGACCAAAGATGACTTGGGTACCCAAATTGCCAAAATGAGAACTTATCTTGCAGGGGCGCCTTGAGGTCAAGAAACATCAACAAATAAAGGACCCTCAAGGTGAGAAACAAAATGGCTTGATTTGAAGTTTGTTTCACCTAGGTTTTCCTTGACAAATCTGAAAAGGTAAAAATTTCACTTGAAGAAAAAGGTTGTAATTATGAAGTTACATTTCTGTTTCACTTACTCTTGTCAAGTTCTAAAATGTTGAGATCCTTCAATTTTGATGAGTAGTTGACTTGAATGATTTTTGGTTGAACATCTTGTAAATAATCATAACTCTTGAATGCTTAACCTTGGACATATATGGCTCTTAGTACACACCTTCTCTTTTACTTTCAAAATAAATTTGGCTTTGTATGCTTTACACTGTGCATAGAGTCCTTCAGACTCTTACTTACTATTTACAAATAACAACTCACATGTGCATACATAGAATACATACTTAGCTTCATGATACTCATTGCACATATCATACACATCTTTGCATACTGTTGAATAGGAATAATTTTTCAATCATCCTTTTAGGTTACATGCATACATTTGCATGTCATTGCATACTCGTGTGCTTGAATGTCATGATTATTTGGTATATCAATGGCGATAGTGGAAGGTTAGATTATGTCCAACTGGAAGCTTTTCTCATGCGTGATGGTGGTCTTCGGACCAATGTACTCCGCCAAGTACCAATAATCATTTGCTTGAAAACATTGAAAGATCCCTGGTTGAATGCATGTATATACTTTATACCCATCTTTTTGACTTCTTCTATGACTCATCCATTGCTAAATGAAATTGCACTGATTTAGACATGTTTGTTACATGGCACATATTAAGGGGGAGAATTTTTATAACCGTGCATACATTTAGGGGGAGACATTACTGTGATAAGGCTAATTCATCTTCTTCATTCAATACAACCACCCACACAAAATGCACCTTTTTGAGATAATGATTCAATTTAATAAGGATTACTATTTTCTACTCTACACTTTAGAGGACTATTGATTCTATACATGGAAATCACATATCTCGTGAGGAAAAAGCTGTTTACCCCACCAAAAAGTCGTATAAGTGGAACGTGGATCCGAGTAGCTGGGAATCCCCCCTGAAATAAAGGAGGAAACTCGCACCGAAAGGAGAAACTAATCCACACTAAAATAAGTGTGATTTGCCACTGAGTAGTCGAGAAGTGTCCTTGAGACAAAGGATACAACTCGCGTCGAAAAGTGTCTCATCCACATCATAAAAGGTGACGAAACTGAGTAACCGGGAATTGCCCCTGAAACAAAGGGCATGACTCATGTCAAAAGGTTAGTCACACCATTTATAGTACTTTAAAAAAAATTGGGGTCATACGTAGCTACTAATAGTCGAGCATTGTGTTGAAAGTGTATGGATGATAAGTACTTTGTAGTGTTCTTTAGAAGATTTGATTTTCCATATTACCTTGAAATTCATTTCTCATTCATCACATTTGCACCTTGGGTTTGATTATTTGAATGTTCCTTATGAATCTGTCGCTTATCATGGTTTATGCAATACTTATTTTTGTTAGCACGACCTTCTTAGTATTGTTCATGCACATCATGTTCAACAATCAATTGCATTATCCTTACACCCGTCCCGAAGGGACTTGCATGAGTCTATATCTTATTATGCATGTTTGAATGCTTGAATGCTTGATTCAGTTTGTTCATATCACACTTCATCTTGATGCATCTTTAGCTTATACTTACAAATAACATGTTAAATAACCCATTGTCAGCTGGTTTTTGCTCTTGACAATTGGAGAGAATAATGTGCTGTCAGCAAAACTTGTGCATAGTTTGGTCATCTTGCATATAATCTTGAACAAAATTCAAAAGATGAACATTTGCATATAATTTTGTCATCTTACATACTGCACATCAAATGTCATTTCTTGCATGATCTTCATGGTTCACATCAAATTTTATTCTCTACCATTCATGTTGGAATTTCACATTTGTCATTTTAACTCCCACTTTTTGATAATGCCAAAGGGGGAGAGAGATTTGGATGTGGCCACAATATATTGTCATCATCAAAAAGGGGGAGATTGTTGGGTTCGTGGCACTCCCTCTTTGTCTTTGATAATGGTTTTGATGATTACAATATATTGTGTGGTTTGCACTCTTAGTGTGCTTGACACTTTGATGCCTTCATGTGAAAATTGTGTTCTTCATGTGGACTGTTGATGGCTATACACGTATGTTGATCGTGTGGTTTCTACTCATGCTGATAATGATGAAATCTTGATATATGGGTTACTTATATTGCTTGGTTGAGTGGGTTGTTCAACTAGCTCTCAATTTGATGGAATCGGTTTTTCCATGCTGAATCAAAGTTGATATGTGAAGCTTGTGCAGAAATCGGGATAGTGATTATGCACTTCAAACACATTGGTTTAATAATGTAAGAGCTTAATTGGATCTATAGTGATTTTCTTCAAATCTTAAGTTGAAAATTATGGGTTTTCAAAGTGAGTTCATGCATATCTTTCATTGGTTTTTGAGGTGGCTTTTTGCTCAACATGCTTGCTGAGAATCTTGGTTAAACAAGGTTCAATGTAGTTTCTAAATCCTTCTAATGCATGCCCCTTGATTGTATTGGAATGGGTTTGAAAAGCCCTGAAACACTCACATGTGTTATTGCATTTCAATACTTGAACTTGCAAGTTGAACAAACTATGCTAGTGCATTTGAGTAATCATATGCAATTCTTTAAGATCATCTTGAGTGTTTTGCTAACTCCAAATGCAGGTTCACATTGGTGTCATTCAGTTGCAATCAAAGGTAAGAGTTTATGGTTAAAGGAATTTCATGTCTATGAGTCCCCTTGAATGGGAATTTATGCATAAACTTCATGAAGTTCTAATATTGAATTCTCATGCACATCACTTGTTCTCATGCGTATCACTCATATATGATTTAAGGTTGGCATTCATGAATGGTTTTTTCTTGGATTGGATTATTGAAGGGTTCTTCCATTGGCTCTCATGTTGAAGTGATTTAAGCTATGGGTAATTGTGTGGGTTGTTTTCATGAACACCTTCTATGAGGTGTTATTGGATTAAATGTGTTTCATGCATCATTAAGATGAGGTTTTTGAGTTTTTCAAGTTATGCTCTTAAAATCATGAAAGACAAGGTGAGAACTTATTTTTTAATATAATTCATGTTTGATTACATTGGGGTGCATGTTAGATCATTAGAACATCATTAGGAACTCTTTTTTAATGACACAAGGTCAATGGGTCAACCCCCCCACTCAATGGGTCGTCCCCTGGGCTGAAAACGGGGTAAACAACACCCTGTCTGAAAGTGGGTCGACCCCCCTGTGAAAAATCTGCTGAAAACAATTCTGTCTGCCAAGTGGGTCGACCCTCCTATGAAAGTGGGTCGACCCCCCCCCCTGTTTCGCAGCTCCGTGCGGGATTTTCGTGGGCCACCGTAACCCTATCAAATGGACTCCGATTGGGCTGAAAATTTACCCACATGCCCTTGGCTTAGTAATGAACATGTTAGGGTGGTTTTGATAGGGTTTTGCAAGGGCAATATGGTCTTTTGATCAACCTAACATGATGGTATATATATGTTACGAATTTGGAAGAAAAACAAGAGGAGCTCTAATCTTTCTATCTGTTTTGTAGGAGAATGAAGGGAAGAAGGAGGAAGGCTGAGGAAGAGCTCAAGATTCATCTACTTCCATCCATTTCTAGAGCTCGTGATTGAAGAAGGAAAGAAGCGGATTGAGAAGAGGAACGCGTTGACGTCCTCAACATCGGCATTCGGCTATCCTCCGACCTGAGCATCAGAGATTATCATCTCCACCTCATTTCTTCTCATGGGGAACTACTTCCATATCTTGTTTACACCTATTTGCCTCATTTGCTTTTGATTTTTGGGGTTGCTTTGATCAACCTAACTTGCTGATATATATAAGTTGCGAATTTTAGGGTTTAGATCAAGAGGGGAGGAAGCACTGGCCGTAGGAGAGAAAGGAAGAGGGTTTTGAACTCTAATATGTTTATCCAACTTGTAGGGAGGTTCTAAAGCAAGGAGTTTCAAGGTTCACCCATTCCATCAAGAGTTTACAAGTCAAGGAAGCTGAATCTAGATTGACCGGCTCGTTCGGATTCGGATTTGCTGAAGTTTTGCCCTCCCTCACCTTGGAAACTTCAAGAATGATTTGTCCAGGCCACTCTTATATAAAGGATACATTTCTCCAGCCTTTCTTATATGCTTCAGTGATTTACATTCTATCTATGAGCATGTATTGAATTTTCTGTGCTAGTCATTGTACATCCTTTTATTTTGTTGAACTTAGAATATCTGTGTGTGGTGTACGGAGTTGCGTCTCCGTGTGGATTTAGTGTCCGGGGCGTGTTCCCCGATTCTGTGTGTGGGTGTGTGCTACGGTGGCAGCGTGTTGGGGATTTTCCCCGTGTGTGGATATTACTGCGGAAGCAGCGTGTGTGTGTGGTTGGGGTTCGTCCCCGTGTTGCTACGAAAGTAGCGTGTAGTGAAGCCTCACCCGGTTGGGTGAGGGGTGGACGTAGGGAGCCCGTCGTGGTCCCGAACCACCTAAAAATCTCCGTGTCCTTTGTGAATGCATGCGCGATTGTCCATTTCTCCTATCTCCATTCACAGGTAGATTTATAGATTTTTATTCACTACTCCAATACACACTGCTACCTCTGCTATTTGTAATTGAGCACAGTTAACTCATTCTATGCATTGCATATCCGTGTGAGATCGGAAAGATTAAGAGCATTCTCATAATCTTACTTGATTTTATGCTAATTAACATAGTTAATTTTAATTCCATCGTGATCAGTTTAGAGAGCTTTTTTAAAATCCGCCATCTAGGTCAAGGGGACAATTCAACCCCCCTTCTTGTCCGCCATCTAGTCTGGGCCAATAGCAGAGTAGAAAGGCAAGTTGATGGGATCGGCAAGCGGCTTCAACAAAACTATAAAATAGCTATTTATGTTTTAGTTGTCTCATGTTAATTGGGCCATATGTATGAGCCTAATGGGTCATGTTTTATGTTCATAGTAATTATGTCTACAATAATCATGTAAGAGTCTTTTTTTATTTGTGTGTCTTTTAGTCTTCCCAAGAGAGTTATGATGAGTAGGTATTAGGTGTTAATGAGTTGTCTTTTAGTTTTCTCTAAAGAGTCTTTTTTTTATTTGTGTGTCTTTTAGTCTTCCCAAGAGAGTTATGATGAGTAGGTATTAGGTGTTAATGAGTTGTCTTTTGGTTTTCTCTGAAGAGTCTATAAAAGATCATGTAACTCTTCTTTAGAATACAATGAGTTGAATAGAATTTTTGGAAAGATATCCTCCGATGTGAGGTCCACACCCTTTCTATCCCTGTTTTCCCCATCTCTTTCCAACTAGGGGTGCGATGCCCCTCTCCCTCCCTCTCCCCTCGGCTGGGTGCGACACCCAAGTCTTCCTCCCCCTTCCCTTGCTTCTCTGTTCTCCCCTCCCTCACATCCACAAGCTTGGCCAGCCCTCCCAACCCCTTTCCTCTAGCTTCCCTCCCCCCCTCTCTTGTCCCTGCAGCCGCATTCACACCTCTCTCCCTCTCTCCCTCTAAACTTCTTCTGCCATGGCCAACACCGCCGTTCACCACCTCGTCCCTCTCTCTCTCTAAAACTCTCTCTCTCTCTCTAAAAGGGGTGACCCTTTCTCTCTCCTCCCCCTCCCAATTTCGAATTTCTCTCTCTCTCTACCCCATTCACTTCTCATTAAGACCCCTCTCCCCTCCCCATACTCCATTCAATTGTCTCCTTACTTCCCCATCTACCAAAGCAACCTTTGGTATTCTTAGGCACCCCTTCACTCTCTCCAAGCCATTTCCCCCCTTCCCAAGCCAACCTTTCACCTCCCCAAGGCCCAAATTGAATTCCCCACCCCTTGAGGGTTGTGCCCCAGCCTCTCCCCTCTCCCCCAACCTCCCCTGGTCGCACACCCCCTTCCCTCCTTTGGCCTGATCGACCAGGCCAACCCCTCCCCTCCCACCTTGGTCAATCTGCACACCCAGCCAACCCTGCCCCTTCTTCTCCAGTTCCAGCCCCCCTAGCTCCGACCTCCTCACCACCCAGCCTCTTCCATCAACCCCCTAGCACCCCCTTACATCTCCCACAGCCATTAGACCCTTCCCCCTTGCTGCAACTTCACCTTTCCCCGCACCAATCTTCATCTATCACCAATCTGCTCTGCCCAGTTTGCAGGCAGCCAACAGGGTCCTGAGAGAGGCGTCTCCATCAGCATCACTCTGAAGCTTCTGGTGAGAAGCCCTACACCGCTGGAAAGGGCGTCCAGAGAGATTCGCAGGCGAGGTGGTATCATCAAATTCCGACATCGGAGCAGCCCGTGAGAGCCAATCTCGCCAGACTGCACAAGACACCTCTGGCAGACAACCTGAAGCTGAAAGAAAATACTCCAGCGACCAGATCAGTGAAGCCCTTGGCACAATCTTTGGATGGGATCGACTTCCGCCAGTCCTATACCTTCTCCAACAAGAAGGAGGTCGTTTGAGTACCAGAGCACTGCATTCCGTCATTTCTCCCCGGAGTGCGCAGGTTAGTACAACACAACCAGTTTGGACACCCTGTCACAGTTCTGCCTCCAGCACTCTATTCCGACCTCTTATCGAAGCTCTGTTGGTCCCTGCTAAAAGAGGACTCTCCCACGAGTACGTAGGCACTGGTGCTGCCTCAATCCGACGCCCCATCTGAGAGTACGACCCCGGCAAAGAGCTCACTGGTCGCCCAGAATTGTCACCTGCGCAGCTCTGCGAGTTTCAGCGGCCTCGCTTCGTCCGAGCTCAGAACGTGGCAATTCCTCAACCTGGTGATTCCCAACTTGATCAGCTTTCTAGAGACACCAACCCCGCCTCCGTCGCATCAGATATTTCTACCTCTGACAAGGCACTGCATGCAGTCAGCCAGGTCAGCAACTCAGTCTGCGTAGGTCGAGATTCGATCTCCTTCGGCCACTCCGATCTCCTCACCCCGCCTGGCCGGCTGAACGCCCCTCCCTACGTGGAGGTAGTTTTGGTTGTAAATCAAGTTAATCCCCACCCCGAGATCCCCCTCTTGCGTGAGGTGTAGTGAGTGTACTAGCAGGTCGCCATCCGAAGCTACATCGGCGCGGCGTGCGGGTGCATACCCACGCCTCCCCGCTCGCCATCGTCTCTGGCCGGGATCGGCATCTTCACGCTGATCAGGTCCAAGGGCTTCAGATGAGTGGCTGTCACCCCCAAGGTGGTGTCACATCAAATTGGTATCAGAGCTTAGAGAACCGGATTGTTCCATGAAACCGAGATCTTGAGCTACGAGGTTCGAGGTTGAACCTCCTCCAACCGGAGGGGTTTGCCGAGATCGAAAAATAGCTCCAGCAAAAAGAGTTATCAAATAGATATTTATGATTGGTCATCTTTTGTCAATTGGGCCGCATGTTTGGGCCAAATGGGACATGTTTTATGTTTTGAAGTGATTATGTACCCAACCATTATGTAAGAGTCTTTTTTTATTATTTGTCTTTTAGTCTTTCTAAGGGAGTTATGAGTGGTAGGAAGTAGGTGTTAGGTGAGTTGTCTTTTGGTCTTCTTTGTGGAGTCTATAAAAAGTCATGTAATCTTTGTTTAAGGAATGAAATGAAAATGAAGTTAAATTTTTTTGAAAGATGGGAAGCCCCCACTCTACCTCTGTTCCCCTCCTTTCCCTCCTACGTCTCTCTCCACCCTCCCTCTCACTCATTCTCTCATCTCCTCTCTCCTTCGATCTCTTTCTCCTCCACGCTCTCATTTCCTCTGAGACCACAAAACTCCCCACACTGCAGCGCCCCCTTCACCTCTCCTTGAGCCTCCCGATCTCCCACGTCTCTCTCCCTCTCTCTAAAACTCCCACAGTCAAGGCCACCAACCGGCCTCTCTCCCCCTCCTTCTTCACCTCAGCAGCATCCCCATCTCTCCCTCTTTCTCCACCATGGCACCCACCCCCGGTGGTCCCCCCTCCTAACACCTCTCTCCCGTTCCCTCTCCTTCTCTCTGTAGCTCACATTCACACGCCCTCCGTGGCCTCTCCCTTCCTTCACCCCTCCGTTCTCCCTTCTCCTCTCTTCACCCTCTCCTCTCCTCAGCCCTCTCTCTCTGTCTCTCCAGCATCGGTCGTCCCTCTCTCCCTCTCTAATCTCCCCTGCTAGCCTCCTTCACTCCCTCTCCCTCTCTCTTGCTCACATTCCACCCATGTAGCCACCCTCCGCCAGCCAACCTCTCTTCTCTCCTCTGCGTACACCCACACACACATAACACCAGCCCCATGCCCTCTTGCCTCCCCCTCCCCCACTTCAATACCAGTACACACCTTCACAGCCGCAGCCAGCCGCACTGCTGCGTCCCCCTTCTCTGATGGGAATCGACGCCGAGCATGTACTTTTTCTTTTGCATTTATGTCCTTTTAGTTTATGTTTATATCCTTGGGAAAGTACGTACGCAAATGTAAGGCTTTATAAGTCAAGGAGTCATTCCCATGGATTGTGTGGGTTTTTATGTAAGTATACAGTAGGACCAGCAAGGGGGCCCTCAGCCCTTTCCCATTGGTCCATGTCACCTATGTGGGGCTGGTCAACCATCCTAGGTGGCCATCTAGAAGGGTTGAATGTCAAATGCCACATGGGTAGACAAAGGGAGTAAAAAGTCTAAGGTAGGCTACCTACCATGTCAAGCTTGTCTCCCACTTGGGTTATTTTATTTTTTGTGTGTGTGTTGGTCACATTTAATCTAGGCCATTCATTCCCCATCCCTAGATCCAATGGTGGAGATTGGATTAGATTGGAGGCATATAAATACTTGTATTTTCCATTTGAATATTAATGAAATGAGAAAAAGTATTGTGCAAGACCCCCCCCTTGAGTGAATTTCGACCTCCCCTCTCTCTCCCTCTGGTTTCTTCATCCCAACCCCCATTCTAGAGTGCTATCTTCTTCCCCCTACCTCCGGTGATCATCGGTGCCGCCGCCGCCGCCGTTCGTGCCGCCTACGAGCCGCCGCGGGGCCATCTTCAAGGTTCTGTCCTGTTGGATAGAGGTGACTTCCACGAAATTCTGCAGTCAGCCACGACGTCCCCTTGATCTGAAATTTTTAGAGGTTGTTTCTACCTTGAATCCCCACCTCCACCTAAATTCTCACGTCCAAACTCCTCCATTTAGTAATTTTTCATTTTCGTTCATTTTGCATTCCCAGATCTATTTTGTCTCTGTCTATAGTGACAATAGCTCTGAGTTTCCCATCTCCGACCACCTTTTTGAATTTTCCAAACCCGCCCAATTTTACTGGGAGTTCTGTCCATCATCCCCTACATCCACCATTTTTTCTGATTTTTGATCTACCATCTATCTATTTTTCAAAATTCATGATCTATCTCAGCTACAGTGCTTTCAGCCCATTTCCAGATCCGACCCACTTCCAGTTCAAAAATCCTATCCATTCGTAGCCACATCTAAACTTGTTCAAACTAGTCTTGCCATTTTCCTAGCTTGATTTTCTACAACTTTGCTGAAGACCACCACTTTAGATTTGGACGTTCACATATAGGTCAAAGGAAGTTCTCAGACAAGTTCTCTACAGATCTGAGAGCCCGGTCACTATACAACAGCAACTAATAATTCATTAAAGCCAAGATCCGTGCAGATCCAGGCCAGAACTTCAAGCCTAGATTGAAGTATTTGAAGTTAGCTTTCCAACGGCCCCAGTTTCGTGTCGATCCGACATCGGGGCTGATCGCAGCATCCGTTCTTGCCGAGACGCGCGCTGAAAACCAGAAGTTGCAGATCCGTGGCCGGTTGTTCCGACCGGTGCTGATCAGAGCCGCCCAGCCTCTGGCTGGCAAACCAGCGCGCCCCCACTCCAGGGAGCGCTCATCCAGGCATCCACCACCACAGCGGTGCCACCGGGTCCCACACGGCCCCTCCGGACAGCAAGTGGGCCCCACATGCGCGAGTACGTGTGCTGCCGAAGCTACGCGAGAAGCCGCCCGTCAACCCGAAATCGGTCCTCCCGGACCCCATTATGTCACCCTTTACCTCCCTGCGTGGAGTGGGCAGCGACGTGTATTGCTGTAATATTGTGTATTATTGTTCCGGGAGTACGAGTTTCGGCCGGGTCCGTCTTCCCCACGCCGAGCGCGTGGAGGTATCGTTCTCGCTCCCTACACTCGGCATTTGCTTATTTTCATATATACTTGTTTATGCCACTGCTAGAGAGCATGTTTTAGGACCTAGCTTGCTATATATTTTTCATATCACCGCTGCTGTGAGAGAGAGCGTGATCGTCCTGTGATCCGATCCGGGCACAAGTGAGAGCCGACCACCCTACCTCACTGTCGGTTTCTCAACCGCGCACGTCCGACGCTTCCCTCATTAAGGGACAGTCACGAGCTTGTCGTGTCCGTGGTCTCATCCCGCATCAATTTGGTATCAGAGCGAGTTTGAGTCTAGGGTGTCCAAAACAAAAAAAAAGAGTGTCATTTAAGTCTAAGTGTCTAAGTCGGTCTTAGGAGTTGCATTTGCATACCATTAATCGGTATATAAAAAGGTGTTGTCCGAACGTTAGGCTACGCCTATCGGGAAGGCCGCACACTTGCGTGAGTGATCTTCGGATCGATTAACTCCGCCACGTACCGAGTCTTGGTGTCTTGTCCTTAGTGTGCATGCATCCCAAACCGTGCATAGTCGGTCTAGTGTCTTGTCTAAATGGCCTTGCATACCCATTCCTAGGGATCCATTCCCATCTTTTCGGCACCAATGGCCAACCCATGTCGACCCGTCCAAGGTGATAGGTCCGTGTCCGAGTACATCTGGGACTATGATAAGTACCGGTTGGAATATGGCTTGGGAGAGGAGAGCACCACGACCGCATTTCAGTTCCGGAGAGGTTTACGGTTTCACTTCCAACTTGAATGTCTTGTCCGCGACGCGTTCTCACTGGCGCAATCTTATAGGGTCGCTCTAGAGGTCGAGCCCTTTGAGTCTCATTTTTCTCGCTCTAGAGGTCGAACCCTTTGGCAAACATCTACCTCCCAACTGAGTCCTGAACCGATCAGACTACCTAACCCAATTCCTTCACCACCCGAGAGTGCTCCATTGTCACCCTCACCTTCGGATCTTAATTCGGAACCCTCTCATTTGGATCCACCCAAGCCCCAGCCACCCGTGCTTCTAACGGGTACGCTTTTCATCGTCGAGCCGCTTCTTAGTTGGCTCAAGGATGGCTTGGTCCCACATCTCGTCCCATCCATGGACCCCACCTTACCTTTAGTGCCAGTCAACTCATTCCATACCACATTTCGGTCTAGTCACCATGTTGACACGTTAGACGATCTTGTCATGGGATTAGATTCACAATGGAAGTTGACACACCTACTGGCCCGAGGCTTTGACCAACCCGCTAGTCTTAGCTTCACCCATCCGGCCTTAGGGTCCATTACCTCCGAGTGCACCGTGGGTTGTGTCACCACGGAGGTCCTCTTACTCCTCCCCTTACCGGACGAGCCCGAACTCATACCCTTTTGTCCGAGAGAGGAATCATACATCTTGCCTACGATCCCCGTCCCACCCGTTACAATTCAAGAAGGTGACTACCCACACCTTCAAAACTTCTACATGTGGGACCGTGACTTGTGGGAACCCACCACAAGGGGTCATACCTTCTTTGACCCTTTTGACTCCTTCACTATTAGGCTTCCCGAGTTACCACCCGTACTCCCTTCTTCAAGGAAGCCCACTTTTATGCCCCTTCCCCTCGGGATGGGCCATCTACATCCACCAACCCCGACCCACCTGCACCCGGCCCTTCTAAACCACCAGAGTCGCCCACATTAAAAGACCATCCACGCATAACCACACCCGACGTATAGGTGTTCCCCATTCCATCCATTCCCAGTTGCACAACATGCATGCCTGGCACATATTCGGGTGTCCTGGTCCGCCGTCGCCCATGTACGGGTCAGACTAACATTAGGTGTGTCTAGGGTCATAGATGAGTCCGCGTGTTTTCCTTGTGTGGTTTGTTTTGTGTGGTTTGTTTGCATGATTTGTGTGTCGTTTGTTTGTCTGCATGTGTCTTGTGCAAGCTCGTTGTTGTTCTATTATGAGTAAGAGACGAGTGGACTCATTCGATGAGTATGGGATCGGTTCTACATCTATACCCGGATCAGTCACCTACAGGGACTCAGCGGTGATTCCTAGTGAGTCTTCGAGCTGCTTCCTTCCCTTTCAGAGTGCCCCACCCGAAGTGTCCACCTCTAGCCCATGGCAGCTTGTGCATATCGAGTATATATGGAATGAGCAGGTGCCAATTACTTGGAGTGGAGCATACCCGCGCTACTTGGCACGGTGACGGATCCGCCGGAGTACTCGAGCATCCATACCCCTACTCGACGGGGTCGAGTTCCTCTCACCCGGGGAGAGTTGATGGGAATCGACGCCGAGCATGTACTTTTTCTTTTGCATTTATGTCCTTTTAGTTTGTGTTTATATCCTTGAGAAAGTATGTACGCAAATGTAAGGCTTTATAAGTCAAGGAGTCATTCCCATGGATTGTGTGGGTTTTTATGTAATTATATAGTAAGACCAGCAAGGGGGCCCTCAGCCCTTTCCCATTGGTCCATGTCACCTATGTGGGGCTGGTCAACCATCCTAGGTGGCCATCTAGAAGGGTTGAATGTCAAATGCCACATGGGTAGACAAAGGGAGTAAAAAGTCTAAGGTAGGCTACCTACCATGTCAAGCTTGTCTCCCACTTGGGTTATTTTTTTTTTTTGTGTGTATTGGTCACATTTAATGTAGGCCATTCATTCCCCATCCCTAGATCCAATGGTGGAGATTGGATTAGATTGGATCAGATTGGAGGCATATAAATACTTGTATTTTCCATTTGAATATTAATGAAATGAGAAAAAGCATTGTGCAAGACCCCCCCCCCCCTTGAGTGAATTTCGACCACCCCTTTCTCTCCCTCTAGTTTCTTCATTCCCAACCCCCATTCTAGAGTGCTATCTTCTTCCCCCTACCTCCGGTGATCATCGGTGCCGCCGCCGCCGCCGTTCGTGCCGCCTACGAGCCGCCGCGGAGCCATCTTCAAGGTTCTGTCCTGCTAGATAGAGGTGATGTCCATGAAATTCTGCAGTCAGCCACGACGTCCTCTTGATCTGAAATTTTTAGAGGTTGTTCCTACCTTGAATCCCCACCTCCACCTAAATTTTCACGTCCAAACTCCTCCATTTAGTAATTTTCCATTTTCATTCATTTTACATTCCCATATCTGTTTTGTCTCTGTCTACAGTGACAACACCTCTGAGTTTCCCATCTCCGACCACCTTTTTGAATTTTTCAAATCCGCCCAATTTTACTGGGAGTTCTGTCCATCATCCCCTACATCCACCATTTTTCCTGATTTTTGATCTGCCATCTATCCATTTTTCAAAATTCGTGTTCTATCTCAGCTACAGTACTTTTAGCCCATTTCCAGATCTGACCCACTTTCTGTTCAAAAATCCTATCAATTCGTAGTCACTTCTAAACTTGTTCAAACCAGTTTTTCCATTTTCCTAGCTTGATTTTATACAACTTTTCTGAAGACCACCACTTCAGATTCGGACGTTCACATATCGGTCAAAGGCAGTTCTTAGACAAGTTCTCTACAGATCTGAGAGCCCGGTCACTGTACAATAGCAACTCAACAATTCATTAAAGCCAAGATCCGTGCAGATCCAGGCCAGATCTTCAAGTCTAGATTGAAGTATTTGAAGTTAGATTTCCAACGGTGCCAGTTTCGTGTCGATCCGACATCGGGGCTGATCGCAGTGTCTGTTCTCGCCGGGACGCGCGTTGAAAACCAGAAGTTGCAGATCCGTGGCCGGTTGTTCCGACCGGTGCCGATCGGAGCCGCCCGGCCTCCGGCTGGAGAACCAGCGCGCCCCCACTCCAGGGAGCGCTCATCCAGGCATCCACCACTACAGCGGTGCCACCGCGTCCCACACGGCCCCTCCGGACAGCAAGTGGCCCCCACATGCGCGAGTACGTGTGCGGCCGAAGCTACGCGAGAAGCCGCCCGTCAACCCGAAATCGGTCCTCCCGGACCCCATTGTGTCACCCTTTACCTCCCTGCGTGGAGTGGGCAGTGACGTGTATTGCTGTAATATTGTGTATTATTGTTCCGGGAGTACGAGTTTCGGCCGGGTCCGTCTTCCCCACGCCGAGCGCGTGGAGGTATCGTTCTCGCTCCCTACACTCGGCATTTGCTTATTTTCATATATACTTGTTTATGCCACTGCTAGAGAGCATGTTTTAGGACCTAGCTTGCTATATATTTTTCATATCACCGCTGCTGCGAGAGAGAGCGTGACCGTCCCGTGACCCGATCCGGGCACAAGTGAGAGCCGACCACCCTACCTCACTGCCGATTTCTCAACCGCGCACGTCCGACGCTTCCCTCATTAAGGGACAGTCACGAGCTTGTCGTGTCCGTGGTCTCATCCCGCATCAATCTCTCTCTCAAACTGAGCGACTGGCCCCCTGTTTGGAACAGGGACACCGCCGAGTCCTCCGTCTGCCTCCCCTCTCTCCCCTTGCAGCCATCCAACCCCCCCTTCTTCTAACTTCCCC
Source organism: Amorphophallus konjac (assembly GCA_022559845.1). Taxonomy (NCBI): domain Eukaryota; kingdom Viridiplantae; phylum Streptophyta; class Magnoliopsida; order Alismatales; family Araceae; genus Amorphophallus; species Amorphophallus konjac. The sequence goes on from CM040126.1 coordinate 79,913,592, forward strand.
CTCCCTTCCTCTCTGCTACCCAACCATCGCGGCACCCCCTCTCCTGCTTGGCCGTCTCACCTGCGGACACCTCCTCACCGCCACTATCTGCTCTCTCTTCTCCATCTCTCCCACTCTCCCGTTTTCTCTTTCTTCTCTCCCCCCTCTCCTTTCTCCTCTCTACCTCCTTCTCACTTCGCATGCACATCCACATGCACCCTTCTCACCACCCCCTACAGCCAACCGCCTCTAGCCGCCGCTGGCTCTGCCCAACTGGCCTTCACCGGCCGCACCTTCTCCCTTCACCGGCAGGCCCCCATGCAGCCCTAGGCAGCCAGCTCCTCGCCACAAACCCAGCACCTGCAAATGCCATTACGGCCCCTCCACGAAGCACACAGCACGCCACCATCGTCAGTCCAGCTCCCATGCATGCACGTCGCCGGTGCCGTCCATCGCAGCTTCGCCAGCGTGCACCACCCCGTCAGCATGGCAGCACCCCTACGAGCACGTCGGCGTTCCCACCATTAAGTTGGCAACCTGCCCCAGCATGCTAGACCGGCACTCACCCCCCACCTTCTCTCTCATTCTCTGTCTCTCTCTCTACCTTCTCTCTCTAAACCATGCCCCTCTCCCCACCCCACCATGTGCATCCTACTCCAGCAACCCTCCTCCCTTGCACAGATCGCTTCCCCTCTCCCTATTCCTCACCCAGCCCGCCACTACACTGAACGCAACTCACTCCCGGCACCATCATCCTCTGAGAAGCAACTGCAAAGAAGGCCCGTTGTTGCACCATCGCAAAGCCCCTTTACACAGCTTGAAAATCACCCCAAACCCCACCCTCACCGTCACCTCTACAAGAAAGGGAAGAACAGAGTCCCATTTTTGGGCTTGTTGTCTTGTCTGCAGATAAGGTTTGGTATGCCAGACCGCGTACCCTCACCCATCTGATCCATCCTTGCATATATCCTGTCCATGGTGCAGGTAGATGGGGTATAAAATGGAGATTGACTACATGGTGAGCAAATATAGATTAGTATCTCCTTAGGCACGCACACATACAAGCCATGCATGCATGAGTGTGTGCACACAAAGTGTTTCAAAGAGCCAGTGGGACACAAACGTAGAGTCCCAGAGGGAGCATGTAAGAGAGGTCTGGATTGTTTCACTGTTTATTGGCCCACTTGTCATCCATTTCCCTGGGTTACTTAGATGAACATTTTCAGTCCGGTTGATGATGTGCATGATGCAAAGAAGAAAATCATCATTCATCACTTTATTCCTCAATGGCCATTAACTCAACAACTTCAAGGACCAGAAATCAACTTACCAGCAGGGATCATGCTTTCTCAGTCAGGACCAGGAGATCGGCCAATGGGGACAGCTCAAGTTTTTCTTAATGAAGCTACTTCAAGTTTATCACGGTCTTTCCCTACACGTATTCCTCCAAGAAGCCAGAGCTATTCTGGACAACCTGGCTCTAGAAGTGGAACTTCTCATCCCAGACCAACAGTGCATTCTAAATATATTAATGCCAGAGTTTCTCTTGATCCCTGTGTTGACAGGGATGGTTATCGACGCCTCAACATGGAAGGAATTGAAGAAATGTTGTTGTCTTTGGAAAGGATCGAGCAGGATGAAGTGTTGCCATACATTTAAATGGTTCTTCACTCAAACTTATTCTCGGGTGGCCTTGCCTTCCATGATCAACATAGAGAGTGGAAATTGGATATTGATAATATGTCATATAAGAAATTGCCAACATCAGGAGAGAAAATGGGTACCGTCAGCAGTGCCCTCTCAGAAGAAGAAAATCACATGCCTGGAGTTTTTGTTTCACATCAAAATGGTATCAGAGCATAGGGAACCAGGTTGCTCCAACCAACCGGGATCCTGAGCTACGAGGTTCGAGGACGAACCTCCTCCAAGCGAAAGGGATTGATGGGATCGGCAAGCGGCTTCAACAAAACTATAAAATAGCTATTTATGTTTTAGCTGTCTCATGTTAATTGGGCCATATGTATGAGCCTAATGGGTCATGTTTTATGTTCATAGTAATTATGTCTACAATAATCATGTAAGAGTCTTTTTTTATTTGTGTCTTTTAGTCTTCCCAAGAGAGTTATGATGAGTAGGTATTAGGTGTTAATGAGTTGTCTTTTGGTTTTCTCTAAAGAGTCTTTTTTTTATTTGTGTGTCTTTTAGTCTTCCCAAGAGAGTTATGATGAGTAGGTATTAGGTGTTAATGAGTTGTCTTTTGGTTTTCTCTGAAGAGTCTATAAAAGGTCATGTAACTCTTCTTTAGAATACAATGAGTTGAATAGAATTTTTGGAAAGATATCCTCTGATGTGAGGTCCACACCCTTTCTATCCCTCTTTTCCCCATCTCTTTCCAACTAGGGGTGCGATGCCCCTCTCCCTCCCTCTCCCCTCGGCTGGGTGCGACACCCAAGTCTTCCTCCCCCTTCCCTTGCTTCTCTGTTCTCCCCTCCCTCACATCCACAAGCTTGGCCAGCCCTCCCAACCCCTTTCCTCTAGCTTCCCTCCCCCCCTCTCTTGTCCCTGCAGCCGCAGTCACCCCTCTCTCCCTCTCTCCCTCTAAACTTCTTCTGCCATGGCCAACACCGCCGTTCACCACCTCGTCTCTCTCTCTCTAAAACTCTCTCTCTCTCTAAAAGGGGTGACCCTTTCTCTCTCCTCCCCCTCCCAATTTCGAATTTCTCTCTCTCTCTACCCCATTCACTTCTCATTAAGACCCCTCTCCCCTCCCCATACTCCATTCAATTGTCTCCTTACTTCCCCATCTACCAAAGCAACCTTTGGTATTCCTAGGCACCCCTTCACTCTCTCCAAGCCATTTCCCCCCTTCCCAAGCCAACCTTTCACCTCCCCAAGGCCCAAATTGAATTCCCCACCCCTTGAGGGTTGTGCCCCAGCCTCTCCCCTCTCCCCCAACCTCCCCTAGTCGCACACCCCCTTCCCTCCTTTGGCCTGATCGACCAGGCCAACCCCTCCCCTCCCACCTTGGTCAATCTGCACACCCAGCCAACCCTGACCCTTCTTCTCCAGTTCCAGCCCCCCTAGCTCCGACCTCCTCACCACCCAGCCTCTTCCATCAACCCCCTAGCACCCCCTTACATCTCCCACAGCCATTAGACCCTTCCCCCTTGCTGCAACTTCACCTTTCCCCGCCCCAATCTTCATCTATCACCAATCTGCTCTGCCCAGTTCGCAGGCAGCCAACAGGGTCCTGAGAGAAGCATCTCCATCAGCATCACTCTGAAGCTTCTGGTGGGAAGCCCTACACCGCTGGAAAGGGCGTCCAGAGAGATTCGCAGGCGAGGTAGTATCATCAAATTCCGACATCGGAGCAGCCCGTGAGAGCCAATCTCGCCAGACTGCGCAAGACACCTCCGACAGACAACCTGAAGCTGAAAGAAAATACTCCAGCGACCAGATCAGTGAAGCCCTTGGCACGATCTTTGGAGGGGATCGACTTCCGCCAGTCCTCTACCTTCTCCAACAAGAAGGAGGTCGTTTGAGTACCAGAGCACTACATTCCGTCATTTCTCCCCGGAGTGCGCAGGTTAGTACAGTAGAACTAGTTTGGACACCCTGTCACAGTTCTGCCTCCAGCACTCTACTCCGACCTCGTTTTGAAGCTCTGTTGGTCCCTGCTGAAAGAGGACTCTCCCACGAGTACGTAGGTACTGGTGCCACCTCAATCCGACGCCCCAGCTGAGAGTACGACCCCGGCAAAGAGCTCACTAGTCGCCCAGAATTGTCACCTGCGCAGCTCTGCGAGTTTCAGCGGCCTCGCTTCGTCCAAGCTCAGAACGTGGCGATTCCACATCCTGGTGATTCCCAACTTAATCAGCTTTCAGAGACACCAACCCCGCCTCCGTCGGACATCCCATCAGATATTTCTACCTCCGACAAGGCGCTGCATGCAGTCAGCCAGGTCAGCAACTTAGTCTGCGTAGGCCGAGATTCGATCTCCTTTGGCCACTCCGATCTCCTCACCCCGCCTGGCCGGCTGACCGCCCCTCCCTGCGTGGAGGTAGTTTTGGTTGTAAATCAAGTTAATCCCCACCCCGAGATCCCCCTCCTGCGTGAGGTGTAGTGAGTGTACTAGCAGGTCGCCATCCGAAGCTACATCGGCGCGGCGTGCGGGTGCATACCCACGCCTCCCCGCTCGCCACCGTCTCTGGCCGGGATCGGCATCTTCACGCTGATCAGGTCCAAGGGCTTCGGCCGAGTGGCTGTCACCCCCAAGGTGGTGTCACATCACAAGTTAAGTTTGCTCGAAACTCTCACTATGCGTGAGCTGGATCTCAGATCCAAACCTCGGCCATGAACCAGAGATCAAGTAATTCAGCTACGTAATCCATGAAAAATTTATTATGCTAATGGAATTGCTATGATGATGAATTGTTGTTTGATTCATGCTATTTTTTTTGGCCACGTGAACTTTTTACTTAGCATTATGAATCATTATTTTTGATGATGTCTTCCATGGCTGCATATATCTCAATTCATCACTTTCATGGAGAAATAGCATGCTGAGTGTCTATCTCAACTTCCATGAGCATTAAACAGAGGGGGAGTTTAAGAGTTTGCACCTAAGGGTAGAAATGCATTGTATATGGATGAATCTGTATGTGTTGTGGTCTTTAAGCATCATCTTGAAATTTCATGCACTATCATACATTTCATGATCAAGGGACCCAACTCTGCATGACCTCTTGGTATATAAAATGGTAAGCTGGGAGAAGGACAGATCTCTTCTGTCTTGAAACCTACATCATGCATGAGGTGGTCTTAAGACTTCAGTTCTCCGCCAGGTACCAAGGGTCGACCCATCATGAGAACAGTCTAGACGTTCATGTGAATAATTCATAAAATTCCCTGCATTGATTTCATTGCATGTGCTGCACTCAGAATTCAGACATTCAATGCACAAAGTCAGGGGGAGTTCCTGTAGTTCATAGTTTACCCATGTGCTTTTATTATCATGCATATGCTGATTTCAGAATTGATTGCATACCATATTGAAATCATCAAAAAGAGGGAGTAAGTAGCATGTTTCCATCTGCACATGATAAAATGCAATTTGCCTCTCAGTACAGAATGCATAGTAAATAATCTATGATTGCATCATATTGTGGTCTCATACACGCCAATGCACACCATTTTAAATGAGACCCAAAGATTGCATATTAAGTGGTATCATTTTCAATGCATCATGTTCTCACTTAAGTCATTGGTTGCATACTCCATTGTCAACCCATGCACATGTTTAAGGGGGAGTTAACATCAAAAATTCACTCTACGTTCATGCATTCATTCTTGTTGACCTGTGTATAGTCTGCACCTTCTTAGGGGGAGCTTGCCTAGCTTAAAGATCCTTGTTGATCAGGCAGACCTTAGACCTACTCAGGTCAAACTCTCAGTTCACTCTGTTTGAAAACTGCTCTCTGTCTAAGCTCAGTGTGTCGACACCATGAAGTGCAAGTGTCGACACTCCTTTGAGGTTGCTGGTCCTATTTCACTTATTTCAACCTGAGCTTACTGCATATCCTCAGGGGGAGTGTTCCTTATTCTGTCTCACTGTGTAATCATATGTCCTCTCTGCTGAAATCAGACCCTATCTTCATGATGATGTTACTCTAAATTCCATCTAGGGTCAGATTGCTTTGGATTTTCTGGAATCTGCCACTTCTTGAATCATTAGTTGAATGTTTCCAGAATTCCTTGAATGCCTTGAACTTCTTGGAGGATCTTCAGTCTGATTGTTGAATTCATTTATCAGAGTAAATCTTCTAGAAGAATCTTCCTTTATGGAGCTTTATGACTGCCCTGAATATGAAAACTATTGGTTTAAAATTAATGATTTCTCATGATTTATTGTCTAATTGCCCTGAAAATGGTTGCACTCGGTCTTAATAGGCTTAAATCAATTTTTCATGTTTTGACATAATATGCCTTCTTATATCTGAAAGTTTATCTTTAGTACAAAGGCTTTCTTGTTTGAGAAACTTAAGCTATGTATTGCACTTAAACAATCTGATTTGCTTGAATTTATAAGAGCTAATTGTGTCAGAGTAATGACAGTGGGTCATTGAGAAATATGTCTCCTCATAAAAATTGAGGTAAGATATGTCATGAAGTGCCATTGTTATCTCTGCAGTAATGTAAAAGAAAAAAAATCAAGACAGAGCAATGGCAAAGTTGCTGAGAAATATGTCCCCTCATCAACAATATGAGATTCGATATGTTATGAGGTGACAAAGATATCTCTGTTCCAATTCTGGTATGACAGTTAGTCACACCAAGTACCTAGGGATACTGGTGTCTAGCCAATGTGTATCCTTAAGATACAAGGCATGACTGGACTTAAATGCTCGTAAAACTCCTTGCGTGCTCAATGAAAATTATGAATGTAATAGCAAAAGTTAAAAGCATATCTTCTGAAACTCTAAAATTCCATTTAGTCTTCATGTTTATTTAATCTCAATACTTTTTGTAGTAACTCTCAAGGAGCTAATGGAGTTGAATGAGTAAGGTAAGAGGGGGTTAATCTTGTTTCAGTATACATTTCTGGTTCATTTCTATTAATACTGAATGTAGATGTTTTTAAGCAATTTTTTTTAAGATTAGAATTCATCAATGTTAAACCAATCTTACCGTAAGGGTTGCTTTACTAAAGCTCCACCACTGAAAATTTTAAAAAATATGTAACTCTGTATCTATGAACTTGGCTTCAGAATGAGGAACCCTCATCTTATCAGCTCTTGGATTCTCTGCCTCAAAAATCTCCAAGAGTCGACCCTTAGTGTCGACCCCTTGCATCTTCATTCTTAACAAGTGGTATCTGAATTCATTGATGTCTCCATCATGCCCTTGGGCTGCCTGCATTTCTCATCTCCATGTATTGCATAAAGAATCTGAAATCCCTAAAAATTTAAGAACCAGAAAACCATTAAAAACTCAAAAAAATATGAAAAACAAATTTGGTTTATGGCTGCTACATCTCTCACGTACTGCATCATGCCTCTAATGACTCAATTCATGCTGCTGCTCTTGATCAACCCCTGCCATGCCAAGGGACATAACCTTGTACTATAATTGCTCATCAACAAGTGGTATCATGTCCCTAAGGCTATTGACTTCAGTTCGTCCAGCATATGGTTAGTGTGTATTTTCCTCTTACATGCATCGCATATGCAAACAATGCGTTGTGCAGACTTTCCGTGCCATAATGTATAGACTTGGTGGCGAGTGACTTACACAAAGACGCTAAACGAGACGGTCCAGTGTATAGACTTAGTGTCCACTTGAGACGCTCAGTGAGACGGACCAGTGTATAGACTTATGCTGTGCTGCAAGATGGCAGTGTACAGACTTGGTTAAGACTGTCTAGACTCTGCATGCGAGCTATGGCGATGTATAGACTTGCCAAAGGAAGGGATGTACAGACTTCAACTCAGCTGCAATGTATAGACTTGCAGGTGGAACGTAGGTAAAGATCAAGGAGTGTATAGACTTGATATCGTGGAACACACAGGCTGTACAGACTTCATCGATGTCTAGACTTGGAAAGTTAAGCTGGTGAATGTACAGACTTCACCGATGTCTGGACTTGGAAAGTTAAGCTAGTGAATGTACAAACTTCACCGATGTCTAGACTTTGAATGAATGTGCATGCATTGAATAGACTTCGCATATGATGTACATACTTCCTAGTCAGACAGGCACAAGCTCTGTATAGACTTTAGCGTGCAGATATGCCATGTGAATGTATAGACTTATGTTCTAAACGATGCACAAACACAACAATGCAATGTATGGACTTTGAGTGTGTAGACTTGTGTGTGTGCAATGTGTAGACCTGTGTGTGTGTGTGTGCATGACGATGTACAATCTGACAGAGATAGTTTCATCAAAACATAAACAGTTGCCAATCAATCAAAACAAGCTGTTGCCAATGAAATAAAGATATTGTCAACATCATCAACACAGAGGAGTCACAACAATCTCCCCCCTTTTGATGATGGCAACACCCTATTATATGGAATAGCAACATTCTATCATACAGATGTAATTTTGATGAAAGAAATGAATTATTAGTCAGATTTGTCATGCAGATGCTATGGATGCATGCTGAGAAATGAAAACAGCTCCCTGCCAACAAGATCTCCCCCTATGCCATAATATGATGCATACACTCCCCCTGGAATTCACCAAACATACAATAAATTCTCCCCCTTTGCCATCAACAAAGAGGAGGGAAAGAAAGTACAAGAGAAGGAACAAGAGAAATCATCTGACTGGCATTCTGAACAAGTAGTTCGGGAATAAGCATTCTAAAGCACAGAGTCTTCAATCATATGAATTTAGAAACTGCTTTCAGATAGAGTTCTAGTTTAAAGGTTATAAATTTTGAGTTCATGCACTACAATCAATGGATAAGTTTTCTATGCATGATAAAACAATAAACCAGAATCACATTTGCATGAGAGATTCAGTTTCAAAATATCTTACTTTCATAAACTCGGTAAAAAGATGGTTAAGAGATACCAGGTCATGTATTGAAATTAAACAAATTGACATCCCTGAAATTTCTTTTGAAGGAACAGTAATTTCAATATTATTTCATTAAGGGCATTCAGGTACCATTTATCTTTTTACGTAAGGGTATACGCTTATCAGACGCCAATGCCCCTAGATACTCAACATGATGGACCATTCTGCCTATGATCAAACTCAATAAAACTGATTTACACCTTTTTGTATGAGGGTACACATTTATCAGACGCCAGTTACCCCCAGGTACTCAGTGAAACCACCCTACTGTTTTGATCATTTTATATAGAGATAACTGATACACCTCATGACTTAAGTATTGTCCATTTCTTTGATGGATCACTTAGTTTCTCAGTATTTTACCAGTCATTGCTCTGTCAATGTTATTTTTCAATTAATATTCAATGTTTTTCAATATCTTTCTTAGCTGTCCTTTATTTGTTTCAGAATGACTTGTTTAAGGACAATACACATACTTATCCTTCTCTAACAGGATTTTAGATGAGTTTTTAGATTTCAGATATAATTGGCTTTGTCTGACATGAAATAAGATAAGGGTTGAGAGCTTTATCAATTTTCAGCTTTCTTATTTACTGATTGCAATCTTTAAACTTTAAAGTTTATAAAATTTAAACCATTAAGTCAGTCTTCAGGCAATTAAAGTTCTTATAAACGAAGAAGTCTGTTTTCTATTGCTTAGGAATTAGAACTGACTAACAGATTGCCATATTGTCAGACTCAACTCATTCAGGGTCAAAGAATTTAGATTTCAATAAAGTTGATGACCACTCTGAATTTCTAACAATACTCCCCCTGTCTATATGCATGTGGTTTTAGATGAGAGAGAGCTTAGACACAGTCATGACTAAATGATATGCAATGATGATCATGAGTGTGATGCCAAAAAAAATATGAATGTCATGCATGATCATGAGTCTGTTGCAACATTTAACATTCACAAGGTTTATTCAAGCCATCAGAGAGTTTATTCATTATGCTGAAATTTACACAAGCCAAGTTCTCTTCTAAGAAATTTAAACCTTTCATTCCCAAGAGGCTTAGTAAAAATATCAACAATTTATTTTTCAGTTTCAATGAAGTTCATTTCAATTTCCTTTTTATTTACAACATCTCTAAGAAAATGGTGTTTTATCTCTACATGCTTAGTCCTAGAATGATGAACATGATTTTTAGCTAAACATATAGCACTAGTATTATCACACAAAATCGGAATACATTCCAGTTTTATTTGATAATCAATCAGTTGGTGCTTGATCCAAAGTACTTGGGCAGCACAATTACCAACTGCAACATATTCAGCCTCAGCTGTAGACAAGGCTACAGTGTGTTGCTTCTTAGATGCCCAAGATACTAGACAGCCACCAAGGAATTGACAATAGCCACTAATGCTTTTTCTCTCTACTCGACATCCAGCATAGTCTGCATCAGTGTAGGCTAGAAGTTCTAACTCACACCTAGCAGGATACCATAGACCAAGCTCTTGAGTGCCTAATAGATACCTAAAAATCCTTTTCACATATTTAAGGTGTGATTCTTTAGGACTAGCCTGAAATCTAGAGCATAAACACACTGCAAATTGAATATCACGCCTAGATGCTGTAAGATATAAAAGGGATCCGATCATACCTCTATATAGCCTTTGGTCCACTGGTTTACCTTGAGGATCTTCATCTAAACTGGTTGAGGTACCCATTGGAGCATCTATTTCCTTGAGGTTATCCATCTTGTACTTCTTCAATAAATCCCTTATGTACTTGGACTGAGAGATGAAAGTTCCATCTTTTGACTGTGTCACCTGCAGTCCAAGAAATAATTTGAGCTCACCCATTGAGCTCATTTCAAACTCATTAGTCATTATCTGAGAGAATTCCTCACACAATTTGGGGCTAGTTGACCCAAAGACAATGTCATCCACATAAATTTGAATGATAAGAATATCTGAATGACTTACCTTAGTAAACAGGTTTGATCAACTACACCTCTTGTGAAGTTCTTATCAGCGAGGAATTTGCTCAACCTGTCATACCAAGCTCTAGGAGCTTGCTTAAGACCATAGAGAGCTTTTCGAAGTTTATACACATGATTGGGGAAGTCTAAACATTCAAAGTCAGGAGGCTGCCTCACATAGACATCCTCACTGATTTCCCCATTCAGAAAAGTAGATTTTATATCCATCTGTTGAAGATTTATTCCTAGGGAACATGCGTAAGCCAATAAGATTCTGATAGCTTCTAACCTGGCTACAGGGCCAAAGACTCTTCAAAGTCAATTCCAAATTCCTGGTTGTACCCCTGAGCTACAAGTCTGGCCTTATTTTTAATGACATTCCCTGATTCATCAGTTTTATTTCTGAATACCATTTAGTCCCTATGACTGTTTCATGATCAGGAGGTGGAACCAAGTGCCACACCTTATTCCTGTCAAATTGATTGAGCTCTTCATGCATGGCATTAATCCAATGCACATCCTAAGAGCATAGTCAATGGACTTGGGTTCTACATTTGATACAAAGGCATATGCATTCAATTCATTTTGAATTCTTAAGTGGCCTCTAGTCCTAGGAGGGTCATGCAAATTGCCAATCACATTATCTACAGGATGATCTTTTAGATATCTAATGTTGACAATTTCATTATCATGATTTTCATTTACCTCCCCCTGAACTGTAGGCTCTTCTTCATTAAGCTCTTCATTTCCTTCCTCATCTTCGGATTTGTCTGCAGGATTCCCTTCTTTCAGAATATCACCATTGCCTTCATTCCTGCATTGACCAATATTAGACTTTACCAAAGATTCATCAAAAATAATATGTGGAGATTCTTCAACAGTTTTGGAATTCAGATTATACACTCTATATGCTCGGGTGTTTTCAGAGTAACCAAGAAAAATTCCTGGTTCACCTTTAGGTTCAAATTTATCAAGGTCTATTTTATCATTTATATGAATAAAACATTTACAACCAAAAACCTTGAAATGAGCAATAGAAGGTTTCTTACCCTTTATGATCTCATAGGGTGTTTTCTGGGTAGAAGGTCTTACCATGGCTCTGTTAATTACATAACAGATAGTATTTACTGCTTCAGCCCAGAACTTCCTTGGCAGACCACCTTCAACCAAGAGTGTACGACCCATCTCCACCAAAGTTCTGTTCCTCCTCTCCACAACTCCATTCTGCTCGGGTGTCCTTGGTGAGGAGTACTTGTGATGAATTCCATTTGACCTGCAGATTTCATCAAACTGTGAGTTTTCAAACTCACCTCCATGATCAGTTAAAATATTTTCAATTTTCTGATTTTTCTTAAGACAGAACTCCTGAAATTCTGAGAATGCATCACTTTTATGTGATAAGAAATATACCCAAGTATACCTAGAGAAGTCATCTACCATGACAAACCCATACTTCCACCCTGATAAGCTGACAGACCTGGTTGGCCCAAAAAGGTCCATGTGTATCAGCTCATAGGGTTTAGAAGACATATTTTCTGTTCTAGATTTAAATGACTTTCTAGTTAACTTTGACTGAGTGCATGCATCACAGATTTTATTTTCTTTCTTAAAGGAAACTTCAGGAAGTCCTCTAACCATGCTATGCTTATTCAGTTTATACAATACACTGTAACTAGCATGGCCTAACCTACGATGCCATAAAAATGCTAAGTCCTCTCTGCTAGCAGTAAGGCATAGGTTAGAATGTTGTATATCATCTAAGTCTATCATGTAAGTGTTATTTATCCTTTTACTATAAAATTTAACAGTTTCGGAATCAGGTTCAAAAACTTTACAGCATTGAGAGTCAAAAAGAACTTTGCATCCTTTATCACATAGTTGGCTGATGCTAAGTACATTATATGATAAACCTTCAACCAACATGACATCTTCAATGCAATAGGTAGTACACTTACCTACCTTACATGTCCCAACAATCTTACCCTTTGTGTTGCTGCCAAAGGTGACAAGGCCTCCTTGTGTCTCTGTCAGCATGCAGAACTTGGCCTTATCTCCTGTCATATGCCTAGAGCAGCCACTATCCAAGTACCACAAATTGTTCTTGGCTGCCAGGCATACCTGCACACACAATTAGGTAGAGAAGTTTGGAACCCAAGACTGATTGGGCTCCAGAGAAGATGAAAAGTAATTAAAACAAGAAAGTAGACTTTTAGGAATCCACATTTGTTTGAAACAGTTCTGTTCAGTAGATTTTCCAGATTTCTTTTTGTTATGCTTTTTCTTGTTGACACTAGCATGATTATTTACAGATTGATTATTTCTGTGCCAGTGCCTTGGCCAGGGTGTATTCACGAAATTTTGGCCATAGTAATCATTGGGCTGGCTGTGGAAATGTTGGTTCCTAGGTGTCCAAGAGCCATACCCATTAACCCAATTTCTAGTGTAAGGTTTATAGGACTATGTAGCCTGATGTCCATAACCTGTAAACTTTCCTTGAGTCCTAGTCCATCCTGACCTATTTGGATAGGTTGACTATGCAAAGAAGTGGGACTGGGCTCTAGGTTGTTAGAAATGTTTGGGTTGAGCTCTAAAAGCATTCTGCCTCCCCTGCACCTTGGACCCTGCTGACCTATTCATAGGTGTGTATTGGGTCTTCTTCAGAGGTGGTGGTGATGGTGGAGACTTGGTGACCTTAACATGTGGTTTATAAGACTGTGTAGGTTGACCCCTAACCTGAGACTAAGCTTTGGGATTTTGCTTGGATGTGCTAGCTCTACTAGGCTCACTCAGCTTTTGTTTGCCCTTCTCCTCAGCACTGGGCTTTTTCTGATTTACAGCTTTGTTCACTGAAATGTTTGACTTCATGTTGATTAGAGGTCCTTTCTCTTTTTGTGTGAAAAATGAAAGAGTTTTCATTCCAAAGCTTTTTGTTGCACTAGAATTAAATCCAAGGCCCTCTTTTCTAAAGTTGACTTTTGACCCTAACAAAGCATTTAGGTTATCTGAACCTTGGGTCATTTTCTCAATAGTTTTAAGCTTGTCCTCATTATCCTTTTGAATGTCTTCAATAGATTTTTTCAGTTCTGTATTCACACTTAGGACAGCTTGATATTTTTCATTCACAATTTTTATCTCACTTTCATATTTCTGAATTTTCAACTTCCATTCATCAGCTTCTTTTTCTAACCTCTCATTATCTTCTTTAGAGGCTTTTGACTCATTCTTGATTTCTTCTAATTCAGAACATGTGAGTTTGAGTTTATTATTCTCAGATTCAAGACATGCAATTTTATCAGTTAGAGTTGTATCATTTTGCATGGAGTTAATCTTTCTTCTTAGATGCCTATTTTCCCTTCTAATGTCATCTGCTTTATCAGCTATTTCATGATAGGCATCTACCCAATCAGCAATAGTAAAATTATCGAATCGAGAAGTTACCTCATCTGAATCCTCCTCTCTGTCTTCAGAGCTTGTTGCCATAAGGCAAATGGGCTTTTCAGATTCGGCTTCACTGTCAGAGGTATTGCTCAAGGAGCCTTCATCTTCATCACTCCAGGTACTCACCATAGCTTTCCTTTTCGTGTTCCTCTTCTTTGACTTGTCCTTGTATTTCTGATTCTCTGGACAGTCAGCTTTCAGATGGCCTGTCTTCCTGCATTGATAATAAGTATTAGTTTCAATTTTCTTTGCAGGGTTATGTTTATACATTTTATCCCTTCGGCCGCCACTATACTTCTTTTGGCTGAATCGTCCTCCTTCTTTCCTGAGGAACCGCCTGAACTCTCTGGTCATCATTGCCATCTTAGTACGAGTTATATCTTGTTCATTCAGGCTCTCCTCGGATGATGATTCACTAGAGCTGGATCTGCTGGACTTGCTGGATTTGTTGGCACCAGCTTTTAGAGCGATTGGCTTCTTCTTCTTTTCAGCTTCCTCTATCTTTGGCAGATTAATCTCGTATGCCATCAGCGAGCCAATTAGCTCATCTG